>JAMXBD010000765.1:0-663354 GCA_024138025.1 Combretum micranthum | reverse complement strand
CCCCCCCCCCCCCCCCCCCCCCCCCCCACCCCCCCCCCCCCCCCCCCCCCCCCCCCCCCCCCCCCCCCCACATGTAGGTCTCTATTCAATTTCTCCCTTAAAGAGGATTCAGGAATACATAATTGGTTCCCTTCATCGGGTATCTATCAAGAATGCGATAATTACCATAAGGTTCATGTATAATGCACTTCTCCCATATATCCCTAAAGTCAACATCATTCCCATACAATTCCTTCAATTACTCAAAATCCACAATTTCAGTACTCATAGTAACTAAAATAAGCTCTTCTGCTCAAAACATCAGCTAATTTATTTTGCACTCCGGCTTTGTGCACCAACTTAAAAGGAAATCTTTGCAAAAATTGAATCCATCTAGTGTGCATATCCTTACTAATTCTTATCTGATTACTCAGATGCTATGAAACTCCACAGTTATAGCACAATACAAATTCCTTCCCTATCAAATAAAATTTCAACGCTTTTACCACATAGAGGGATTCTTTATCATAGTTGACCAGCCCTCTACGCATCACACAAGTTCTCATTGTAAAAGCTACTAGCTTTTTCTCTTAGGCTAATACACCCCCAATTTGTACTTCACTAGCATCACACTCAACCAAATGGTTTATCAAAATCAAAGAGTGCTAACACAAGAGCACTACACAGTTTTTCTTTCAACATAGCAAACTAGTCTCAACCTCTTCTCCTTAGTGAAACTTTTCCTTCTTCAGACACTCAATTAATAGAGCAATAGTACTGAAGCGTCTAATGAATTGCCTGTAAGAACTAGCTAATCCAAGAAAACTCGTCAACTCAGTCACAATTTTAGGAGTAAGCCATCCTCTGATAGGTCTGACCTTCTCATCATCACAGTATTACCCTCATTGCTAACCACTAACCCCAGAAACAATAATGTCTTTGACATAAAAACACACTTAATTAGCATATAATTTATTTTCTTTCAGCATAGTAAAAACACTTCTCAAATGATCTATATGCTCATCTTCAGTCCTATTATAAATTAATATGTCATCAAAATAAACCACCACAAATCTACCAATAAAGGGTTTTAGTATCTGGTTCATGACTCACATAAAAGTACTAAGTGCATTGTTGAGGCCAAAAGGTATTACCAACTATTCATATAACCCCTCCTTCATTTTGAATGCGATCTTCCATCATCCCAAGCTTAATTAATATGATGATAACCACTCCTTAGATCAACTTTGGAAAACATAATAGCCCCACTCAATTTGTCTAACATGTCTTCTAAACGGGTAGTAGAAATTTATACCCAATGGTAATCTTATCTGTCGACACACATCCTCCAATTACCATCCTTCTTAGGAGTCAACAAGATAGGCACAGCACATGGGCTCATGCTACCTCTAATAAAACCCTTTTGTAACAGCTCCTGAACCTTCTCCTGCAAAATCTCAGTTTCCTTAGGACTCATCATAAGTGGCAAATTTGGCAAACTCAACCCAAGCACCAAATCAATCTAGTGCTGAATATCTCTCAAGGGCGGTAATCCCTTAGGCAAATCATCTAGCAGCACATCTCTAAATTCCTCTAGCACCTCTTTCACACTCTCTAACATTCCATCACTACTCTCCTCATTGTCATAACATTATTCACTACAAGTGCATGCATAACCCTGGACTCTTTCATATCTTCCGCCAACTCTTTCCCTGAATGAGTGATAGTCAAGAAAAAGTGCACTTCTACCTTGCAGTATTGGTGCAATTCGCTACCTTGAGAGGTAACAAAGTGTTTTCACACCACATTTCTCTAGCTTGTACATGTTCTCCTTCCTAGCATGTTGGACATTCATATTATATTGCAGGGTCTCCCCAAGTATAGGTGACATGCATTCATGTCTATAATGTCACAATAGACTTCATCCTACTATTTGCCTATAGAAAACGACACTTTACATCTCTCTTCACCTCTTTGCTAGTAGATTTAATCCACCTTATTATGTAAGGGTTATGATGTTTTATACTGGTAAGTGTATTTGACTAACAACTTCTTGCCTTGTAATATTCTCACAGCTTCCATAAACATTCCCACTTATCGTGCATCTACTACGAAACAACTGGTGATGCTAAGTGTCCTCCTCTGCTTAGGCATCAACATCAATTTTCTAACAACATATGTCTACTCAACCTCCTCCTCATCCTCATCATAATACTTATCTTTCCCATTGGGTTCACAAAAAACCTTTTCATCCCTGTCAATAATGTTCACACTCCTCCTATTAGGACATTCGTTCGACCAGTGACCTGGCTAATTACAACGATAACACTTGCCCAAAATATGCTTTGCAAATGTGTTGTTTTGCTTTTGAGTATCCTTCACCTCAACTGGCTTCTTACCCACAGCCTTATCCTCTTTTTTCTCATTATTCCCACCTTGTTTCTCTTTAATGCCCTTTCCTTTTAATCACATTTGCTACTACTCGTACTATCAACACCATATCTTCTACTACTTCCCTCAAATCTTTATTCTTCTCTTGCAAAATCATCTCTGCCTTAAGGGCCATATTTTTAGCCTCATTCAAATTCCTAAGAACCTGGACCCTGATCTTATCACGGATCTATAATTTCAGGTCATCCACATATCTAGCCACCTATTGGCCCTCACTTTTCTAAGATCATTACACTCAGTAAGTCTCATGAACTCAGCAATATAATCACGTACTGAACATATTCCTTATTGACATCATCGATACTGTTGAATAAAGGATCTATTCATAAACAGGTAACAAGAAATCTCTTTGTAACAGTTTTCATGAAACTACGTCTATATGGGCTATCTACCTTCTCCCTACCTTCTATTCTGTAACCTCTTCCACCAAGCAGAGGCTCCTCCCTTCAACCTACAAGCAACCAACCTCACTATATGCTCCTCTAGAATCTCCATATAATCAAAGAAGCAATCTACCTCACCAACCAATCCAAAAACTCCTCAATATTGAGGCTACCATTGAAATAAGGGATATCTACCTTCAAGTGAAAGTCACTGCCATCACCCTGGTCATACCCATGATAATCCCTTTGATACCTGCCTCCTCCTGCATCGCCTCGTCTCCGCGGTTGTCTTTCTTCATACAAAGTTCATCCTCTTTGGAGTCGTCATCAGAGATATGTGCCCATCAGTTTATAGCAACAGGTCGATTGATAGGACCGCTGTAAGCATCCTTTGCCAATATCCTATATCTATTGGTATCTACCTTCACGTTGAAACGTTCGATCAAATCCTCAATAAACTAGTTTACTCATTAAATTCTTTGATTTATGGCATCAATTACCACCCTAAAACCATCTGTTTAGTTCCTTGGACTCCCGCATCCTGATACCATCAAGGACACGACACCATCAACACTGTCGTTGGTTGCCATCTTCAAAGCTCACCTTACTCTAATACCAACCGATGCAGTGTAAGAGTGTAAAACAACATAAATCAATTCACCAATTGACTTATGGGAACCAAAGCTTGCAAGAATTGCAACTTTACTTAAAGAAATTCTCGAACTAAGGTTTTTAAAAGTGTGATAATAATGTCCTAAAATTAAAGATAAGTTTTTGAGATTATTTGTACTATTATATAAAACTTAAAAGAATCAGTAAGAAATAAGTCGGCAAATAAAGGCTGGTAAGTAAGCTGGTAGCCTAGGATAAATGAATTGAAGGCTTCATGCAATGCCTGTCTAAGGTCAACAGACTTCATGGCAAAGCTGGCAACCTTCTTGGCAACCGATAGTGTTTAAGCGGCATTTAAGCCTTCTCAAGCTGACAGTGTTCACTCAACACAGTAGTATAGATTAAGTGGTGTTTATCTTTCCGCTGCTTCTCCTCTGTTTCTTGGATGCTTCCATCTTACTCAAAAATGTATCTACTATACTATCCACATCATAAACATGTAAGGTAGCGGCCTAAACACTCGAAGACAATTCTGTGGCCGTGATGGCCAGCCCAACAGGCATCGTAAAGGACCAAGGTCGATGGATATAGAAAAAGGTCAGCAACCTTCGGGCGGTTTTGAGTTACGACTTTTGTCTTCAATCACGTATCTACCATTTGTCATCGTATATATATATTAAGATGGACTATAAAACGCTCTTATTTTTCAACAAATGACATTTTTTCCTTCATTATAAATTATTTATCTCATATTACAATTAGTATAAAATTAAAGTAGAGAGATATATTATCAAAATCCCACAGCAATTGATTTTTAGTAAAGCTATAATATTTGAGTTGAAATTTTGAGCATATAGTATTGACTTAGTAAATAGATGAGTGATTATATATAGATATTTTATTAAAATATATTTTTCAATGAAATACATGTCACTCAATATGAAATATTGGGCTATCATTCATATAAAAAAAAAAAAGGTATTTTTTTCATCTATTGCTATAAATATTGAAAAAAACAGATAATGGAATCTGATTATACTACTAAAAAGATGATATGATATCTGAGCCAATAAATTACAAAGTCACTGACATAGCTAAAATGTTGGAAAATGTGAAGAAGTTTGTAGATAAAAACGTGCCATATCAACACCACGCATGTCAGAGAAAAAGTTTAGCACAAAGCCTTCTAGAGGGGAGACGTAAACCACACAATCTGCCATAAACAATCGTCTGAAATAAGAAACATGCTTAGGTTAAAATATTCTAAAATTATATGCTAAAACCAACAAACCCTTCTTAAATTATTCTAATACTATTGCAAATACACTAAAAAAAATTTAAAAGTTGAAACGAAAAGCATACCTAAAAGTATGGTTTTACATGGACATATGTCTATTAGACTCTTTTGATGAATAACAAGAAGAAGATGAAAACAAGCTCAATAGTGTTAAACCTAAGATCCTGAAATTGAGGTCCTCCTAGGGACTGGATTAGGTATTGTTTGGTTTAACTTTTGGCTTTCTAGTCAGAACAACTCTCTCCTCCACCTTTACTTAGTGGATGGAAATGGGTTTTTTGATGCAGAGATTGACTGCTAAGGGTTTGACTTATTCAATAATACTATGTAAACCTAATGCTTTCCTTAACTAACACGACTATTCCACACATTGGACATCTAGATATCCATTTTATATATATATATATATTGGACCGTTTATCAATATGCTACAAACCTATTTATATAAATACCAATTATATAAAAATAATTATATAAACATTATCACAAAATCAAATATTCAATATGTGATTTCATAAAGTATTGAAATTCTTAAATTGCATATACTATATGTGACATCTTTGTTTTTATTAAAATTATAGTTAGCAAAATTGAATGTTATTTAACAATTGTTGGCTTTATAATATTTTTATTCTATGAAAAAAAATTTAAAATTCACAATTAGCTATTGCTCCAAATAAAATCATGGATTTAAATACGAAAGATAATTAAACTATAATATATATATAGGTAGAAATATTAGTTAAACTTTATTTATGAAAAATGATCGAGTACAAGGTTGAATAATCGACATTCTATGTTTTAAATTCTATAGGAAATAATTTAATGATGTCTCCATTTTTCTTATAATGTGACTAAATCGTGTGTAGACAAAGACAACATTTAGACAAGAGTTGTTTTCTTCTGCTTAAATCCTGAATAGAGCAGTTGACAAATTCACATCCTGTCTTCCTTCCAAAGCCCTACCAACTTCCTCAAATTAAAAAGAAAGCCCTTCTCTCTCTTTCTCTCAAGTCTCACACCATCTTTTATTTCTAGTGAAAACAAATTCATCTAAAACCAAAGTATTTGGATATCTCTTGTCCATCTTCTTCTGAAGATATTAAGTGCTCCATTTTATTATCTCCATTGAGGTTGAATCCGAAGAGATAGCTGTCTAGTGTCCATAAACTTTTTTCATAGTTAGGTTTTCATGTTGGTATCAAAGAGGCAAGTTTGGTTCTTATTATTATTGTTCCTTTTCTTAAGCATCTCAGCTTGGAATGATGGAGTTATGGGAGCTAGATATATGAAAGAAATCAACACTAAAGGAGAACAAACATATGAAGTATTGAAGAATGAAACAACAAACAAGGCTAGAGAAGAGTTTTTAATACCATGAAGAGAGAAGTGCCTTCATGCCCTGATCCATTGCACAATAGGTAGTATATACTGATCAGCTATGAAAGTGATCAAGATAACTTTTTTTTTTTCTTTTTCCCCCCTTCAATTCTTTTCCTTTCAAGCATGTGAATGGAAAAATTTGTCTGTTGAGCAAGCACTGCAAAGCAAAGAGCAATAGTGGTATATTAGTGACACTTCATATTTTTCTACAGCCGTTCATAGTCTTTGACAATCTTATTAGTGTTCTTGTTATTTACTATAGTACTAGTTTTTACTTTAGGGGACATTTTTTTTTTTTAATCACGTTTCAGAAAAAGATAAGTCTTATTGAGGATATTGTTTGTCCATCAAACTCTTTTCTTAATTGTCTTTTTCTTTCAATTCTAGCAAAGCTAATGCGTGTACAGATTTGATTGCATCCAAGACAAAGTAGGAATGAGTTATAGCTATTGGGATGATAAACCTCCATGCCAGTTGCGTTCTTTGCTTTTTGTGGATTGTCTTTCTCGTCTTCTGATGGGTTTTGAGAAAATAAAGCTTCCATGTTTTTTGATGGAAGGAAAAAAATATAATAATAAAAATAACCACCATCTTGTCAGCCATTTTAGTGTTCTATCTTGAATTAACAGGGATACCTCGTTGTCGTCTTCTTGTCTGTTGAATAATTCATATCACTCTCCGACCATTAATTATTGACCAACAACACATCATGTGGTTCTATCATATTAACATAATGGGCTTTTGTCTTGATTCAGTGATGGGTTTTCCCTTAGTGAACTATTTCGTTATGTCCAATCGATGTATATTCATCATTATAAATCCAACATTGCAACATTGCAACGACGTGCATAATCTTAGATCTTGGCGGGTAAGGTAAATGTAAGTTAATCTCACTAAACTTAAAAGATATACTATGGCAGGCAATGATAATCAATCCCATGTTCGCCGGCTAATGCTTTGATTACTATTGGTTACTAATCAGTTACTCAACGGTACCGTAGAATTTTCCTTACTCAACTTTATAGAATTGTAATCGTTGTTTATACGCTGGATTTTATGTGCAAATTTTAATAAATTTTTTCTTTAAAATCCTCAATTCAAATTACAAACCATTATTGATTGTTCTAAAATCCTAAATTTGAAATAGAACTCGTATAATTTCAAACTAAATCTATTTATCAAATAACAAGAATTTAAATGAATCTTAACTTGGCTATCATATCTATTGAAGTAATTAAAGGAATGTTGTTAAAGGAAAAAAGCACACCCAAGGTGCAATGCCCTAAAATTACCCTTGGCGAGAAGCACAAAAAAAAAAAAACACACACACACACCTGAGTAAAATGAAGTGCAATACTAATAAGTTTATTAAATATATTTAAATGCACCAAAATATAATTATTCAACAAAATGTTTATACTAAACTAACAAAAACTATTCAAGCAAGATAAATCACTATTATAACGTCATTAAAACATTATAGTAGTTTCTCTTCACCGGTCATTACTCTTCAATAAATCTTTTTTTTAATATCTTATTTTAGTATTAAAAAAATAAAATAAAAAAGATTAGAAAAAATGAAATTAAAAGGAAAGGGGGGGAAAAGACATAACATATATGCCAAATAATTACTAATTACTCATTAATATTTTTATTTTTATTATTTTTTTTGTTTTATTGTTGAAAAAAATATAAGAAAAATTAGACTAAAAAGAAAAAAAGCATAACCTACACAATTGATTAAAATTCTTTTTAATGTTTACTCTTTACAAACCTTTTGTGTGTATATAGGTATATATTTTTGAGCCAACACAGCTTTTATATTTGATAATAATATTTGCCTGCTCTTTATAACTTGTAAGCTAAATTTCTTTATAATGAGATCAAAAGGCAATAATGTCATGCCTCAAAATAGGGCCTAGTAAGATTACCCTAAAGTTATCATTCCACACTTCACCTATAATATGAGAATCGTGTAAGCCCACAAATTTTTCGATTATAGTTTTAGAATACCAAATCGAAACCCTAAAAGTCTAACCCAAGTTGAAACCGAACCTTAAACAATTTTGATCACAGAATTTCATAAGAGAATTTTTCAAAAACAAAAATAGAAGGTTCAATAATCGATCTATTCAAAAATCCGAACATGAAAGGATCCGCCTATCCGATCCCTGAGTTAAACCTCTCAATTCCTAGGGCAAAGATGGATTAAACCCTAACCCTAGTCAAACCGGAACTTCAAAAGTCAACAAAGGTCAAGACAATCAAGCAATTTCAATTCCGGCAATCCCGCGTTCTCAAACCCTAGAAAACGAAATTAGGTTAATGGCTTAGAATAGTTCGTAATAATATAGGGTAACATAAAAATATCATATTCGCGAATTTCGAGTGTCCTTCAGACTCAAACGAGATAAGTTCTTGAAAAGCGTGTCTCGAAGCTCGGAATATTAAAAATATTCCGATAACACCAAAAGACTCGTAATTAAATAAGGATTTTAAAAATATCAGTTTTAGAACTTTTCGATAACTAAAAATAACAGATATAGCTCGTTTACGCGTATTTTTATTGCTACCGGTATTTTATATGTCTAGTCTACTATTTATAATATTTTCTACTATTCATTACTATTCACCTATCTCTACTTTTTCTTACACCTTTCTTATACCTACATACCTATTTTCTTACTTTTTACTTTTCAATATAACTTTATTCACATCAAACCTTACACATTATTCTTTTCATTACAAAAATACAAAAATTAATCAAAACTCTCTCTTCCTCCTACAATTGGCACCGGCCTCCTCTCTCTTTCTCACTATTATTTTCTTTTCAATTTATTTTATTACACTTGAAATTCACTCCAAAAATTCTATAAATACCCCATTCCTCCTTCATTCTTTCACACACTCATTTACATAACAAAACTCTACCAAAATACTCTCAAAACCTCTCTCCAATAAATCTTTCACAAAATACTCTCTACCCATTTCTACTCTTCAAGAAAAATATCAAACACAAAACCCATTCATCACTTTCAAAACCTTCCATTAAACTTAGGTAAAAATCCTACCTATATTCTTAATCATGTTCATACAACTTAACATGAGTTTAGTGTATATTTCTTAGACTCATGAGAGTTAAACAAGCAACAATTTATTCATGTTTTGTTTTTGTTCATGTTTCCATTATTTTCTTATGTTAATATTATGTTGTTGTTATTATTGTTATTATTTGTTTCTAATCTAACTTATATAATATTATGTATACTATGTATATATATTTATTTAAAGCATATAAGCTCATTTGTTATTTAATTATTTCCAAGTCTTGCAATTTATATATTTACTTGTTTTATGCAATTTATTAAGACTAGTCTTTCTAGTCTTAGACTTGTCCATCTCAAGTCAAAACAAATTTCTTTTCTTTTCTTTTCTTTTCTTTTCTTTTGGGACTAGTCCATTCTTAGTCCCAGGTTGCCTTGATGAAGCTAAGGCTCCCAATACATGATCGGGATACCTTGATGAAGCTAAGGTTCTCAATGCTTGACTATTTATTTACAAGTATTTCTTTTTATCTTATTATGTTTTATACTTATTTTTACATTGCTACATATTCATGCATGATTATAATATTGTTGTCTTAAGTAAAAAATAAAAATGGTTCTTTCTTAAATAAAGAAAAAGTAAACTAGATTTCTTAAAGGAATTTTCAACAAAAAGATCTAAGCTGTCTTTTTAATAAATTCTTTTCCAAAATATAAGCTAATCATAAATTCTAGAAGAAGTAATAATATAGATTTCTTCAAAATAATAAAAGGAATTCTTTTCTTTTATAAACCAAACTAAATACTCCATAAAAGAAGAATTTTTAGCAATAAAGAATTTTAACTCAACCATTTTTTATAAGACTTCAATAGGTTCATTATAGACTTTGAAAATCACATGCTAAGAAAGTTCCTTCAAAACTTAAAATTTGTATTGTTATTCTCTTTTCAAAAACTAAAATGAAGTTTACTAAGTTCTAAAGTTAATTTTATTAAGAAAGCTTTTCTTATAAACTTATCTAAGAAAATTATTTTACTATTTAACTAATGTTAAGAATAAAACAAGTTTTCAAACCAAGATAAAATTAACTCACTATTTTAGAAACTAACTCAGAAAAATAAAATTTGTCAAGAAAATAAAGTTTTAAAGGTATATCTATTTTCTAAAGAAAAGAAATGATATAAAATAAAAGGAAAACATACACAACTTCAAATATTTGAAACTTAAGGAATATTTTGAAAAGCTTATTTTTAATTACTAGAAATAAAGTTAGTAGATAACTTAAAGAACCAAATTTTTGGAAATAAAATTTACTTTTGAAAAGTGAGAAAATGGAATTATAATAGAAAAACATTTGCTCATAACAACTCAAATATATTTTTGTTTTCTTTCTAACAATTCAAAAAGGAGAAATTCTCAAAAAGTTTTATCATTTAAAACCATCAAAGACAAATCGTTTATAAAATATCGATATTGAGACAATACTATCAAAATCATGCATACATATGAGTATAAAGATATGTCCAAAGGACTTTTCAATATATATATATATATATCCATATATTTTTCTTAAGAAATTTTGAGTAAAGTAAAGTTTGGAAAAAATCATATTTTGAGAACTATAAATTCGTAACTATTTGTACCGTGTTAGTTTGCAAGTCAAATGGCTTTTATGACAAAAATAACCTTAAATCGATAGATCTTTTCGATAGGTAGAAAACGATATATTATTTGCGTAATTCCGAGTTAAAATGACCAAGTTATGGCCATTTTAAGTTGGAATTACCTTCTACGCGAATTTTAACGATCTTATGACATAGTTTTTGATAAGTACCATAGAATCAATGGGAAATACTCATTATGGGTATTCTTCTTGATTAGGTGAACCCGAGGAGGAGTATTCATACCCAGAGGATTATTTTGATTAGTGGATTTATCGATCGACTCATCCGTAAGAAAAATAGATCCTCATGGTCAAGTGAGTTTTTTCCTACCTTTTTCATACTTGTTGTGCTTGAGCTAGAGGCACTAGAAGTAGGAAAAGATGAAAATGAATTATGAATGATAATGTTGGTTGAAAGAATGTTAAGCATACCGAGGCACGAATCGTTGTTAATTAACTTGTGTTTACTATTATTCTGTTGGAGTGTGTGCAAATTCTGTGATCACCTTTAAATTACTTTAATCATATACTATGAATTATATAATTGATTCATGCATATCACGTAGTTAGTTTCATTGCATGAGCTGCTAATCTCGATGGGACAAGATTAGTAGCCGGGTGTGCAGTAGCCAGAAATCTGCAAGATGGGCGATAGGAGCCTGAAAGAACTATTTTGAGATGGGCGATAGGAGCTTGAAATAACTATTTTATGATGGGCTAGTAGGAGCCTGAAATAAACTACATGAGTTGGATTTTCAGTTGGGTTTTAGAGAGCCTGGAACACCTAACCCGGAATGGAGGGGTAAATCCATTCAAACATATGATTTCCGGTAGATCATATGTATTGCTTGATCATTTGCTTAATGCATTCATATGCTTGATTAATAACTTGCTTGAAATTATTTAAACAAGTACGTTGATTTAGGAATACTTTCACTAAGCTAGTTATGCTTATACCCCGACAGATCTTTGTTGTAACAGGACTATATCTTTTATGCCCGAAGATTTCACATACTCGAGAGGGATGATGTATTAGAAAAGCTTCTAAAAATCTTTTGAAGATCTTAGGATAAATATCCTTTAATGCTTATGATGTTAGTATTATTTTGTTGTGAGAAAGATCAAGATGATATTATAATTTTTTTTAGAATTATAAGGGAAAAACCCCTAAGATGATGTATGGACTTTATCCTATTAATGATTAATTGGATGATTATTTAGATTCTTGTATATTGTATATACTATCTCAAACTATACATCCCACAGGTGTCTCCTATTGCTGTGATAGACGCCTTACATATGGTGTTGAAAACTTTTGCATGACTTCAGGAAGTCATTCTTAAGTTTTAATACCGTATGTGATGGACTGCCACGTTTATGGTACCTTTCCAGGCGTGACAAATCGTCTTGCAAGTCAGAGATTAAATGACTCTATCTTATTTATTTAATTCATATAATTTAATTACATAGATATAATATCTTTATTTAACTCATTATGGAATTCCAATTTTTCTATAGTTTGTCAGGATTACAGAGCATCGGTATCTCCTACCAAATATTAAAATTGGGTAATTAACCTACAAAATACAAGATCTTACTTATTTGTACAATTTATCTAATTTGCGTTCTAAGTTCATCATAACCTACTTTCCTAACTTCAATAAAGTCTAATGGAGAAGCACTCTTCATACATTCCTAGCCCAATCCCTACTAGTATTATTCCTGCACAAAAACTGTTGGGGAGTGAGTGAAACCACAGGCTTAATGATATAACCTAACCAGATCACACATCAAGCAATAACAAATAAGTTTAATTAGCGAGCGTATGCCATGCAACAATCAACCATATGTATAAGTACAAGCTTGGATAATTCGGAAACCAAACAAGATGTAGATTTACACCCTCTCATCGGAATTGGAAGAAATCCATGATGAGTAATATACCGTACCTAGGAGAATCAAAGAATCAAGAAAGAATAGGTACCATAAACTCTCACAAATTAATTTTAAACATCTTACACTTAACCTTAAACAAAAAGAAACTCCATTAAGTATTAGTCATTTCATGTTGATACCATGAGTAATACACCTTCGATTCTAGTTTAGTTCCCATGGAGCCGATCAAAACAAAGATACCCTTGTGTAAAACTAAGAAAATGTCATCTAAAAAAATCAAGTGCGTAATAGAGATTCGAAATACTAATACGTAGTGGATCACCACTCCTTGTAATGTAGTATATGCAAATGATACAATAATGTATGTTCATTTTCATTAATAATACCAATAGCTTTTAGTCAGGTTTAATGTGATCATAAAATTCATAGATAAACATCAACATGCTTCATACAATAATTATCATACAATAGAATTATCGCTTTATTATGATAATTTGACAATCAAACATATACTAAGCATCATGCAGTATACCCAATCCCACATACATATCAGTTGAATATATTATTACAAATGCATCGATACTACAAGCAGAAACAATGTGATAAGGTCAAAGTTAGACACCTTTTATCCTTGCTAATTTGTTGTAATATGCTACTGGAAGTCCAAGAATTGTCTTATTTTTCCTACAAAATGAGATAATATATATCTATTACTATACTGTTATTTCATATAATGATTTTGACGGTATTCTTTCAGGTCTTAGTTATCAATTTTAATATATCTTTGTTTACTTAGTTAGGAGCCTTGACTTTATATAAGCTACATTCTTCTAGTAAAGTTGTAGAATTTTATATAAGAGAAATCTTATTAATTTATAGAATATTTTGAATCTTATTTAATAATTTTATTATTAAGCTTTTATTGTTTATGGGGTCTTTTTAGTATATCTACATTAAAGTAGTTGATATTTGTTATCTATTACTTATTTTCATTTTGCTTGTCTTTTTTTTAATTGACATCTATATTTTATTTAAGGCATGTTCTTTATTCTAAATATATTTAAGTTTCTTTTGTTAGTATCCGTATTAATAGTAAATTTTTATTATTTCTTCGTTTGTCAACCTTATTTGTCTTATGTTAATTGAAATTTCTATTATTATATAGTTACACTTAGTATTTAGTTCTTTAATCATTTTTTTAACATATTTGTAGTTTCCTAGAGTTTAAATATATATATATATATCAAATATTTACTTAACTCAAATTTTATCTCATCGAATAATCATAGAGTTTGTGTGTTTAATAGTTTAGTATTTTACTATCATCATCGTTATTATTTTTATACCGTTCTTTTAGTTTGATCACCTTATTATAACTAATATTTATTTATTTCTATCATGTTTTTCTTGATCTCATTTCTTATTATTATCTATTATTTATGAGAATCACATTATTTTTAATTATAATTATTCTCAAATTTCATTTCTTATATTTACTTACATTGAATATTTATTGTACAATTATTATAATCTAATTTGTTTATCTAATATAACAAAAATGTTTCTTAATTGTAATAGTTGCTAAAGTTTAATACTTAACAAATATTTAAACATACTAAAATATTATTTTTTTTATAAAATTTTTCATGATATGTTTTCTTCTTCTTCTCTTATATATTATATATATATATATATTATATATATTATACTATTACAGACGAAACAGATTTCGTCCTGGGCTAGAATTTACACATATGTCGACATTTGCACATATCATTTGCCCCAATATACACTGGCTCGAAGGCTGTCCACTTATTTACTAACACCGTTGGCCTTGGAAATGTATGCCGCCAACATTCATGCATTTTTACGTGTACAAATATTTTACGTAGCGTGTTTCAGGAAGCACATGCTCAAAGACCGTCAACCGATCCCACGTACACCGCTAGCCTTGCCATGTACGCCGCCAGTATATGGCCGGTGTAGGAACTGTTCGTCTTCTTCCTCTTTTCTTGGTTCGAAATTTATTTTTCTTATAGTATATATGTACTATACTTAGTGTTTTAGCTATTTTAAGTGTTTTTCCATAATCCTCACCCATTGTTCATGACATGCTACATATATCATTTCATAATCATCATAACTTGTGATTTCGTAGCTTCTACACATCTATTAATGTATAAATAAGGTTTACGGTTAAATATTACCTTGGTTAAGCTGTTGTGATGATATTATGCCCCTTCTCTTGGTCTGGCACGATCCTAGGATTAGCAAAAACATTAGTTAAGATAATGTTTTAATGTGTATACTAATTAAAAACAAATTTCACTTACCTTAACTTGTTGGTTTTCTAAGCTTGTTTTGTGTCTTGTTGAAGCTATTTTAATGGTTGTGTTTGTATGTTTTGTATGCTTGGTGTTGCTGCTTTGGTGTGTTGATGGTGTGTTTTTAAAAGCTTTGTTTTGTGTGTTATAAACAATTTGTTTTGTAGCTCATTAAGGGTTGTTTTTATAGGCATTAGAGGGCAGTAACTTGCAAGAAGATTTTCGGCCGAGAAGAAGAAGAATACTCTACCGAAAAATCAACTTTCTCGCATGATTTCTTTTGCATTTAATGTGATGCTTATTTGGCCAAATTGCATTGGTTTAACAACTCTTCATCCTTGACTTCCTTTGATCCAACTTGACTCTTTGTTTTGCAAATTTCGGTTGAGAGATTTGGACATTTATCAGCCAAAAGATGCATCCCATTTCCATTGAATATGCACAATTAAAATCATAATTTTATTAATTAATTAATTATCTTAGTTTTATTAGTTATCAAGCTAAATGGGTATATTCATATCAATTATTTGAGAGTTCTGTCTCCACAAATTTATTTAAAGCTTCTACAAAATTCCTGGTTTATCATTGAGTTAAAGTTTACGTGATTAATTTTTTTTTTTAAGTGTCTACCTCATGCGATTAGGATTTTTTAAGCTTAATAGGTCAAATTAAGGTCTTAGTACCTGTAGACTCCAAATTTTCTATCTAGCTTAATGGTGCAATCCAAATATTTTTCTAAAGTCTAGATTATTAATAATGGATCTGTTTTTATTCTTATCGCGTATTTATAACTCTAGCAGTTCATCTTTTAGTTATCATTTTATAGCCAATACATTCTATAAAGGGGTTATCTTTTATTGTTTTTGAAATTTATAGCTACTTTTAATTATATCTTGAATTATTTCCTCAAAATACGAAATCTTGTCTTTAGTATCTATTACGGTCAAAGAATTTTCTATTCGGGTTTTTTAAATTATGAATGAGTTTATTACTACTCATGAGTTTATTCTAGAGTTTTTATTCGGTCCTTTGCTTAATATCTATTTTACATTTGCTACTCTGTTTGGTTATAAAAATTCTCGTGTTAAAATGGTTAAATCAAGATTTTAGCATCTATAGATTCAAAATTTTCTAACTAAAATATTGGTATAATTCAAATATTTAATTAAGGTTTAGATTCTTTAGTATGATCTGCTTTTTGATCTTTTCATGTATTTTATAATTCTATTGATTTATCTTTAAACTATCTTTTTATAACTATTAAGTTCTAAAAATTAATCATCTTTTATTGCAATTGAAATTTAAAGTCAACTATGATTATTTGTTGAATTATTGATTCTTGTCACAAAATATTATATTTTACTGTATAGGAATTATTTATCATAATTATTAATAATAGTAAATTTTACAGTGTTATATTATAGTTTTAAATATTAAGGATAATTTGAAAATCATTGTATCATTATTAGAATCTTTTTTTCTAAGTATTAAACTTAAGAAAACTAACTTTGGATTTTTCAATAACAATCGGTTTATCATCTATCATTAGTTTTTTAAAGTTATGGAAGTCATAATTTGCATTTTAAAATTTTGTTGGCAAGGATTCTAATTTTTCTAACTATAATCAAATTTTTTAATTCGCGAAAAATTAGAAGCGATTTTTGTTACTTTTCATTATTGTTCTTTATGATTTTATATTGTATTTTTAATAATTATTATAATCATGTTATGTAAAATTAGGAAGATGACAAATAATCCTAAAGTTGTCCTTCTCATCTTTGGTGGATATAGTGTCTCTCTCTCTCTCTCTCCCCCCTCCCCCCCCCCCCCTCCCCCCCCCCCGCCCCCCCCCCCCCCCCCCCCCCCCCCCGCCCCGCCCACCACACACACACCTTTCAGTTTCTGTTAACATTCAAAGCATCTCCACCGCCACATTCCCTCTCCATCTCCTCCCTCCCTCCCTCCCACTCTCTGTCTCTCTCATACTTGGTGGTTAGGGCCTTTTCTTGCCTTTCTCTCTCGTTTTTCCTTCATGTTTCTCTCTCTTTTTTGGGATCATGTAGGCCATTCACTAAGGCGCTCGCCTTGGCACCTCATGCACTTGGCAATTAGGCAAAAAAGGTGCATGCCTTATTGAAGGCATCTTGCTTACAAGCCTAGGAGCACAATTTAGAGACAATATTTAAATGCACTATATCCCCTATTAATTTGTCAAAAAAGACCATGAAATTTCTACACACAAAAAATAATAAAAAGCATTGATATAAATTGATAAAATAGTTGCTATACTTTTCTTCTTTTAGCATTTATGTTACGTAATAATTATTGCAAAGGATAGAAGTTGTCATGGTTCAATTCGATTCCTGAACCGAATCGAAATAGGAACTAGAATCATGGGAGTCTATCTAATTCTCAATTATTAAGAATTACCAATTCCCACGATTTGGTTCTGGTTCAAATAGAAACCGTGATATTTAGAAAAAAAAAAAGAGTAATTATAATTAATTTAAGTAAAAAAATTCAAAATAAACTTTCTACTTAAATTAATATTGGATCTAATAATAATTGTTTTAGGTCATTATTTAAAAAAATTATAGTTGTGAATTTATTTATACACAAATACTTCCACTTTTAGTTGTAATGTTAGCAATATGGGACTATAAAATATTCAAGATATAAATAAGTCCCATAAACACAAAATCAAGTCTCATTGTTAAGAAAAAACAATTTACTTCAGCTAGAAGTCTATTAAACTCAATAACATATAATTTTCATTTTCTTTATCACTTATATTGATAATAATAACATATTAAATGTCGTGAATGGAAGTAAATTTTGATTATTTATGTAAAAATAATATAAACATTTATTTCATATTTTCATTTTTTTATTTTTTTTCCATTTTTGTGGTGTGGAACCAACAATTCAACTGAATGTAGAGCTGGTATTTGAACCAACAATTCCTAATTCACCAAATTAGATAGTTTTGAGAGAGTTGAACTGGCTAGACTAGCCAAATCAAACAAGTTTTTAGCCAATTTGGATCACATTCTCTAATTTGGTTCAAGAACCATTAGTGGCAGATCGAAACAATTCTCAATTCAAAACTGGCTATGATAATGTCTTGCAAAGGATCATCAAATCTAAAAATGACACGTAGATAATTTCAATCTACTAGTATATTAAGCAAAAAGAATAGGTTTTTCTGCTTCTGTATGCCCGAATAGTTAAAAGCCGAATGTTTTGTGCATGTATAAGAAAATACGGTGTTAGGATACAAACTTTGAAGAAATGGATGTGATACCAAGAAAATGGTAAAACGACCTTCTAATATGGCCATAAAAATATACAAGGCAAAATAGAATAAGGATATTACATGAAAAAGAAAAACCGTAAATAAAAATCAGAAACAAAGATCTCTACTAAAATTAGGTTGGGAGTCAGAAACCCACAAATGGATTGATGAGTATGAATAGCTAAACGCAAACCCGAGTCTATCTAGCTTTTAATCGTACCAATCTTGAATCGTACCAACTCAAATTACATTACTGGAGAATTTTCTGGTTTAGTACATGAATTTTGCACAAAATTTAATTTTTCATAACTAATTTAATATCCAATCAAAATTTTTAAAACTATTCATACTACCTTCCTAACACCATTTGCTCCATATGTTGACATAAAAAAAAAGTTTATTACTGAATTTTTACTCAGGCAAGGAAACAAAATAAACGGTATTAGTAAAAGTAACCACAAAAAATTTGATTTAATATTAAATTAAATATTTTAAAGTTTAAGTATCAAATTAATATTGACATTTTCCCTATTTTTATATTGGGGTTGGGGGGGAACAAGTTTAACATAACCCTCTTTTATATTCAGGGCACACCCTTTTAGTAGATAAAAGGGACATAATTTAGAGGTTTCTTCAGAAGAATTGTTTTTTCCAATAACAAAATAGTATATCTTGAACCACCTGTTAATGGTATAAATTGTTAAAGCGTCGTAAATTTATTCTATAAACCACAAATTTAAGAATTTGGTTCCGAAAGTACCAAAAAATAGCACCTTTAAACCTGCTTTCAGCTCCATAAGCTTAAAATCAACTTCTCTAGGGACAGATCCCTTGATTCAAAAATTACAACAGATCGGTTATGAACCATATTTTGGGATCTTGACAGCACAAAAATTGCAGCAGCCGAGTGATAATACTCCACCAGCTGGAGCAGATACAGATGCTAGAATCAAATAGTTTCAGATGCTAAAAGAATGTCAATATTGGACTTTTTACAACATACAGAAGAGACTAATGAGTTCCAAAGATGGAAGTCGGGAAGATTACCACGGCTGATCATTTCTTCCAACCACATTACAGCTTCATACTGCCGATCTACAGTGCATAGACCCCTTATGATTGCATTAAAATAACCTGCAGAAGGTTGATGTGATTTGATCAGCATCTGCTCCATAATACGACTTGCTTCGGTAAATTTATCTTCATGAATAAGACCGTCCAGAATTATGTCAAAAGTTTCTCTATCAGGGGTACAACGCGGAGTTCTAACCATCTTCCAAAAATACGATAAAGCTGATACTGAGTTCCCTTGATCACACAAACCTTTCAGCAGAATATTATATGCTCGACGAGTAGGAAGGCAGTTTTCCCGAATCATCTCTTCATCAATTACTGTCAATGCTCTGCCTACCTCACCTGCTCTACATAGTGCGGTTAATTTGGCTTCAAAGATTGGAAGAAGATGGCCGAAACCCTGCATTTCGCATCTCAATGAGCACATTATCGGCTTCTGTAATCCTATTTTCATTGCATAAATCAACAGCCATTGCAGTAAAACTGGCTGTACTTGGAATCCCACCTCTAACCAAGCATTCATTAATCAAACTCTTAATGACTTTTTTTCTCCTAAACTGAACCGTGCAGGATCAATGTCCAGTCGACACCTCTTAGCCTTCAGTCCCTTCTTTAAGATCTTACCGAGAATTTCTACTGCCTCTTCAAACTGTCCCTTATCACATAAAGCATTCAAAAGTGTTCTATAAACTACAATATCCTCCCACTACCCTTCTGAGATATTCTCCAGAACATCGAAAACAGGAGATGAATGGCTTCATTAAATCTCTCATCATCACACAAACCTTTCATAAGAATATGATAACTATCTCGGTTCGGATAGCAACCTTGATAATTCATCTCTTGGAAAACATGCAAAGCAAGATCAGAGCATCTCATTTGGCAGAGCGATTCCATCAGCAAGTTCAAGGAATCAAGTCGAGATTTCACTTCCCATCCATAGGAGCTTTCCAAGAAAATACGATAAGCAGTTTCAAGCTGGTTTTCTCTTATCATAATCCGCAGAAGACTATTAAAAGTTTCAGTCCAGTTTACACAATTAAAACTAGGAATGCTCCTGAAAAGTGCAACAGCTTCATTCAGCATCCCATGCCTAGCATAAGTGTTTATAGCATATGCAAAGACAAAATCCTTGCACTCACAGGAATCCTCTTTCATCTCATTGATAACCTCTTTCATCTTGGCAATTCGTCCTGAGTTTCCCAGGATGCTGATCATTGTTGCATAGATTGGGCCATTGTGCCGATAGTTTGGGTACTTCAATTTGGCATCTCTGAAGATGTGAAGAGCTGTTTCCGGGTTCTTCTGAGACTGTATGATCCGACAGAGTCGAGAGGGGTTTAGGAGCTTTGGCCATCTTGATATCATAGTGTCTGTTCATTTCAAATTAAACTACCAATGCTCGAATTTCTGCATAAAAGATAGATCGTAAGTTCACTCACAATGTGAAAACAGTACACATAATTGAATTTGAACTATAGTAAGGAATGATACACAAAACTCAAAGAATACACTTAACATAACCGAAATAAGAGTTGCAATCCAATCCATGACACTTCATAAAAAACAAAAGTCAACAAAAATACAAAAATAAAATCACACCACACCCGTATCAATATGATCTGAATAGACATAATAAGTTCAACAGATTAATTTTGCTCTTTTTTCCTTTTACAAAAGCAAAAAAGGAATTCAAAATTTGGCAGAATTTCATCTACACTGATCCAATCTAAGATCTAACATCAATACTTAATAATAACACAAACCCAAATTGCAAAACAGAGAAAGGAAGTACTCCATCTCCACCTATGAAATGCACTCGATCATGAATTATACAACAGCAAGAATACAGGCCCCATCTATAGCACCAATACAATCCTAAAAAGAATATTGAGTGTGTTAGTAATCCAGAACCAAACCTATTTAAGAGAATACAACAATAGAATCATTTTACAAGACAGATAACATGTTGTGTTAGTCTTTTATATCAAGGTTGTTAAACTTGCAATTCTGTCTAAAACTGGAGAGTAGACAATGTTAGAACCATATGGAACCATATTATACTGACAGACTCACAAATTTTGTAAAATCAAACACCTAAAATTTTACAAGAGTCTTACACCTAAACGATTCTGCATCTATTTTAACTAACAAAACATTCAAAGAAAAGCAAGCTTGTAGAAGCGGTGGTTGAATTAGGTTCCTCCACCATATCCCACAATAATTTCAACACAATATCAAAATATCAGAAAATTAGTATCACCAGAAAGGTTGGAAAACGTCCAACAATATGTAAACAGCATAGCAGTGATTCCTCCATCAACAAAAACCGTAGACCCTGTAAGACCATTCTAGCAACAAAAAAAAAAAAAAAAATCATCGAATATCCGAATCTTCATTCTTGGTGGCAATCAACGTGATACCAGAATAAAAGACAAGCTTGGAAAATATAAACATTCGAGGGAAATGATCAATGAGAAACTGCGGAAAAGAAAGAACACGAGAGAGAGAGAGGAAGCTAGGGTTTGAAGAGAGGTGCATAGTACCTGATTGATTGATTGGGAGTGTAAACTGGAATCATCCTCTGTTGGTGGGGTGCTGCGGCATTACGCGGGTGGCATTCAGTACAATTCTCACTTTGGGGAGTAGACTACAAAGATTGCGATGGTGACGACGATATTTTAGAACAAACAAATAAATTTTTCCAAACTTTTTTATTTAATTTTTTACAATAAACAAAACATCTCAAAAGTTTTTTCGATTGCAGTGAGATTATATGGTTCATTAGTGACGGAATTTAATGATTGATGTCTGTTCATTTGGTGAAGTTTATTTGATAAATAAGCATCCTAGGAATTTTTCTAAATTTCTAACGCTCCTCAACCATATTGAGAATCACTTTTACGTAAGAACATAAAAAAAAAAAGGGTAATGTTTCTTTAATTTCAAACGTTTATTGATATTTCATCATACCATATGCTTTTTTAGTTTTTCCTATCTTACTCATAACATCTTAAGTTTTTTTTTTCATCCTTCACCTTATCTCACAAGCAAACTCACCCTATTTCACTATGATCTAAGATATAATTTTACTAATATAATATTATATAACTTTATCTTATACGATATTACACAATTTGACCATCAAGTTTTAGTTAGAAACTTCAAAAAATTATCAATAATATCAATTGGAAATATTATAAAAAGGGTTCAAGCTGAGTCAAATCAAACTGGACCATTTTCAATGTGGCTCACTTAAAAACAATTTGATTCATTAAGAGTTTAAATCTAACCAAACTACAAACACTGACTTGTGAGGATGTTATGACCCATAGATTATATTCTCCATCGAGTTTATTTTCCAATTTGATGCAAAGCATTATGTGAAATTTGAGTTCATATTTAATATAAAATGCAATATTATAGCCTTCCAATGTTACACTACTTGAGTTTAATTAGATAATTACTTTATTTAATAAAAATATGATCGTTATAATATCCTATTCAACTTCTTTGAAACTTAATCTAAGTTCAAATTAAAATTTAATATGTATATGAATCTATTAGATCGGTGACTTTAGTTATGAGTTTTGACTCGAGTATTGAAATGTAGATTGTTAAATAATAAAATTAAAGGTTATTTAAATTTTTTAGTTTTCATTTGTATCTTATTTATATTCGATCTGTAAATATATCTTATTTACATCTTATTTATAAAGTCTATTTATAAGTAAAAATATTTATTTTTTATTTATATTTGTTTTTAACAAATAATCTAATTAAAACAAATATGAACCAAATACTAAAACAATGTGAAACCAACAAACCAAATAAACTCTTAGAAAAGACTAGTGTAGCTAACTAGCTTGTTAAAAAGGCTAGAAAGATTCAAATCTTTTTTTTTTTTTTCACTACAGAATCATAGCTGGAGTTAAAAGAGTTCAAAAGAATATTTTGGCAGGTCAAGTTCAGATTTGGAGAAGATTTTCACTTATATATTTGTATTTTATTGATTCAACTTATATTGTGTGTACGCGGTGAATCGAGTCTCTTATGGCTACACATGTTTTTATAGGACATGTTTACCCCTTTTACAAGTTTTTATGTTATGGAAAAGGGTTTTCATTAAGCAAAACTCCTTGTAGAAGAGTTAAATGTCCAATGCCCACCAATTTGAATGAAAATTTAACGGTTGATTATTTTAGCTAGCTAAGCTAGCCTCTCAAATTATTCCTTATTTGCCTTCGACCAGGCATATAATCATGTGCAGTACTTGCTCCGGCAGATGTAGCAATTCAGAACAGAAAGCAAGGCAATCGAAAAGAATTTTGACTAACAAGGCCATAATATGGGGGAGAGAATGTATTGCAATAACTGTAACCAATATTAGATCCGTCCGATGGCAGCTTAAGCATTTTGTTCTTTTTGAGAATCACGGCAAATCAAAACTTAAAACTCATCTTTCTGGGGCACCTTACCAAAACAAAGGACTTCAAAACTAGATAATCTACCTCTTGAGTTTTTCAATAATAGATTACAAGAAGAATTGAAGCTGAATGTGTGTATAGCCAAAAATCTGCCAGCCAAGCACCGTCAATAACATCCCTTTGAATAGAAGCTGCACACGGTGGCTCCTGACAAACATGGCTTTTGCTTGTAAAAAGTGTTTTAAACATTTTAACTACTTGAAAAACTGGCAAGACATTATTTGGACTTCTTCTTGGACTCGGCTGCAGGTTTGCTTTTGAAAGGCAAGAAGGTCTTCCCACCAATGAATTGTCTCAAGGGCTCTGGGACCTCAACACCGTCTTCTCTCTGGTAGTTTTCAAGAATGCAGCATATGGTTCTTTCAGTGGCAGTCAGGGTCGAGTTCAGCAAGTGGACATATTGCTTCACTTGTTCATTGCTCTGAGACAGCACATAGATGAAGTGAGATAATTAATGCGGCAAGATAACATTGGCAAAATAAGAATGTAATCGCCATGCATGTTTAGATGTTCCAGACAACAAGAAAAAGCTATGAAGAACTGCAACTATGACTGCATGATACATCAATTGCTTACTAATTCAGAACTACAATAATCGAATGATTAGGTTCATTATTTCCCTTATAACAAACTAGTTATCCAAAAAGAAAGGCCTATGATGACATTACAATCAAAATAAAATAATTAATTCCAGCAATTGGAATACTTCAAAGTTTTACCTTTTTCTGGCCATAACGGATTTCTAATCTCCTTGATTGATAATCAGTACAATTTGAACAAGAGACGAGCTCTCTGTAAGTCTGAGATGCAGGAAACCACCCCTCCAAATCATATTTCTTTGCAGCTGCGTCATTCAATGCTCCAGAAACAATAGCTACAACATGATAGGGAATTCCGAGCTGCAATTACCCATAGTCAATCAGAAAACAAAGCAAAATATTGCTTCAGCAGTTTTCCTATGCGAGTAATTTAGAGAAAATATGTTGCCAAAATACATCTTTCACAACAATATTTTGCAAAAATGCAAGTATACTGCTTAAGAAACCTTTATAGGAGACACCTTTAAGTACTTATGCAAAGAAAAACTGTAAGTCCCTTTAATTAATATCTACCAAGAAAAGCATGTCCACTCAAAATGGGAGTTTTCTTTTTTTTTTTTTTTTTTTTTTGGGGGGGGGGGGGGGGGGCGCCGCGCGCGGCGGCTTGGCAGGGTGGGCGTGGGTTTGGGAGGAGAGAACAAAAGGAAAAGACAAACGACAAACAAAACTTATACCGCTTGGTAAAATTCTTCAGAATTTTTAATCATTTCCTCGTGCATATCCCAAGAGTCATTCCCATTTGGGCTGGTGATGCAGAATTGCTCCACTTTCTCAAACTGATGAACTCTGAAGATTCCCAATGTGTCACGACCATGGGACCCAGCCTCTTTGCGGAAGCATGATGAAAATCCAGCATATCTGGTGGAAAACAGATATTTATGATATATAACTGAAGCTAATAAGAAGCAAAATGTATCTACTAGTAATATAATGAAACCTCAAGGGAAGTTGGGAAGGGTGAATCCATTCATCAACATGGTAAGCACATAAAGGCTGCTCTGCAGTCGCAATAAGATATTTATCATCACCCTCGCCAGTCACCTGGTAAATGACAGCAAGTAGTAAGTAATCATGCTACTTTCAGGAAAAATCTTTTAGATAGGAATTTCAACTACATTCTCAGAGAAAACATATAGTTGCCATTCCTAACTTCAAAAGAAACCCACAAATTGCCAAACTGTAATATTTCAGTAACTTCACCATAATAACTGTTAAGTGCACGTTTTTTACCTTGTAAAGCTCTTCATCAAACTGTGCTAGTTGAGCACATTTTGCCATGACATCTTTTTTCATGAAGAAAGGAGTTTGTAATGCTGTATATCCTCTTTTCTCCAAGAAATCAAGGCCAAAGTTGATCAGTGCTTGATTGAGACGAACACCATCACCTTTCAAATAGAAACCTCTTCCTCCAGCGACATCTGCACCTGTAGAGTTGAGACATGTTTAAGTTAAGAAGTGAAATTTGTAAAGCTAAACACAGATAGTAGTAATAGGTTTCTTTCCAACCCCGGCAATTAAGCAGTAGGTTTATATAAAATTGCAGAAATAGATTTTAAAAAAAGCCATAATTTCTCAAAAATGACCCCTCATACCTTTTTTAAGATCTGCGATCTCAAGAAGTTCAACAAGCTCGACGTGGTTCTTCAATTTAGGCTCCACTCTTTTTGTACCCCATGTTCTAACAATTGCATTATTGGCCTGCAAAAATTAAATATACTTAATTGTCGGAACTTGCTACAATTACAAGACATCCACATTGATAGATACATCAAGGGACTCCAAGCTAAATGTTAGACTAGGAAAATACCTCATCATCACTGATTGGGACAGAATCATGTACGAGGTTACCAACAATTTCCAGCCTTGATTTTAATGCCAACCACGCCTCCCGAACTTCAACATCTTTCTCAGCTGTTAATTTCTTATTCTCATCAGTGCTAGCAATCATCTCAGATGCATCCTCACCAGACTGTTAAAAACAATCCAGATTCAGTATGATAGAAGCGAAACTCCATATGATAGCAAAGCAATCTAAAGATACATAAAGCAAATAATAGTAAAACCATAAGATAACTGAAAAAAATGTCCAGCCATCTATGTTTTAATAAGGGAAATCTGATGGTTTTAAGCAGCTATACTTTCAAAAGGCTATATTTGAGAAACTTTAGACTTCACAAGTATAGATGGTATAGTGCTAAGCTTGAACTCAAACTTGACTTGAACTTGATTGAACTAAGAATTTTATGCTCAAGCTGAACTCAAGCCAGCACTAAGCTCAAGTTGGACTAATTGAGTTTGTTTGGGCTTGAGTTATCCAGTAAAATTTTTAATCAAATCAAAATAATATTAAAACTTGAACTCAAACTCGAAACATTTAACCTTGACTTGTGCTTATATAGGCTTATGTGCTACTCAAGATAAACATTATGAAGTTTGGGTTCAACTAGATAAACCATTCGAGTAACTTGAGCATGACTCGACTCTCTTGAGTCAAACTCAGGTAAGCTTAAGTAGCTCAAAATTAGCTTGACTTGTTCACACCAATCGTCTCAAATGCACCTGCAAGCTCAACGGACTGTTAAAACCATTCCAGATTCAGTACAAGAGAAATGGAACTCCATATGATAGAAAAGTAATCTAAAGCTACCCAAACCAAATAATAATAAAACCATAAGAAAGCAGAAAAATTCTCAGATAGCCATGGTTTGCTAAAGAAAAATCTGATGTTTTACTAAAGGAAAATATGATGGTTTTTACCAAAGGAAACTCAAGACTTCACAAGTAGAAATGAATGTTCAATGCACAACAAAGGTCATCCGTGGTGTTTCAAAAGGTCATTGAAACCAAGACGATTGTTCTTATCTTGCATAATTATGCACAACTATTATCCCGCCACTTGTTCTAGCATTTCCAAGCTTTCTATCCTCCCCATACTTTCATTGATGCTCGATATAAGTTCAAAAATTTTACTTAAGTGATAACAAAGTGCAAGATATCCATTGAAAGCAATGACGGCATCATTAGATAATAAAAACCCAGAATAACTACTTGGTACGAGAGATATCAATAGGGGAACTCACAATCCTAAGTTGAGCCACTTTCTTGTTGATCTTGTTGAACTCTTTACGCAAGTTCTCAAGTTCAAATTGACCTAAAATCCAACAAACAAACAAAGAAACAACATCAGATAGTCACTGATTAAAGCCAATTCTCAATACCATATAACAATACGATGCAAATCAGCAACAATTCGACATCAATCAATATGTTGATCTGATATTAAAAATGGAAAATGGCAACATAAGTAATAAATTTCCCGTTAGCATCTTAGCAAGTGTTCAAGGACACTTGTTAATGTCATCGGTAGAATAAATTCACAAGTATATGAATTTTGATCTATTTTTCTTCCTTTTTTCTAACAAATCGGACACTTTAATAGATACATACAACCTCAAACTACAAACAAGACAAAACATGATCATACAAATTGCCGACGCATATCAATCAATATGTTGATCCAATTTTAGAAACGGAAAACTAACAAAGTTAATAAATTTCTAGTTAGCGTCTTAACAAGTGTTCAAAGCACCAGTTAACATCATCCGTAGAATTACTTTATAGGATATTATTTTATGAATTATGACCTATTTTCTGGTTGATTTTTTTTTTTTTAACAAATTGGAACGCTTAAATAAACACCTAAGAATCTCAAACAACAGGACATGGCAAGATAACACAGATTGCGGAAGCAATATCAATGATATGTTGATCCAATTTTAAAAGGGGAAAACGATAACATAGGTAAGTCCGGGACACTCGTTAACATCATCCGTAGAATCAACTCATAAGCCATCATTTTATGAAATTTTAATCTATTATTTTCTACTATTCTATTTTCAAACAGAACTTAAACACTTCAAAAGATATTTATAGTCTCCAACTACGAGCAGGACCACGACACGATGACACGGATTGTTGAAACAGGATTAAATAACAAGCGAGAGCAAAATGAAGGAAGGAAGAAATGAGATAGTTACGTTGACGCCATTCCTTGTCGAGCTTCATGATCTCATCAACGAGATCGACATTAGCGAAACGACGGCGTTGAGATTCGCGAATGATTTCAGGATTATGTCCTTTCTCTTCTCTGAACAGATTTATGTCCAACATTTTTTATTTTGCTGCCTAGTGTATGTGTTTTAGCTTTCTTACCCTACACTGAAATCTTTGACCTGATTTGAGAGAGAGAGAGTAGAAGTTATGAATTAGGGTTTTTGTTGTTAAATGTTGGTTATGGTTGTGGAAGGAAGCAAAAACAAAAACCCTAGCTGAACGATTGTGTCTGGTGGCTAGGGGTATGGAGAGGGGGGAGGAATGAGGCAAAAGGTTGTGCTTGGGGGCCAGGCTAGAGCTGCCCTTCCACTTGTTTAGTTGTTTGGGTTGGAATAAGGGAATTTCTCTCCTAACCTAATATTTTAAATTTCACGCTAAATCTTTTATGTATCATTCACTTGTTATTCTATTTCAGAATTTACTATCACCTCCAAACTGTGGTTAATTATTCCAAGGAATTTTTTATTGTTTAGGTTTTTTAGTAATTATCAGAGAATTGTTCATGTAATTTTAAAAGTTATTAAAAAAAATAAGACCTATTCTGGAATGTAATCCACAAAATAAGTTTAATAAGAAGTCTTTTAAAATCCAGTCTATTTTAAAATTACACTCAAATCTAATATTAAAATCTTATAGAGTATTATCCAATAATGTTATTGTTAAGTTGGATAGGTTGAGTATCGTATTGTAGCTCATCTAATTGTATTTCTACGAATAATTTGGTGTGGTAGTGAGGATCACTAAGATAAAGAGAATAGATGTTGAGGAGGTAATCAACATTAGGTGATCCTAACAAAAATAGTAAATTGATGTTACATAAGAAATTTTTGGACAAATTGATAAATAATCAATAAATGATTCTTTTGAACATTGTATATACAATAGGTATTGTAATCATATTATCTTATTATTTTTAACAAATATGTTTTGTTTTGGATTATATTTTAGTCAAAACTATTCTTAAAACCTTAAAAGTTATATTTGATCAACTGGAATGGAATTATATCATGCTTTATTACTGTAGATTAGTTATTTTCTCATTTAACTTGTAAAAATTTCTATCATAAAGAATATCTATTCCATGTTACGTGAAATAGATAAAAAAAAATTCATATTTCTTTATTTGATCTGATGAATTGCTATTCCTTATTAAAAAAAAAAAAAGATCTTTTCTTCCAAAAATACTCTTAATCTAGCAGATGAATTATAACTCCTTTTCAATCTTATTCTATTTGAATATATAATATACAACAGTAATTTTATTGTATTTCTAATATATAAGTCTTTTAAAATCCAATCCATTTTAAAATTACATTCAAATCTAATCTTAAAATCTTACAGAGTATTATCTAATAATGTTATTGTTAAGTTGGATAGGTTGAGTATCCCATTGTAGCTCATCTAATTGTATTTTTAGGAATAATTTGGTGTGGTGGTGAGGATCACTAAGATAAAGAGAATGGATGTTGAGGAAGTAACCAACATTAGGTGATCCTAAGAAAAATAGTAAATTGATGTTACATAGGAAATTTTTGGACAATTTGATAAATAATCAATAAATTATTCTTTTGAATATTGTATATACAATAGCTATTGTAATAATATTATCTTATTATTTTTAACGAATGTGTTTTGTTTTGGATTATTTTAGTCAAAACTATTCTTAAAACCTTAGAGTTAGATTTGATCAACTAGAATGGAATTATATCCCGCTTTATTACTATAGAATAGTTATTTCCTCATTTAATTTGTAAAAATTTTTATCATAAAGAATGTCTATTTCATGTTATGTAAAATAGATAAAAGAAAAAAAATTCATATTCCTTTATTTGATCCGATGAATTGTTATTCCTTACTAAAAAAAAATCTTTTCTTCCGAAAATACTCTTAATCTAGCAGATGAATTATAACTCAATTCCAATCTTATTATATTTGAATATATAATATACAAGAGTAATTTTATTTTATTTCTAATATATAAACGTTTAATGCTTTTCTTTAAGCACAATTAGTATAAATACACTTGTTTCCTAAAAGGAAGTGGAAGTGTGGAACAAGCTCAATATCCCCTAATCTCTTATACCCAAACAGTGGTTTATGTAGCCAATATCCTTTTTCTATACCTCACTTTTTCCATGTGAGCATTAAAATGACGCGATTAATGCATATATAACCATTCATGTGTTGTATTAAATTTTTTCCTTAAGATAAAGAAAAACATATTTATTGAAAATATTTACATAACTTGGCCAATACAAAACCTTTTTATTTTAAATGTGATTTTAGTTTTTTCACATACAAGTAGTATTTGTAAGACATTACCATGATAATTTTCTTTCATGGAGACAAAGGGATGCTTCTAATCTCAACCTCATTGTTTATACTTTAGGCTTTTAGAATTGTATATCATATATGAAGTTGCTTTAGCTTAATAATACAAATAGGTAAATTTAAGTTATAAATATTTTTTTTAATAAATCCATATTATAAGTAATTCCCATAAATGGGTTCAAGTTTAACCCTTAAACCTAGTTAAAATTTATAATTAACTTTATACCATATTATGGTGCCAGGTTCTTCCTGAGATAGTCACGTGTGTGTCATGTGAATCTCATGTCTTACATGTAACTTCAAAGTATTGATTAGGAATGACACATGCTGATGGAACAACTAATCGTAATGTCTCAAAACAACACATAAAGAAATTTGAATAGACCTCACATGTCAATCTTACAATTATTGAGCAATTAGCGTAGATGAGGACCTCAAATTATCTCAAGATGAGATAGAGTAAGGTTAATTCATATTTATCTTGAATGAGACTATAATATGATGTAAAGACCCGAAATTTTACCCCTATATTTGATATAGGAGATAACGGATCCTCAACCACATATAACCCCTAAGATTATATGTAAGGTTGCCTAAGGGATAGTTTGAGTAATTGTTTATTTAATTCTATAAGATATTATACAACAAAAGACATAGATATTAGCAGCGGAGATAACTCTACCTCTAAATAGCTATAAACATACATATGTACATATTACATCCAAAGGCTTTTTATAAGCCTTAACCAAAATTCTCAAAAACACAACTATACCATCTAAATATTTACACCATCAACCAAAAATGAATCTCATCTAATCTATTACATTTATAGGGTCCATTGAGTCCATGGTCATCTCTAATCCTCCAACCCATCAAGCAAGTCCTCGAAGTCAGTTCCGTACCCCATACTCGTATAGAACTCATCGGGATCATCACCTGAAATAGATAAAATATGAGCCAAAGGCCCAGTACACAAGTAACGAATACAAATACGAAGTGAATCACACAGTCTTAGGCTAGATGCATTAGGCAACAATCGCTTATTCATTAATAAGTCTTTACTTGATAAGACAACACAGGAGTATTCAAACTCCGGACAACAAGGTTCTAGTATTACGTCCGCCACCCTGAGTGGTCCCTACTGTTCATACAGACTAGGCAGCCCCACCTTCCGGCATAGCCCGTAATACTAGGGGTTCCTGAGTAACGCATCACGACGCTCAGGGGGTTGATATGAGCAGCTCGGATACTCATATCTCCTAAACCATTCTAACCGTTAACGAGAAAGTTCCCTGCCCCCAATCTGAGCAGGGTGCCGCTCTCCGAACCAGATTCAACGGCAAACAACGGCAATCAACATTCAGATATCAATAAGATTTTATTAATTTAAGGTAGTTTGATTCAGATACCTATCCTAATAAAGAGACAAGTAAGTTACTGCGTACCTGATAAAGCTCGGGAATTAACGGAGTTGACTGGGCGAGGATCTATCACTGTTTAATCAATATTAAAATTCACTCTTAGCTTAAACTCTAATTGACTAGTTTAAAAAAATACAAGTTCATTCAAGAATCCAAATAAATTGATTCAAAGTCAAAATAAGGCATTTAAGCACCCTATCATACCCTAGATCGCTTAATAAATACATAATTACTCGAATAACAAACTTTGGAAAATTTTAGAAAAAGCTTTTAAAAATTCAAAAGCTCAGGGGATACGCCGGCACTCAACGCCGGCGGCGTTGAGCCGGTGTTCAATGTCCTGAAAATTCACACTGCCAACGCTGGCAGTGTTCAAGGGTACGCCGTCAGCCTTTGTTTTCTACGCGGCGGCCTTTAGCCGTTGAATCCAAAACCCAAAGTTTCAAAGCTGCATACGCGGGCGGCGTTGATTCCAAACAGCCGGCGTACAATATGGGTGAAAGAGCGCCGGCTCACATGTCTAGCGAAAGCTGGCGTTCGGTCGGCCTTAAGAAATTTGGTTCTGTGGCCTTTTAACGCCGCCTCTATGCTGGCAGCGTAGAGACTCGAATTGCCGGCGTATGTTCTGAAGAACAGACGCTGGCAAATCTTCAACATAAAAGCCGGCGGCGTAATAGACGGCGTTAGGAAAATTGGTTCTGTGGGCTTTCTACACCGCCTCTACGCCGGCGACGAAGAATCCCCAGATGCCGGCGTACGTTCAAATTTTAACATATACAAAAATGGTTTTTGAAATCCCCTGTTTTTATACATTTTGATCAATTCTCAAAGCTTTTCCAAACTTAGTCCAAACTTCCTAAAGCTTGTTATATGAATCAAATACTATCCTAACAACATGAATTCCACCTCTAATCATCAAATCACCAATCATACTTCAAATTCACATATCAACTACTCATTTCTTAAATATTTCTATAACACTCATACCCACACTTCCACATTCCTATGAGATGCAAACTACCACTTCATTAATCACATAATCCCATTCAAACTATCATTCATGCACCAATCCAATCTCATACCAAACATCATCTCAAAATCCTATCTACCCTAACATTTACAAACAACACATTATAAGACATAAATTAAAAGACAAAGATTGCATTAAACTCACATGAGTGAATCTTGGCTTGGAATGTTATTCAAATCCTTAAGCTTGTAGTAAACCTTGGCTTAGGGTTCAAAATTTTGGGTTAAGAAAAGGAAGAAAGAAAGAAGGAAAGAAAGGAAATGAAATTCGGATGGAAATTGTGGCTGCCAAAAAGGAGGGCTTATCTTGTCCAAATAGAGTAATTTGTTATCCAAATCTTACCTTTAGGGGGTATATTTGTCCTAGGTTTAATTTGGAGAAATTTCAAATGCATTTGGGTTGAATTTAAGCTTAAAAAGTGGGTCTACTTTAGCCAAAAAATTCTGTCATGTTTTAAGCAAATTCAAAAGCAATTTAATTAAATTCTAAACATAACATATGCATATTAATTTGAAAAAAAAAACACACACACATTCATTAAGCTATTCACACATTTATGAATATCAAACAATAATATTAATTTCATAATACTAATCATATATAAAATAACACATTCCTTAATTATATTACTAAACATACACACACACATATATATATATATATATATATCATCCAAATATCATACTAGCATGCAATATAAGGAAGTCATGGCTATTTCATATGATAAGCCAGTAGCCATCATTTTGTATGCATGAGCTTGTCTATGTTACGTCTCCTAGTTTGGTTTTGATGATAACAAAATATATATAAGTGTTTACTAACAAAGTTATTAAGTGTATAACTTTCAAGTGTAAAATATATGAGAAAACTAAATTGATCAATTAAGGTTTATTAGAAGCTTTATAATCAAGGAAAGATTCAACTCAGAGAGTAATTCAGAATCTATTAGAAAGCTTATCAAGAAATCTGTAACACTCAGAGATTAACTCAGAGAGTGAACCTGCAACTGACAATTTTTTAACAGAATATTTCGAATATGATATTTGAGAAAGTTTTACATCAAAATGAAGGCCCGGCTCCAAAGTTGAACGTATTTAGATAATGCATTCAAATGTTCCACAAAGTTGGTTAACATATCTAAGGCGAGTTGAAATATTTTAGATCAAAGCTTATGCAAAAATTTCAAGAACCCAACAGTAAAATCAGATTTGTTATAGATCTAATTATTTCAAGTATTTATGAATTAAGCTCAAGTTAGTTGATGAGAATATGATTATTTGAAGCTCGCGAAGTCATTATAGCAGAAGTTGTCAACCTTCCTAACCTTGGTGCAATTTGGAAAAATAGAAGAAAGATTTTATACTACGTTTTAAGGATATGGAAGATATTCCAATGAGAAGCTGATCTGGATATTTATAACGAATTTATTTTTTAAGGATAAATATTAACAAACTTCAAGCTAAGTCTACATGGCATGTAGCTTTTCAAATGCAACAACAAATTTGTTTTTGAAGATAAGATCCGTCCATCTTTCAAAGAAAAAATTTAGGAACTACAAGATACATCAACAACCATATTTCAAATTCGAATTTATCCATCTTCAAGATGTTATCTAATGAAGGATAAGTAAGGGAAGACCATCAGAGCAAATATATACACATGTGAAGAGAAAAAGAGAGCAATACATGCTCTAAAATTTTCGAGAATCATTTTGCTACCGAGCTAAACTCTTTCATTCACATTTTCTATTTGTTTGAGCTGAGAAGTTGAGGAATTTTTAATTTCATTGTTTCCACAAGATACTGTATATCTCGTGTGAGATTATAGAAGAGTGAGAGTGATATCTCTATCTTTGTAGATCAATAAATAGCTTGAGTGAAGCTAGAAAGGCTAAGCGGAGTGATTGAAATCCATTGTATTTAGATAAGGTTGTACTCTCATTTCTTTTGGATATAGTGAAATATACTGGTGTGAAATACGGGGTCCTCGGCTTGGAGCTGGAAAAGAAGACAAACACATAAGGTGGAACCTTTATGAATCAATTTTGCACTCTTCTCTTCCTTTATCTTTGTAGTTTCATGTATATTTATCTGTTTGTTTCTATTGTATACTGAACTAAAACACTTAGTCAAAGAGTAACTAGAAGCTAAATTTTTAAACAATTGCTTAACTCTTTATGGACTTAATTGAATCTGAGTCTATTTGAATTACAATTAATATTAACAATATTTATAATCAAGTTTGATTGTTTACAAGTGAGTTTATAATCCATTGCAGCTTGATTAACTAAGTAGGTGTGACTTTGGTTGATTTTAGAAAAAGATAAATTTTTATCTAGTAATCAATTCATGCTCCTCTTGGTCATTCATTTGGGACCAACAGTCTAATACAAATTAGATGCGGCGAACCGGTCCAATGGTCCTTATTCCTTATTCATCAAGCTAAATCTACCAAAGCCATCATAATAAATGAACCAGACTCTTTAGGCCATATCACCTAGCCCATGAGTCATGCCCAAATAAATACTATAAAATATTCAATTTAAAGCTCATAGCAAAAAGAAAATACTTAATTTAAATCCCTTTTATGCATATTATCTTCTTACTCTTATCCTTACTTTACACCATTTCTTGTAAGTTAGATATTAACATTTTGAATAGTTAAAAAATGAACCAATGATTTTTAAATAGTTAAGAAAAGGATCAACATTTTAAAAAGATGACAATGAAAAAAAAAAAAAAAAAGATTCTTATTGTCATCAGTTTATACAACGTTCATCTTCTTTTTTTTTTTAATTTTTTGAACTTTAACCCTATTTAAGGCAACATTAATGTTTTATTTAGTCACTTTAAGAAACATTCATACTTTATTTGGATTAAACTCAAATATTAATTCTATGGATCGACTCATCAAACAATAATGTCATATATTTTTGTTGAACATATATATTATGAGCTAATGATTTGATTATCGGGATACTGTGTTTCAATTACCCATACATTAATCTTAGGAATAAAATTTTATCTTCGATTTTCTGTGGAGTATCCATTATAAGCATATAACAAATTGAAAATAATACAAAAAACATATTTTCACAAATAGAGACATGAAACTTGCTTATTAAATAAATCAGCTTTTAGACTCAGGTATTGCGATATGATAAATAAATAAGTCGTGCTATGAGTTAAACATTCAAGGATGAACCCGGCGAGATTCAGCCATAAAATGGAAGCCGAAGCGGTTGACTTGAATTGCCCCTAGCGAACCTTATACATGTTCAAATCTATGAGAGCCAAAAGATCTTTAATGGCCAAAAGGAGTCAAAAGATCTTTATAGCAAAATTTGTTGTATTAGTTATAAGGTTACTATTTTTTTTCCCTCCTCTTCCACTTTGATCTTCTTCAAAGACATTTACCTTAAGTTTGTTTATTAAATTGGAACTGATATTCTATCTTTATATCACCAAATAACTATTTAGTCATTTAATTTGTGAAAAACTCTATCATAATTATGATTATAAAATATGTCTATTGATGTAAAATGAAATGATAATCATTCTTTATTTATTTATTTATTTATTTTTTTACAAGAGAGATTGTTATTCCTCATGAAAGTATTTTTCTTTAACCATAAAAGAAATAAGTTATTATTCTTTTCTAATAAACCAAATATAACAATAGACAGTCATTTGATAGAACAAAATTTGACATCGAAGTTTCATAAAGTTCATAAAAGAGAATTTTAAAGGAAAATAGAGAAGTTGACATTTTTTTCTGTCTCTCTCTCTCTTCATCACGTTGTAGAATTTCTCTACTCTTCGTAGAATTAGGATGAACATATAGACCCGTTTGATTCTGGAAAAATGTTCTTTAAAGGATGGTTTACCTTTCTTTGTTTGTGAAACGTAGCCTCTTCCTCTTGATTATTGAATGAAAACATTTTTCCCTTATAAGTGAAAACATATTCCCATCGAAGAGAAGATTTCACCCCTTTCTCAAGAGAGCAACGGAAAGTAAAATTTTCTAGTGCCAGTTTATAGAAGTCAGATAATCTATAAAATAATTTTTTTTATTTGTGTTTTACTTTAATCGATTTAGATTATTATTGAAACATAAAACAAAAAAAAATGGCTAAAAAAATTCATAAAACTTATTGAAAAATCGTTTATATTGATTTTGTTTTTGGCAAAAAAAAATATATATATAATAAAAAAAAAAATATATATATATAATATATAAATAAATCACTTACATTATACACATAAAATGGCTTGATAAACACCGAAAAAATTATTTTAGGATATCTTTCTATACAAGCAACTAAATACGAGAATACATATATATTATTTTTAAGTTTTAGTTAGAAAACGTTTTCTATTCGTCTCATCCGTTACTTAGGAACATTCGTTAACTTGACTTAAAAGTGAGGGTAGGGAATCCACGTCTCACGTTCATAGAATGTCAATTTTTGTTAATAAAGCTCATTCTTCGGCTGAAGATCAAAGCATACAGACGCTCATTAGCTGCGAGAATGCGCATCGCCTACTGGCATTAAAAGAAGCAAAGGGCAATTGCAGTGTAGTAGTTAGCTCACCGATAGAAGCTGTGATGTACCCTGTTGTTTTGCTGCTCTTTTTAAGCCATGTCTTCTAATATGCATGAGTCACGCATGCCGATTATAAGTTATTTGAACTATTGTGTTCAGACAATATGTTGTTTTATGTATAAGTGTAAGGGAAGTTATGTGGGAATAAAAAGTTGTTTTGAGTGCCATGTCCCATCCTAATAGTAAAACTACTTGCAGTGTACTCAAGTCAAATGCGGATGCATGGTCCGATGTATAGGACACAAAAGACAGCGAAAGGAAAGGAAACAAGTCCTATTTTACTCCAATTATTGTGTTCACAAGATCGTTGGTTTCTCATACATGAAGTAAATGCAGAAGAAGAAATTATAAGAATAAGCCACATCTGATCTCAATTAAACAAGCCTTTCAATCCTTAACACAATTGCCAAACTCAGCAAAGCAGACTAGAGAAATAATTATCAAGCAATATTTACAATGAAATGGTGCTGCAACGCATCCAAACAATTTTCTTTTTTCCACTTTTCCATGACACAGAATTTGGAGTCATACAGCATTATGAAACAAAAAATTACAACAAGCTCTATACTCAATTAGCTATACTACATTTTGGACAAAGAATTTTATGACCTATAACCCCATACCACCATATCAAAGACAGAAAGGGGGCACAAGAATGAAAACAGAAGAATTGAAGAATTTTCTGTAACTACAATTGCAAACACAACTTATCAGCAATGATCTTACCCAAAAAATATATGATCTTCCTCTCAGTATGGACCCCATCATTGAGCAACCAAAATTTGCTGGCAGTTGCCTCTTAACAGTTGCATCATTTTCTAGGAGCCCATCGATTTGTTTCTCGTGCAGTCTGATTAACAACACTTGTTTGTTTCTCTGCAATCAGCTGCTTTATCCACCACAAATAAAAGGCAAATCTGGTGGCTGAGAACTTATAGTGTTTGCCCAGAGATTTGCAAGTTTGACGAAATACTGTTTGCCATTCCAAGAAACCATTTGCATACCTAACCCAAAAAGGAGAGGTTACAAGGACTGTGAGATTGATCAATAATAAAAAATGAGCATGAGTGTAATGAAGGAAACTGCATATAATTGATATTTGCATACCTGGCACAGATACAGGAGATAAGAGAGACAACTGGCAGAGAGATTCTGAATGAGCCAAAGTATTCTTTCCAAGCATGGGCATATCAAGATTGTGAACATGTGCAATAGATTCCAGTAATGCCTTGACTGTTTCCTCATAATAGAACTCCAGGGGACCAGACATACTTTGAATAGCTTCTTCAAGTCCGGAACTCAACCATAAGATGGAACACTCATCTAAAAGAGCATTTATCTGAGAAGAATTTACAGAATCTGTAAGCACCCATGGCTTGTAAGCCTTGGCTGAGGCTCTGAGGATTCCAACTACCCTGTATATTTCTCCCAGCGCAAGAATGTACTTCTTTCCTGCATGCAAATTGCAAAATTAGAATAACACCAGATTAAATTCACGTCCTGTGTCATAAATATATATATATATATATATATATATTATATCTTGTAGATATTTATTAACTTTTTATCATACCTTTGGATTCAGCTAATAATTGACACTGAATTTTCTTATCCACAGCTTGCTTCCATATTGAAGCTCCAAGTTTTAGCTCTTTAGCACAAACTGAGAGGATTTTGGACCATGTGGATACAAAACTGGAATGCTCTTCCCCAGTTCCTAATCTCAGGATCCTTAGCACCGAGGACACATGATGCAATACTTCAACCAGTGTGTTAGTATCTGTCTCTGCCTGCCAAAGATAATATGGAGGTCACATTAAATACATCAGTTTAGTCAAGTTGGTCTACAAAAGATTTACAAGTCAGTGAACAATGACCCTGTTGACATTAATCAATAAAAGTATTGAGTGAAATACAGGCAGTCATTCTTGAAATCCTAAGAAAAGAAATTATACCAAAGACAATCTTTTTGACAATCGATATTCTGCCTCAACAGCATGGAACTTCTTTTCTCGTACAACCTCAAAAATTCCATTAAAGTCGATCTTCCTCCCTAAGAGACCGGCCAAGTCAATTTCAGCTACCATTCTGTCTTTGTACATCTCATTATACAGTTCCTACATGTCATTGTAAACAAACATTCAAATAACATCAACTAAGGTCCACAAAAAGGTGCACTCGATTATCAAAACAACATACAGCGCCACAACAGAGGGTATAGTTCATGAGTGAAAAAAAGCTTGCTACAATCAAACAAAAACCTGAAGCTCTGCATTATGGACTTTCACTTCTGCACCTTCACCCACAAAACCAAATAGTCCATTGTTTTTCTAGAGAAAAGGAAAAATAAATAGTTAAAACACTATTCCAGCTACCTAATCTGTTTAATGCAGAAGATGTAAGCATCCAAACTAACCTTCATGTTGTCAAGATGGTGTAAGACAACTAAATGGAGTTCATCTTTCAGCTGTGAATAAAACTTCCAAAGCTCATCCAGCTCAAGATTCTGATGTGATTCTAAGAAGTCACTAGACTCCGTTCCTAAAGTAGCATCGTTAAATTCCCACAAACTAGTATTCATACTATCATCATGACTTACTAAATTGGGTTCTGCTATTGGCTGAGCTAAAATCATTGCATTATCGCTTCGTGCTTGATCACAATTGCCATAAGCCTGACTCTCATTGCTTGTTGTTGTAGAGGCACCCTTGAAATCCCAGGAATCATCAAAATTGTCCTCTTCTTCTGCTATATTCTCTTGGGTCAGCATGCCTGTGGAATTTGATGCATGCATGCTAGAACTAGGTGTACTATTTAGAGAAGCACTTCGGGAAGATTGGCTGTATAGACTTGATATGAGATCATTGATGGACAGGGTCTTGGTAGCTTTAATCCCTTCCCTTGCACCATTTGCAGATACACTGGTGGAGACATCACTTTGAATTATGCTGTCATCGCTTTCAAGTTCTACATCACCAAATATAGACAGGGGCAATGCTTCCCTTCCAGCTCCCTGTTTTGTTTCACTAATCTAAAAAGAAGTAAACATAAACTGAGGTTAAGCCATCCAGATTACCCAATTATCAAGGGTGAAAAAGAATATAAATTAAGAACTGGAAATCTGAATGAAGACTCATATTTACATTATTGAATTCTGATAAAAAATTATAGTTCACTTAGAAAATTTAACTTGAAAAGACGCACACAAAGTGATGCTCAAAGTGAGCAGCACTCATGCACAGGTTTGAATCTTTAATTTCAGACAGACAGCAAAGACTACCAAAGCAATTCCCAGATTTCTTGGACAACTGTGTTACTTCCTCATAAGTAGGGATGCAAATGAATTAAGCCAATTCACAAACTACTCAAGCTCGGTTTGATATTTACTCAAGTTTGGTTTAAGAATAATCAAGTCGAAATCGAGTTAGTTGAATAGTTTATCGAGCCAAGCTTGAGCTTTTTATGTTTAGCTCGATTAACTCGCAATCTCAATTAAGCTCTATCAAACTCAGGTCAAGGAAAAATTTTAATTGATTTCTAGTTGAGTTTAAGTATTAATATTATTCTAATTAGAATTAACAATATTTATTTAATAGATTATGTCTAAATAAGCTTAATCAAGTCATATAATGTTACTTCGAGCCGAAATCGAGCTCAATACTAAATTGTTTCAACCCGACTCGTTTACAGTCCTACTCAAAAGTATAAATTATAAACTATAGAGACAATTTAACCCAAAAAAACTATAGGGACATAAAGTACAGATAGAGGGCCAATGCATTGGCCATATGCTATAAAACCTAATAAAGCTAAAATACAACCATAATTGCTATCAATACTAAGCAACAACTCCAAGAGTTGTGATTGAGAAGATTCTTTCTAGACATACTATTAAAGCATATTGACATCATAAATTGTGTCATCATCTAAAATCAATATAGCATCCTCACCAATATGATCAAGCTTGATAATTATACACTTCATCCATTTTCATCATCAATGTTGAAGCTACTCAAGAAAAATATGACAAGAAGGCACAATTAATTTTTCGATTTAAACATCTCAAAGCTCTCAAATTTAACTGTGCAAGAACTACAAGAAAAATGAAATGCAAATGCCTTAATTGCATAAACTTCTATTTTATTTTGCCAAAAATGTAAATTCAGGCTTACAAAAGCTCCAAAGAATAAGGTAAATTAAGCTTTCCTACTTAACCAAAAAAATTAAATTTTCCTATGGTAAGATAGCTAACATTTAACCGGAGCCAACCTGGACAAAATTAACCAGAAGAAGGACAGTTTGAAAACATAAGTACACCAACCTTCATATTAGTTATAAAGGAAAAGGTTGGCTCACACCTCATTCTAGAATCCAAAATCAGAAAGGCACCTTTATATTCCCATAAACCCTAAGGGGTTGGCCAAGGGGAAGTCCCTTGAGACACTCTTATGACAACTTGCATAAAGTCTTATATCCCATTTCGTTCAATGAATAAAACTGTAATAGAATTCCTATTACTGAAGAGTAGAATAGTGCGATTTAAATGAAGGTATTTTAGAAAAATTTTCAGCATTAAATTATAATTCATAAGTTTGACTAAAGAATAACTATTTTTTTTTTTTTTTGGTTATAATAGGGATTTCTCTTTAAATCATTATTATAATCAACTAAATGCTATACTAGCTATTCATAAGGAATAAGGTTGTAATAAAATTCCAATTACATTGGAGTGAACAAACTGTTAACTTCAAATACCACCAATGACACTTCTTAGGCTACCCAAATAGTGCAAGCTTAAGTTGAACCAATGCATGAGTATTTGTTACAGGATCGATCCTATTTGTTTAATTTTAAAGGCCCATTATAAAGAATATGAAATTTTATAGGAAATGGTACTAGTCTATTTTTTCATTGATTATTTTTCTTCTGACATAGTACAATAAATGACAGAAAATTTTACAATAACTGCTTCTATTCCCTCTTGTTACATACTCAATTTTCCCACTCATGCAACTATTGCATATTTAAACTTCAAACACATAACCAGGACACATGTAGTGCATGCATGTCAACACACAACATACTAACAAATGACAAGCAAATAATAGAAACACAACATACACACATGGATACAACCCTGCGGTAATACCGCTGCACTGCACTGTTTCTTATTGCGATAACAAATAATAATAAAAACACACATACACCACACTACCCATTCAATGCATTAGCAACTATCATTGTAACAGTATTGTAGGGCAGTTCCTGTATCCAGGAAGAAGCATAAAATACTGCAGCAGTGCCCTTATGTTACTAGGGAAAAGAAAATCAAATTCCTATATTATAACTTGAATCAGCTTTTTCATCAGAACATCGACTTCCAACTTCTTTCAATGGCCCTATACTCATTCTGGCATAATGGTAGAAATCTATCTTGCAGAGTAAGCAACTTAAGTTCACCACCTGATTTTGGAAAGATAAAATTCAACAAGGGACACTTGCAATCCAGTGATGATGCTTCCATGTTAATCAAAATTTTCCTAATTCCAAGATTACAATACCCAAGTATAACATTCTTCCTGGCAAAAAGAGTTTCAGTTTAAAACTTCACCTCATCCAAACTATGAGTTATTTAAAATGCCCAAAATGTAACTTGTAATATATGTGTGTGTGAGAAACCTAATAATTTATTTTCATTCCGGATATTCCTACATAGGTGTGGAAAACATTTTTTTATTTCAACCCTTACCTCCAAGTTTTATGTGCAGAGCATGATACTATCATTTATCAGATACAATATTACATTAATTACGAGTAAATATATGTGTGCATAACACAAGAAAATATGATTTGAGTATAAGATAATGCAAACCAAAAATAACACATGTAATTTCTACATCTCGCTATATATACGATATATATAAAACCTCATAATCGTTTTGCTAAAAACTGGATGTTTGGACTGAGAAAATTGAGAAATTGAAAACAAAATTAAGTGCATTTTAATTCCAGAACTAAGACAAAGTTTCAGTTTGGGTTTTGTTTGGCAGATAGCGACACCTTAGATGCAGTCCCCATAAATAAAGTTTCATCCAAATCATATACCGTTGAAAGTCATTTTAATGCACTAATCACAATATGATTGGCATTTGTGAAAATAAAAGGAACTGCCATATTTTCCTCACAATTCAGGTTAGGATATGCAAACTTATAACAGCAATAATAAATTGCAGACGAAGACATGGAATGTAATTACCTCTTGATGGGATGGTGCTAATGGAACTGCACTACCTGGGTTTGGATTTGATTCTAACTTTATCTCTTGAGGGTCAATGGTTGGATGTATGTCTGTGACAATTTTGTCTTGAGATGCATGGCTTGAGGTAAAGCCATTGCTAAATCCCACATTGCTAACTTGGTGGGAGTTCCCATTTGGCAAAGTAAACAAATCAGTTTCTCCAAACATGTCATTGGTAAAACCAACCGCAAAGTCCAGCATCTGAGAACTTTCTGATGATTCCCAAAGATCCTTCAAAACAGCAAATTACAGATTAAAAATATACTATATAGATTCTTGTGGCAAGTACATTAGATGAATTTGTAAAATAGCAATATGCATTGGGCAAAAGTGGATTGATTCCAAGGCTCACAATCTTGGCAGAGGTAATGTACAAAATATGTCAAGCAGACCAATATCCAATAGCAAGCAACAATATCTGAAGATTTTATAAAGACTGTGTGGATGTGATGCACAATTAAGAGACAGATAAAGAAAGCCTAAACATCACTGATACCTTAGAAGCCTCAACTTCAATGTGGCTTACAACCTCTGCACCTTTGAAATCCCAACTATCATCTTCTTTTCCCTCAGAGGTCTCAACTTTTACATGGCTTTCCTCTGCATCCTTGAAATCCCAACTATGATCTTCGTCATCCTGTCCTTTAGCTGAATGGCAATCAAATCCATTAGTGTCAAAATTCACCATAGCTGAATTTTTAGTGGAGCCAACTACATCTGAATTAGATCCACCCCAACTCATTCTCGAAGTCTCAAAGTGACTGCAAAGCCATCCACAGCTTTAGTCCCATCATCCTGTTCACATAAACCATACAAACCCTCAACCAGGACTCAATTCAAAGAAATTTCACTTTCAAACACAAGTGACTCCAAAGCCCACACAAGAGAGGCATTTACACAAACAAAGATAAAACATGCAGACCGTAATGGCAAACATTTTACATGTTTTTCCCACATTCAAACTCTTTTGGTGTCCCATGGAAATGAGAAAACAAATACAAGATTAACAGCAGTCTTGTAAAGTTTGGACATGATCTAAGGACCTCAGAGAGATGAAAACAGTAAGATACAGTCAAAGAAACCTAAATAGCGAGTGTACCTTAGGAGTCTTAACTTTAATGGGGCTTACAACCTCAGCACCTTTGAAATCCCAACTATTATCTTCTGTCACCATAGAGGTCTCAACTTTCACGTTGCTTTCCTCTGCACCCTTGAAAGTCCAAAAACCATCATTGCCAATAGCTTGTTCTTTAGCAGAATTGAGCTTGAAAACATTAATGTCAAAATTCATCATGGCTGGGTCTGTTTTGGAGCCAACTACGTCTGAATGAAATCCATCCCAAATTGTTGAAGTCTCAAAGTTGAAGGCCACGCTGTTCACAGCTTTACTTTCATCTTCCTGTTCACATAAACCGTAACAATATCATCAACCAGGACACAGGTCAAAGAAACCTTACTTCCTACCACAAGATTAGCAAAATTAAGATAAAGACAAAACAATGACCGGTGCCTAGTTAGAGGGAACCTAGCAGTACATATCAACTCAAGGCAGAACTATCCCTTTCATTTCACAGCTAGCTCAGTCTGAAGTGCAAGTAAGGACATTCAAAAATCGAATCTAGGACATGTGACTCAGCTACTGCCAATCTTCAAGAAGGCACTGATGTCTTCTATAGATGGACTTAGGTTACTGAAAAAGTTTTTTCACATATTCCAATTAAATTAAAACTCTGAATTATTTTTTCCATTCAAAAGAACTTAAGATACAAATTATGATAACAAAAGAAATCTGACTCTAATTTGGAGAAAACCAACTGATCAATTCAGTACACTTCAGTCTTAAAACCCCACATATCGGTGCAAATTCTCACTTGCAATGAGCTGCAGGAGATTCAATACCCCTAAATGAGAAGTGGCATGCTCTTAATGTATAGACCAGAAAAATGACAAACATCACGAGCCAAACTATGGCCAGCCTACCCTTGACAAGGCCAATTCATAGCAATATGTTAACACCGAATCCAAGATTAGAGATAAGATTCTGTTTCAGACATCTTTTGATGCAGCAACCTAAAGAGTTGAATGGAACTGTGACTTTAAGCATGCTCAATGGTCACTTTAGGCATCAAAAGGGGGAAATATTTAGCTACTGCATATATAACAGCAAGCTAAAGTAGGTTAACATGCACATTGTCAACCACATGATTAGATCCATGTCTCAACTATACCCGAAATAGATTCTAAAGTGGTGGCTAACTTATAAACATATAAATGCAATCACAAACACACTTGTTACTCTAGACATTTGCCATCAGATTCATCAAATTAACCATTACAATGAAATTCAAATCAAATCAAATGCATAACAAAGCATAAAGCACGCGCCTTTAGTATCGAATTTGCGGCTCCAACATCTCTCTCCCCATCTGCACCCTTAAATTCCCACTCCCATTCATCTTCTTCATCCCCCTCCGCCTCCTGACTATCCCCGTTCACTACAGCAAAACCTGTTCCATTCGAATTCGGCTTCGAAACCAATCCATTTTCATTTTGCTCACTCAAATCCTTCTTTACCTCGCTCCCATTGTCGTTACTACCATACAAACCCTTGATCAGATCGCTTATTTCAACACTCTTATTCAAATCACTATCTTTTCTCACTAGTTCGCTCTTAAAAAATTGAGCTTGATCACTGAAACTAGAATCAACCGCACTGGATTCCTTTTCCTCTTCTTCCTCACCGAATATTGATAACGGTATCGCACCACGAAGTTTAACCCACTGGTTCGGTTTCGACTCAGTAGAAAGATCAGATTCAGGTGCACCTGGTTTGACTTGCTGATCCGTTACAGAATCGGTTAATTGCGTAGAGTTTGAGGTATTGGAAGGATTAGCGACTGAATCAGGGTTTGGAGATTGATTGAAAGTGACAAAATCAGACCAATCATCATCATCGTCATCGTCACCATCGCCGCCGCCGTCGTTGTTCGTGGTTTGAGTGAAGAAATGGAAGCCGTTGATCTGGTGATTCGTAAGGGTTTTTGGTGCGGACGTGAAATCGCCGAAGACGAAGCCCTCATCATCGTCTTCCTCGGTTTGTTTATCCGCCATTGAAGGACTGAAAAAGGAAGAAGGGCTTCGTCTTTCTCTCTCTACTATTCTTGTCTTTCAATCGAAAGTTGATGATGGCTTAAGCGCACATTGTTAGAAAGTGCGCTTATGTGGTTCACTGTAGAAGATGTCAGTGAATATTTGCCAGTTTTTTTCAGTTGATCTGGCGCCGACATGGACCTAGATCCGATTACAGCTGGAATCTGAACTATTATTACTATTTTCAAATTTAGAATTTGAAAATTTTTTATGAAATAAAATCAGGAAAAAGTGTGGAAAAAGAAAGGAAAAGCAATAAAATAAATTTTTTTATTGTTTTTGGTCAGTTAAAAAATGTCCGTTTCAAAGGGCTTCTATGATCTTGTCATTATTTTTTACGAGATGTGTACCTTCACAATTCACACTACACATTTCATGGTTGTCAAACTCGAGTTTCTACCTAGAATCGCCAAGGGTCTGTAAATCAAAACATAAAATAATAAGCTTCTATAACTAATGTAAACTTATTTGTAAAAACCATAGATTTACTTACAATACTAATAAAATTTTAAAAAATGATGAAAATAAAGAATTTAATACTAAATTAGTTATATACAACCAAAATTTAAGTTTTACCAATCATAATTCACATACTCCCATTATATATTAGTGTAATTCTGATAATTAAAATAATTATTTTTTATTTAATGATGATTCATGTCTAAAATTATTAAGACATATTGTAAATCATCTAAATTATCATATGTAAGTAGCTGGTTTTGTGCGGTAGTAAACATTTTCATGTTCATTATATATTTGTGCAAAAAATAATTGCATTTATGACAAATAAATTACATATATTAAATTATTAAAAAAGAGAACAAAAATATATCACTATATATATTTGTTTAATTTTCATTCAAATCGTTCAAAATATATTAGAGAATATAACCTAAAAGAAAATAACTCTAAAAAATAACAACCAAAGGAAATAAAAGGGGAAAAATATAGTAAAAAACTAAAATTAAGTTAAATTAAGATAAACATCAAGAATCAATCTCAAAAACCCTAAATTTTAACATATTAAATTGATTGCATTTTTAAAGTTTAAATAGGAAAAAAAAAGTGTAAGATTACAATTTTACGATTCTACTACCGATTCTACCATCGATTGTATTGATTTTACTATGTAAAATAGCAAGTCTACACAAGTTCACTCGAAAATTGATTTTGTATATGAGTTGTATCGAAATCCCATCATCAACTCGTAAAACTCGTAGAAACGTACGAGTTGACTCGCTAATTTGACGACCATATCTATAATTAGTATCAACCATTAATGAGATTAAAATGTAAACCGACATCTTACCTGCATATTTTTCTCCTTTTTATCCCATTTCAATCAAAATTGTTTCTTTTTTTCCTTCTCTTATTATGTCTCCCACTCTCTCTTCAATTCATTCATTTTTTTTTTGTTTTTTCCAAAGGCAATGTCTTCTACTCTCTCCTAACTTGTCACACACCCTCTCTTTCCATTAAATTATTTCAAAGCTTTTCACCTATTTTCTTCCTTTTTCCAACCCTTCTAGCTCTATCGATTCAATTTGTCACTTCAAACATCAAACTCCTCTTCCATCACACCTCCATTTGAAAACTCTGTCAAGCCATAATCAACTTTATACGCTCCATCCCCTTCCCAAGTAAGGAATTTTTTTTGTGCAATCGATCATGAAAAATAGTTTTGAAATGTCGATCATGGAAATTTGTGTAAGCCATAATTGGTTATCTTATGGGTTTTGGGGTTTGTTTAGAATATGAGTTTTAGTTTTGAAAAGTAGGACATTCCGATGATTTTGATTAACATATCATATATAATACACACCACACACACACACATAAGTTGCGCAACTTATGTATGTACGTTGTTGATTCCTTTTGATATGAATTTTTTTTCCATACATTTTTGTTTCTTATTTTATCTTTTTTTTTTTTTTATCATGTCTACTTCCATCTATTTTCTAGAGTTAGGTTTACTGGAAAGGAAGGTTTTGTGTGTGTAATTAGGTGGAAAAAATGTCCATCCCCATTATAAGCTAGGAGTGGAGTAGAAGATTACTTGCTAAGAATAGCCAAGTAAGTTCTTGCATTTTCTCTCTGACATTGTTCCTTGTAGTGGTGTGTAAAATGCTCTTATAGATTGTGTTTGATAATGATGTTGTGTGCTTTGCTTTTTGACATGGGAATATTGATATGTTGGTAGATTCTTGGTTTCAACGAATATGAGGGAATTAGAAACAGCGATCTCTCAAAAACGAGGAAACATAGCTTGTATCCTAACTACTTGAAGTTAATTTGTGTCAATTTGTTACCTAGACTCTATCCATTGTTTTATTTACTACTTTATCCTTTCTTGTGTATTATATGTGACTCAAAAAATAGTTAGTTCCGAAAAGGGACAAATTTCATTTGCATAATGTGATATTGCTCCAATCATGTTTGGTTAGAGCTTAGATCTTAGTTTGTCATATGATATGTAGCAAGATTTAGTTTTTATAGTTGCTTAAGCCATATACAAATAGTGATGAAGAAACTTTTAATTATCTTAACTTAAACAATGAGGTTCTTGAAAGTCTCAATTTGGTTTATGAGGATGATGCTAGTGGATGGAGTCTTTGCTTGTATCGCATTGCTAGAAGTAAGTCGTTCTTTTAGTTAGTAGCTCGATTAAACAATGTATGAAATGTTGATGGGAGTGCCTTGATAGGCACACCATGTTTTTAGAGGTGCTTGGAATGATATCAACTTTACTAATTACCTTTAACTTTGACAACATTGCCAATACTAAAGTTCAAATCTACGAAATTAAGGATAATATTCTTACTTAATCAATGTTTTTATTTTTTCATGATTTTTGGTATTTTTTTTTCCTTTTACTAGGTTTGAAGCTTGATGCTTTTGTGTCACCTTTTGATGTTTTCTTTTCTTAATAGGAAAAAAAAAACAGTAAACTTATTGAAAAAAGGTTTGAAGCTTAATGTTAAATTAAGGTAAAAGAATCTGTATTTATAATCTGACATGACCAAGATTTGTGCCTAGATTTGATAGAAAAGATGAAAAAGAAAATGATAGGCTTGATAGTTATGTTATATTGCTACAACATAATATGGTCATTGTTTTTTTTTTTTTTTCAATGGGCTATTTTGGCCATAGTAAATGATGGGATTTGCGATCAATTTTATGTATCATTTTGTATTTGATTTGTGTTGATGATTTAGAGATGATGATTTTATTATGTAATTATATTATCTCACTCAATGTATATGATATTGATTTTAATATATAGTTGTTCGTAAAATACTTTATTACCATGGATACACGAAACTATGTTTGTTATAAGCCCCACTATTTCCTTTATGCTTAATTCATTTCGATGAGAAGAAAATGGTTATGTAGATGATTATTTATTTTAACTTCACTTACTTTTGTTTTCATACATTATGGATCAATCGACCAACACCCTTTTGGTTTCCATTGGCATGTCCTCCGAAGTTGCTGTGAGATATGTTTTGCTCAATGGGACTTAAGATTAAAATGTTATGGACAAAGATGTTTTGGTTGTTGGTGTAGCTTCATCAAAGGTTTAAAGAATAATTCAAGGTTTTCTTTTTCAAATATATATTAGCATAGAATTTTTTTATATATATATGTCCGTGCGAAGATCATGTTTTTAATATTCTTTTCATGCTAGTTGATTTTATGATGCATATTTGGTAACTCAATCAGATACTTAAACTCCAAGAGGTAGAAAATTCAAACAAAATTCTCAAAGATATGTCTTTGAAGTTGATGGTTTTTCTTTTTGTATTGGTTTTATTTGAATGTTAGCAACCCTTAATTCCCAGAGGTTTTCTCTTAAAAGGAGTCTAGAATTAGGTAAAAAGATGAATTAATATGCCTTTTGATGAAGCTAAATGGATTGAAAGATAGATGTATTATGTTTTTTTTCTAATTAAGATATCAGTTGGCATATCCTATCATAGGTTAGATAACCTATAGTTGGAAAAGGAATGCCACTATAATAGACAGTTTTTTCATGATTTTTTTGTCTCTAATCTTGCGCATACCATGATAGTTACTATATATCGAGAAAGCTTTTTGTTTATTAGAGATGTAGAGCAACCGAAAAGATGAGTTTTGTTTATTGGGTGAATTAGGGTTATTGTTATGTCTTTTGGTTATTTGTTAAATCTCTAATAAAGATATTATTTTGCGCATACCAAAGGAATGCCACTATAAGAAACAGGGTTGTTGTTATGTCTTTTGCATTGTGAAACAATTAACAAGAGTTGCTTATATTATTATTTTGCCTAGCAAATCTGTGGCACTATTTTGTGTACCATCTCCTACGTTGATTAATTTATATCATCATGTATATTGTACATGCATAATGCTGGAAGGTCCTATTTCCATCACAGAAGATCATGATACAATGGATCAATAAGATGAAATGACTCTAACATCGAATTCAATCAGTTGTTCTTGAATTAAAGATCAACTTGAAACCATTTTGCTCACCCTGTTGGCTATGAATTCTTTGTCGTAATATTTGCAATCCTTTTCTTCTAGGAAGCCTTTGTTCTTTTGATGTCGAAGTTGCTATTGTCTAAATTGCCATCTGTAAATTATGTAATCACTTCATCTTCCTCTAAATAATTTTTATTCTCCATTACTTTGAGCTAAGTTACAACTTCCAGTTGTATATACAAGCTTTTAGATTTTGAAATAGAAATTTCATTATTAATGTGTTTAAAGGAATTCAATAAATTATGTGAATTCAGCGCATAACTTTTTAGTGAATAGAGGTTTTGTGAATGCAACATCTTGACTGAAGGAAGATCTATTAATTTAAATCCTAATGGTCCTAAGAGTAGTGATGTTGCACAATATGTCAAGAAGAAGAAGATTAAGAATATTGATGCGGATGAGGAGACGTGTGATAGATTGCATTGTGTAAAAAATAATAGATAAGTTCTCTAATGCAAATGTAAAGATGTAATGTATAACTTTTGAGTTGTTTTTCTATTTCTTTTTCCTTTGGTTTGACTGTACAAGTACTTGCGCAGTCAAATAAATGGGTTTTGTTCTAATATCTTCAATGTTTTAATCATATTGGAGGAGTAGATATGCTCTATTTGAAAATGGCTTTTTATGTCCTTTATTTTGTCATTTTGACAGTAGATAATCATTCCCACTATCTTTTAATATAGCATTTACTATATACACAATGTATAGTGTAGACACCTCATTTTGACATTCTTTTTGTCAAAATAAATACTTAGCTTAGTATATACATAATTAAAATAATTGAAATTTGCAAATTATAAATGTTAAAGCTAGGAATGAAAATTAATAATAATAATAATAATAATAATAATAATAATATAATAATAATAAATCAATTTAAGAAATGAATATAATGGATGTAATATGGATAATTAATATAGTATAATATAATTTCAAAATTCGTAAAAAAAAAAAAAGTTACTGTTCATCGTCTCCTACCTCCGGCCGCGATGGGGTGTTTTCAAGTCCATTTTTGACCTGTTTTCAAACCCTTTTTTACAAAACAAATACATATTTTGAAACTAGACACGGAGTACTTCATTTTGATATATAATTTGCATGTTTTCATAAACTATAACTATTTCAAATCCGGACTTGAAGTTTGAAAAAAATTGTTTTTACACTTCCGAAAAACCTCAAATCTCCGATTTTTTCACTCAAAACGTGTTTGAACGTTAACATTATAACGTTAATTGACAGCTAATGTAATTGACAACCGTTTTAGTTCGAATTTTTTGGATCAAAGTAAAAATAAAACATAAAACCCTAGCTCTATAAATAGAAGGAAAAAAAACGAAAATGGTGGACACTAAAAGCAAAGAAAGAAAAAATAAAAGCATTTGATATTCAGAAAGTCGAGAACTTCCATTCCCATAAATCAATTTTGCCAAAACCTACGAACCACCATCGCGTCGGCCACCTTGTGCCTTCCCCGCTGGAGCCGTTGTTGGTTGCGTGGTCTACAACCGTCGGAGCTCCGTTGAAAATCCCTTTGCCTGCGTCATCGTCGGCCAGCCGATTTCAATTTCCCTATACGCGGCCCTGGTTTTCTAGCTTCCATTTCGACTTCCCTGCGCGAGTTCGGAATTTCTCCTCCCAAATTCCAGCTTCACCGGCGCGTCCTCAGCATAGGTAAATTCCAATTCCTAATAATAATAATAATAATAGAAACTATATTTGATATTAATAAATAGGAAATTGAAGAATAAGAAAAATGAAAAATTAGTATATGATTATTTTCAAATTTGTTATGAATATATTTTTTTTTTAAATTTCAAAATATGTAAAATTAGTATTAGTTTGAATCATGATAGTATAGCCATTATAGTTAATTTTTTTTTTCTTGTCAATGAATGTTGGTCTCATAAACTTGTTCTAAAAAATGTTGAATTGAAATTTAGGGTTATTTTTTGCCATGATCGATCTTGCTATGATAGTTAATCCTTGCACCTTTTCTTTGTGATATCGTTTTGTAATATTATGATTTTGTCAAATTTTGAATAATGAGATCTTGCAAAATATTTGACATAAAAATTATATGATAACTGATGAAAATCTTGATTTAGCTAAAGTTGGTTTATACCATGATTTTGAAATTATTAAAAGAACCTGATTTCATTATCAATATGCAATGTAATTAGAACGTTGATATAATGTTGATATCATGTATGAAGTTTACCTACGTTATTGAATATGAGTTCATCTTGATATCTTTTATATTAATTTTATATATGGTGATATATTGATTTAATTAATGTGCTTGACAATGCCATATATATAATTTTAAATCATTATTCAAAATCTTTTTATCACTTAGAAAAGTCAATTTTTATAAAATTGTTAAAACATAACTCGATAGTCCTTTTTGCATTAATATAGTAATGATTTTATTTTCTTGTGATAAAATTGAATTATATATATATATATATCATGTTAGGTATGTGTTCATAGAATTATATTAAGATCTTGTTATTGATAATATACCTATAATCATGCCCTAATCATAAGGAATATATGAATTTTTTTTTTTAATTTTAGGTTTACAATATTTGAATTGTGTGATCATGTATGATGATTAGTCATTAATATTCCTTTTATGCCATGATGTAGTGATGACCTTGATTGTAATAATATTGAATTTTATGATTTCACCATATATGAAACCACATTGAAATCTTGCCCTTCATAATGTAATTTCAATGATATAAATCTTGATTATGCCATGATATTGCTTTGTTGAAATTAGCTTGTTAAATATTGATATTCCTTATAATATTTTTATTCTTAATGATATGTATGATCAATCGATATGCATGATATGTGGTTATGATTTCTTGTTCAAAATTTTGTCACCTAGAAAAAATTCGATTTTCCATGAAATTGCTAAAACCTAACTTAATAGATTTAGGGTTCATGTTAAAATATATATATATATATATATATATATTTTATAAAATTAACAAAACTTAATGAACTTAAAGCGAAAAGATTTTGAAAAATTTTAAAATTAACCAACAAACTAAATTTTTCTAAAAGAACTACGTGTGGTCTGATCCCGATTAGCGAGTACGTAGCACCTAAATGGACGACTTAAAATATGTAAAAAAAATTATTTTTGTGAATTTATTTGATTTGTTTAGTTTAGTTTAGAATATATGAATATTGATAGAATTTGATAAAATTTGATTAATTTGAATATTTCGAGTTTTTAGATTATATATGATTATTGATGGAATTTGATTAGTATTTTTGTGCTTATTAGACATATGTTTAGTTAATTAGATCTTGATAAATAGTTTAGATTTTGAAATTAGGGTTTAAAAGAAAGCAATTTAAATATGAAAATTTAAAGTGGTAACCATTTAGGTTTTAATAAGTTAGCCCTCGAACTCAAGTTAATTTTTTTTCGCAGATCAGTAGCAAAGCCAAAATCAACCTATCCATTGGTTTTGGTTTATTTTTTCTCGACTTTAGTCGAGTAGCGACTCCTAAATATTTTAAAAATTCAAAATTTCCTTTAATTCTTAGTCGAGGATTCGTATTGAATGGGTTAGGGTTTAGTACGAATCGGATTAAGGGAAATCGAAAAAACTAGGCTCGACAGCTTGGCGACTCCACTGGGGACTATTTTTAGAGGGCTAGCTACTTTTTGCTTTTCATATATAAATTGCTTTCTTTTTTTAATATCTTGTATATTTGTAGATATTTGTGCTAACCGTGTGCTTATGTGCAGATATTATCTATATAGAGTTATTGGAAGGAATATTTACTTTTGAGAAAAATGTGCTAGATGTGGTCAAACCCGGGCCACCTTAGGTAAACTTAGGACGGAAGGCACCAGTAGGTCTCGGGTGTTGTGGTTACCCACCATTCGAGACACGAATTAGCCTCCCACTCCGGTTAATGCGGCCCATGGCCCATTAATTGGGGGACCTTTAGAACCCACCCTTCTTGCATCCACTACATGAAGGAGATGATGATCAAGCTTTGTGGCTAATCAAAATGTTTTTCAAAATTGCTTTACAAAACAAAAGCTGAATTTATGGAGTTAACTTTCCCTTGTAATCCGTTATGTAAATGTGTCATGTAAATCCTTGTAACCCCGTTTTCTCTTTGTATTCAGTTTAGTGTACCATGTAAATGTATATACCGTGTTGTAACACATCTCTTTGTAATAGGTAGAATAAAGAAATGGCGATTGGTTTAGGATAAAATTTTCTTTGTTTAGGTCATGTATTTGACTCCTTGAGTAAATTCAACTTTAATGAAATAAAACGTTTTTTTTTTTTTTTTTGCTACAAAGCTTCTTCATCATCTCAATTTACATGCGCATGCGTTTTTCTTTTCCATGTATACTCTTGTCTCTACATGTTCTTGTATATTCTTTGCTACCCATTTATTTGTTTATATATTATCTTCTCACGCAAAACCTTAAGGTCCCTCAAGATACCGCTACAGGACATTATGGGGTAAAGAAAGGGACTGATGGTGAAGCTATTGAGGAACAAGTAATTAATCATGAACCACTAGCCATTGTCGAAACCGATTCTTCTGAGTTTAAGAAGAAATTGAGGCTCATAATAAAGAAATGGAGAAAAGGCTTCTTTCTCAATTCAATGAGAAACTCAAAGTTTTGAGAAAATGGAAGGATTTGATAAACTGGAATCACAAGCTTTCTACAATCGAAGCGGGAGCTTTCCCTGAGAATTCAAGATTCCCGACTTTGAAAAGTATGATGGTGTGGTTGTCCAAAGTTGCATACTAGGCTCTATGTGAGGAAGATGAGTCGGTACACTCAATATGAGCAATTCATGATCCAAACTTTTCAGGATAGCCTTACCGGTCCAGCTTTAGCATGGTATGCTCATTTGGATCTTGATGAGATTAATACTTGGGACAAATTGGCTAGGGCTTTCTACAATCAATATAAGTTCAATATTGAAGTAGCCCCTTCTATGTGGGATTTAAGTAATATGAGGAAGAAGAAAGATGAGTCCTTTAAGGAATATGCTCAAAGATGGAGATCGATGGCCTCTATGGTATCTACCCCTATCCCGGAGAAAGATTTGACATTCACTTTCATCAATACTTTAGAAGAACCGTTCTTTACTCATCTCATTGGACACACTACTGCTAATTTCTCTGAGATAGTATTGGCCAGGTGTAGAATTGAAAGTGCCATTATTACCGGGAGGATCCACGTAGAGAAAAAGGCTACGAATTTCAAGTACTCCAACAATAACAAAGGGAAGGATACCACTGTCAGTGTAGTCAGCTCAACCCCATACACTAAACCTACTCAATCCTACACCTACCAACAAACCCCAAACACTAATCAACCCTTCACCCGTCACAACAACCACAATCCCAAAACCAACCATTCAATAGACCTAGAAGACAGTTCACCAAAATTCCCGTACCCCTTTGCCAAGTTCTAGCCCGGCTTAGAGCTGATAATTTGATCACCTTTGAAACACCTAGAGAAGACTACAAACCCAGATATTATAACCCTGAGCAAAAATGCGATTATCATTTGGGGCAAATAGGTCATTCTACTGACTATTGTTGGAGGCTTCGGAACAAGATTCAAGACTTCATTGATGCTAAATTGGTCCAACTAGATTTCGTTGAAACCCCGACCCCTAATGTCAACACCAATCCTCTCCCAAACCATGGGCCCAGGATCAACATGATCACGATTGAAGAACCCGAGCCTTTTATCGGAATGATCCAGTCCAATCCAAAGAAGATAGTTATCCAATGTCAAGGAGAGCAGAAAGAAGCCCCATATGAGGTGAAATCGATGAGGTATCAATTCCATGTGCCCATTACACCGAAAGACTATAAAGCCGCCCCGTTCAACTATCAAGTTGTTAATCAAGTTCCTAGGCCCATGGTTGGAAAACTTGGGAAAGCTTCAGAGCCCAAAAGAGAGAAAACATTGGCAGAGGAATTCTTCCCACTGAGAAAAGATAAGAAAAAGGAGGAGGAATCCGATGAGAAAACAGCCTTGACTAAGATTATGAAGATAAGTAATTATAAGATTGCTGATCAACTCGCTAAAGTCCCGACTCAAATATCCTTAGTGGGTTTGTTAATGACTTCTGAAAAACACCGGGAGGCTCTCTTTAAGATACTCCAACAAATTAAGGTTCCCGAAGGTGTTGCTACTGAAACAATGGAACATGTAGTAAATTCGGTATTTGCTTTGGATCAAATCTCTTTCTCACCTGATGAGTTGGGAGCAGAAGGCACTCAACACAAGAAGCCCCTATTCATAATGGCCAACTGTAATGGAATGATTGTAGCCCGAGTCCTCATCGATAATGGGTCGTCTTTGAATGTTTGTCCATTGGCTACTTTGAACTTACTTGGTATCGATGCATCTAACCTCCGGTCCAGTTCTACTATTGTTAGAGCTTTTGATGGATCCAAGAGAGGCATATCAGGAGAAATAGACTTGGAAGTCACTGTTGGCCCACGAGACTTTACTATTCCGTTCCAAGTTCTAGACATACCAAGATCATTCAATTTGTTGCTTGGAAGGCCTTGGATTCACTCAGCTGGGGCAATACCGTCTAGTCTGCATCAGATGGTCAAGTTTATAACAAATGGACAAATCGTTACGGTGCTAGGAGAACAAGACCATGCTATCTTCAAAGACACGGCTATACCCTATATTGGCGAAGAAGGATCCGAAGACTTTGGTTTACAAATCTTTGAAGAAGCCAATATGATTCAAAAAAGGACATTTAGGGACTGAGATATGTCCCTACTCCGTTTGAGATAGAAGAGATGAAAAAGAAAGCCCAAAAGAAGAAAGGAGAAGAATGGTATAATACCCCTATTGAGTCTCCAGATATCAAAGTCACATTCCCACAATCGGCTCATGTCCAGAAACCAGATACTGCATCAGTTCTGGAGCCTTCTTGCAGCTCCCCGTTCGGGAGTTGAATAATTGGTTCACTATCCCCATTAATAACTCTAGGGTTACCTTGAGTAAGGGTTGAATTCATGAAGGGTTTTTATGTTTTGTTTCTTTTATCAATTGCTCAAATGTACTCCATGAATCATAGTCATTAATAAAGATTTTTTGTTTCTTTCATCTTGTAGACACCCAATTTTTGCCCAATTAATTAAGGCTTAAATTTATAAAGTTAATTAAACAAAATCTTCATTTTTGTTTAATTAAACTCATTCTTCCAAAAGCCTTAATTAAGTAATGAGTTGGCTAAGTGATCAAGGCACAGGCCAAATGGCTTGTTGGTTAAATACATTGACCCAAACACACACCCAAGCTCAAGGACCCAGGTTCAAACCCTAGCAAAGGCAAATTTTTGCCTTTTTATCATTTTATTTTTTGCCTTCTCAAAGTGACTTTTTGCCTTATTTGCATCAATTTTTAACTGACAAAACATCATTAATTGTTGAAATTGATGATACCATTGCAAAGTAGACATGGAATATGAAAGATCAATACACAATTCATGTGTAAAAACAACCCAAAAGTCACAAATTCGTGCTAGAAAAAAAAAATAATATAATTTATGAAACATTCAATCGACCATTAATGAGGATTTACAAGAATTGATAAAATTGGATGATTCATCTACCCACATTGAATGATTTGATGAAGAAAATGAAAGATCAATCATCAATTCATCAGTTTGAAACAAATTAAACACGAATTATTGGATTAAATTCGTGTAAATAAAGAGACAAAAATCGATTCGTTTCTAAAACAATACGAAACGTAAAATTGAGCTTGCAACCTATAAATAGAGGGTACTAGGATCAAAAAGCACAACTCAATTTCAACAAACACAATCAGAATCAAGAAATTAAAAAATTTCGAAACTTAGGGTTCTTATAGAGAGAATTCGAAATTCGAAGATCTTGGATCAATTTCGATCCAATTTGAGTGTTTGAGGAGCTTGAGGAGCAAGTTTAAAGTGATCAAGTGTGCTTAGATTTGATCAAATTGTTCGAATTAAGTTATGCAATTTTTTTTTTTTTAATTTTCGAATTGGAACGCCGGCAACCACCACCTCGAACCGCCGTCCACGGTGGTTCTGGGCGCGAACCACCACCACCAGCGGACGCGCAACCACCATAGGAGTCGGGCCGACAAGCTTGTGGAGGTCAACAACCACCAGGGACGGCCGAGGAAGCGTTCGAAACCACCGTAATCGTCTTCTTCGCCCGATCGGGGTCGGATCCGACCCGAAAATCCGAAGTCCAACCCGCCCCCTGGTCAACGATCAACGGTCAGCCCAGATCAGACGGCCCAGATTCAATCATCCAGATCAGACGGTCCAGATTTGATCAAGCAGATCAGCGGCCCAGATTCAATCATCCAGATCAGACGGCCCATTGATCAAGCAAATCAACACTCCAGATTGGAAGTCTTCAGATCATTCGATCCAGATCAAGCAAGTGCGACTGACGCTCCAGATTTGATCCGCTCCATCCAACGGCCCAGGTCAGTCCGTATTATTATATTATTATTTTATTATATAATTAATTTCAGAAAATAGCAAAAAATAGTAAAAAATTCAGAAAAATTCAGAAAAATCCAGAAAAATCAAAATAATTATTTTTCATATAAATTTATTTTTTTTGATATTTTTGAATATTTTGAATATGTATTTATACATAAATTGCTTTTAGAAATGCATATTTAATGCATGAAAAATAATTTTAATATATTGTAAAATATTTTGAATATGTTGTGAATTTATGTGATAATTAATTAAAAAATAATAATAATGATAAAATTAAATAAAAATGATAAAATTAGATTTCCAAAACCAAAATTTTTAAATAAAAAAAATGATTTTTGACTTAGAAAAATATATTTTCATAAAAATAAAAAATTAATTGATTAGATCATAGGATCATCAAAAATGGTTTTCATAAAAATTCAAAATTTAATGAATTTAAAGTGAGAAGAGTTCAAAAATTAAAATTAATCAACAAACTAAAGTTCTTTTCAAAAGAACTACGTTTTGTCTGATCTCGATTAGCGAGTACATAGGCACCTGCGGGGCGACAATAAAAAATGAAAAAATATTTTTTGTTTATCACTTTGGTTATTTTTGTGAAATTTTTGAGAAATAAAAAATATAAAAACATAAAAAGAAAAACAAAAAATGTGACTTGTAAATGTTGTTATGTAATTTTTATTTGAATTTTTGAGCATATAAAGGATAGATTATAAATTTAAAACTCCGAAAGTGGTAACCATTTGGTTTTAATAGGTTAGCCCGAATCCATGATATCTGGTTTTTAAAAAGTTTGTTTTTTTTTTTAAATCAAATTTTTTCGTAGACTAGTAGCTAAGTTAGGATCAACCAACCCATTAATCCTAGCTTTTGTTTTTTTTCCCGATTTATATCGGGTGGCGACTCTAAAAAGTTTTTTTAAAAATTAAAATTTCTTTTAACCCCTAGTCGAGGATTCATGTTAAATGGGTTCGGGTTTAATGTGAATCGGGTTAAGAAATGAACCAGATAGTGGAAAAATCCAGGCTCGACAGCTTGGCGACTCTACTGAGGATTCTCCAAATTTTTTTTTAAAAAAAGAGGACTAGCTACTTCGGAATTATAAATTTTGAATTTATCCTTGCTTATTTTTTGCAAATTACCATGTGAATATATACATTATCATTCTTTGTACATTATATTGAATAATTGTTTTGTAAATATATACTAACCTTGCAAGTATGTAAAATAGAAAGTAAAAGCTTGATTGTTTGTTTATTTATTTGCATTTGCATTAGCATGATTGTATGCTAGATACGGTCGTACCAGGGCCGTCTTAAGAGCCTAAGCGAGGAGGACGAAGTAAGGTCCGGGTGCTGTGGCTTTCCACCCTCTAGATCAAGAAATGTCCTCCCACTCCGGTTTAGTACCACTAAACGGAGGACCTATAGAACCCTACCAAATCATGCATTCATCAACATGGGATATGACCAAATTTTTTCAAAAAAAAAAAAATGGAGTTGTATAATTTTTTTTCAAATAAAATATTTTAAAAATAAAAAAGGGGTTTCAAAAAGAAAATTTAAAAAAAAAATCAAAATTAAAAAAAAAAATCAAATAAAACAAAAATTTTTTTAACCAATTCCAACAAAGCCTAAAAAATGTGGAACAATATTTTTTTAGTATTAGTTGGTTCTATAAGATAAATAAATAAAAATGATTTGATAAAGGTTTTTGAAACTATTGTTTTTAATACAACTCCTGTAAATATTTTTCAAAATTCTATTGGTCATTATCCCCATTTGCATCCGTGTGCTAGCATATGTGCATATTTGCATCCTTGCATTTGTATATTTCTTAAAAAATGCGTAGTAGACTTGTATATATCCATAGAATATATATAGTTATAGATTCTTTCTAACCAAAGTTAGACTTGTATGCATCCATAGAATGTATATTATCCACCTATAGTTATAGATTCTTTCTAACCAAAGTTAGACTTGTATGCATCCATAGAATGTATGTTATCCACCTATAGTTATAGATTCTTTCTAACCAAAGTTAGACTTGTATATATCCATAGAGTATATATTGTCCACCTATAGATATAGGTTTTTCCAACCACGGTTACTTTTGTCATAGGTATTCCACTTTGTTGTCATCAAGTCTATCGTTTTTGTAAAATATTAGCCCCTATTCGAAATTTTTGAGAGAGTCATTGTTTTTTACCATTATTCAAGAAAAATAGTTTTTGTTTTAAAATACTTTTTCCACTTTAGGTTTTAAATGATCATTTGTAAATTTTTTGTGAATATCCATTATTCTTTCAAACAATTAATTCTTTGATAAATTTGAAAAAAAAAAAAGAAGAATAAAAGTTGTAAATAAAAATGTTCCAAACTTTCTTTTAAAAAAAAAGAAATAAAAAATGAAAAAAAACAACAAAAAAAATAATAAAAAAAAAATAAATAGGAGATATTTTGCTAGCAAGAACATAATAAGATTTTAAAATTGCTTTTGAGCAGGTTCAGCTAATTCCTTACACACTAAGTCAAGATGGCTAACAACAACAATACTCCCAATCAGACTACTGAACAGAGACCCAACACCATGGAACAAACCCTGTTTAGAATTGCTGAACAAATGCAGACTTTAATACAGAGTCTCGCTCAGCTTAAGACCCCTACAACATCTGAAGGATCCTTAGGGACACAGAAAGGGAAAGGAATTGAGGGGCAACACATTGATCAAGATGACATACAAAATGAGTGTAATGTAGCTGAGCTAAAGAAAGAACTGGAAGCTCAGCTAAAGAGATGGAGAGAAAACTACTTGAGAAAATGAAGACGTTCGATGGTTTTGATCAAATTGCGATCCTGAATTTGCCTCAATATGAGGAAGGTGTCTTCCCTGAGAAATTTAAGGCACCCGAATTTGAAAAATACGATGGGACAGGTTGCCTAATATGCATACCGGATTGTATGTGCGACGAATGGGGCAATACGCAAAGTTTGACAAGCTGATGGTGCAAACCTTCCAGGACAGTCTTACTGGGGCTGCTTTGGCCTGGTACGCCCAATTGGACCATCAGGAAATTGATACTTGGGAAAAGTTAGCTAAAGCATTTTTCAACCAATATAAGTTCAACATTGAAATGGCACCCTCGTTTGGGACCTGAACAATATGAAGAAGAAGAAAGAAGAAACCTTTAAGGAATATGCCCAACGATGGAAAATTTTAGCTGCAAGAATCACTACCCCAATCCCTGAAAAGGATTTGACATGTAATTTCATCAATACTTTAGATGAACCTTTCTTTTCACATCTTGTGGGATATACATCAGCAAGTTTCTCAGAAGCAGTAGTGGCAGGATGCAGAGTTGAAAATACCCTCATTTCTGGTAAACTGCAAAACAATGAAGAACCGAAAGTAGAAGAGGACACAGCCAATGTAGTGAGTTACAACAATCTTACACAAAAATCTAGGAGGAAATTCACTCAAATCTCAGTTCCTCTATCTCAAATTTACCAGAAGCTGAAAGAGGATCAATTATTATACCCTAGTGAGCCAGTACCAGGGTATAAACCACGAAAGTACGACCCTAATGCACATTGTGAATACCATATGGGTCAACAGGGGCATGCTACTGATGTTTGTTGGGAATTAAAGAATAAAATTTAGGATTTGATTGACTTAGAAATGGTCCAATTGCAATTTGTTGATGAGCTAGTGGCTAATGATGAAGAACCCACAATTAACATGCTCTATGCACAAGAAGTCAGCAACACCTCAAATCAAGAAGTGATTCACAAGAGAAAGATCAAAAAGAGTATGAAGAGCTAGAGCAAAGACTTGCAGGAATGACAGAAAGGATTGAAACCTCGAGCGAGTTATGGGGCACGTGCTAGATAAACTCCAACATTTAGGCCTTGATGCTAATAAGGTGCCATCTTATGAACTCAAGAAGGATCATCAAGCTGCAAGCCAAAGAATATGAGGCAAGAAAAGAAGCCTTTGAATCAAAAGCATGGGGCAAAAAGAAACAGGATTTTTGACACCAAAGGCGTCTCACACAATTTGAGATTCCAATGATTCAAGTTCTTAACCAATTGAGAGAACAGAATCTGATAACATTTGAAATCCCAATGGAAGGGTACAAGCCGAGGAAATATGATCCTAATGTACAATGTGAGTACCACATGGGTCAAACGGGCCACTCTACAAAGAATTGTTGGAGATTAAAGCACAAAGTCCAAGATTTGATCGATGCTAAGCTTATCCAACCCGAGCTCCTGAAATCTATGAAGCCAATTGATGATAATGATCCTATCCCAACTCCGACAGGGTTTCCAAGCGTCACTTCATCAAGAATTGAGAGTTTGTTGTTACCATCTGATAAAGTAGCCTATCATATGCAAAAGTTGAATGTGTCGGTCAACACCAATAGGGGTAGGTAGCTTAAGAAAGAAGATCGACATTGATGCCTATCTTTGTAATAAGAATGATAATGAAATCTTCTATTGATATTTGGGGCAATTTGAATGGATGTTTGTCTATGGATATTTTATTGCTTGAAAATGTTTTGACAAAAAAGAGGCAACCAAATACCAAACACTAACCACTGAACACTTGAGAGTTGAGTGATTGTGAGGAAATTTATAAGGCTCATTCCTTAAAAGAAGTCTATTTTGCACTTGATACATAGGTTAAGATGATACCAGGCATTTATTTCAATAACCAAAATATATCCCTTGTTAACCCCGTTGGGCCTAAAAAGAAGGAATTCTTAAAAATAAACCCTGTCAAGAACCACCTCGCATTGGGGCACCCCACAATGGGGCAATCAGGAGGTTAGGGTCATTAACAAGGAGAAAAAGGAGTAACTTATATGCACTTGACCTAGTCGCATCAATTCAAGAGTAGTCAATTGACAAAAATAAATCTTTTCCTATGAAAGAAAAAGAGTCTCCATTTCAAACCATACATAGCACATGTACTTTGAGCTATAAAAGAACAAATCACCTTGAATTCGTCTCCCAAAAGGGCAATGAAAAAAAAAAAAGAAGAAAAAAAAAGAAGAGAAAAGAAAAAAAAAGAAAAAAAAAGAAGAAGAAAAAAAAGAGAACAAGAAAAAGATATTAGGCAAACAAGGTGATAAAAATCAATAATTTGAAAATACATAGCTCAAGATCATTAAAATTCAAAATTCATCAAGTCCCACCCACAAATTCCACCCTTTGGAGACTCTTTGGATCAAAGGAGTTGATACCCTTGAAACTAGGAACAAGTGCATTATCAAGTTTTCCTTAAGGGTTCTTGACTTGTAAACCCGGGATGTATTGAAATTTTTTTCAAAAATAAAAAGCCTTTATGAAATATCCTTTTAATTAAAGCCAATGACCAAAAGCTCAAATTTTTTTACCCAAGAAAAGTCCTGATAGATTAACCAAAATGTATCATTTACAAAACGGACTGTAATTTTTGGAATTCGAGTCATGTGTGAAAATAAGCCAAAGAGTGTGGGAGGAAGTCCTCTTTAACTTAGTATTTCAAGCATAAGATAACCAATCCAAGTTCATGGGAATGACAAAAAAAAAAAAGAGAATTAGTTTGCCCCAAAGGCAAGAAAGTCAAATTGGAGATTGCTGCCCCCTAATCAAGGAGGAGAAAAGAAGGCTACCAAGGATTAACCTTCAAAGAAAATAAGTAAGGGAGAAGTTGTCGCTCATTAGCAATTTTGAAATCAATAAAATTCTTTGCTTGTTAGCAAAATTGAAAAATGATGAAATAAATGAAAAAAAAAAAGAGAGAGAAGTTTTTCTCAAAAGTTTGTTCTTCAAAAAGAAAAAGAACAAGAAAGAATAAAGGAATCTCTAAATTTTTAAAGAAATATAATTTTGAGAAAAAAAAGAGAGAAGAGTTTTAAACTCAAAAGTTTTGAAAAAAGGCATTTGGCCTTAACAAAAATGAAAAAGAAGAAGTCTTGACTCAAGAAAAGTTTTCAAGTTAACACAGTTTTCGAATTATAAGATTTCAAAAAAATCAGTCGTCATTGTTCTTCTAATATCTAGGATTACTTGCTCAAAGGAGCGTCGTCCTATTGTTTGAAAAATTAGGATCACTTGCTCAAAGGAGCATCGTCCTACTATTTGAAGAATTAGGATCACTTGCTCAAAGGAGCGTCGTTCTATTGTTTGAAAAAATTAGGGTCACTTGCTCAAAGAAGCGTCATCCTGCCTTTAAGAATTATAGTTACCAGTCCAGCCAAGAATCAGTTCAAGTAGCACCAATTCAAAACAAAAACCAAAGCCCATAGGTCCGACAGATGACCTGGCAGTTTGCTAAAATCTATCATTTTTCTAAATCTAGACCCGACAGACAGTCTATCAGTTTTTAGTCTAGGCCCAACAGATGGCCTATCACTTTTCTAAATCTAGACCCGACAGACGGTCTATCGGTTTTTTAGTCTAGGCCCGACAGATGGCCTATCATTTTTCTAAATCTAGACCTAACAGACGGTCTATCAGCCTAGGCCTGACAGATGACCTATCATTTTTCAAAATCTAGACCCGACAGACGGTTTATCAGTCTAGGCCTGACAGATGGCCTATCATTTTTCAAAATCTAGACCCGACAGATGGTCTATCAGTTTTCTAAGTCTAGGTCCGACAGTTGGCTTAGCGAATCTCAAAGTCTAAACTCGACAGATGGTTTAGCACAAGATAAAAATCTCTTTGATGAAAATAAATTTGGGAGGAGAAGCTAAGCAAAAATTGGTTATCTTTTTGTCTTTGTGGCAAAAGTTTTGTTCAAACTTTACCACAAAGAGGGGCAGCTGTAGACACCTAATTTTTGCCCAATTAATTAAGGCTTAAATTTATAAAGTTAATTAAACAAAATCTTCATTTTTGTTTAATTAAACTCATTCTTCCAAAAGCCTTAATTAAGTAATGAGTTGGCTAAGTGATCAAGGCACAGGCCAAATGGCCTGTTGGTTAAATACATTGACCCAAACACACACCCAAGCTCAAGGACCCAGGTTCAAACCCTAGTGTAGACATCTCATTTTGACATTTTTTGTCAAAGTAAATACTTAGGTTATTATATACATAATTAAAATAATTGAATTTTGCAAATTATAAATGTTAAAGCTAGGAATAAAAAAATAATAATAATAATATGAATCAATTTAATAGAAATAAATACAATAGATGTAATATGGATAATTAATATAGTATAATGTAATTTTGAAAATTCGTAAAAAAAAAAAAAAAAACACTGTTCATCGTCTCCTACCTCGGCCGCCCGAAGGGGCGTTTTCAAGTCTATTTTTGACCCGTTTTCAACCCGTTTTTTACAAAATAAATATATATTTTGAAAATAGGCGCGGAGTAGTTTATATTGGTATAAAATTTAGTTGTTTTCATCAAGAGAAAGGGTTTCAAATTTGAATTCGAAAATTAAAAAAAAACTCGTTTTTAGCTTCCGGAAAAAAAGGCAAAATCCGAGATTTTTGTTGTTTAACGTTCAAAATCTAACGGTAATGACAGCTATTTTTATGTTAATGACAACTAATTAATAGTTGTAATTCGTTTTTTCGGATTAAGATATAAAAAAACCCCCAAATTTAGATCTATAAATAGAGGAAGAAAAAACGAAAATAAAGGGGACACGAAAACAAAAAAGGAGCACGAAAAAAGAACCAGATTCTATTGATTTAGGTTTTTGGAAGCTTTTTAGAAACTTCGATTTTAAGCTTTTAGTGAAGCTCGAGTTAATTGGTACGGAAAGACTCCGGTCGCTGCCCGACCCGACTTGATCGGAATCTGCTGTTTTTTTTAAATTGGCCGCTGGAACCTCGGCCGTTTTTGTCCCCCTATGCGCGGTGGCCGAATCGACCGGAGCCCCAATCGCCGTAGTTCAGACGTCCCCAACGCACGTCCTGTTCGCAATTTGCCGTCACCAATTCATCGTCTTCAATCGGTCGCGTTTTGCTTCCACGCGCATTCCTCAATCTGCATTGTTGGCATCCTGATTCTGCTCCCAGGTAAAATTCTTTTCCTTATAATAATAATAATAATAATAATAATAATAATAATAATAATAATAATAATAATAATAATAATAATAATAATAATGAGAATGAGAATAATTATATTATAATAATAAACAATAGGAAAATAAAAATAGAAAAAATAAAAGATTAGTATATATTGTGTTTTTTTTTTTAAAGTTTCAAAATATGTTAAATTAGTATTAGTTTGAATCATGATAGTATAGTCATTATAATTAGTTTTTTTGTCAATAAATGAAATTGTCTTGTTCTAAAAATAATTAAATTGAAATTTAGGGTTTATTTTTTTATTTTTTTTTTTGCCATGATCGATCTTGCTATGATAGTTTATAATCCTTGCACCTTTTCTTTGTGATATCGTTTTGTAATATTATGATTTTATCAAATTTCGAATAATGAGATATTGCAAATATTTGACATACAAATTGTATTGATAACTTGATGAAAATCTTGATTGGCTAAAGTTTGTTTATACCATGATTTTGAAATGATTAAAAGAACCCGATTTCGTTATCAATATGCAATGTAATTAGAAACTTTGCTATAATTGAATGTGAGTTCATTTTATTAACATTGATATCTTTTATTGATTTTATATATGATGATATATTGATTTAATTAATATGCTTGACAATTGCCATGATATATAATTTTAATCCATTATTCAAAATCTTTTTTATCACTTAGAAAAGTTAATTCTTATAAATTTGTTAAAACATAACTTGATGGTCCTTTTTGCATTAATATAGTAATGATTTTATTTTCTTGTGATAAAATTGAATTTTTTTATATATATATCATGTTAGGTATGTGTTCATAGAATTACATTAAGATCTTGTTATTGATAATAAATATAATAATGCCTTAATCATAAGGAATATATGAAATTTTTTTAGGTTTAGGTTTACAATATTTGAATTGTGTGATCATGTATGATGATTAGTATTAATATTCCTTTTATACCATGATGTAGTGATGACCTTGATTGTAATGGTATTGAATTTTATGATTTCACCATATATGAAACCATATTAAAATCTTGCCCTTCATAATATAATGTCAATGATATATAAATCTTGATTATGCCATGATATTAATTTGTTGAAATTAGTTTGTTAAATATTGATATTCCTTATAATATTTTTATTCTTGATGATATGTATGATCAATTGATATGCATGATATGTAGTTATGATTTCTTGTTCAAAATTTTTGTCACCTAGAAAAATCCGATTTTCCATAAAATTACTAAAACCTAACTTGATAGATTTAGAGTTCATGTTAAAAGATATGTATTTTTTTATAAAATTAACAAACTTAATGAACTTTAAGCGAAAAGATTTCGAAAAATTTTAATATTAACCAACAAACTAAATTTTTCTAAAAGAACTACGTGTAGTCTGATCCCGATTAGCGGGTACGTAAGCACCTAAACGGGCGACTTAAAATATGTAAAAAAATTATTTTTGAATTTATTTGATTTGTTTAGTTTAGTTTAGAATATATGAATATTGATAGAATTTGGTAAGATTTGATTAATTTGAATATTTCGAGTTTTTTTAGATTATATATGATTATTGATGGAATTTGACTTGATTAGTATTTTTATACATATTAGACATATGTTTAGTTAATTAGATCCTAGTAAATAGTTTAGATTTTGAAATTAGGGTTTAAAAGAAAGCAATTTAAATATGGAAAGTTAAAGTGGTAACCGTTTAGGTTTTATTAGGTTAGCCCCCGAACTCAAGTTAATTTCTGGTTTTCGTTTTCAAAAAACGATTTTTTTCGCAGATCAGTAGCAAAACCAAAATCAACCTACCCATTGGTTTTGGTTTATTTTTTTTCTCGGCTTTAGTCGAGTGACGACTCCAAAATATTTTTAAAAATTAAAAATTTCCTTTAATTCTTAGTCGAGGATTCGTATTGAATGGGTTAGGGTTTAGTACGAATCGGATTAAAGGAAATCGAAAAAAACAGGCTCGACAGCTTGGCGACTCCACTGGGGACCATTTTTAGTGGGCTAGCCACTTTATGCTTTTCATATATAAATTGCTTTCTTAATATCTTGTATATTTGTAGATATTTGTGCTAACCGTGTGCTTATGTGCAGATATTATCTATATAGAGTTATTGGAGGGGATATTTACTTTTGAGGAAAAAAAAATGTGTGTTAGATGTGGTCAAACCCAGGCCACCTTAGGTAAACTTAGGACGAGAGGCACCAGTAGGTCTCAGGTGTTGTGGTTACCCACCATTCGAGACACGAATTAGCCTCCCACTCCAGTTAATGTGGCCCATGGCCCATTAATTGAGGGACCTTTAGAACCTACCCTTCTTGCATCCACTACATGAAGGAGATGATGATCAAGCTTTGTGGCTAATCAAAATGTTTTTCAAAATTGCTTTACGAAACAAAAGCTGAATTTATAGGAGTTAACTTTTCCTTGTAATCCGTTATGTAAATGTGTCTTGTAAAATCCTTGTAACCCCGTTTTTGTATTTGTATTTAGTTTAGTGTACCATGTAAATGTATATACCATGTCGTAACACATCTCTTTGTAATAGGTAGAATAAAGAAATGGCAGATAGTATGTGGGCCCGTCTTACTCCCGAGATCCATGTTCATGAGCCTACTAGTTCGATGCCCATTTTGAGCAAGTGGTTACAAACTTTCAAGCCGGAACAAAGAAGATTTATTGAAGACCGTTTGGGACCTATTCTTTCTCTACCAAAGGTCCAGGTCCCCATTCATCTTTTTAGGGCCTTGGTTTACTTATGGAATGTTGATGAAGCCGCCGTTTGCCTTGGTGAGCACACCTTGAGTCCCACTATTGAGGAATACACGAGGCTTCTTCAAGCTCCACCAACTGATGCGGGAATATATGCTCCTCAACTTAGTAAAGGGCCGATCAACTTGTTCAACTCCTTTTTAGGAATTAAGAAGACCGATGTGTCTAAAGCCCTCAAGAATTGCAATTTGTTCTCCATTCGGCTTTCCGATTTATTCAAGTGGTTTGGATCTCCAAATAGTTACAAGGACAATAAGCCTATCTTCTGTGGAGGTGTAGTAGCATGGGAGCAAAATCGCATCAACGCTTTTATAGCCGCCGTATTCGGTACTATCCTCTTCCCGAATGGGGATCTTTTCATCCACTATCGGGTATTAGAATTAGTGGACCAGTTCTTGGCAGGAAAGTCTTATATCCCGGCCTTGCTCGCTGAACAAAATAGATCTCTCAACCATTTGAAGAAAAGAGGCCATGGGAAGTTTAAATCTAGTATGACACTATTGATAATATGGTTTGCAAGCCACACTAGAGATTATGGGAGCAATTTGAGTCCAGCTTGCCACATTAGAGATAGTTATGATCTTATTTTAAGCTTTAGTGAAAGAGTTCGCATTCAAGATCTTCCAAGGACCGATGAATGGGTGCACTTACTCCAAGATCTAGAAGCTCACAATTTCCTTTGGGTTGCTAAATGGTTCCATTCTCCTACGGCAATAACCGAATGTAGGGAGTATGCAGCAATTCCTTTGGTCGGTTTGACCGGGTCCACGGGATATTATCCGGCTTGTGTGATAAGACAATATGGAGCACTTCAAGATATAATTAGCAAACCATCATTAAAGGAGTTTACTATGGAGTATGATGACCCGAGTGTTCCTTTGGCAAGAGAAAGAAGGCTAGGATAGAGACGAGCCAAATGAGAGACAAGAGAAATCAAGACGATCTACGTGATAGACCCCATTAATGTTGAGACGAAGAAATACCGAGCCACTAAAGAATATATCCTCAGCCAAAGGGCAAAAGTGAACGAGTTGGAATTTCAAGCTCCTGAGATGATGATGAAGGATCGAGAGATGCAAAAGGAAGTTCAAGATTTTCAAGGCAAGGTTCAAGCACTTGAAGCTCAACCAAGGATGGCAAAAAGGACTATTGAGGAGCTAAAGGACCGTTTAGAGTGTCCTAGCAAGATTAGGCATTTGGTTTAGGATGATCTTTCTTTGTTTAGCTTTTCGGTTTTGTCATGTTTAGGTCATGTATTTGACTCCTTGAGTAAATTCAGCTTTAATGAAATAAAATGGTTTTTTTGCTACAAAGTTTCATCATCATCTCAATTTACATGCGCATGCGTTTTTCTTTTCCATATATATATTCTTGTCTCTATATGTTCTTGTATATTCTTTGCTACCTGTTTATTTGTTTTTGTGTATATATTAACCGCTAACCGTTTGCTCATTTTGTTGAGAATCATATAATAAATATATAATAATATATACATTTTCTTTACTAAACCATGGGAATTTTGTTTTTGAACATAGCAGTTTCTAAAAGATAGCTCCTAAACGGTTAGACCCGGTTCGAAGTCCAATCATCACTAGGTCTAAATCCAGAATGGCTAGCAACAATGACAATAATTCCAATGCGATGTCCGAGCAAATGAATCTTCTCACGCAAAACCTTAAGGCCCCTCAAGATACTACCGCAGGACATTCTGGGGTAAAGAAAGGAACTGATAGTCAAACTATTGAGGAACAAGTAATTAATCATGAGCCACTAGCCATTGTTGAAACTGATTCTTCTGAGTTTAAGAAGGAAATTGAGGCTCAAAACAAAGAAATGGAGAAAAGGCTTCTTTCTCAATTCAATGAGAAACTCAAAATTTTTGAGAAAATGGAAGGATTTGATCAAACCGGAATCACAAGCTTTCCTACAATCGAAGCGGGAGCTTTCCCCGAGAAGTTCAAGATTCCCGACTTTGAAAAGTATGATGGTACTGGTTGTCCAAAGTTGCATACTAGGCTCTATGTGAGGAAGATGAGCCGGTACACTCAATATGAGCAATTCATGATCCAAACTTTTCAGGATAGCCTTACCGGTCCAGCTTTAGCATGGTATGCTCATTTGGATCTTGATGAGATTAATACTTGGGACAAATTGGCTAGGGCTTTCTACAATCAATATAAGTTCAATATTGAAGTGGCCCCTTCTATGTGGGATTTAAGTAATATGAGGAAGAAGAAAGATGAGTCCTTTAAGGAATATGCTCAAAGATGGAGATCAATGGCATCTATGGTATCTACCCCTATCCCGGAGAAAGATTTGACATTCACTTTCATCAATACTTTAGAAGAACCCTTCTTTACTCATCTCATTGGACACACTACTGCTAATTTCTCTGAGATAGTATTGGCCGGGTGTAGAATTGAAAGTGCCATTATTACCGGGAGGATCCACGTGAGAAAAAGGCTACAAATTTCAAGTACTCCAACAATAACAAAGGGAAGGATACCACTGTCAGTGTAGTCAGCTCAACCCCATACACTAAACCTACTCAATCCTACACCTACCAACAAACCCCAAACACTAATCAACCCTTCACCCGTCACAACAACCACAATCCCAAAACCAACCATTCAATAGACCCAGAAGACAGTTCACCAAAATTCCCGTACCCCTTAGCCAAGTTCTAGCCCGGCTTAGAGCTGACAATCTGATCACCTTTGAAACACCTAGAGAAGACTACAAACCCAGATATTATAACCCCGAGCAAAAATGCGATTATCATTTGGGGCAAATAGGTCATTCTACTGACTATTGTTGGAGGCTTCGGAACAAGATTCAAGACCTCATTGATGCTAAATTGGTCCAACTAGATTTCGTTGAAACCCCGACCCCTAATGTCAACACCAATCCTCTCCCAAACCATGGGCCCACGATCAACATGATCACGATTGAAGAACCCGAGCCTTTTATCGGAATGATCCAGTCCAATCCAAAGAAGATAGTTATCCAATGTCAAGGAGAGCAGAAAGAAGCCCCATATGAGGTGAAATCGATGAGGTATCAATTCCATGTGCCCATTGCACCGAAAGACTATAAAGCCGCCCCGTTCAACTATCAAGCTGTTAATCAAGTTCCTAGGCCCATGGTCGGAAAACTTGGGAAAGCTTCAGAGCCCGAAAGAGAGAAAACATTAGCAGAGGAATTCTTCCCACTAAGAAAAGATAAGAAAAAGGAGGAGGAATCTGATGAGAAAACAGCCTTGACCAAGATTATGAAGATAAGTGATTAAGATTGCTGATCAACTCGCTAAAGTCCCGGCTCAAATATCCTTAATGGGTTTGTTAATGACTTCTGAAAAACACCGGGAGGCTCTCTTTAAGATACTCCAACAAATCAAGGTTCCCGAAGGTGTTGCTACTGAAACAATGGAACATGTAGTAAATTCGTATTTGCTTTGGATCAAATCTCTTTCTCACCTGATGAGTTGGGAGCAGAAGGCACTCAACACACAAGCCCCTATTCATAATGGCCAAATGTAATGGAATGATTGTAGCCCGAGTCCTCATCGATAATGGGTCGTCTTTGAATGTTTGTCCATTGGCTACTTTGAACTTACTTGGTATCGATGCATCTAACCTCCGGTCCAGTTCTACTATTGTTAGAGCTTTTGATGGATCAAGAGAGGCATATCAGGAGAAATAGACTTGGAAGTTACTATTGGCCCACAAGACTTTACTATTCCGTTCCAAGTTCTAGACATACCAAGATCATTCAATTTGTTACTTGGAAGGCCTTGGATTCACTCAGCTGGGGCAATACCGTCTAGTCTGCATCAGATGGTCAAGTTTATAACAAATGGACAAATCGTTACGGTGCTAGGAGAACAAGACCATGCTATCTTCAAAGACACGCTATACCCTATATTGGCGAAGAAGGATCCGAAGACTTTGGTTTACAAATCTTTGAAGAAGCCAATATGATTCAAAAAGGGACATTTAGGGACATTTGGACTGGGATATGTTACTCACTCGGTTGAGATAGAAGAGATGAAAAAGAAAGCCCGAAAGAAGAAAGGAGAAGAATGGTATAATACCCCTATCGAGTCTCCAGATATCAAAGTCACATTCCCACAACCGGCTCATGTCCAGAAACCAGATACATCGGTTCTGGAGCCTTCTTGCAGCTCCCTCCAGTTCGGGAGTTGAATAATTGGTTCACTATCCCCTTAATAACTCTAGGGTTACCTTTGAGTAAGGGTTGAATTCATGAAGGGTTTTATGTTTTGTTTCTTTTATCAATTGCTCAAATGTACTCCATGAATCATAGTCATTAATAAAGATTCTTTGTTCTCTTTTCTCTCACATTTCTTCTTTTTCTCTTTCTTTACCTTGCCTTTTTCAGATCTGATGATAATGGTGAAAGTAAGAGATATCTTGCGCCGATAGATAACGAAAATACTGATATCATTTCTAACCCTAATGAGTTAGTCGTTGAACATGACATTGATGATCACACTGGGATAGAGAAAAGTTGGCAAAAATATGAACAAGGTAGAATTGAGATCAGTGAACCTACAGAAGTAGTGAATGTTGGAACTGAAGATGAGCCTAAAAATTTGAAAATAGGCACCACCTTATCCGCTGAGCAACGAGAAAGATTGATAAGATTATTGACTGATTACTTAGACGTGTTTGCATGGTCCTACGAAGATATGCCTGGTTTGGATACCTCTATAGTGGTTCATAAATTACCAACTAAAGCAGATATCAAACCAAAGAAGCAAAAATTAAGACGATTTAGACCAGATATCTTGCTCAAGATTAAAGAAGAAGTAAAGAAATTGTTGGAAGTCGGTTTTATAGAGGTATCCGATTATCCTGAATGGGTGGCTAATGTGGTCCGGTACTTAAAAAGAATGGAAAGGTTAGAGTTTGTGTAGACTTTCGCGATTTAAACCAAGCCACGCCCAAAGATAATTTCCCCTTACCTCACATAGATGTCTTGGTGGATAATACGGCTAGAAACCATCTATTTTCATTCATGGATGGCTTTTCGGGATATAATCAGATTAAAATGGCAGAAGAGGATAAAACTAAGACAACCTTCATTACTACTTGGGGAACATTCTGCTACAAAGTCATGCCTTTCGGCCTTAAAAACGCCGGGGCAACATATCAAAGGGCGATGGTCACCTTGTTTCATGACATGATGCATCAAGAAGTCGAAGTATATGTAGATGATATGATTGCTAAGTCTAAGGAAGATGAGGATCATGTGGAAATATTGAGGAAATTATTTGATAGATTACGAAATTCCATCTTAAGTTGAATCCCGAAAAGTGTACATTTGGGGTGACCTCAGGGAAGTTGTTGGGATTCGTAGTCAGTCAACAAGGAATAGAAGTTGACCCGATAAAGTTAAAGCCATACTTGAATTACCTCCCCCGAAGACGATCAAAGAGGTCAGGGGCATATTGGGACGCTTGAATTATATTGCTCGGTTTATATCTCAATTAACCGACAAATGTCGCCCTCTATTCAGATTGTTGAGGAAAAATGCAGCTATTGATTGGGATAAAGATTGTCAAGAAGCATTTGATGAAATCAAGCAATATCTGATGAATCCACCAGTGTTAGTAGCACCAACACCTGGTCGCCCTCTTTTCCTATATTTGACGGTACTTCCTGAATCAATGGGAGGTATGCTTGGACAGAAAGATGAAGATGGGAAAGAACGGGCTATTTACTATTTGAGTAAGAAATTCACTGAAGGAGAACAGAAGTATACTGAAGTGGAAAGAACTGTTGGTGGTGTGGATCATGCACAGACTGAGACAATATACATTGTATTATTCTATCGAGCTTTATACGAAACATGATCCGTTGAAGTATTTGGCTCAGAAACCAGGGTTGATTGGGAGAATTTCCAAATGGCAGATGTTGTTATCAGAATTTGATATCACTTATGTGAATCAAAACTCAGTTAAAGGTCAAGCACTTGTAGATCAACTAGCCGAAAACCCGGTTGAAGATAATGTGATGATGGAGAAGCTCAATTCCCGGATGAAGGCATATTGCTGGCAGATAAAGAATCAGAACAGTCTACTCCTAAATGGAAGTTATACTTTGATGGAGCAGCTAATTGTATGGATGTGGAATTGGGGCAGTCTTAATATCACCAGATGGTAAACAATACCCGCTTCAGCAAGATTGACTTTCCCTTATACTAATAATGTGGCAGAATACGAGGCTTGCATCATGGGCCTCAAGATGGCACTTGACATGGAATAGATGATCTTGAAGTATATGGAGACTCCTCTCTCATCATCTTTCAAACACGAGGAGAATACAAGACGAAGGATGCAAAATTGGTGCCTTATCATCAATATTACTAGAATTGGCACAAATTCAAAGAAATATCATTCACTTATATGCCAAGAAACCAGAACCAGTTCGCGGATGCATTAGCCACATTAGCATCTATGATTCAAATCACTGATGGAGTTGAGATCCAGCCCTTAAAGGTTCGCATTGAGGAAGAACCGGCATTTTGCTTGAATACCGAGGAAGTCCCAAGGAAAGATCCCTGGTATGCTAATATCAAAGAATTCCTCCAAGATGGCAAATACCCTGAAAATGCTTCAACAAGGAGCGAAGAACACTAAGACGCTTAGCAGTTCATTTCATGCTCAGTGGTAATACATTATACAAAAAATCATTTGATACTACTCTCTTGAGATGCGTAGATGAGCGGAAGCAGATATGTTGATGAGGAAGTCCATGAAGGGATATGTGGACCTCACATGAATGGATATATGCTAGCTAAAAAGATTATGAGGATGGGTTACTTCTGGATAACTATGGAATCAGATTGTATTAAACACGTGAGACATTGCCACTTGTGCCAGATATACTCCAACAAGATGAATGCTCCTCCTAAAGAATTGCAGTCATTATCTTCACCTTGGCCCTTCTCAATGTGGGGTATGGACATGATAGGACCAATTTCGCCAAAAGCCTCAAATGGTCACCGATTTATATTAGTGGCGATCGACTATTTTACTAAATGGGTTGAAGCATTCTCATACGCTAATGTTACCAAAGGAGTAGTTGTCAAGTTCATCAAGAGAGATATCATAGCCAGATATGGAGTCCCTGATACAATCATTACAGACAATGGTACCAATTTGAACAACAAATTAATGTCTGAATTGTGCCAAAATTTGGATCAAACATCGGAACTCTACCCCATATCGACCTCAATGAATGGGGCAGTTGAAGCGCCAACAAGAACATCAGGAAAATAATAGAGAAAATGGCTATCACTTACAAAGATTGGCACGAGATGCTACCCTTTGCACTCATGGCCTATCGAACATCCATCAGTATCAACAGGGGCAACCCCTTATTCATTAGTATGGTGTGGAAGCAGTTTTGCCAGTTGAAGTTGAAATTCCATCACTCAGAATATTGCAGAAACCGAATTGAATGAAGCTGAATGGGTAGAAATAGGATTGATCAGTTAAATCTCATTGATGAAAGGAGGATGACCGCCTTATATCATGGTCAGCTTTACCAGCAAAGAATCGCTCGAGCATTCAATAAGAAAGTTCGCCCGAGAAATTTCAAGAAGGAGACTTAGTCTTGAGAAAAGTACTCCGAATGTTCAAGATCCTAGAGGAAAGTTTACTCCTAATTACGAAGGACCATATGTAGTAAAGAGGGTGTTGCCTGGTGGTGCACTAATTTTGACTAGAGTGGATGGTCCAGATTTGAAAGACCCTGTAAATTCTGATGCGGTCAAGTTGTACTACTCTTGAGAAATTAATGAAAATTCTATCAAGTTCAGAAATGTGTTGACTACTTTGTCTATGTGTGATCTAATTTTTGTTATCTATCGACAAAAAGATATCTCTAGCGTCCCCAATCATCAGATCAGTCATTGACCTTCACTTTGTTGATAAGCTTTCTTCATCCTTATATCTCTCAAATTTTTAAAACATGAGTGTACTGAGAGAGAGATTTGAGCAATTGATAAAGTTATAAAAACATTCTAATACTTTGAGATTTGATCTTTTCTTAAAGAAATGCCTATTTCAGACCAATAATAAGAAGTCGATAAGTTCAAGCTGCAAAGTAAGGGAGATACAAAGAACCATCTCCTGTATCGTTCCGACATCAAGACCATCAAAAGAATCCAATTACCATCAAAAGACAAACAGAGATACTCAATTCAAAGGATAGCCACTGTGAAGAGCTCTAGCCTGACGGAATAAACCTAGTGATGAGCGGACTTCACCAAGTGGTCTGACAAGTTTAGAAGCTTCTATAAGAATCTGGTAAGTTTTGAAAAAAAAAAATGAATGAAAAATGAAAATGATATATATTGCTAGAATTAAGTTTTTCAGGAAATTAGCTCTAGAAGCCATGCGAAACATGAGAAATCAAGATCTCAGGACATGAGATTTGGGGATCAGAACATGAGACCCAGTTCAAAGAATGCATAACCAAATCAAATGCCAGCTCAAGGAGCGCGTTTGAATCAAATCAGAGTAATATAATTTATGAAACATTCAATCGACCATTAATGAGGATTTACAAGAATTGATAAAATTGGATGATTCATCTACCCACATTGAATGATTTGATGAAGAAAATGAAAGATCAATCATCAATTCATCAGTTTGAAACAAATTAAACACGAATTGGATTAAATTCGTGTAAATAAAGAGACAAAAATCGATTCGTTTCTAAACAATACGAAACGTAAAATTGAGCTTGCAACCTATAAATAGAGGGTACTAGGATCAAAAAGCACAACTCAATTTCAACAAACACAATCAGAATCAAGAAATTCAAAAATTTCGAAACTTAGGGTTCTTATAGAGAGAATTCGAAATTCGAAGATCTTGGATCAATTTCGATCCAATTTGAGTGTTTGAGGAGCTTCAGGAACAAGTTTAAAGTGATCAAGTGTGCTTAGATTTGATCAAATTGTTCGAATTAAGTTCTGCAATTTTTTTTCAATTTTCGAATTGGACCGCCGGCAACCACCACCTCGAACCGCCGTCCACGGTAGTTCTGGGCGCGAACCACCACCACCAGCGGACGCGCAACCACCATAGGAGTCGGGCCGACAAGCTTGTGGAGGTCAACAACCACCAGGGACGGCCGAGGAAGCGTTCGAAACCATCGTAATCGTCTTTTTCGCCCGATCGGGTCGGATCCGACCCGAAATTTGACCCGAAAATCCGAAGTCCAACCCGCCCCTGGTCAACGGCCAACGGTCAGCCTAGATCAGACGGCCCAGATTCAATCATCCAGATCAGACGGTCCAGATTTGATCAAGCAGATCAGTGGCCCAGATTCAATCATCCAGATCAGACGGCCCAGATTTGATCCAGTCAATCAAGCAACGCAATCCAGATCTGGAGAGTCGTTCAGATAGACGCGATCCAGATCAAGCAAGTGCGACCGACGCTCCAGATTTGATCCGCTCCATCCAACGGCCCAGGTCAGTCCGTATTATTATATTATTATTTTATTATATAATTAATTTCAGAAAATAGTAAAAAATTCAGAAAAATCCAGAAAAATCAAAATAATTATTTTTCATATAAATTTATTTTTTTTGATATTTTGAATATTTTTAATATGTATTTATACATAAATTGCTTTTAGAAATGCATATTTAATGCATGAAAAATAATTTTAATATATTGTAAAATATTTTGAATATGTTGTGAATTTATGTGATAATTAATTAAAATAATAATAATAATGATAAAATTAAATAAAAATGATAAAATTAGATTTTCCAAGACCAAAATTTTTAAATAAAAAAATGATTTTTGGACTTAGAAAAATATATTTTCATAAAAATAAAAAATTAATTGATTAGATTATAGGATCATCAAAAATAGTTTTCATAAAAATTCAAAATTTAATGAATTTAAAGTAAGAAGAGTTCAAAAATTAAAATTAATCAACAAACTAAAGTTCTTTTCAAAAGAACTACGTTTTGTCTGATCTCGATTAGCGAGTACGTGGACACCTGCGGGGCGACAATAAAAAACTAAAAAATATTTTTTGTTTATCACTTTGGTTATTTTTGTGAAATTTTTGAGAAATAAAAAATATAAAAACATAAAAAGAAAAACAAAAAATGTGACTTGTAAATGTTGTTATGTAATATTTTATTTGAATTTTTGAGCATATAAAGGATAGATTATAAATTTAAAATTCCGAAAGTGGTAACCATTTGGTTTTAATAGGTTAGCCCCCGAATCCATGATATCTGGTTTTTAAAAAGTTTTTTTTTAAATCAAATTTTTTCGCAGACTAGTAGCTAAGTTAGGATCAACCAACCCATTGATCCTAGCTTTTGTTTTTTTTCCCGATTTATATCGGGTGGCGACTCTAAAAAGTTTTTTTAAAAATTAAAATTTCTTTTAACCCTTAATCGAGGATTCATGTTAAATGGGTTCGGGTTTAATGTGAATCGGGTTAGAAGAAATGAACTAGATAGTGGAAAAATCCAGGCTCGACACATCTCTTTTCTCTCACATCTCTTCCTTTTTCTCTTTTTTTTGCCTTGGCTTTTTCAGATCTGATGATAATGGTGAAAGTAAGAGATATCTTGCGCCGATAGATAACGAAAATACTGATATCATTTCTGACTTTAATGAGTTAGTCGTTGAACATGACATTAGTGATCACACTGGGGTAGAGAAAAGTTGGAAAAAATATGAACAAGGCAGAATTGAGATTAGTGAACCTACAGAAGTAGTGAATATTGGAACTGAAGATGAGCCTAAAATTTTGAAAATAAGCACTACCTTATCCGTTGAGCAACGAGAAAGATTGATAAGATTATTGACTGATTACTTAGACGTGTTTGCATAGTCCTACGAAGATATGCCTGGTTTGGATACCTCTATAGTGGTTCATAAATTACCAACTAAAGCAGATATCAAACCAAAGAAGCAAAAAGTAAGACGATTTAGACCAGATATCTTGCTCAAGATTAAAGAAGAAGTAAAGAAATTGTTGGAAGTCGATTTTATAGAGGTATCCGATTATCCTGAATGGCTGGCTAATATGGTTTTGGTACTTAAAAAGAATGGAAAGGTTAGAGTTTGTGTAGACTTTCGCGATTTAAACCAAGCCACGCCCAAAGATAATTTCCCCTTACCTCACACAGATGTCTTGGTGGATAATACGGCTAGAAACCATCTATTTTCATTCATGGATGGCTTTTCAGGATATAATCAGATTAAAATGGGAGAAGAGGATAAAACCAAGACAACCTTCATTACTACTTGGGGAACATTCTGCTACAAAGTCATGCCTTTTGGCCTTAAAAACGCCGGGGCAACGTATCAAAGGGCGATGGTTACCTTGTTTCATGACATGATGCATCAAGAAGTCGAAGTGTATGTAGATGGGAGGTATGCTTGGACAGAAAGATGAAGATGGGAAAGAACGGGCTATTTACTATTTGAGTAAGAAATTCACTGAAGGAGAACAGAAGTATAACTGAAGTGAAAGAACCTGTTGTGCCGTGGTGTGGATCATGCACAGACTGAGACAATATACATTGTATTATTCTATCGAGCTTTATACGAAACATGAATCCGTTGAAGTATTTGGCTCAGAAACCAGGGTTGATTGGGAGAATTTCCAAATGGCAGATGTTGTTATCAGAATTTGATATCACTTATGTGAATCAAAACTCAGTTAAAGTCAAGCACTTGTAGATCAACTAGCCGAAAACCCGGTTGAAGATAGTGTGATGATGGAGAAGCTCAATTCCCGATGAAGGCATATTGCTGGCAAGATAAAGAATCAGAACAGTCACACTCTAAATGGAAGTTATACTTTGATGGAGCAGCTAATGTATGCGGATGTGGAATTGGGCAGTCTTAATATCACCAGATGGTAAACAATACCCCGCTTCAGCATTGACTTTCCCTTATACTAAAATGTGCAGAATACGAGCTTGCATCATGGGCCTCAAGATGGCACTTGACATGGAATAATGATCTTGAAGTATATGGAGACTCCTCTCTCATCATTTTCAAACACGAGGAGAATACAAGACGAAGGATGCAAAATTGGTGCCTTATCATCAATACTTACTAGAATTGGCACAAAATTCAAAGAAATATCATTCACTTATATGCCAAGAAACCAAACCAGTTCGCGGATGCATTAGCCACATTAGCATCTATGATTCAAATCACTGATGGAGTTGAGATCCAGCCCTTAAAGGTTCGCATTGAGGAAGAACCGCATTTTGCTTGAATACCGAGGAAGTCCCAAGGAAAGATCCCTGGTATGCTAATATCAAAGAATTCCTCCAAGATGGCAAATACCCTGAAAATGCTTCAACTAAGGAGCGAAGAACACTAAGACGCTTAGCAGTTCATTTCATGCTCAGTGGTAATACATTATAAAAAAATCATTTGATACTACTCTCTTGAGATGCGTAGATGAGGAAGCAGATATGTTGATGAGGAAGTCCATGAAGGGATATGTGGACCTCACATGAATGGATATATGCTAGCTAAAAAGATATGAGGATGGGTTACTTCTGGATAACTATGGAATCAGATTGTATTAAACACGTGAGACATTGCCACTTGTGCCAATATACTCCAACAAGATGAATGCTCCTCCTAAAGAATTGCAGTCATTATCTTCACCTTGGCCCTTCTCAATGTGGGGTATGGACATGATAGGACCAATTTTCGCCAAAAGCCTCAAATGGTCACCGATTTATATTAGTGGCGATCGACTATTTTACTAAATGGGTTGAAGCATTCTCATACTAATGTTACCAAAGGAGTAGTTGTCAAGTTCATCAAGAGAGATATCATAGCCAGATATGGAGTCCCTGATACAATCATTACAGACAATGGTACCAATTTGAACAACAAATTAATGTCTGAATTGTGCCAAAACTTTGGATCAAACATCGGAACTCTACCCCATATCGACCTCAGATGAATGGGGCAGTTGAAGCAGCCAACAAGAACATCAGGAAAATAATAGAAAAATGGCTATCACTTACAAAGATTGGCACGAGATGCTACCCTTTGCACTCATGGCTATCGAACATCCATTAGGGTATCAACAGGGGCAACCCCTTATTCATTAGTATATGGTGTGGAAGCAGTTTTGCCAGTTGAAGTTGAAATTCCATCACTCAGAATATTAGCAGAAACCGAATTGAATGAAGCTGAATGGGTGAGAAATAGGATTGATCAGTTAAATCTCATTGATGAAAGGAGGATGACCGCCTTATACCATGGTCAACTTTACCAGCAAAGAATCGCTCGAGCATTCAATAAGAAAGTTCGCCCGAGAATTTCAAGGAAGGAGACTTAGTCTTGAGAAAAGTACTCCCGAACGTTCAAGATCCTAGAGGAAAGTTTACTCCTAATTACGAAGGACCATATGTAGTAAAGAGGGTGTTGCCTGGTGCACTAATTTTGACTAGAGTGGATGGTCCAATTTGAAAGACCCTGTAAATTCTGATGCGGTCAAGTTGTACTACTCTTGAGAAATTAATGAAAATTCTATCAAGTTCAGAAATGTGTTGACTACTTTGTCTATGTGTGATCTAATTTTTGTTATCTATCGACGAAAAGATATCTCTAGCAGTTCCCAATCATCAAATCAATCATTGACATCACTTTGTTTGATAAGTTTTTTCATCCTTATATCTCTCAAATTTTTTAAACATGAGTGTACGTGAGAGAGAGATTTGAGCAATTGATAAAGTTATAAAAACATTTAATACTTTGAGATTTGATCTTTTCTTAAAGAAATGCCTATTTCAGACAATAACATAAGAAGTCGATAAGTTCAAGCTGCAAAGTAAGGGAGATACAAAGAACCATCTCCCGTATTGTTCCGACATCAAGACCATCAAAAGAATCCAATTACCATCAAAAGACAAACAGAGATACTCAATTCAAAGGATAGCCACTGTGAAGATCTCTAGCCTGACGGAATAAACCTAGTGATGAGCGGACTTCACCAAGTGGTCTGACAAGTTTAGAAGCTTCTATAAGAATCTGGTAAGTTTTGAAAAAAAAAAAGGAATAATAAAATGAATATATATGCTAGAATTAAGTTTTTCAGGAAATTAGCTCTAGAAGCCATGCGAAACATGAGGAAATCAAGATCTCAGGACATGAGATTTGGGGATCAGAACATGAGACCCAGTTCAAGGAATGCATAACCAAATCAAATGCTCAGCTCAGGAGCGCGTTTGAACCATCATAGGCCAGTTCAAGGAGCGCCTATCTAAATCAGGTGCCAGCTCAAGGAGTCTGTGCTGGAGCCAAATCAAATGCTAGCTCGAGGAGCGCGTTTGAACCAAATCATAGGCCAGCTCAAGCAGCGCCTATCCACATCAAGTGCTAGCTCAAGGAGTCTGCTTGAATCAAATCTAAAACAAATGCCACTCAAGGAGCGCGTTGAACCAAATTAAATGCTAACTCAAGAAGCGCTTATCCAAATCAATGCCAGCTTAAAGAGCGTGCTTGTATCAAATATGACAAATGTTAGCCCAAGAAGTAACCTAATTCAAGAGACATTTCAAACATGAAGCATCTCCGCAGAACAAGTGAAACGTTTCAAGAGTCTTTTCAAGCTTAAGGATCGCTAGCTCAGAGGAGCGCTATCTTTCTCTCCAAGAATATGAATTGTCTCTGTTCAAGAACCAATTCAACGAGCATATCAGAACATGAAAAGCTCTCACCCCGCTCAAGAAGTGGGAATTCACAGATAAGGTAAAGTCAAAATGAGGTCTACTTATCTTGTGATAAGGTTTTGACAAACCTCATCACAAAAAGGGGCAGCTGTAGACACCTCATTTTGACATTCTTTTTGTCAAAATAAATACTTAGCTTAGTATAAACATAATTAAAATATTGAAATTTGCAAATTATAAATGTTAAAGCTAGGAATGAAAATTAAAAAAATTAATAATAATAATAATAATAAATCAATTTAATAGAAATGAATATAATGGATGTAATATGGATAATTAATATAGTATAATATAATTTCAAATTCGTAAAAAAAAAAAAATTACTGTTTATCGTATCCTACTACCTCCGGCCGCCCGATGAGGTGTTTTTTAAGTCAATTTTTGACACCCGTTTTCAAACCCGTTTTTTACAAAACAAATACATTATTTTGAAACTAGACACGGAGTACTTCGTTTTGATATATAATTTGCATGTTTTCATAAACTATAACTATTTCAAATCCAGACTTGAAGTTTGAAGAAAATCCGTTTTACACTTCTGAAAAACCTCAAATCTCGATTTTTTCGCTCAAAACATGTTTGAACGTTAACATTATAACGTTAATTGACAGCTAATGTAATTGACAACCGTTTTAGTTGAATTTTTAGGATCAAAGTAAAAATAAAACATAAAACCTTAGCTCTATAATAGAAGAAAAAAAAAAATGAAAATGGTGGACACTAAAAACAAAGAAAAGAAAAATCAAAAAAGCATTTGATATTCAGGAAGTCGAGAACTTCCATTCCTATAAATCAATTTTGCCAAAACCTATGAACCACCGTCGCGTCGGCTACTTTGCTGCCTTCCCCGCTGGAGCCGTTGTTGGTTGCCGTCGTTTACAACCGTCGGAGATTCGTTGAAAATCCTTTCCCTGCGTCATCGTCGGCCAGTCGATTTCAATTTCCTTGTACGCGGCCCTGGGTTTTCCACTTCCATTTCAACTTCCCTGCGCGAGTTCGGAATTTCTCCTCCCAAAATTCCAGCTTCACGCGCGCGTCTTAGCATAGGTAAATTCCAATTCCTAATAATAATAATAATAATAATAATATAATAATAGAAACATATTATGATATTAATAAATAGAAATTGAAGAATAAGAAAATGAAAATAATTAGTATATTATATTTTCAAAATTTGTTATGAATATATATTTTTTTAAATTTCAAAATATGTAAAATTAGTATTAGTTTGAATCATGATAGTATAGCCATTATAGTTAATTTTTTTTTCTTGTCAATGAATGTTGGTCTCATAAACTTGTTCTAAAAAATGTTGTATTGAAATTTAGGGTTTATTTTTTGCCATGATCGATCTTGCTATGATAGTATAATCCTTGCACATTTTCTTTGTGATATCGTTTTGTAATATTATGATTTTGTCAAATTTTTGAATAATGAGATATTGCAAATTTGACATAAAAATTGTATTGATAACTTGATGAAAATCTTGATTTGGCTAAAGTTGGTTTATACCATGATTTTGAATTATTAAAAGAACTTGATTTCATTATCAATATGCAATGTAATTAGAAACGTTGATATAATGTTGATATCATGTATGAAGTTTACCTACGTTATTGAATATGAGTTCATCTTGATATCTTTTATTAATTTTATATGGTGATATATTGATTTAATTAATGTGCTTGACAATTGCCATGATATATAATTTTAAATCCATTATTCAAATCTTTTTATCACTTAGAAAAGTCAATTTTTATAAAATTGTTAAAACATAACTCGATAGTCCTTTTTGCATTAATATAGTAATGATTTTATTTTCTTGTGATAAAATTGAATTATATATATATATATATATCATGTTAGGTATGTGTTCATAGAATTAATTTTAAGATCTTGTTATTGATAATATACCTATAATCATGCCCTAATCATAAGGAATATATGAATATCTTTTTTTAATTTTAGGTTTACAATATTTGAATTGTGTGATCATGTATGATGATTAGTCATTAATATTCCTTTTATGCCATGATGTAGTGATGACCTTGATTGTAATAATATTGAATTTTATGATTTCACCATATATGAAACACATTGAAATCTTGCCCTTCATAATGTAATTTCAATGATATAAATCTTGATTATGCCATGATATTGCTTTGTTGAAATTAGCTTGTTAAATATTGATATTCCTTATAATATTTTTATTCTTGATGATATGTATGATCAATCGATATGCATGATATTGGTTATGATTTCTTGTTTAAAATTTTGTCACCTAGAAAAAATCCGATTTTCCATGAAATTGCTAAAACCTAACTTAATAGATTTAGGGTTCATGTTAAAAATATATATATATATATATATATTTTCATAAAATTAACAAAACTTAATGAACTTAAAGCGAAAAGATTTCGTAAAATTTTAAAATTAACCAACAAACTAAATTTTTCTAAAAGAACTACGTGTGGTCTGATCCCGATTAGCGGGTACGTAGGCACCTAAATGGGCGACTTAAATATGTAAAAAAAATTATTTTTGTGAATTTATTTGATTTTTTTAGTTTAGTTTAGAATATATGAATATTGATAGAATTTGATAAAATTTGATTAATTTGAATATTTCGAGTTTTTAGATTATATATGATTATTGATGGAATTTTATTAGTATTTTTGTGCTTATTAGACATATGTTTAGTTAATTAGATCTTGATAAATAGTTTAGATTTTAAAATTAGGTTTAAAAGAAAGCAATTTAAATATGAAAATTTAAAGTGGTAACCGTTTAGGTTTTAATAAGTTAGCCCCCGAACTCAAGTTAATTTTTTTCGCAGATCAGTAGCAAAGCCAAAATCAACCTACCCATTGGTTTTGGTTTATTTTTCTCGACTTTAGTCGAGTGGCGACTCCTAAATATTTTAAAAATTCAAAATTTTCTTTAATTCCTAGTCGATGATTCGTATTGAATGGGTTAGGGTTTAGTACGAATCGGATTAAAGGAAATCGAAAAAAACCAGGCTGGACATATAGTTTTTTCTAAACTCGTTAATATTTACTATTAATGATTAATAATATGGATAGAAACACAAAATGAATACAACTAAAAAATACATGTTTTGCTCACAACAAAGGTCTCGACATAAACAATACAAGCTGAGTACGATGGTAATGAAGGCTATTGATATTCTGCTACAAGACTCGTAATCCAGTATAATAAGCAGAACATATAATTATGATTACTGGGAAAACTATAATAAGTTAACAATCATATATATCTTCTAATTGAGAATAAATTTGCTATTTAGTAAAAAAAAAGAAAAATGGATTGTAAGATATTCTCCTTTACACTATGAACAATTGTAACAAATTAATTCAATTTTGCTCAAATCAATTATTTTCATCATATGGAAGATAAATGTCCTCTTCCACCAGTTGCACATCTTCTAGGAATATGACATGGTGTCATCGTACACGAATCGTTAAATAGCAAGGTCAATGAGATGAACTACACTGTTTAAGTCATGAATTTTTAAATATTGCCCAAACATTGAGAATTATGACAATAACCTGATATTCAGATAAATATATATTTTGGGCATAAACTGAACTAGATTGTTCATTGTTTCCTAAGTCTTTGCCAAAATTTGAAGGACCACCTATTCCACTAGTTTTGTTTATCCTAAAGTCTTCACTTAGCATGTTGTTGTCGGCTCTATTTTCATTAATGGCCGGAAGACTATTTGGGCATCCAGTCCGATTATCACGTTCTTTATTACATCTACTACAACACCAAGGTCTTCTTGATTTTTTATTGTCATGGCTGCTTTTATTTTTATGTCGCACAACTAACAAGTTGGCTACATGACTTCCATGCTTGTCGGTGCGAATAAATGGTACATCTTCCTATAGGAGATTTTTCTTGATCTTTACTATTAATCGTGCAATGTCCTCCATGAGTTTATAATATGCTTACATTGATTTATAGCCTTATTCACACATGATTCAACTAGTTGAAATAAGTGCACCATTCGAACTTCCTCATGTATCAACCGCACTCCAACATTACTTAACATTTCACCCTGTCGTGTAAGATCTTTTGTGCATAGTCCATCTAAATGATATAAGATTTTTGGGGATTGTTGACACGAGTTCCACCTTTGCCACATGAAATGCATGAAGACAAGGGAATGCCATGGTCTTAAAGTATGAGCAAGAACATGTAATTAATTTGTCTAAGCGATTGAAGGAAATGATCAACTTTGCAGGTGTATTTATGGGCACACAATGCAAATTGTAATGTTGGATTGGGATTGAGTATCCATTTCGATCAATATAGCCTCTCTCCATAATTTGAGTTATTACTCGTTTGAATGACTCCTTGTGTAAATGCATATATCGTGCTGCTCAAAGCTTCATATCATGCTTTAAAGAACTGGATTAGTGCATATACTATCATAGTTAGCCATCAACTTTGTACGTTTAAGGCTTGACATTGCACGTTCGAAGTGTTGGAGTAACTCAAAGTTTGTATCGTTAATCTATAGCTGTAGAACCTTTAATGTAGGCATTCCTTTCTTCGCATCGTTGCTTGCTACGAAGCTCATCCTAAAAGTTACCACGAAGATATGCATTTGCCTACATGTGTCTCTTTTTGTTTATCTTGTTTGCCTTCTGGTTGTTGCTAAGATTGAAGCGATCAACCATTTCACCACATGTATCCTCAAAATCATAAATTGTCTCATTATCAAACATGCATCTTTTGAATTCTTTCAAGAGTCCTTATCATGGACATATGTGTTGCATTTCTTTTAAGATGCCATGAACATGGCCAATGTCAAGCATCTGGAAAAAATTGCATTCATTGCAATATGCATTGACTTGTCTCCATCTGTTACAATAGATGTAGGCTGTTTATTTTGCATGGCACGCATGAAGACTTGTAACAATCAAGTGTAGCTTTGAATCGTTTCATCATCGATAGCAACACATGTAATGTGTAATATGTAGTTTAGATGTTAAAGCATGTAGAACATATTTGCATATGTTCCCATGTGTATCTAACACGTAGGTTAAAGCAACTTATAAAATTTATAAATGCTCTTATGCATTATATAACACATTAAATTTGTTTGTATTATAGTATATAAAAATTTCTAAATTTTCATGCATGTTATATAGATATATATATGTTACAATAATATATAAAATTTATATAGGATTTGTATTCTATATGTTATGTAGGTTATATTTGTATATGTATATCATATAATTCCTTATACATATAATCATATTATATGTATATATATGATATGTAATAACAAATAGATTTTTTATATATGTTATATAAACATACTAAAGTTGTGTATGTTTTTATATGCTACAGCAATATATCAAATTTCTACAAGTTCTTATAAGTTATATAGGATGTACATTATATGTTATGTGTGATGCATTTGTGTTTGTAAATCACGTATGATATTTTATAAGATAAAATAACACATCATATGAATATATATATCTTATATGTTATATAGGATATATATATATAATAAATATGTTATATTAATATGCATAATTTAATATATATTTTTTTCACCACAATATGGTCATTTTTTCATTTTAGGGGCCATGTTTCGATAATAGGAGGGAATTCATTGTTTTAAGGGTCATTTTACCACACTAAGGGGAAATTTCTCATTCCAAGGACTATTTTTCCACATTAGAGGGGAATTCGTCATTTCAAGAGCCATTTTACCATACTAGAAGAAAATGCCTTGTTCTGAGGGGCCATTTTACCACACTGAGGAAAAATTCCTCATTTCAAGGTCCATTTTATCACATTAGGAGGAATTTCTCGTTTCATACTTTGAATAAACTTTTCATGCCCTAAACACTACCTCATCCAATCATTGTTTGACACGTGTCATTTTTTTTTTTTTGAAGTGACAATAAAAGGGTAAGGGAGTGTTTAGGGCATGAAAAGTTCATTTGGGGTATGAAATTGAGCAAATTAAAAGTTCAGGTACCTAATTGATCTTTTGGTCAAAGTTCAGGTACCAAATAGGGCATTTACCCTTCTTTATATTACAATTTCTTCAACTCCTCCTTGAAGATTCCTCTAGAAATCTTTCCTCAATTTGTTGCTGCATCATTAGAGTGCCGAGTCAACTCCAGTACACCAAAAATTTATCATTCATGTGTTTATCTCATAAATAATGATAAGAAAAAGGAAAGAAATTATAACCTACAGCAAAATTTCCTTAGTTCTCCAAGGTTTAAGAATTTTGTTGATAGGGAGAGGGGAAACTGTAGAATGTAAGAACAAAGAGGAGAAGGTGGTTAGCCTAGGAATTTATACACGTTGCTCCAACCAACATATCATTTAAAGAACAAATTGGTGGTTAATCAAAATTTTCACCCATAAAAATGATAATATATTCTATCCTTTTTATAAATTTATTCATTTTAAGTTATTTCATATGTTTTAATTGATATCAATATAGTGGAGTTAAGATATCAGTAGATTGTAGTTATGTTATGGTGTGTTTATATTATGTCAACTTTATAAGCTTTTATATTTAACTTGTTATTATGCTCAAGTTGACTTCTAATTGTGTAATTGTGCCTAAGTCTAATATTTTATGGTATGAATTAAACTTTTTTGAGCCACTTATTATGTGTAACTAAAGTGTGTACACAAATTAGTCGATTTACAAACTATACGAGCTTGACCTGATTTTTGCTTGAGTTCGGTTTAAGAATAGTTAAGTTGAGTTCGAACTTCATGATGCTTAGCTAGATTAACACACAAGCTTAATCAAGCCTGAATGAGCTTATTCAATGTCATTTCAAGTCGAGCTCATACCTAAAATTAATAAATTATAAGCTTAGTCAAGCTCGAGCCAAGTTTAAATTTTAAAAATTTGTCTTAAGCTTAATCTTAAGCTTAATCTACAACACCTTGACTTGACTTGTTTTATTATCTATGTAACATTAGGATATTGTATTTAATTGCATATATGGTAATTTTTATGGTAAAGGAAAAAGAATATTTTAATAAAAATTTACAAAAATGCCACAAAAAATGAAAGTAATCATAGAAATAAGCAACTTAAACTCACTTCTTGAAGACTAATTTGAATTGTACCAAGTTCATCATCTTCTTCCATTTAAACCCTAAAGAGACGAGTTCTTATCTTTAGTGATCTCAATGTTAAGACACACAGGCACAAGCATAACGAAAAGGCCTTTCTCTTTTATCCTTTTATACTGATTCATTAATTGATTTATTAATCATGGCTTGATTTTACTCAGAATTTAGTCCTAAAAAAGCTGAAAGTTTGTTCAATTTAGGTTGATGAATTGCTTTAAGATTATGGTATCACACATGCTGGCCCATATAGTGATGGTAATTTGGGATCATTACCACAACGCTACCATCACCACCACCTCCCCTACTGTTTTACTCATAATTTATCACCTTATGGGTCAATATTGTGTCTATATTATTCCTTTGTTGTTGTTGTTGTTTTCCTTTTTTCCTTTTAGGATTTGTTTGGTTCGTTATTTTTATGTAATTTGGACATCTTATTTTATCATTTTCAAATAGTCTGTTTGTAAAAAACAGCTACAAATGAAATGCAGATATTTTTACTCATAAATAGATCAGAAAAAGCGGATACATATAAAATACAGATGAAAATCGAACAATTTAGATATACCTAATCTTTTTTTTTTATTTGCAGTAAAAATAGTCTAATGCTTTTTCGAGAAATATGGAGGAGATTCCTAATTCTTGGAATTAAGGTTCGAACAAAAGAAAATGATGAAAGAGACCAGTTTATGTAATTCAAGTTCGTCTTTTAAAGAGGTGGGTTTAAATTGCTTATTCCTAGGATTATTTCATTTATATTTTTTTTTCTGTCTACCTATTGTTTTTTGAATTATTAATTTTGGATAGGTTCTAAGTTTATTGTATCATCATTAAAATAAATAACCATTACCCGTTCGACTTGTGGACCATTAAAACATAGCTCCTCACTTAGGGATGTAAACGGGACGGGTCATTTAGGACCCGAACTCGACTCGATTGTATAAAGAATGTCCCAGAAACATACCTGACCCAATTTTTAAGGAACCTAAAACCCGACTAGACCCAACTCGATTTTAAGAAACCTGATACCAGTAATTGTACATGCTGTGAAAAATAATTAAAAAAAAAGGAAAAATCAATCAATTATTTTTACTCATGAGAGTAAATAGACTTATTTATATCCTGTCATGTGACTTAATACATGAATAACAAAAGGATTATACCGGATCCGGTTATCTATCCTGTTATGAGTACGACCCAAAACGTTTAGGGTTTTTAGCAGGGCGAATGGTTGAATATCCTATAACGACCCACCCCGATTGCATCCCTACCTTCATCAAGTTGGGGTCACCTTGGGTCAGATTTGGCGCCTGAAGCGATCTTTCCTATAATTATGTCAAAGGACCAAGTTGCAAGTTTCCTAATAGATATATATATTATTTCATTACTATTTTTTTGCAAAATATATCCCATGTTTTCAAAAGATTAACAACAGGCTTTCATATCTTTTCGAACTTAGAAGCCTTCTTATAAAAAAAAAAAAAAAATCCAAATACACTTATATAGATATTTATTACTTCATTATTATTTGCTTTGCAAAATATCTCCCATTTTTTCAAAAGATTAAAAACAAGCTCTCATATCTTTCCAAATACACTTATATATAGTACGATATGCAAGAATAGATCAAAATAAAACCAAAATTTTAAAGTTTTATTCCTTTTCCTACATTTGCATGGTAATGCTAATTACATGAATAATGACTATTTACTCTAAAATATTTTACAAATGACTCTTTAATCTTAAAATGTTACTATTAGTCACTCAAGCACATTGAGTCCGATTCAAATCCTCTTTTCAAATCATCCCTTTAATCATTTTTTTTTTTTTGGTTGTTTTGGGAGGTGGGGGTGGGGGCGCTCTAAACTAGATATGACTCTTTTTATATATAAAATTTTTTAATTTGCATTTGACCCTAATCATTTATAAAGCGAAATAATGTTACAATTTCACGTTAGAATATTTTTTTATTTAAAACAAATTTATCTTCTTATACATCCATTATCAATGTATAAACGTGGACACATAAAAGTTTAATACATCAATAGTTAATTATTTAGATCAGTAGATTTTGTTACCAGGAAATTTTAAATACGCGCTCAATTAAAAATTTATTTTTTATTAGATTTTTCAATTTGAATTTAACTCTACTTGTTTCAGTAGATTTGTGTCGAGCCTGGTTTTTTCGATTTCCTTTAATCCGATTCGTACTAAACCCTAACCCATTCAATACGAATTCTCGACTAAGAATTAAAGGAAATTTTGAATTTTTAAAACATTTTGGAGTCGCCACTCGACTAAAGTCGAGAAAAAAAATAAACCAAAACCAATGGGTAGGTTGATTTTGGTTTTGCTACTGATCTGCGAAAAAATCATTTTTTGAAAACGAGAACCAGAAATTAACTTGAGTTCGAGGGCTAACCTATTAAAACCTGAACGGTTACCACTTTAACTTTCCATATTTAAATTGCTTTCTTTTGAACCCTAATTTCAAAATTTAAACTATTTATCAAATCTAATTAACTAAACATATGTCTAATATGCACAAAAATACTAATCAGATTCCATTAATAATCATATATAATCTAAAAACTCAAAATATTCAAATTAATCAAGTCTTATCAAATTCTATCAATATTCATATATTTTAAACTAAACTAAACAAATCAAATAAATTCACAAAAATAATTTTTTAATATTTTAAGTCGCCTATTTAGGTGCCTACGTACCTGCTAATCGGGATCAGACCACACGTAGTTCTTTTAGAAAAATTTAGTTTGTTGGTTAATTTTAAAATTTTTCGAAATCTTTTCACTTTAAGTTCGTTAAGTTTGTTAATTTTATGAAAAATATATACATATCTTTTAACATGAACCCTAAATCTATCAAGTTAGGTTTTAGCAATTTTATGGAAAATCGGATTTTTCTAAGTGACAAAAATTTTGAACAAGAAATCATAACCACATATCATGCATATCGATTGATCATACATATCATCAAGAATAAAAATATTATAGGAAATATCAATATTCAACAAACTAATTTCAACAAAGCAATATCATGGCATAATCAAGATTTATATATCATTGACATTATATTATGAAGGGCAAGATTTCAATGTGGTTTCATATATAGTGAAATCATAAAATTCAATATTATTACAATCAAGGTCATCACTATATCATGGCATAAAAGGAATATTAATGACTATCATCATACATGATTACACAATTCAAATATTGTAAACCTAAAACTAAAAAAATAAAAATTTCATATATTCCTTATGATTAGGTCATGATTATAGGTATATTATCAATAACAAGATCTTAATGTAATTCTATGAACAAATACCTAACATGATATATATATCAAAAAATTCAATTTTATCACAAGAAGACAAAATCATTACTATATTATTGCAAAAAAAGATAGAACAATCAAAAACTATATCATGACAAATTAAATCCTAAATTTCAAATTAATATCTTTAGAACAAATTTATGAGACAAACATTCATTTACATTGTCAAATTTCATATATCCTCTTAATCATAAAAATATCTCAACTTATAATATCATGAATAACTATTCACAAGATTCAACACAATACGATGCACCATGACAATTCCAAAACTTTAATTGAATAAAGAATAACATATATCCAATATCATGCCTTATTTAAAATTGTTATATCAATACCAAGATTACAGGTAATATTTAGACAATATTATAAAACAATTTCATAAACGTATAAAATCACAAAATATATGTCTAATATAAACATTGAAATAACATCTCGTACACTATTGGACAATTCATTATAAGCCTAAAACTTTAGTATAATCAAAATTTTCATGTTAATAATAAAACTTTTCCTTAAAAACCTATTCATCATAGCGAAAAGCAAATATTCATTGACAAAATATATATATATATATATACATATTATAATGACTATACTATCTTGATTCAAACTAATACTAATTTAACATATTTAAAATTTTTTTTATTTTTAAAAAACACAATATATTCATACAAATTTTGAAAATATAATCATATACTAATTATTTTCATTTTTCTTATTTTTTATTTTCCTATTTTTTAATATTATAATATAATTGTTCTTATTATTATTATTATTATTAAAATAAGTTGAAAAGAAGGGAAACAGTAACTTACCTGTTTCCAGAAACGTTCGCGGATGGAGATGGGAGGAGAAGCCACGCACGTGGGATCCAGAAGCTCACCACTTCCAAAATCCTTGCTGGTGATTGGTTAAATCCAATTGGGATCAACCGTAATGTCCTGGTGATGAAGCTCGTCCACGGAAGAAGTTAAGACGGCAACGCAGCTTACTCCTGAACTCGATGGAGAATGGTGGTCGGTGACGATTTTTTATTTTTTTTTTACAACAATCAATTTATGAGGATCGAAAGCTCTCAACTTCCTGAATATAAAATGCTTATTTGATTTTTCTTTTCTTTGCTTTTTGTGTCCTCTTTTTCGTTTTTTTATTCTTCTATTTATAGAGTTAAATTTGGGGCTTTTATCTTAATCCGAAAAAAACGAATTACAACTATTAATTAGTTGTAAAAAAGGTCAATTATTACAAATAGCTGTCATTACCGTTATGATTTTGAACGTTAAACAGGTGTTATTAACAAAAATCTCGGATTTTGCCTTTTTTTCCGGAAACTAAAAACGAGTTTTTTCTAATTTTCGAATTCAAATTTCAAATCATTTTTCTTGATGAAAACAACTAAATTCTATACCAATATAAACTACTCCGTGCCTATTTTTAAGAAACGTGCTTGGTTTGTAAAAAACGGGTCGAAAACCGAGCCAAAAAAGCTCTCAAACTTGGCCCATCGGGCGGCCAAAGATGGAAGATGATGAGCAGTGTTTTTTTTTTTTCGAATTTTCGAAATTACATTATACTATATTAATTATCCATATTACATCTATTGTATTTATTTCTATTAAATTGATTCATTATTATTATTTTTTTATTCCTACCTTTAACATTTATAATTTGCAAAATTCAATTATTTTAATTATGTATATGCTAACCTAAGTATTTATTTTGACAAAAAATGTCAAAATGAGATGTCTACAATTTGGTTACCAGGAAATTTTAAAATACGCGCTCAATTCAAAAATGTTATATTTTTTATTAGATTTTTCAATTTCAATTTAACTCTAATTGTTTCTTATCGGCCTTGAACCCAACTCATTTAAACTTAATTGTGTTTCATGTTGAAAAAATATATATTTTTTTCTTTAAATAATATAATAGTAATTTTTAAACTCAACTTAAAATGTTCTAATATTTAAACATAATTTCAACCAATGTGCCAGTGAACCTAACTTTACTTAGTAAACTATTTTGAGTAATTCAAATACATTTTGACTTTTACTCGAATCAAAATTGAGTAACTTACCAACAAAAGTTGCCTTATTTGTTCCCTTACATTAGGTAAAATTGGACTCTTATAATCTATATCTCATCATTAAATTTGATGGGATTGGTCTCATCACTATCCAACAACTTATATTATATATAATCATGATCAAATTACTAAAATAATTAATATTCTAATTATTATATATTTATTTTAACAGTTAAATAATTAATTAAACGCCCATCAATGGAACCGTAAAAGCATCTTATAATATATGAATGAGTGTGGCCTAACTCACAAAGCATGTCTTTGCATATCCTATGCTATAAACAAAGGAAAAAAAGAAATAAAAAACCTAGCAATTCAAAAAATTAGGAGCAAAATACCAGACAGGAGCATGAACCAGGCACCCAAACTCAACCTTGACATCAAAGAAACTCCACTTCCAAAGCTCCCCCCGCAGCTTATCCGTACTCAAAACCACCACCACCCAATGATCTCCAAACCCGGTTCCGATAACCGTAAATTCGGATCTATTTAAGTAAGCTGCATACTGAGATTGTGTGTAGTTTGTTAGAACCAACTTCGTCTCTACACAAACTGGCAAAATCACTCCATCTCTTGTATGGTTTATGTGGATGTTGCATTTGGACAGGACATTTGGATAGCCTGGTGACTCTGGCCCAGCGCCAGGGACGATGTTGATGCCATAGGTTGAGGTACAAGATTGATTATTTAATTGGTCAGCAATTTCTTCCGCTAGACATTCTGCTTTGTCTTTCTTTGTCAGTTTAGGCAGGTCCGAGGATTTCGTCAAACTGTTAATGCTCTGAAGAAGATTGTCCTCTTCATCTTCTGCAATACATATGGTAATATAGTACACATGCCAAAATAATGACAGACACAGCATCAATAAGAAAAATGTTGATAACTGGTGGGATTTCTAGAGTTTCATCAATGTATCCCCTAGTTTGTTATTGGACACTTGAAATAGTTACAAAGATTATGTCATATTTGGAACATGGGAAAAGATTGAAATGAGAGGAATCGAATGAAATAAAATCAGTCGTAAAATGATAATTTTTTTTTTTTTTTTTCTTTTTTTGGATTTATGTGGAATGTAATTGACTTTATTTCTATAAAATATCCTCATTAAATGTGTAAGATGATGAAAAGGTAATTGCAATAGTAATTTTAATAGTGAAGTAACGAAATTTTGATTATGTTGAGAATTTCCTTCAAAATTGAATCCATCGATCCCAGTTTTCAAAAATACATCCAAATATAGGAATATACTTAAAATTCATTTCTGCATAGCAAACATGACATTCTCTATGACCCGCATAGCAAATGTAATACCAAAAGTGACATTAATGTAACAAAAAAATTTTACTAGTTTGATGATAAATTAGGCATTTCACCGCCAGAACTAGAATCCTAGCTATTGAAAAGTATAAAATTTTAGATGTTCCATTACACTAATTAATGTGACTATAGTTAAAAGTAATAACCATTTCTTCACTACATGTGTGGTGCCATGTAAGGAAACAAAATACAATGTAGTAATTTTGTAATACACAACCCACGGTAAAAAACAAATTATAATACATATATATATAGATATATTATATGTGATAGTATGTGATTTATGGAGACATGGATGGAGATAACATTAAAAATGAAATCCGTACTTTTTTTTTTTTTTTTTGCAATTTCCAGAAAGTAAGAGATCTTTAAGAACTTTTCCTGGAATTTTGGACAAAAGATAATTTGAAGTTATCAAAGAAGCAACAAAAAGAATAAATGGACTCTTTGTAAGGGGAAAAGCAAACATTTCTTCTTCTCTAAATACATGGAATAGTTGATTTGATTAGGAACGAAGAAACAAAATCTGAACTTACCATTGCTCTTCACTGCATGTGAGGGGATGAGAACCTCAACTGCGAGGATGAAAAAGGAGAAAGTAAGTTTAGAAGACACGGAGTATATGCGTATGCTCTTCTTCTTCTTCTTTCCTGCTGCTATGGGAAAGGTTGCTTGGAAGCTGTTCTGTTCTAGACCTATTGGATATATTAATAGCTAGGGGTAGCAAAATAAATATGGCTTAAGAAAAAAAAATTAATGGTACTAATTAATATGCTGCATGGTGGCTAGAAAGTACTAATGTTTTTTAATAATGCTGGCAATAAGAGATTTTTGCCTTTAATAATCTGTACAAACTTATCTATATAAATATCAATATAAAAAAAAAATTATATATATGTAATCCTAAAATCGCATCTTTCTTTCATGCATATACTCATGTGATTTTGTCTTTTTACGTTTAATATATGATTTTACGATGCAGTAAAATTTTTGAATCATATGTAATACAATGTAATGCAATTTTATGATGATATTTTTATAATTAGTATCATGAGATTTGTTTTGATGTAATTTTATTTTATAGAATTAATAGATATGGTTTATAAATATAATAATAATATATAACTTTTATAAAATTATTTATATATCATAATTTTATAGATATTTATATAATACTGATAAATTCAAGTACCATATTATAATAGCATTCAAGTTTTTCTTATGGCTAAGTTGCAAAAGATAAAATATTCATCCCAGCTTAATGGCGTGAAACTACAGAGGTAAGACCATGATATTCTTATATTTTCCTAGGAAGATCCCCACGGTAGAGGTGGGCAAAAAAACTAATAAAATCGAATCGAAATCAGAAAATCAATCTAAAAAATATAATTAATTAATCCATTAGTTTCAGTTTAGGATCATGATTTTTATTTCTTTTTTCAATTTTTGGTTTCGATTTCGGTTTGTTATTATGAGAAATCGATAATTAATGATTAATTGTTAAAAAACCAATAATTCTAACATTTATATTTTAATTATTATGTCGGTGTTGTGTTGTAATTTGAAAAAAAAATAAGAAGACTATAAAGTTTTAATTTATATAATGTTATATTAGAATTATATTCTTAATTTGTTGTTGGTTTTATAGTTATTTAACTTGTTGATTTATAGGCTTTTAATGTAATTGTTATATTTAACTTATTAATTTGTAATCTTTGAATGTAATTATGAAACAAAAAGAGTTTAACTTTTTATGGACCAACTAAAAATATGGTTAATTATAACTTTTGATTAACCATTATGTCAAATGGTTAAAAACTGAAAACCGAAAATATTAACAAAAAAAATAATTAACCGTTAAGACGGTTAAATGCTAATAATGAATCAGTTTAGGTTTGAGATTTTAAAAAATTAATTATTTTAGTTTGATTAAAAAAATGAGATTATGAACTAATTAACCGAACCATGTACATCTTTATTCCTATGCGTTGCTAGTTGCCAGTTGAGACCATCTCTCTCATATTTTTATATGCTTTACTTGTACAAACACGGGTATTCTTCTGTCTCGCGGGGCACAAAAATTAGTCAGAAAAGGATTTTAACTCTCGTTGGTTAAACAAATTCAAGAAGCAGATATATTACGTATTAAATTTGATTAGTTGAATTATAATAACCGAGAATGTTAATATAATTGAATAAAAATCTTAATTTGCAGACCATACAACAATAAGAAATCTTGGAATGCTACAAGAATTATAAGATAAGTTCAAGAGGAAAGAGGTGATGATGTTGAAATAAACAATATTTGGTAATTCCATAATTTATACCGAGTTATTTAATACAATCATAATTATTTATAGATATAAAATAAAATTCTGGGAAATCTAAATTTTAGAAAACAAAAAATTGATTTATCGTAAAAGTTTGAAAAATAAAATATATATAATATCCTGAGTTGTCATAAATAAAATGGAAAACGAACCAATGAAACAAAAACTAACAATATATAGAAAAAGAAAATAACGAAATTGCTTCTTTGCATATTGCATCTCTTTCTTTATTATAATCTTCAGGATTCATTCGTATTTGCTCGTATTTTTATTTAACTTTAAAATAAGCAAAATAATTGCGATTGAATATTTGACTCGAATGTTTATTTCATTTCATAAGCTCGTTGCCATGTGTGCTTCAGAATACCTTTATATCATGTTTAGTATGCGGGAATGAATCCGGAATTGAATCATGATTCTGGATTTCATTCTCATTTTTATGTTTGATTGTGTTTTTAAAAGCCGAAATCATGATTCTTGGGAACCGACGTTTCTGGCTTTGAGTGGGAATTCGATTCCGCCCTTGAGAAGGCGGAATTGTGATTCCATTCCTTTCCCATAAATAATTAATATTAAATTACATTTTTATCCTCTTAACTTATTTATTATGTACATTAGTTATTGAGGATATTTTTTTTACAAATAACATGTCAATTCATATCTATTCCAAGAAGTATCCAAACAAAGGAATTGATTTATCATTCCACCTCCCATTCCATTCTATTCCATTCCTTTCATTTCAATCCATTCTATTCCGAACGATTCCTACATATCAAACGTGACATTAGTCTTGTCATCCTCCAAAATTTAAACTAGCTTTATTTTAAGTTTGAATTTTGGTTTATCAAGAAATCAAGAGCCGAATCCAGTTTTTTTATTTATTGAGTCTAGCCAGATTTTATGTTTCTAAAATTTAAGTTTTCATTTGACTTATTTAGATAACTCGCTTTTTATATTTTTTAATATAAAAATAATATATAAGAATTACTAAAATATATACATACATATATTTAAAAAATTATTATTTTAATTATAATAATATATCATAGATATAGAATTCATAAATATGCTAATGAGTTTGTTTATGATTATTTAGAAGTCTACTTGCAAATTTAAACGAGCTTGATCGCAAGTTAGTTTGCGAGTTTAAATTAAAACTAGAGTTTGACTTGTTTGGATAATCAAACTTTGTATTAAGAAGGTTGATGATAAAAATTCAACAGAGGCAAGAAGAAGGATTATTGGACATTATGTAGGTCCTACAAAATAGAACTTGATTAAAAGCATGCCAAAGTTGAGTTTGGTGCAACCACATCAACATTTAAGTCAGCATGCATATCAATGCAAGCTTGTGTAATAAGTACAAGAGACTTTAGATGATGGTACCTCTTTTATGGAGTAAGAGAGGATACTTATAGTGGGTGACCATCTGATATTTAAGTGCGTTGTGAGACCATGAACGTGCAATGATTGATATCTTAACCATAGGCATGGGGTGGTCAATTAATTCATGTCTAGTTATGCCAAGTTTGAGTGATGGAATCATGCCAAGTGATTCTAGTTTAGGTGCCGCTTGATGTAATAGCAGGCAATTGATACTTCGAGCCAAAAAGAGCAATGCAAATTAGGCCTTTCAGCTAAGGAGCTACCCCATGCAGTAAATTGTTTGAACTGGATTTGGGAGGTTTGTAATCCATGTTTAGCCATCAATAAAGCTTAAATTCAATTTATTTACAAAATGGACTTAGGCCAAGCTTAATATAAGGATCAAACTTAAAATAACTCGTGAGGAGCTCGATTTGTCTCTTGATAAGCATAGGTCCTAGTCTTAGGATAAACCATATTCAATGTTTCTTTTTTATAATTTTAATAAGCAAAAAAAAAAAAAAAATCTACTTGAACAAAGCAACAAAATATTTTGAAAAAGTCATTAATTAGTTCAACATATCATCCCAAAATTTCCTGAACATTCAACATATGGCCTTAGGGTCAACCAAAGACCCTCCGCGTAAACAGACGTGCCCTCTGCATGCGATGACTCTCGACACGTGCATGCTTTCGTTACCACCTTCACACAACCTTCGTCCACGTCCCAACTCCTTACATAAACTTCGACGCACCGCACGATGATGTTTTAGCAGCAAATCTCACCTGTCATTTCTATATATTTATTCTCCCTAATGTTCTCACGTGTATGTTCTTATTACTCTTCTAATTCATGCAAATCTTTATTATACAAAAGTATTCGAGTTAGTACCACAACCAGCAGTTCAGCTTCTTGTTATCATTATCACCGCATTGTAGGACACGGCAAGAGACTTGTTCCGACACGAAGTTTGATACCAGCAACACAGGTTTTTCTGGCTAAAAGTAACAGAACAATGGCTTCTGGTGGCGATGAGCAGTTTCCGTCGCAGCGGCAGGATAGGCTGCCAGGGCAAGAGCATGTCATGGATCCTATTCCTCAGTTTGCTTCCTCTGATTACAAGCCCTCTAATAAGCTTCGTGTGCGTATATATTATCATATCTTTCTGTTTTAATTAACTGATTGCACGGTACTAGTGATGTAGATCAGTTTGCAACAAAAGATAGGAAATCCATATGGAGATGGATTTTTTTGCATTTGTTCTGTGATTTTATGATTTATTATGCGGTCCCAGTCCTAGCAATGTGAAACTGTAAAACCGAGAGATGTAAAATCGAAATCGACGTATAAAGCATGGTGGATGGCGTCATTTTGATTGACGTTTTTCTATGGGGACATTGCAGGGAAAGATTGCACTTGTGACTGGTGGCGATTCGGGCATCGGGAGAGCAGTCTGCCACTGCTTTGTGCAGGAAGGTGCGACGGTTGCATTCACCTACGTGAAGGGGCGGGAGGACAAAGATGCGCGTGATACTCTCAACATGCTCAAAGAAGCCAAGACAACAGATGCTAAGGATCCTATTGCCCTGCCAGCTGATCTAGGATACGATGAGAACTGCAAAAAGGTTGTCGATGAAGTGGTTAATGCATTCGGCCGCATCGACATTCTGGTTAACAATGCTGCAGAGCAGTACGAGTGCAGCACTGTGGAGGAAATCGATGAGGCAAGGCTCGAAAGGGTATTTAGGACTAACATCTTCTCCTATTTCTTCGTGACCAGGTAAGAATTTCAAGAAGAAAACGCATTATTGGAGTAGTTTGCTTATAATATTCACGACGACATACACGTCATAGGGAATGCTATCGGTGCTCTAGGAATTAGGGAGTGAGATTGTAGAATCGTGTGCTTAAAAACCTTCGTCCGTACTTAATATAGAACTTGTAAAACTGCAATTACAGGCATAGTTTGAAGCACATGAAAGAAGGGAGTGCTATAATCAACACAACATCCATTAATGCATACAAGGGGAATCCAAAGCTTTTGGACTACACATCAACAAAAGGAGCAATAGTAGCCTTCACAAGAGGACTTGCACTCCAGCTTGCAAGCAAGGGGATCCGTGTCAATGGGGTTGCACCGGGGCCTATCTGGACTCCGCTTATACCAGCATCCTTCACCCCAGAAGAGGTCAAGAATTTCGGGAAACAGGCTCCCTTGGGAAGGGCTGGTCAGCCTATAGAGGTTGCTCCAAGCTTTGTATTCCTTGCATGCAACCATTGCTCCTCCTATATGACTGGACAGGTCCTCCATCCAAATGGTAAGTTGACTCCGAAAATCAAGTTGTTTTGATTATTTAAGTTCCAGCAAATTCTGAATTAGTATTCAAAATTTCATTATGAAAGATTTTGAAAGCCTGCAAAGGTAAATAAAATATAATAAAAATTCAGCATGTGACACATGATCACATTCTCTTTGTTTTCTTATAGGTGGTACTGTAGTGAATGGTTGAACGTGGGAGAAAGGAGACTGGAAAGTGAAGGCAGGTTTGTTTTCTGGGGTGGTATAATGAAAGTCAAAAAGTACTAAGAGTACAGTTGGAAGTACTATGTTTGTTTCTTTTTGTTGTTTGTGAATGAAATGCGTATGGAATACTATGGAGTAAATGAAACGGGTGAAATTTATTATCTATCATGTGAAGTGCTTACAGGAGAGATGTCTTTTATTTATTTATTAGAAATTGAAGTGGTAGGAGACGTTCACTATATGTCTGGAATCTTATTTCTTGGCAAGAAAAATCATATGATATACAATATCCAGTCCAAAACTTCCTGATCAACTATACTTGCATCTCAGTTAGCATCTGAATAAACATCCCAAGATAAATTGACAGTATGATACAAAAATCTGCCAACACCAAGTCAATAACGAGTTGGACCAGAAATTGAAGTTTGTGAAGTATGATCAAGACAAAGGCCTTGTGGAAAAGTCACTTCTTTAACATATCTTTGCTGCTCTTAGACCAGCAAAAACTTGAGCTGGTCTGTTTGACATAAAACCTTTCTTTGTTCGACAAATTTGGACGCTCAAGAAGAACCGAGCTGCTTCTGAATTTTCTATAGTATAAGGTTGAACATGTCCAGAAGGCAGAGTCACATGTCCACATATCCATCAGGAGGCTCCACGTAGGGCTTGAGGTTCAGGTATGTTTCTTCATGAAGAAAGACATTTTTCACATCCAATCAACATGCCAGCAACTAGAACTTAGCAGCACGAGAAAGAGTCGAAGCAGGGGAAATAGTAGGAGTATAATGCACGCTCGGATACCTTTGAATAGATCCCACCTGTACACCCATTTAGAGCCACCTGAATGATCAAATCCCATGACTTCTACTTCTACTTTATTTACAGCCTCTACAAGCAGTTTTATGCTTTTATCCAGTTGGAATCATTTTTTGCTTCATACATTGGCCAAATGAGTACAGAGGGTGATGAGAACCACTAGAAGCTGTTGCATAAATTGATGAAAAGTATTTTAACATTATGAATAAAATCCACAAGTCAAATAGGGGGGGTTCATGAACTCAGCCAGGAACTCATGTATCGGGGCACAGAACTGATTTGTGTTTAAACACGTGCGGATAGGTGAAGAACATGGAGTGGACTCCGTATTTTCTTTAAAAAATAAACAGCAGCAGACTCATCAAGAATCATAAGGAAACAAACGAGAAGAAGAAGCATGTGATTGTTCAGAAATATTGTGAAATGGAAACATATCTTAATGAAGACAACATTTCTACTAGAACTTCTTTGGTGGTCCTACTTGGCTCGAGTTTTACACCTACCTATATCTCTATTCTCTTCCAGTTACGTTGGCTGTACAATTTTTATGGTCATTGTACCACATTTGGTTTATAAAATTAAGCTAGAACTGGACAAAACTCTCTCTATGAGACTGGATAAAACTTAAAATTTTTGTTTCTTATATTTTATGGTACAAAAATATTAGAACTAGATAAAAATCAAATCTCTTAATAAAAATATTATCGAGTATTGTTCAAAGTACCATACATACCAAACATGATTACTCTCTAATTTTCTTTTGTACAGAACTGTTTAATTTTCTTTGGTCTGTCCGTTTTTTTGCTACCAAACGCTACCACAGATGATAGCTGAAAATTCTTTCTCTACCATATATGATAGCTGACAGCTCTTTCTCTACCACAGATGATAGCTGTCAATTCTTGCTTGCGTAGAGGTTCATTTTACAAGCGATCATGTTATGGTTTTCTCTGATATCTTATGAGGCTCATTTTACAAGTGATCATGTTATGGTTTATTCTATATCTTATGTTCCCCATGTTTGCAGCTTGCAGATTTATTCACCAAAATTGTTGTTGTTGGTGACATTCCATTATAATTTGCTTTATCCAAGCTGGGTTGGATGGGGGGATGGTTGTAGAAGTTTATAATTTGTATTTGTGTAGAGTTTCTTTATTTTAAACTTCTCAAACTTTTACATGGTAACAAAAGCTCTTTTCATTTTTTTTTTTCCAGTTTCTCCAATTACTTCAGAAAAGGGCTTCGTCTACTGCGAATGCGGCTACGGATCTTGTGCGCAATGATCCTCTTTTATCTCTTTAGTTCAGATAGGGATTACACTTACGTCAAGTCGCTTTTAATAGATTTGTATACAAGTGTAAAGCATAGCCATTGGATCAATGTTAAAAATATAAGGACCGTCAGATGTTATAATTGGGAATATTTGAATATTTGAACTAGGTGTTCGCATTTGTTCTAAGTGTATGATGACCTGAAACTTTCAAAACGACCTAAAATATATGTTACAACATATGAAAATTGACTTGGAACAAACGAGTTTGACATGTCCTAAGTATTTTATTTTGTACTAGGTTGACAAATGTCCTAGGTGCCTTAATTTGTTCTAGTTGTTCGCATTTGTTCTAGGTGTACGATGACCTGGAACATATATTATAACCTGAAAAATTTGATCTGAAACAAACGAGTTCGAAATGTCTTGGGTCCTTTATTTTATACTATGTTGACAAATGTCCTAGGTATCTTAATTTGTTTTAGGTGTTCGTATTTGTTCTAGATGTACGATGACCTGAACTCTCAAAACGACCTAGGATATATATTATAACTTGGGATATTTTACTTGAAACAAATGAGTTTAAAATGTCATAGGTCCTTTATTTTTGTACTAGGTTAATGAATGTCCTAGGTGTCTTAATTTGTTCGAGGTGTTCACATTTGTTCTTAGTGTACAAAGACCTAGAATTTTTAAAACAACCTGAAACAAATGTTATAACCCGAGACTTTTGACCTAGAACAAACGGATTCAAAATGTCCTAGGTTCTTTCTTTTGTATTAGGTTAACGAATGTCCTAGATGTTCTTAGTTTGTTCTAGGTGTACAATAACCTGAAACTTTCAAAATGACTTGAGACATTTGATCTGGAACAAATAAGTTTGAAATGTCATAAGTCCTTTATTTTGTACTAGGTTGACGAATGACCTAAGCGTTCTTAATTTGTTCTAGGTGTTCGCATTTCTTCTAGGTGTACGATGACTTTAAACTTTCAAAATGACTTACAACATATGTTATAACTTGACACATTTGACCTGGAACATAAGCTTCAACAAACTAACAGAACATAAGCTTCAACAAATTCAACGTAAGAGAATTAATGTCTGACGAGTAAGTCGTAGTGTAACACCACAAATAACAACCAAAAAGCACAAAAGAATCCAGCAAAGTGGTTAGGGCAAAGATGAAGTTTATTATTACTGTGGTATAGAGATGAGTATGTCCAAGTTCATGTGTAAAACGTGTGAAATAAATAAACAAATGGTATAAACTTCTAGTTTAAATTGTGTTGTTGATCCAAATAACTTCAGCCTAATAAATTTAAGTCAAGTGTAGTTATAGATACAAGTTCTGAAAGGGAAAACAATAATAATAATTTGGAAAAGAAAAAGTAAGATCGTACGAGGAAACAAAAGCTGAATACACAGTAATGTTTGAGTAATTTACTCATAAAAGGAATGGTGAAATATATAGTGAAAATGAATATTAAATAAAGATGTCAAATCTCAACCCTATGCACAGAAAATAACAACCGAAGGCTACATGACAGAAAACAAAACTAGCAAATCTGTATTTAGCTAATCCTCATCAGAGTCTCCATCAAAAATGAAAGCGTAAGGTGCTGCTATAGTGTACTCCCTCGAATCCGCTTCCATGGACTCACTGGCTGCTCCGAGTATATTCCGGTTCATCTGCTGTTTGTAAACTTCATCATAAGCCTCGATGTTCATACCGGAAGCAAGAAAAAGCTCTGCTTCATCTACAAATCTCTCAGACCTTTCATGAAGGAAAGGTCTGGATGCATCAAAAAGAAGGGTCTTGAATTCCTTTCTCACAGTTTCGGTTGGCTTTTCTCTTCTAGGATCGCCACTAAATAATCATTGCAGAATTTTGTTTAGCTAAACTAAAAATACATCATATGAACGACATGAAAGAAGCGTAAATATAATATTTACTACCACTTATCATACCTTACCAAGACGGATTCAACTAAACCTTGTAAATGGTGCGCGACTATATCAACATCTTTGTCCTGCATATAAGTGCCAGGAAAATAATTATGAAACAACCCAGATAGTAAGCCCAATATATTAGAATGTTCAATAAGTCACCATATATCATATGGCAGTTGGCAATACAGGTATAAGGTTTACGTTTTCATGGCAAGCAAAGCGAACCTAAAGAAAAAATAGTAGGACAGAACCCTAAAAGCTAAATTTGTAGATTAGCGTGGACCTTTATATTTTGTTACAAGGTGACTTCTTTCTCTATGCAATAGGGCTTTTAAAAAATTACATCAAGTGGACTATTTTTAAAGAAATAAGCATCTGCAGATAGATTCAGATTCAAGATCTTTTGCTCTATGCTATATTGAATATAATTCCACACTCTCTTATTTGAAGGTTTAAGCTCGTACGATAGGGTAGGCCTTTATACTTAAGCGAACATTCTGATAGTCAAACTGCTAGCTGTTGAATAAACACCTTAATTTGGGATTGCAAAACTATACCGGAGACACACACAACTAATTTCATTATAAGAGTTTAGGGAAGGATGACAGAACATTCAAAAACTATCCTACAAACTCTCTGTCATAAATAAGAAATTGTTTTTGAAGGCCAATTGTAGTTTAGCATGAGCCAACATGGTTGTACAGCACAAAAGTAATATGTATATTGCCTCTCATTAAAAGAAATCGAAAGCAAATGTTATTTATTTAGGCTTTTTTCACTGTCACTATTCATCTTAAAAAGGAAGGTTGCATCCAAACAAATACAAATATATCTAGAGTAATAATGTAACATTTACATAGAGGGCTTAAGAATCGAACCTGCATTAAAGCTTGAGTTTCCCTTCTCAGCCAATCATAGAGCCACTTATTTGGCTGCAAATATTTCCGCAACTTCCAAAATCTATTTACATTGAATATCTCACTCATTTTACCTAATTGAGAAAAACTAAAAGTATGAATAGGCAATCATGCTTGTGGGGATAAGACAATGCATAAGCCATCAAATATGAAGTAAAAGAAAACCACGAGCCTAACAAACCTGCTTCAGTGTAATAGCACCGTAATCTACACTTATGGGCTTCTGAAAAGAAACTGCTGCAAACAACAAATAAGTAATAAATTTACTCTTGATTCCCTAATACAATCAAAGTACTTCAAGAAAAGAGACTAAGAATCTGTACCTATCCTCATTGATTCGATCAAAATACCGCTGTAGGTAAAAATTTCCTTCGAAGTTGTATATGAGTGAAAAGTTCATGGTCTGAGATAGTAATTAAACGCAATGGAGATAAATGATTAAAATCTCTAGGATTTCAAACAGATAACAACAACTAGATTTATTCTTAATTCAAGAAAATGAAGAAATAATTTTTTTTGAACAGCGATCCTAATCCTCAACTACATATCAGCAATGTGTAAGCATTTCAAAAACCTTTCCCTTTACTCCCATCAAGAAGCGCAATCACATCATGTTAAGGAGATGCATAAAATAATATTGGGAACTTGCAAATAAAAACATAGTTTACTTCCAAGATTAGTACAATTAACGAAAATGGTAAAATGGGAAAACGAACCTTACATAAGGGACAGCTAAGAGAATTTGGAGGGGGTGATTGCTTGCCAGCAACAACTTTAGTCCATTGCTCGATACAATTGCAACAGAACTTATCTGCAGCATAACAGCATGCAATTCTCGGTTTAGTAATATCAAAACTAAAGTGAGACCCTAAATTTCTAAATTAAGGCAATTTGCCCACACACAACTTGAATAATAAAATCGCCGAATCGCTCCGACAACATTGTGCTGAATCTCTTTCGGGCTTTAACAATTTTTAATGTATCTATACCTATCTATCTACCCATCCATTATAAAGGAAAGCAAAGTTTGAAACTTTATATTATATTTTCTCAAATCCATCAGTACCCACAATATATCATAACAACAGAAATAAACCCTAAGTTGATTTCTTTTTCTTTTTTCACACAGACAGAGTGAGAGAAAGAGAGAGAGTGCATACGGAGACATCGATCCAAGAAGGATACTTGAGCGGGGGACATTGGTTGGAGGCAAATCGGACACGGGTTCAGCTTATCCCATTCTGACGATCCGGATCCGGATCCGGACGTCGAAGCTGCTGTTGGTGTAGAAGTTGGACGCTCCATCTCGTCTGGTTCTCTCCACCTTTTGCTTTTCTCTTATTTATGATACACACACACACACAGAGAGGATAGGATTAGGCCTGGTATCACCTGTGCTGGCCCAAAACCGAATCCGCAGGTAGGAGTGTTCATGGACCGGTTAACTGGTCCGTGGTCTTATTTTTTGAACCTAATCGTAATCATCGGTTTTTAAATATCTTGATCCTTAACCGGTCCATTATAAACGGTTAACCATCTTAACGGTTAACCGTTTTATTCGGTTAATTTATTTGGTTTTCGGTTTTTAACCATTTAACGTAATGGTTTCAACAAATCAAATTGATAATTTAAAAAACCTTTTTTTAGCCTTTATCATAAAGTTTTTTTTTAAACTATTATATATATTACTAGAGCTAAAAAAAAAAATGAAATTAAGGAAAATGGGAAAAATGAACCTTTGAATGTACCATTATCAATAAAATCAAACTAAATCAATTATCAAATTAACTCCATTAATCATAAGATAATAGTATTTTAATCGAAATTCAAGGAATATTAACAAAGGTAAATTATATGTATATGAAAATCATATGTATATATATATAAAATAATTATTTATATATGTAAATTATATATAATATATTTATAAATACCGAAACGGTTAACCGTTAACCATCGGTTTTTTATGGTTACAAACCGAAATCGAAACCGAAAACCGAAAAAAATAAAAACCGTAATCCTAAACCGAAACCAATGGACCGGTTAACCATATTTTTCGGATTGGTTTTACGGTTTCTCGGTTTCATCGGTTTGTTTGTACACCCCTATCCGCAGGTCCTCAGTTTCGATATTAGGGGTAAATGAATCAAATTCGCTCATTTATTCGTGTCCAATTTGATATTTACACGGTTCAGAATCGCCTAGTTTTTTAAGCCGAACCTGATATATCAAGCTGGATCAATCCAGGAGTCTACTGGAGCTTAATCGAGTTTTAATTGAGTGTAATTATGATTCAGTTGGAATTAAATTTGAATATTAATATTATTTTAATTAAAATTAATTTCTTTTAATAAATTTAGCCTAATTAAATTTAATAGAGTTGAGCTTCAGTTTATCTAATATCGCATTGAGATAGACTTGAGCTTAGAATTTTAATCCCAGTCAAGCTTCAAAATTCAAAGTTAAACTTGAGCTTAACACTACACGGCCTCAACTCAACTTGTTTACAACTCTAAGCATAGTACATCATGTTTTAAAATGAGTGACGGATAAGTATCAATATGTTTTAAGCAAGTGATGAATTTTACCGGTATTTAGTTTATATGAAACCGTCTGTATGAGAAAAAAATTTTACTGATATTGATACACCACTAATCATATCATGTGACATAGCATGTTGAATAAATATTTTCTTGTGATAGCTTATTTGTAGACTCTAAACTGGAAGCACCACTTGCTGCATGTCTAACCGATTACTTCTAAAACCAGTCCAATAGCTCCAAAACCCGCCCGAGGAGATGTTATAGGGGTCCAACAACTAAGATCCGACAGCAAGGAAAAATTTTTCAAAAAAGATTCGAATAGGACGGTGGAGGAGGAATTAGGGTTAAGGAATAAGTTGGAGGAAGAAGAATTAGGAAAATAAATGAAATGACATGGAAAGAAGAATCTGTAACCCTTGTTCGCGTAGATGGGCTGGAACAATTCGAGTGGATGGGCTGATGAGCTATGAATGGGCTTGAAAGAATAAATTAAAGAGTCTAAGATATTAGTCAACGTTCCTTTATTATAGGTACTATAATTAACATAAGTCAAATATATTAATTAAGGAGAATAAATTAGAAAGATTACATTCTATTTTTATGTATTACATATTAATATAAATTGTATGGCTCGAATACAATTTCAATAACAAGAAGAATAATTTCTATATTATTCTCACATTCAATAAACCTTGTTGTATTCGACTTGGACATAGTTCTTGTAATCTTCTTGCTGCATTTGGCTTGATAATTACAAAATATTGATTTAATTTCGCTTCTGTGTTGCAATTGGTATCAGAGCCACAATACACCATGGCTGACACGGATTTGTATATTGAAGAGATGATTAATGTTGTTCATCGGGTCTTCAAGGAGCATTGGCATAAACATGATAGAAAATTAAAATCCATCATGGATGAACGCGATAGAAAATTAAAGTCTACCATGGAAGCCCTAACGAGAACCCAACATCAACAGTGAGGAGAATCAGTTGAGTTGTTACAAACTCATTCACAACCACAGGTGATGATGACTGGAGTAAGCGATGCTACTATCGTTGATGTTGGTGTGGAAGTGGCAGCAAATCAGTTTCCACCACATTCCAGCCATAAATTCGTAGTAGAATCGCCAATCATCGAACATTCTCACCCTTACGTTGAAGACAAAATCACCCAAGGTATGTGTAACCACAAGCTAGGGTTTGTCGAAGATGTCGCTATTGATTCCTTCATATTCAATGAACAATACAACAATTTCCCAAGGTATGGTTACGCTACTGATCCTAGTGCTACTGTAGGGAACAAGTATGTTGGTGATTTAGATGAATTGAAACAAAAAAAAAATGTTGTTTTGGTGTATAGCATATCACATCAGGAGCAGAGGAAAGATGTTAATAAAAAGGGTAAGGAGAGAAATGGGTTCGGTACCAATGATAAATGTAGGGTTACTGCTGATAAGAGTACTTTTCATGGTAAAGAAGAAAACGCTATTTCATTCTACAGTGATGGATCTAAATTTTTAACCACTAGTCATGATAAGAATATCGAGTATTGGGAATTGGGATATAGGAACTGGGAAAGTTATATATAACTTTTCGGTACAAAAGATCCTTTATGTGGTGAAAATAAACTTAGATGACAATAAATAGAACATATTGTTAGTTGGTATGAGTGATAGGAAGATTGTGCTTGCTTGCAAGGATTTTGAAGATATGGATTAGAGATATGTTGTTATTTGGAGTATGTTGCTGGTAGGTTTTGCGCATAATAGATTGCAGAGCATTAGATCATTTGAGATGGATGATAGTAGAAGGAGTTTGTCCAAATTCTGTTATCTTAACTACCATTCGTGCTATGACTGGGGATACTCAAGCGGCTAAACTAGATAAGGAGATTTTTGCATATGTGCTTAAATACCAAGGTTAGGGACGACTGTTAGAGCAAGGAACTCACAAGAATCATCAATGGCTCTACCTTCCCAAGCAGACTAATGGTACTACTTCCTATTCTTGGGTGATTGCAAAGTGTAATGTTGTTAAACCTCAAGTTGTAGCTACAAAACACATATATCATATCAATGAAGAAGTTTGTTGTTCATTTGTTAAAAATTACAAAACAATCATACATCCAAGAAAGGTGAACAGGTCCAAGGATTTGATCGGTATCCTAATATTGTAACCACACACACAAACAGTCCAATGTTCTCATTTGGGACCTTGAATCTTAGCTCAACCATCGTACAGTCTATGGAGCAAGCAATTCACATCCAGATTTGCTCTTGACAGGACACCAAGAAAATGCAGAATTTGCTCTTGCAATGTGTTTATTACAACCTTTTGTACTTTATGAGGTTACTATGATTATGATGTTTTCTAAAAGTGGTCAATTGGAGAATTTGAACCTCGAGAGGAAATTACCACTTAACCACCAACTGCTCGACAAAATGCACCATAGAGTCATCATCTTGTGGACCACTTTAATAGCTAGATATTTCAATTTAAGGCTTTATGACATTGGGTGGAGTGCTTTAAGGAACATGATGAGATGTGGGTTGAATTAGATGTGTTCAGATTCATTTCGAAGCCTCATATGATGTTTTGGAATGCATTGATGAGTGGTTTCACACAAAGAGGTTATTGGGAAAGTGCCTTATGGTTGTTAGGTTGTAGAAAGGAGGAAGGTCTTAAGCTTGATGACCGTATGTTGCTTGATGAACCTAAGCTATACAAAGTGATAGCTAGTTCATGGTGCAATTGTAAATCGCTTTATGATGCTGGAGAATATTGTCTGTAATATTATCATCACTTCATACTCTAAATGTGGTGTTGCTGGAGAATGCTTCGGATATTACACTTTGATGATTGCTATTGGTTTATTGGTTATTAGTTTGAGCAATTTTGGTGCATAAGGAGCTCATTCCAAAAACACCTTTCACGTCTCTCAACTCAGGAAGTACTACGGACCTAGATCTGAGACATCCTCCATGATTCCTATCCACATGCACGAAGATAATGAGTTAATACCAGTAGCAATATTAGAAAGAAAGATGGTCAAGAAAGGAAGAAAGGCAACAACAGGAGTACTTATCTTATGGCGTGGACGACCGCCACTAAAGCAACTTGGGAATCCTTCCAAGAAATGAAGCTATGGTACCCGGATCATCCCTTGTGGTCAAGTGTTTTTGATGAAGAAGGGAATGTTATAGGGGTCCAACAGCTAAGATCTAACAACAAGGAAGAAGTTTTCAAAAAAGATTCGAATAGGATGGTGGAGGAGGAATTAGGGTTAAGGAATAGGATGGAGGAAGAAGAATTAGGGAAAGAAATGAAATGACATGTAAAAAAGAATTCGCAACCCTTGTACTCTTAGATGGACTGGAACAATTCGGTTGGACAGGCGATGGGCTATGAATGGGCTTGAAGGAATAAATTAAAGAGTCTAAGATATTAGTCAACGTTCCTTTATTATAGATACTATAATTAACAGAAGTCAAATATATTAATTAAGGAGAATAAATTAGAAAGATTACATTCTATTTTTACGTATTACATATTAATATAAATTGTATGGTTCGGATACAATTTCAATAACAAGAAGAACAATTTCTTTATTATTCTCACATCCGAGAAACCCTGCTGTATTCGGCTTGGACATAATTCTTGTAATCTTCTTGTTGCATTTGGCTTGATAATTACAAAATATTGATTTAATTTCGCTTCCATGTTGCAAAAGATTCTACGTCAAGAATGGGTATTATTATATCACCAATATCCATGGCTTGTGATACAATAATAATAATAATAATAATAATAATAATAATAATTTTTTATTTTCATAAATGTCTCATATGTTTAAAAATTAATAATAATTGTTTAATACTAATTTACCTATACAGCATATTAGTACCGGCGTAAGCTTTTTATCTTGACCAAATTTGAATTGAATATGGTTAATCTTTTGTTATTGTATAAAACATCATCTCTGGAACACAAGTTGGGATTTGACCTCGATGGAGATATAAAATGTAGCACTTACCATTGTATCTTCAGAAGAAGACGAACAAGAGATATCCAAATTCTTTGTTTTTGATGAGCTTATAGTCTCGTCAGAAATAAAAGATTGGATCATAAAAAAATAAAATAATAATAAATAGATAAATAAAATTTTTGGAAAAATGCTGAGTGAGGACATTTTTATAGCTTTTGGCAAAAAAAAAAAAAAAAAAAGAATTTGCAGGCCTGTATTTATAATTTACATGCATTTTAGGTCCTTCATGTTAGATTCTATTAGCATTTAATTAACAGTTACAACTTTAGTAATATAACATTAAATCATATGTTTTAATATTATAATAGGTTTATGCCATGAAAAATTAATATTATAAAAGGTGGTTTTGAAAAATTAAAAGACATTAAAACAAGGTTGGTTACACTTAAATAAGATATATAAATATATATAGATATATATGTGCATGAGTTATTAGCTATCCTCATGCACAATGATTTATTAAGATTAATGTATGTTATTTTTTAATTTTTTTTTTTTATGTATTTATAATTAAGTAATAAACATAACATGAGAGAACTTCTACAAAAAAACAATAATTTTCAATAAATAAATCATAAATCACTATCAATTACTTTAAAATCTATTTATTATTAATAAGATAAGAAAATTGTATGTGTATTCTATTTGTAATATTAAGTAAAAAAAATCATATAATAAGGGACCTTTGCTGTACTAAGTAAAAATTTATATAGATTTCATGCCACTACACTATATAATTAAGTAAATTACACTAAAAGGTCATAGCGTTTTTGGATAAGTTTATTTTAGGTCACAACATTTTGAAAAGTTAAAAAAATACAACGTTTAATAAATAAGTTTATTTTTTGTCATAATGTTTGGGATAAGTTCATTTTAAGTTATAACGTTTAGATAAGTAGGTCAATTGAGATCACCATTGGCACATGTCAACGAGAGAAATATTTATTTTTTATTTTTTTCCAAAGAGAAATATTTAATTAAAACTCAAGAAAACCCTTTTTTTTTTACGGCCACATTAACATATATCGATAAAAGAAATGTTTATTTAAATCTCAAAAGATGCTTTTTCAAATGTTGTGACCTAAAATGAACTACTTCCAAATGATGTGACCTTTGGAGTAATTTACCCCACATAATTATAACATTGTTGTCAAAATCTCGATTTTACTATTCACTCGAGTGTATAGAATTAATAGAATCGTATAAATCATGAAAAACTGGTAAAATCATAAATGTGTGGAATTGTATATCTAAATTCACAATTCTACATAAAATAATACCTAGATAATTTTGCATCCTTTAAAATTAATAGAAGACATGTAAAATCATAAACCGATAGAATTATATATTTGTCTCGTAATTTTGACAACTATGATTATAATAATATAATTTTTAAAATTAACATTACATGTAATATTTATACAATTTTCTAAGGTTGAAACGGGCCTAGCTAATCGGGAGTTTTAAGCTTAGTTTACCTCGAGCTTATTAATTTATTAAACAAGTTGAGTCAAAACTTTCAAAAGCTTAACGGGCTCCATTGGTTTGTTTTCACCCCTAATTTTAACATTCGAAGTATTTGATATTGTTTTATTAAAAATTTATCTTTTTTATATATTTCTTATTATATGATATCACTTAATCATTAGTACATTAATGAAAGAGATAAAAGTAATTGATAGTAATTTTAATAAATGATGATATATGTGTGTATATATATATATATATATTAAATTATAAGGCTAATGTTACGATTGCTACCTAAACTTTACCTTAATATTCAATTAATTATCTAAACTTTTATTTAGTCAATTTACTATCTAATTACACTTTTTGTGTCTATAAATTCTACCTTAATTATCCCCATTAACACCGCACTAATAACCTATCTTCGTATGACACTCGTCCATGACCCACTTTAACCACAAGCCACTTAGATTAATCCTAAAAATAATGATAATATCAAACATCAAACCATGTTTAGCTAGTAAAAAAATAAAGATAATAACAATAGCTCCATCTTTAAAAAAAAATATATTTAAAACTTCATCTTTGACCTTAGATGACCAATGCCAAAAAACAACTCTCAAAGCTGATTTTGAGAGCAAACTAGAACATCTCCTTTTTCCATTAGTGACTTCCAATTCCATTACGTTCAACGTTTGCAGATTGTAAAGGAAAGCTTGGTCACTGAAGTTGGTGTTAGATAATGTCTTACCAACCATAAAGATCATGTCCAGTATAAGACCCTTATCAACCATGGCTCGATCATTGATGGAGTGGCCATTGCCGTGGGTAGCGACTTGAGGGAACTTACCACTACATAGATGAAGCGAGCAATGTCATCAAAACCAGAAGGGCGGAGGAAGGCGAGGAGTTTAACGAACTGCATGCTGCTAAAATCTTTATTGGCTACGCAGGTAGCTAGTTTGTTGTTTGGGGTGCCTTATAGGTCGAATACTTTGCATAGCCCTAAAACATCATCGTCTAGCCTTGATTCAACATTGTTTTATATCACAAATGGTTGGTCTTAGGGTTATTGATGGTGATATATTAGTGGTTGTTGTTGTTGATGGAGTGATTGGGTTGACTGATAATGTAAGTTTGTGATAGGGTTTCTTGGTGAAGAAGATGGTGGAGTTTGTAGGTTTTGATGAGGAAAGGCTATTCAAGTGTACTGTCTTGAGGGAAGCTTAAAAAGAGAAACTAGAAAGAGAGAGAGAGCGCTTTAAGGTTGAAGATGTTGTCTTAATATATTTTTTTTTCCAAAAGAAGATTGGCTAAACATGGTTTGATGTCTGATCTTTATTTTTAAGGATTAATCTAGTGGTAAAAATAAGTTATGGCACGTGTCGTGTGGAGATAGGTTATTAGTGTCAGCTTAGCAAACGGTGTCAATGAAGATAATCGATGTAGCATTTATGAACAGAAAAAGTGTAATCAAATAGTAAATTGACTAGTTAATTGAATATTATATTAACCCTAAATTATATCTCAAGTTGGAAACTTTATTTCTATGTTTCAAAAATTGTTTTTTCAAGTAATAAATAATTAAAATTATGGATGTATAAACTTGTGCAGTTTTGTAAAAAGATTAAAAAAAAAAACTTCAATTTTTTACTATGTGTTTAACGGTTCTCAATTGTACAATTTTGCCTAAAAGAGCTAAATTATAAATATAGGTCCTAAAACATATTAGTAAAAAAATTTGGACCCTCTTTTGCAAAAGCTTTATAAATAAGGTCCTTTTTTAACGACTTTTCCCTTAAAAATTTATAGGGAAAAAAAATTGTTTTTGTACTTCCTGCTTCTTTAACATTAGAAAATTATATGGTGGTACCCTTTTTTTTTAATTGCAAAGAGAATGATCCGTGACTTCCATCAAAAGAATCGCATCGAGTAGATAAGTATGGACAATACGGTTGAGTTAGAGAATTTACAGACTAAGCTTAAGTGGAAAATTGTTTATTTTTAATACTTTTCTAATTAAGTTCAATTTAAACTTGTTTAAATTTAATTATTAGCATAATTTGTATTACTTACAATTAAATTTAGGGCTAATGCCTAATTTATACTTGAACTTTGATAAAAAGATTAATTAGGTACCTTGACTTTAAAAAGTCCAATTTCACATTTAATTGAACTTAATTGAACTTTTGATGCCTTTAAACACGACTCAATTCTTTTAAGGTAAATTAAACTAGAAGGTCCCAACGTTTGGGGGTAAGTTCATTTTGGGTCCCCATGTTTCAAAAAGTTTAAAAAAGATCCCAATGTTTGGGGGTAAGTTCATTTTGGATCCCAATGTTTCAAAAAGTTCAAAAGAGATCCCAATGTTTGGAAGCAAGTTCATTTAAGGTTTCAACATTTAAAGAAATGGGTCAATTTGGGTTTCCAAGGACACATGTCAACAGAAGAAGAGTCTTCTGAGTTTTGATTAAATATTCTCTCCCATTGATACGTGTCCTTAAGGGATTCAAATTAAGTAACTTCTTCAAACGTTTGGACCTTAAATAAACTTATCCCCAAATGTTGAGACCTTTTTTAAAATTTTCAAAATGTTAGGACTCAAAATGAACTTACTTCCAAATATTGGGATCTCTTAGTGTAATTCGCCTAATTCTTTTATTATCTTTTGAAATAATAGATGCATGTTAGACAAGAATTGAGTAGGGCAGTATTTAGAGGCATGAAAAATTCAATTGAGTATGAAATTAGACTTTTAAAATTTAGGTACCTAATAATCTTTTAAAGTTTAAGCACTAAATTGGTCATTTTCTCTTGAATTTATTACAAATCTCTTAACTCTAATCAAATTTAATAAAAAACTCAAATACATACTTGTATTTGGTTTGCCTTGATCAAGGTTTGCAAACCCATATAGTAAAATAAAAACTTGAACTAGATTTGATAAATCATTTGATTTTGCTTGAGTTTGGCTCAGCTTAAGTATAATTGAGTCATTCTTGAGTAAACGTTTAGTTCCACTTGAACAGTATGTAAACTGACTTGATTTATTTACGTTCTTAATCAAATTGGCAAGAACACTCCTATCCAATAAAAGTTGGAATAAGTTCAATTCCAAAAAAAAAGAAGAAGAAAAATCAAAACTTACAAGTTGAGTACTTATTAAACTCCCTAAAACAATTTATTTGAATCAGAACCAGACATTGCAGAATCTGGCTGTAATCAACCTGACTTAGATGTCCATGTGCTTGCAAAAAGCATACTTATTCTTTATTTAATGCCTTTCCTCATTTGTACTTGAAGCTCCATTTTGCACACTTGCAACCTATTCAACTGCAACTTCATCATATCTACTTCTTTCTTCATCATATTTATCTCCTTGTGGGAGCTCAACAATCCCTGTCCTGAATATCTTCTGGTTCTGGTGATTGCCTGAGCCTTTGTTCTCTGAAAGTTTGATCTACTACTTAACATTGACCTTGTCATGCTACCTTGCTCCACGGATTAATCGCGTAATCATGTTTAATGGTAACCGATCATTCTTTGTCGCGTGCTCATACGCCTTCTTTGATAGCTTATGGTAAGCCAATGCTTTGCAAATGCTCATCCTTTCTTCTTCTCTCAGATTTGGGTGCGCCTTCGCATATTCAAATAAATGGTCAGATAGGAGTCGTAAAATTTAGCACCACAACCAATGATCTGTAAGCTTAACCTCATAGATTCCATATAGGCATTTTTGTTAGGTATCAATCAGAATCTCAACCTAGGAAGTTTAAACTATTAGATCAGTTAGTTGCAGTATTAAATTAAACAACAGCTTAAACTGGTTCACAAGTGTAACTTCAATTTCACAAGCACAACTTTCCATTTTCATGTTTATTGGCAAAGAGAATGATGTTTTTCATACCTTGAGGTACATATCTATTGCGCGATAGAGGTTGTCATGACAAATCCGAGCATTGTTTGGTAGTGATTCTGCAAGAGAGGAGAAATCTTCCACTCCAAGTTTCTCTTCCCTAGCAATCAGGGCAAGATAGCCATCTACCAGTCTTCCAACAGCAATTGAACTTGGCGAACGAATAAAAGAAACGAAACACTTCACCACCCTAACAACAATCACAACATCATATATTGTCTCCCCATTCCTCCCGTTCCTCACCAGAAGATCCTGAACTTGGCATCTTTCGAGCATCAGAGCTACTCGGTTTTCTATCTGGCTTGTTAGTCCCGGATCACTTTCCATCAGAATTCCCAATCTGAGCAATTGAAGCAGAAAGTTGCATGAAACTGAATTGTCCTCCAAAGGGAGGATCCTTGTTAAGGTTTCAATAGTTACTCTTTGTAATTGATAAGTCAGCTTTTGGGGGCTTAAGTCATCAAGCAAAGTTACCCGTGAAAGCCATTTTTCAGTCCACTCAGCAATGCATGCTCCTATAGATCTGATTCCATTCCTCGTTTTTTAATCGCATCCACAACCTCAACAAAATGATCTATTCGCAGGAGTGAAACATCCTCAGACCACCAGTTACGAATAAGACCTTCAGGTGCGGTCTGTCTTTCATCACCTGCCAACATATGCAAGCACTGCATATCATCGGAAGCGATTGCTCTAGGATTAGTGCATACTTTCCGAGCTATTGCCTCTGAACACCTTTCCAATATTTTCAACCTCTGTGCCCAAGTGATATTGATTCACAGCTCTTAAGTACCTCAAAAATGCCTTTCCAGGACGAGAATAGTGTGAAACCTAGGAAAGTTTTAGTCCTGGAAAGCAGATTTGCTTCCCCATAATCATCACTCATTTCTAGGAAGTTTGCAGCACACAACAGAGGAGCAATGTTTGAGGCTGTCAGATTCACCTTCCAGCCATAACAGAATCTTACTACCAGCTCGAAAGTTCTGGATCCACCTGGAAAATTGTCTAATTGGATACACATGGTGCTGTCATCATCTCCACTTGTTCTTCTTCCAAAAACAGTTCGGTTAATGTAGCCACTTCTTGACACCATAGCAAGCTGAAATAGCAAATTGTCATGAAAATTTAATCCCCAAACAGAATAACATATCGATACAAGCATTGTGTTTTATATGTTTTCAGCATATGCTCTTCAAGCAGGAGTGTTTGTTTCCTCTTACAAACTGATCACTAGCATGTTTTCCAAATTCATGATGAGTTGTTCTAGCTCCAAATTTTCAGAACATGATGTTACAAAATTTTAGAGGAGGATTACCGAATTTTTAAGGGAATTTCCTGTGGATTCGTGATTGTGTTGCAAGTATGCAGGAAAATTATTGATCTTAACACAAATTTACAAAAATCTAGGAAAATCTTCAAATATCAAGAAATTTGCAATTTTTTAGAAGAATCATTTTATTGTTGAGGCAATTGCTGGGAAAGTGATCTTGACCCTTTTTCTAAACTTATTTCAAAGATAGATGAAACATAAATTTGACAAACCTTGTGTAAGCAGAAGTTGGAAGATCCCACTTTTATATTCAGATCACTTGCAACTTCTGTCTGAACAATCCTGCATTGACTAATCACGATTATTTCCCAGAAATAATATTTAGTACTATAGTAATTTGGAGACAACTTACGTGTTTGTTCCACAAAAATTGTCTTCTCAACATTTTTTTTTTTTTTATATTTGTTACAACCAAAACTTTATGGTTCTCCATATTATTAGAGGTAATCTTAAGAGCTTCAATATGCTAGATGGTAATGGTTAACTGCCACTGCTGGCCATTACCATCTCTAGAGCTTAAAAAATTTTATACAACGATGATACTTGACAATTCTAAAAGTTTGATTATAGCAAATATCAAATAACTCCAAAGAATAATTTCTTCAAAGCAAAATACAAGTGAAAGAACATGTTGAGATAGGGGATTACCATTTCTTGTTTCCCCTTTCTAGACCACCAGCAATCATGTTCAGCTTTTTGGGTGAAACAATGATACGTTGATTGTTCAACTTGTGTGATATGCATGCAGGAGCGGAAACTCTACTATTTATGCTGTTTCTTCCCATGTTATTATATTAGTGATGTGTTCTTTATAAGACTATCAAAACCTCTATTCCTTCAATGTTGGAAAACAGGTTGCTAGTGAGTTGTGTGAGAAACAGAGAAAAGTATGGTACTTAGCTTACTAAAGTTTTGCTACTTGAAAGGCCATTTGAAACCATAACTTAGGATGTAAGTGGGCCTTTGTGTAGGGGGACCCTGTTTTCTTTTTTTCTTATTTTTTTCAGGGATACTTTAGTAAATTGTAATAGGTACAAAGATGCCAAGACTTTTATAGCTTAGTGGTATGAACGCTAGTCTTCCAACAGAATCAATCTGAGTTTGATTCCCCTTTGTAATGTGGCTTAAACTTATGCCACATATTTATACTTGGTGTAGAATTTTTTAGTTGTTGTTGTATGTAAGCTTTCTAGAATATTGTAGTTAGGATTTATTTAGAAATATTCTAGAATATATAATAAGAAGGGTAATTGATGAGGTTGTTACTAACTATCACTACCGAACCATGTTAAAGGTAGCCTATAAATAGGTCCTCTCATTTGTAGTTTTAACTTTTAACAACTCGAGTGATCAGAAAAATATACACAACAACAAATATTAGTCGTAGTGTGAGTGTTTAGTAAGATTTTGCTCTTCTTTTTCTTTTCATTATAATCTCCTGTCTCTTGCCATAGTATTTCTCAATCTTCTCTTATATCTTTTACCATTCTTTGCCATAAGCACCTCAATCTTCGTAGGTTATAACAAATTGGTATCAAAACCAAGAGATTTGATCATCGATTTATAATGGTAAAGAAGTTTGAGATTGAGAAATTTGATCGCAATTCTAGTTTTGCTTTACGGAAAATCAAGATGTATGATATCCTAGTTTCAGTATAGATATCTAAAGCTTTACTGGGGAAGGCAAACATGCTAGAGTCACTTACAGAGGAGCAAAAGCATGATTTAGATGAGAAGGTTATATTTACAATTCTACTGTGTTTGTGTAATCAAGTTTTGAAGGAGGTCATCAAGGAAAAGACCATTGCCGACTTGTGGGTTAAATTGGAGTCGCTTTACATAGAGAAATCTCTCACTAGTAAGCTTCATAAGAACTTCAGTTCTATAGCCTATAAATGGAAGAAGCTACATCCATTAAATCTCACATTTATACTTTTATGTCCATTATATTGGATTTGAAAATTGTGGGCATTGAAATTAATGATGAAGATCAAGCCCTTAAGTTGTTGTGTTTCTTACCGCCCTCATGCTCTCACTTTAGAGAAACCTTGCTATGTGGCAAGAGAAATGTAGCTCTAAAAGACGTCAAATCCACTCTTCTATCTAAGCATCTTATTTATAATGAATTGTTGAGTAGCAACAAAGGTGATAATCAAGTGAAAGGATTGATTTGAGAGAAAGAGCACAAGAGAGAGGTCCAAGTAGCAGCAATGCAAGGTTAAGGTCAAAGTCAAAGTCCAAATATAGGAATTTGACTTGTAACTATTGTCACAAGAAAGGGCACATTAAGGCTTATTGCTTTAAGCTTAAAAATAAGCAATTGAAACATGACAAGAAAAGGAGATTCAACAAAGCGAACATTGTAGCTGATAAGTCTACTACAGATCTTCTTTTTGTCACTACTAATGCTAATGGTAGATCCAAAGATGAGTGGATCATGGATTATGATTGTTCCTATCATAGGTGTCTCAATTGAGACCAGTTTTCAACATATGAATGTTTTACAGGCGGGTCTGTGCTAATAAGCAATAATGCTGCTTGCAAAGTTGTTGGTAAAGGAACATTTTAGATTAAAATGCAACATGGCATTATAAAAAACTAACTGATATTCATCACATTCCAAACTTGAAGAAGATCTCATTTCCTTAGTTACCTTCAATGCTAACAAATGCAAGCATTTAGTTGAAGGTAGAGTTATGAAGGTCACTAAAGGTGCTCTCATTGTGATGAAAGCCACGAGTTCTATAAATCTATATGAGTTGGATGGACATACAGTTACCAGCGCTGTTGCTACAAGTTCTTCATCACTCTTTAATTCGGATATTACTAAATTGTGGCATATGAGACTAGGACTTATGAGTGAAAAGGTATGTCCTTATTGAGTAAAAGAGGCTTGTTGTGTAGTTAGAGTATGAGAAGTATGGAGTTTGTGAACATTGTGTCTTCGGGAAACAAAAGTGAGTTGGTTTTGGTTCAACCAATCAGACCAAAGGTATCCTGCATTATATTCATTCAAACCTTTGGGGTCCTTCCCATGTTCCTTCAAAAGGTGGTGTTAGATATATGTTGACTTTTATTGATGATTTTTCAAGAAAAGTTTAAGTTTACTTCCTAAAGCACAAGGATCAAGTTTTCACCATTTTCAAGTAATGGAAAACTTTGATTGAGAAACAAAGAGAACCATCAAATGGCTCAAAATGGATAATGGTATGGAATTTTGCAATGATAAGTTTAATGAGTTCTGCAAAATTGAGGGAACTGTTCGATACTGCACATTTAGGAATAAACCTCAATAGAATGGAGTTCCAGAACGTATGAACAGAACTCTCGTTGAGAAAGCACAATGCTTACTTTCGAATGCCGATTTACAGAAGAAGTTCTAGGCCGAGGCTATATTTATGGCTTCCCAATTGGTAAATCGATATCTAATAATCCCAATTGGTTGTAGGACTCTAGAGGAAGTATAGCATAGCCATCCTATAGATTACTCTAACTTAAAAGATATTTGGTTGTTCAGCTTACATGCACATCAATGATGGCAAATTAAAGCCACGTGCTAAGAAATGCATATTCATTAGGTACCCTTTTGGTGTCAAGAGATATAAATTATGGTGTTTAGACCCCAAACTCTTCTCATTCCCTCACCTCTTTATTATTATTGTTGTAATTGTTCATAAAAGGATTAAAGAGATAATGATTGGTTTAATGAGCTTAAAATTGGTTTAAAAACCCACCTCGTTGCTTTTGCTTCTGCAATATGCATGTGTATGTAATCAAACCTAGTCGATTAATTTTTTTTTTTAATTCCAACAATTGGTCCTACCTAAAGTTGTAATAAGTAGAGATGTAATATTTGATGAGCGGTCAATACGTAACCAAGAAGCAAAGTCTTATAAAGAAGATCCAATAGAGAACAACTCAGAGAAGCTTGACTTGGAAGTAACTAAACAAGATGCTACTCTAGAGACGTCCTGATCAGATGGGTCATCCATTCAAGTGGGGTTGAGTAAGAAGTTCCTTATAGCATAGCTAAAGGCAAGGAATGGAGAGAAATTCAACCACCACTACGATATATTAATTATATGAACCATCCACATTTTCAGAGGCCATCTCTTGTGCTGATACGGATAAATGGATGGTGATAATGCAAGATGAAGTGGAGTCTCTAAAAAATAATGGTACTTGGGAGCTAGTGAAACTACTAAAAGGGAAAAAGGTTATTCGTTACAATTGGGTCTTCAAAGGGAAAGAGTCTTCTCCAGTAGATGAAGAAGTCATGTATAAGGCTCACCTGGTTGCAAAGGGATATAGTCAGGTATCAAAAGTAGATTTCAATGATGCTTTCTCACCTGTTGTAAAATACCGTTCCATCTAAGGCTATGCAAAAAAATCGACCTAACTAGGAACCAAACTAAATAGAATCGAAATTTCGGTTCTTTTTGAAATGGTTCGATTCAATAAAGAACAAATGGTTCATGATTCAGTTTAGAACCTTAAACCGAACCGTCATATATACATATATATTTTTAAAAAATTAAACATATTATTCTTAGCTCTTAATTGTTTCATTAAAAAGATAAGTTGGTTTTAAAATTCGTGACTCGTATATGTATTATTCATGAGAATAAAATTAGATTTGTGATATTATGTTTTAATTATTATGTATTCTACAAATAAGATGGATTATAGATTTTAGCCTTTGGTATTCTAACTCCATAATATTTTTTTTCCTTTGTCTTACTATTTAATCTACTTCTATTATTTAGTTACTTATTGATTTATATAATTGATAATATATTGGTTAGAAGCATACAACGAATTAAATTTTGTTTCTTATATTGGGATAAAGTCTAGTATACCATTATAGTTCAAGATAATTCAAACAAATGAGACTTGTCACAATTATAATTTTATAATAGACAAAATATCTTTCTTTCTATAAGTTTTACATGTTTACATGGTAAATAATTAATTTTAAATGTTGTTATTTATATTTGCATTAAAGATAAGAAATATGTAATAGAAGTTTTTTAATAGAATATATTTTTTATTTTATGAATTAAAATGGCTCGAACCGCAAACCAAACTGACTTTTTTTCGGTTCAAAAAAATTACGAACCAAACCGTATGGTTAGGTTCGAATTTAAAAGAAAAATTGAATCGTAAAATATGATGCAGTTCAATTTAAGGAGCAAATTAAATTGAACTGTACCGTGCACACCCCTAGTTCGATCTAGGTATTGCTTACATTAGTAGCCAAATATGACTTGGAATTCGAATAAATGGATGTTAAAACTGCTTTTATATATAACGATTTGGAGGAACAAATTTACATGCAGCAACTAGAAGGCTTTATTGTTGAAGGCAAGGAAGACCATGTTTGCTTACTAAAGAAATCTCTTTATGGTTTAAAACAAACTCCTAAGCAATGGTATAAGTAGTTTGACATTTTCATGACCACTCATGGCTATTCAAAGAGCATGTGTAATAGCTGTTTATTTTAGAAAATTATTAAATGAGTCTTTTATATATTTGCTCCTATATGTGGATAACATGCTCATTGCTACCAAAAGCATCATTAAAATTAACCAATTGAAGATGCTTTTGAAAGATAAATTCGAGATGAAAGATTTAGGAGCTGCAAAGAAAATTCTCGGCATGGAGATACAGAGAGATAAGAAAACCAAAAAGCTATTTCTATCTCAAAAACATTATATTGAATAAGTCTTGGAGCGTTTTAGGAAGAAGAATGCTAAGCATGTTAGTACTCCACTAGCAGCTCATTTCAACTTTCAGCAACTTTATCTCCTAAGATAGATAAAGAGATTACAAACATGGCTCATGTTCCTATGCAAGTGCAGTTGGTAGCATGATGTATGCCATGGTGTGTACTCGTCCAGACATCTTAGATGCTATTGGTGTTGTTAGCAGATATATGGCTACCCCTAGTAAAGTACATTAGCAAGTAGTGAAATGGATTCTTAGATATTTACGAGATTTAACTAATGAATGTTTGGAATTTGGAAAAAGGAATGAGTTGGTTATGTTGATTCAAATTATGCTGATGATACACTTACTAGATTTGTGTTTTGCCTAGGTAATTATGCTATCAATTGGAAGTCATCCTTGCAGGCCATAATTGCTTTGTCTACAATAGAGGCAAAATAGATGGCACTGACTGAGGCAATAAAAGAAGTCATTTGGCTACGTGATTTATACAGTGAACTTAGTTTAGATTTGGTGCCTACAAATGTCTTTTGTGATAGCCAAAGTGCTATACATTTGAGTAAAGATCAAATGTTTCATAAGAAAACAAAGCATATTGATATCATAAATCACTTTGTTCGAGATGTGATATCCTAAGGCAACATTGTAGTAAAGAAGATTGATACAAAACACAATCCATTTGACATGCTAACGAAGCCTCTTCAGTAGCTAAGTTCAAGCACTGTATGAACTTGATTTGTATACATGTTTTCTATTAATGGTAGTTTAAGCCAAGGTGGGCATCTGTAATGTATCTTAAACTTGTGCTACCTATTTATACTTGTTATAGAATTTTCTAGTTGTTATTGTAGGCAAGCTTTCTAGAATATTTTAGTTAGGATTTATCTAAAAATTTTCTAGAATATGTAATAGGAAGGGTAGTTGGTGAGGTTGTTACCAACTACTACTACCAAACCATGTTAGAAGTGCCCTATAAATAGGTACTTTCATTTCCAGTTTTAACAACACGAGTGATCAGAAAAATATATACGACGACAAATATCAATTCTAGTGTGAGTATCTTTAGTGTAAGATTGGGTGTATTTGGGATTTGGATTTGAGCGATTTCTTTTTTATAAATTACTTGTATTCTTTTTTAATAAAATTTTGCTCTTCTTCTTCTCTTCTTCTTCTTCTTCTTCTTCTTCAGTCGAAATCTTTTTTCCCTTGCCTTAATATTTCTCAATCTTCTCTTTTATTTTTTGCCATTATTTACCATAAGCACCTCAATCTTCCTAGATTGTAACACCTTTCTCCAAAATTGATGTAGATGGTAATAAATATAAAGGCCCAATATGCTACGAATCTAAACTAATAAATACAGGTAAGTTGTATTTTCAATATAATTTTATTATAAAATTCTTGTTAAAGAAAGTTTATAAAATATTAATTATACTATAAGCGGTAAACATGACAATTTTTCTATTTTAAAGAAAAAATTCTGAACTTTTATGTGTCTTAATTAAATATTTATCATATTATTTGCTTGATTCCGTTGGGTACCGGGTACTTATCCGGAAATTCAGTATGTACAACATTTTATCAATCATTGGACTTGTAATTCCATATAGCCTAAAGGATCATTAATCCCACCCAATTACTAGTAAGGGAAAAGGTGTAGCTATGTTATTAAATAGGGTTGTTGCATATTGCTTTCCAGTGTCACTAGTAAATAAATGTGGAGAATTTGTGACCAACAACATTGTACTACAATGTGGAGCAAATCTCATCCACTAAGTGGAAACGGTGAATAGGCTCTACTATCAATGTCGCCATAATCAATCCAACGAAAAAGCTCACCTATATCCAAACTTTAAATGCCAGCAGTGCCATGTATTAAAATAATATTTATATAAGATGGGATATTTTTTTTATTTGTTAAACTTCCATTAACGGTTATATTAGACTCAAATGTGATTGATGTCTATATGAATTGCTTGTGAACTTTTCTTTTTCTTTTCTATTTTTTATCTTGCCATGAGCAAGCCTATTAAATAGATTATCCGATAGTCACGTTGGAAAAAATACTTGACCTTGAGTTTTTTCACTTGAAATAGTTGGATCACAGAAATAACATAAACCTATTTAGCCCAACTTGCTAAATATAAACATGAGATCTTTTAACTACATATTAGCTTCCAATTACAATTTTCAAATTATAAATTTCCAACAGCTTATTGTGTGACACCACACACACATATACATTCTTTTGAATTTACATATTTTTTATCATATATTTTAAGGATAAGATGATGTAGACCGTAACTTTTTATTCTCTTTTATACGTACATATATAAAATGCGTGTTATGGTTAAGGCTATAAATATATTAAATAGTAAAACCACACTAAACTCGAGCTCGAGTTTAGAAATTCAAACCTAGAGCTTGTCAAGCTTAGATTGTTTTATATTCAAACTTAACTCAAAATATAGTTTAATGAGTTCAAGTTCATCTATATTAGACCAAAGTACCTGAACTAATTTATACTTTCTATTATATTTTCATTCTACCATCACAATTTATTATTTAATATTTATATTTTACCAATAACTATTTTATTTTTTTTACGTATTATACTTATAATTATATAATTAATTTTTAACTTACACGAACAAAACTTGTTGGGCTTTACAAAGCCCAATATTATCTCTACCCTTTCACCCATTCATATCTTGCTTAGTTTTCTACTTCAAACAACATCTATCCAGTTAGACAATATATAAAAGACAAATGCTAATTAAACAATGTGGGACTTCAACTCTCTCTTGTCTCTCGCAAACTTCTCTTTGTGATGCACCATAGAACTCCCTTCTCTTACTTCCCTTCTAGTGTCAATCCTCTCTCCCTTAACTTTCTTTCTCTCTCTAGCTCCTTCTCTTATCTCTTGTGAAGTGGATCTAGTTCACCTTCTTTGCATGGGGTCACGTTTGAAGATGGGTCTTTGCTATAGCATGAATTTCATTTGAGTGTGGTGGATTTAATAGAGTTAAGAGAAGTTCAGCCCTTTGGTGTTGATAGGTATAGAGGTTGTGGGCTTTAGATGACTTGGTTTGGTGTTTCGTGAGTTTGCCAATTTGTGTACATATGGTCTTAGTGGTTGGTTTGCTGGCTTCGGTTAATTGGTTTTGGTTTATTGTGCTAGAACATCTCAAGGATGGCAATTGTAATTTACCGAGAGTTAAAGTCTGTTTCTATAATGCTAAAACAAAGCAAAGTATCAACAATTGTTTAAGTTTATCTCCATTGGTAAGCATAAACATCTTGATAATTGACATTTTCTACTCCTTCTTACTTATACCAAAGGACCCCCATCGAAGTAAATGTTCACGACGAGTGTTATTCGAGTAAGCATAGTCTGGTACTTGATTGTGGTTGTTGCTGGTGTTGTTTACAAAGTTTCGATGGAGGTCATTGATGGTGAGTTTAAAAGGGTAGCTAGTTAAATTATTATATGTTAAGTTATTAGATGGTTATTAGTACTAGTGTGTAAAGTTGACATCTTTTTGCATGTTTTTGGGAAAAATACAGTTGATTGAATTTGCAAAAAATTATGACCATAATTTGATTCAATTATGTCTGTGATTACTTCAGTTATGTTAAAATATGTAATTCATCCATGGACATGTATTCTTGATGTGATTGTGTAAAACCCTAGATTTTATGATAATTACAAGTGAACCGTAGAACTGGAAGTCAAATTGGAACCCTAAAGTCAACTTAGGTTTACATCAAGTTCTAGAGTATCTAGATTTGGCAATCCCGCGCTAGAAACCCTAGAACAATTAAAATGAGATAACTTTAGATTATAGTTCTAAATAATATCATATAACCTAAAAAGATCATATTCGCAAAAAATTCATCTATTTTGGACTGGAATGGAATCAGTTTCTAAAATCAGAGTCCCGACACATAAAATAGTGAAAATATTCCAACAATATATGTAGGCTCATAATGAGATGAGGAATCGTAAAATATCAGTTATAAAATTTTTTGGCTTCTAAAAGTATCATATATAACTTGTTTACATGTATTTTTCTTATTATCGGTATTTTATTTGTCTAGTTTACTATTTAATTTACTATTCATTACTATTCCTTTATCTCTACTTTTTTTTACCTACCTATTCTTATAATTTATACATCTATTTCTTATATTTTTTTTTCCAATACTTCCTTTCACTTAAATTCTCTTACATCTTACTTACTTTTATATACTAAAATTCGTTTTTATCACTTCCTCTCTCCCTTTCCCTCTATGGTTGGCGCAAGTTCTCTCACTCACTCTCAATTTTCTTTTCTTTTTCAATTTCTATTACATCTGAATTCCCTCCACATTTCTCTATAAATATCATCTCTTTCTCCACTTCTTTCTGACATTTTCATTTCAATTAACAAAACTTTACCAAAGTTACTTCTCAACTTTTCTCTCTACAAATTTTCTCTCTACCTCCTTAAGCCATTCTTTTATCTTTTAAAAACATACTAAACACACCATCCATTTGTTTCTTCTATCTCCAATACTTCATCAACCTTAGGTAAAAATTTCTGAACCTTTCTTTTGCTCATGTAACATAACACGAACAAAGTGTGTGGTTTGATTCTATATAATCCCATGATGCTAATGCTAGGGAATGGAATCATGAAAAATAACATGTTGTTCATGTCTTGTTCATCCTCATAATGTGTTATTGTTATATTATGTTAATGTTTCTAACTTAACTTTTATATGTTATTATGTATATGTATGTATCTATACTTCTTAGAGTCTAAATGCTCACTAACCTAACTATTTATTTCTTTATTACATGCTTATTTATCTATTTCATGCAAATAAATAAGACTATTTAATCTCTAATCTTAGACTTGTCCTTAATCAAGTCAAAACAAAGGGGACTTGTCTATAATCTAAGTCCTAGGGAGCCTTGAATAAAAATCTAAGACTCCCATATTTTCTTATTTCTTTTCCTTGCTTATTTCATGAGATTGGTATTATTTTGAGTCTCAGAAAACCTTAAAATTAATCTAAGATTTCTACAATTTTCTTTATTATGCTTTCCTGTTTCCTTGTGGAACTTTTCCATTTCAAATTTCCAAGAAGTCTTGATAACAAGCTAAGACTTTCGTATTTTTGTTATTAGATTTGCCTATTTGATTTTCTATTCCTTTATTTTCTACATGAGTTATATTTATCTCATAACATAATTATTAAGTTCATATTCATGCATAGGCAAAAAGTGATATTGTTATCTTAATGAAACTTTTTAAAAAGGAACATGGATTATTTTCTTTTATATAAATGAGACTAAATTTGTAAGAGGAAAAATATTTAACACATAGAAAAAATTTTCATTTAGATTAAAGGCTGTGACTTTTTTATCAAATCTGTACCATTCTTTTTTGAAACCCAAAAGACTTTAAATGTTAAAAATAGCTTATAAATATATAGATCTTTTTGAGTAAGTAGAAAACAACTACTAATATGCGAAATTCCGAGTTAAAATGAGCAAGTTATGATCGTTTAAAGTCCAAATTTCCTTTAATCCGAATTTTTGATGAAATTGATAAAATAGAATTCGATAGTTTAAGTAGAACTTCCATCAAATATTCATTTCGGTTATTCCCTTTGTTTAGGTGACGAGGACCAAGACCTTCTTTTTTCTCAATGATTACTTTGATTAATAGCGATCGTCATGGCCAAGTGAGTTTTTTCTTTTATGTTTTATATATTCATGCGTGTACTTGTAGAATAATAAACTAGATTTTAGGAAAAAATAAAATATGGTATACATGTTGGATTATCATGGAAATTATGTATATGAATCGTTATGTGTGATCAATGAACGATAAGCATGTTAGGACTCGATTGGTTGATTAATGCAAATTGTCTTTATGTTAATGCTATATGTATGGATATTGGTTGATCGCCTTAATGAGATTAACCATTGATTGGAAATCCCTTATAACTAAATTGACCATGCATATTAGTTAGAGAATCATACATGCATTTTGCTACTATCCTTTGCGTGGGACCGGAAAGGTAAGCTGCTTAGCTACATCTTGAGGAGTTAAGATGTTTGGGGAATACGGTCTCATTGTGTAACCGAGCCGGATCAATCACTTGAGTAAGGAAAATCGATGACTAGTGATACAGTTGATTAAAACCTCAAGACGCGCGTGCAAATTTCAAGTAAGTCGTTGGACCCATTCAAAGCATTCTCTTACCTCTAAGACAGAGGGCGTAAATCCATTCTACATATGAATTCGGATACGTATGCATCTATTTGATTATATGGTTGTTGCATCTCATATGTTTGCTAATCGACTTGTTGATTGAATTGTTATGGTACTTTTGGTAAGGAATTATCTCACTAAGCTAGTAGTGCTTATCCCTCCATCAGATTTTTTATGTCACAGATTAACAGTTTTTGGACCCAAGATCACTTTTTGCCAGCCAGAACCTATGCTTTTAACACAAATCTATTTGAAGACTTAGATAGATTTCTTTTAAAATCTTTCAAGTTATATTTATTTGTTTAAGCAATGTTATGCTAGAATTATGATTTAAGAGATTCATAAAGGGAATGCCTTATAGAAATTATAAGACCTTATATTTTGATTGTAGACACCCAATTTTTGCTAAATTTAAGCTCAAATTTATGATAAAAATTAGTATTATGTCAAGCTCACAAAAAAATAGTAAAAATAGATAAAAATAAAAAAAATAGCACAAAAATCAAAAGTAGCAAAAAATAAGAAGTAGTAAAGTAAATAAATAAAAAAAATGAGAAAAAAAAACAGTGTGTCTTTTCCAAAATAAACAAAAAAAAAGAGAAAAAAAATACATTATTATAAAAAAAAATTATTTGAGCTTGATATAATACATATTTTTGTTATAAATTGTTCATAAAGATAATTAAACAAATTTTCAAAAATTATTTGAATGAGCCTTAAAGTTTAAATTTGTTGAACCCAACCAGGCACAGGCTAACGGCCTAACAGTTAAGACCACTGACCCATATGACTAGACCAGCAACAGGACTGGGTTTGATTCCATGAAGAGGCAAATAAGGATGAGGATTCAATGTCGGCATGGGATAAACTGGATTTATTGAAGAATCATCAATGGCGGCTGATCAAATTCAATGAATTTGAACGATTCAATTGATCTATACAGAGATAGGATCGAATATTTCGAGGATTTGATCATCAATTTCATCAGTTACGAAACAAATCAAATTCCAATTTTCAGGAAATTGGGAAGTCATTAAATGCAATTCGTAACTGATCATCAATCAATTCCAATTTTCAGAAAATTGGGAAGTCATTAAATGCAATTCGTAACTGATCATTAATTTCGTCAGTTACGAATGAATTAAATTCCAATTTTCGAATTAAATTTTGTCAGTTAAAATGAATTTTGTCATTAAATGCAATTCGTAACTGATTATTAATTTCGTCAGTTACGAATGAATCAAATTCCAATTTTCGAATTAAATTTTTTGCGAAAAATTGGAAAGTCATTAAATGCAATTCGTAACTGAAATCAGACCATTTTCTATAAATAGGAATGATCCATGAACAAAAGGAACACAACAATTACAAGGATTACTCAGAGATTCAAAGCATTCGAAAATTTTCAAAGTAAGAGTTTAGAGAGAAAAACACAAAAGAGAGAGAGAAAAAAAAGAAGAAGCAGAGCAAATCAATTGTTGGTTTCAGTCTACTCGTGCAGTCAATGGTCTACGGTCAATGGTCAACGGTCACATCCAGATCAGCGCTCCAGATCAGATCCAAAGTCCAATCCGCTTTTAGTCGAGGTCCAAGCATGTGATGGTAATCTCATTTCACTGTCATTTCGAACCAATTGCAAGCGATCAATTCGTTCCTGGGGGAAGAAAAACAAATTGATTGTTGGTCTCAGTCTACCTGCGCAGTCAACGGTCAACGGTCAACGGTCCACATCCAGATCAGCGTTCCAGATCTGATCCGAACAATCCAACGGTCCAGGTGAGTTTGGATTAAATTTTCAATCTAAATTATTTTCATATAGCATTAAATTAGCTATGAGAATAATCCAAGTTTTTCATCAAATCATTCTCATAAATTTGCTATGAGAATAATCCAAGTTTTCATCAAATCATTCTCATAAATTTGCTATGAGAATAATCTGTTTTCATCAAATCATTCTCATAAATTTGCTATGAAAATAATCAAAGTTTTTAATCAAATTATTTTCATAAATTAGCTATGGAAATAATCATCCAAAGTTCAATCAAAATATTTTCATGTAGCATTAAATTAGCCATGAATTATCATAAAATGATTTTGGAAAAATGATTTTGGACTTAGAAAAATTGCATTTTCATGAAATGAAAATCAATTGATTAGATCATAGGATCATCAAAAATGTTTCATAAAAATTCAAAATTTAATGAACTTAAAGTGAAAGAGTTCAAAAATAAAATTGATCAACAAATTAAGTTTTTTTAAAAGAACTACGTTTTGTCTGATCTCGATTAGCGAGTACGTAGGCACCTGCGGGGCGACATTAAAAAAAAAAAAATGTTTTGTTTTTTTTAATATTGTGATATATTTTGTAAATATAAGTTTTTTAAAAAAAAAAGGAAATTATTTGTTGATATTGATATTCTAAAAAAATAAAAAATAAAAATGAAGAAAAGCATAAAAAATAAAATGAATGATTTGACTTGTAAATATTTCTGTTATATTAATTATGTGAGTTTTTGAGATTAAAGGATAGATTATAAATTTAATATTCTAAAAGTGGTAACCATTTGGTTTTAATAGGTTAGCCCCGAATCCATGATATCTGGTTTAAAAGTTTTTTTTAAAATCAAATTTTCGCAGACTAGTAGCTAAGTTAGGATCAACCGACCCATTGATCCTAGCTTTTTTTTTTTCCCGATTTATATCGGGTGGCGACTCTAAAATTTTTTTAAAATTTCTTTTAACCCCTAGTCGAGGATTCATGTTAAATGGGTTCGGGTTTAATGTGAATCGGGTTAGGAGAAATGAACCAGATAAGTGGAAAAAATCCAGGCTCGACAGCTTGGCGACTCCACTGGGGACGCCTAAATTTTTTTTAAAAAAAGAGGGCTAGCCACTTAGGAATTTTAAATTTTAAATTTATCCTTGCTCAATTTTTGTGAATATATAATTCTTTGTATATTATAAATAATTGTTTTGTAAATATATACTAACCTTGCAGGTATGTAAAATAGAAGGCAAAAGCTTGATTGTTTGTTTATTTATTTATTTGCATTTGCATTTGCATTAGCATGATTGTGTGCTAGATACGGTCGTACCAGGGCCGTCTTAAGAGCCTAAGCGAGGAGGACGAAGTAAGGTCCGGGGGCTGTGGCTTTCCACCCTCTAGATCAAGAAATGTCCTCCCACTCCGGTTTAGTACCACTAAATCGGGGAACCTATAGAACCTACCAAATCATGCATTCAACATGGGATTTTGACCAAACTTTTCAAAAAAAATGGAGTTGTTTTTCTTCCAAAAAATGTTTTTTCAAAAATAAAAAAATTTCAAAAAAGTCCACCAAATTTTTTTAAATGTGGAGTTGTTTCTTTCCTAAAAAGGAAGTTTTCAAAAATCAAACATTTTTTTTAGTAAATAAAATTTTAGATTGAAATGGTTTTTAAACCTTTATTTTTTAAAAAAAAAAATAATACCACTTCAAGTAAAGTTTTTTTTGTCATTATCCCCATTGGCATGGATAGTGACTAATTTTTTTTTCTCAAATGGAGTCTTAATTAATTTTGTTATTTTTAAAAAAAAGAAGATTTTCAAAAAAATGATTTTTCATCAATTCCAACAAAACTTTTTCACCAAAACTTTCAGGGTCCTTATCTCCATTTATATGGATAGTGACCAAAATTTTTTTTAAAAAATGGAGTTATTTTTTTTTTTTAAAAAAAAAAAATAATTTTCATCAACTCCAGCAAAATTTTTTCATCAAATTTTCAAGGTCATTATCCCCAATTGCATCTGTATGCTTGCATCTTTGCATTTTTTTAAGAAAAAAATAAAATAAAATAAAGAATGTGTACAGTAGACTTGTAAATACTCATAGAGTAAATTTTGTCCACCTATAGTTTAAGTCCTCTCCAATCAAAATTACCTTTGTCATATGTATTCCTCTCCCTTGTCTTCAGGATAATCATCCCTGTAAAAATCAACCCCCATTTGAATTTTTCCAAAAGAAAAAGGGGGGTCTTTTTGTTCCACTATTCTTGTAAAATAATTTTTGCCTTAAAGAAAAAAGAAAAAAAAAGAATTATTTTTGTAAATATTCTTTTTCCACTTTAGGATAAATAATCATTTTCAAACATTCTTCTTTTTTTTTTGAAGATTTTTTAAAATAAAAAGTGAGAACAAAAAGTTGTTGTCTAACAAAAAAAAAAAGAGAATAAAAGTTTTTCAAACTTGTTCTCCAACAATTTTTTTTTAAGAAAAAAAATGAAAGTTGTTTTCCAACAAATGAGAAAGAGAATAAAAGTTATTTTCAAAAAATAAAAAAATAAAAAATTAGAAAAGAAGGAAAATTGCCAACAGAAAAAGAATGTTTCAAAATTGTTACCCCAATGATCATTCATTTTAAGCTAAAGGCAAATGAAATCAAAATTAGGGGCAACCAAAAGGACTTTACCAATTAGGGGCATTTGTTGATAAACCCAAATGGGGCATTTAGTTAAATATCTTGAGGCAATTAAAAATGGATGATTGTAAGCCAAGAGAATATCTCACTAAAATGATTGCCTAAGATGAAAAGAGGCAAACTTAATCCCAAACACCTACCCTACACACTAAGAGTGGAGTGAATTGTGAGAGATAAAATGGACTCATTCCTTAAAGGAGGTCTAGTTTGAATTTGATACATAGGTCAAAGTGACATTAGGCATTCATTTCAAAGTCCTAAACACATTATCCTTTGTTAACCCATTTGAGCCTATTAAGGAAGAATTTTTTAAAATTAAGCCCTGTCAAGAACCACCCTACATTAGGGTACCCACAACGGGGCAATTTGGAGGTCAGGGTCATTATCAAGGAGAAAAAGGATTAATTTATATGCACTTGCCTAGTTGCATCAATTCAAGAGTAGTCAATTGACATAAATAAATCATTTCCTTTGAAAGGAAGAAGAGTTTCTATCCCAAACCATACACAATCCATATACTTTGAGCTATAAGCTATCCAATGGAAAAAATACAAATCACCTTGCAAAAGAAGAAAAAAAGGGATACATGAATAAAGTGCCAAAAAAAAAAAAAAAAAAATGAAGAATAGCCAAGCAAGGTGATTAAACCAAGAAATTACAAGCACATGCTCAAAGTTCAAAGCCCATCAAAACACAAGGTCCAAAATTTATATCATGGACCCACCCACAATTCCACCCTGATGGAAGACAATCACACAAGCACATGCTCAAAGTTCAAAGCCCATCAAAACACAAGGTCCAAAATCTATATATGGACCCACCCACAATTCCACCCTGATGGAAGACAATCACACAAGGTGATCATACCCAAACACTGGGGGCACATGCTCAAAGTTCAAAGCCCATAAAAACACAAGGTCCAAAATCTATATTATGGGCCCATACAATTCCATCCTTTAGAGACTCTTTGGATCAAAGGAGTTGATTTATTAATGCTCTTGAAACTAGGAATAAGTGCATATTCAAGTTTTCCTTAAGGGTTCTTGACTTGTAAACCCGGGATGTGTTGAAAAATTTTAAAAAAAAAAAAAAAGCCTTTATGAAATATCTCTTTTTGATTAAAGCCAACAACCAAAACCCACATTACAGTCCAAAAAAGACCTAATAGATTGACCAAAGTGTGTCACTTGCAAGCCGGACCATAATTTTTGGAATCCGAGTCAAATGTGTGAAAATAAGCCTAAGAGAGTGTAAGGAAGTCCTCTTTGATTAGGTAACTTAAAATAAGATAACCAACCTTGGTGTAAGAATCATCCCAGGGGCATGAAATCATTTGCCCCAATTTGAAAGAAGTCTGCCTCAGGGTTAGGAATTAATTGCCCCAAAGTTGGAAACAATGCCCCAATTTTCAAATTAATGTCCTAAAAGAAAAACTTTGCCCCCAATGATTAAAATTTTTCAATAAAAGACCTTAGGTGGTTAATAGTGAAGCCTTAGGCTGAAAAAAAAAATGAGTGATCAATGGGGCAAACCCTATTTATGATTATTTTTACCTGTTGGTAACTTTAAAAAAAAAGTTGGAATTCAAAAAAAAAAAAAAGAAACTTTTTACCTTGAAAAGGTCCAAGAAAAGAAGGAATTTCTTCCAAAAAAATAAAAATAAAAAAAAGTTTTTTCCAAATATCTGAAAAGTAAAAAAAAGTAAAAAAAAGAGAAAATAAGTTTTCTTCATTAAAAGTAAAAAAAATTGCCTTTGGTTTAAATTTTTAAATAAAAATAAAAAAATTGCAAAAAAAAAAGGGCATAAGGTTTTGGTTTTTAAAAGAAAAAATTCTCAAAGGTTTTCTTAAAAATTTTCAATGAAAAAAGGGGAAGAATTTCCCACATTAAAAAATTAGCCAAAAAAAAAAATTTCAGGCTACGGTTTTCAAAACTTGATTTTCAAGTTTAAGTTTTAGGATCACCTGCTCAAAGGAGCGTCATCCTATTTGTTTAAGTTTTAGGATCGATTGCTCAAAAAAAAAGCGTCATCCTAAGTATTAGGGTCACCCGCTCAAAGGAGCGTCATCCTACCTTTCAATCTTTAGGATTATATGCCCAAAGGAGCATCATCCTATTTCTTCAGCATCAGGATAGTCTGCTCAAGGGAGCGTTGTCTTTTTTTAATCTTTAGGATCGTATGAGCTTCATCCTATTCCTCAAATTGAGAATCGCCTAACTCAAGGAAGTGTTGTGCTGCCTTGTCAAGTTGTAAGTTTTAGGCCAGCTCAAGGAGCCTTAACAAGTCGAGTGTCAGCTCAAGAAGCGCACTAATGTTAAAACCAAACCAGTTATAGGGTACGTTTGAACCAAGTTTCCAAAGTTTTCAAGAAAAGCTTGAAGTCCATCCAAGTTTTCCAAAAGAAAAACTTGAAGCCCATCCAAGTTTTCAAACCAAGTTTTCCAAAAAAAAAAAACTTGAAGCCCATCCAAGTTTTCAAAAAGTTTTCCAAAAAGAAAAACTTGAAGCCCATCCAAGTTTTCAAACCAAGTTTTCCAAAAAAAAGAAAAACTTGAAGCCATCCAAGTTCATCCAAGTTTTCAAACCAAGTTTTCCAAAAAGAAAAACTTGAAGCCCATCCAAGTTTTCAAACCAAGTTTTCCAAAAAAAAGAAAAACTTGAAGCCCATCCAAGTTTTCAAACCAAGTTTTCCAAAGAAAGAAAAACTTGAAGCCCATCCAAGTTTTCAAACCAAGTTTTCCAAAAAAAGAAAAACTTGAAGCCCATCCAAGTTTTCAAACCAAGTTTTCCAAAAAAAGAAAAACTTGAAGCCCATCCAAGTTTTCAAAGCAAGTTTCAAAGAAAAAATGCTTGAAGCCCATCCAAGTCTCCCAAAAAAGAAAAAGTCTGAAGCCTATTCGAGTTTTCCAAAAAAGAAAACCAAATCCCTAAGTGGATCAGAAAAAAACCAGTTCCCAAGTGGATCAGAAAAAACCAGTTCCCCAAGTGGATCAGAAAGAAAAACCAAAGCCCATAGGTCCGGCAAATGACCAAACCAAAGCCATAGGTCCGGCAAATGACCAAACCAAAGCCCATAGATCCGGCAAATGACCAAATTAAAGCTATAGGTCCGACAGTTGACCTAGCAAATCTCAAAAACTAGACTCGACAGATGGTTATCAGTTTTCTAAGTCTAGGTCCGACAGTTGACCTAGTGAATCTAGGCCCGACAGATGGCCTATCATTTTTCAAAATCTAGACCCGACAGATGGTCTATCGGTTTTCTAAGTCTAGGAACGACAGTTGTCCTAGTAAATCTAGACCGACAGATGGTCTATCAGTTTTCTAAGTCTAGGTCCGACAGTTGACTAGCGAATCTAGGCCGACAGATGGCCTATCATTTTTCAAAATCTAGACCGACAGAGGTCTATCGGTTTTCTAAGTCTAGGTCCGACAGTTGTCTACAAATCTAGACCCGACAGATGGTCTATCATTTTCTAAGTCTAGGTCGACAGTTACTAGGAATCTAGGCCCGACAGATGGCCTATCATTTTTCAAAATCTAGACCCGACAGATGGTCTATCGGTTTTCTAAGTCTAGGTCCGACAGTTGTCCTAGCAAATCTAGACCCGACAGATGGTCTATCAGTTTTCTAAGTCTAGGTCCGACAGTTGTCCTAGCAAATCTAGACCCGACAGATGGTCTATTAGTTTTCTAAGTCTAGGTCCGACAGTTGACCTAGCAAATATCAAAGTCTAAACTCGACAGATGGTTTAGCATGGTGTCCAATACAGAAATCTATCATTCAAGATGGTGATCAAGACAAAATTCAGAAATCCATCCATTAAAGATGGTGATCAAGACCAAATTTAGAAATCCATTTCAGATGATGACCAAGACCAAATGACCCAATCCATCCTATCAGTTGATACCATTTGTCTAGAAGTCCAGAAATGATGACCTAGGTTCTGTCAAAAAAGCAAAAATTGGCTATCTTTTGGTCTTTGTGGTAAAATTTTGCTCAAACTTCACCGCAAAGAGGGGCAGCTGTAGACACCCAATTTTTGCTAAATTAAGCTCAAATTTATGATAAAAATTAGTATTATGTCAAGCTCACAAAAAATAGTAAAAATAGATAAAAATCAAAAAATAGCACAAAAAATCAAAAGTAGCAAAAATAAGAAGTAGTAAAGTAAATAAATAAAAAAAATGAGAAAAAAAAACAGTGTGTCTTTTCCAAAATAAACAAAAAAAAAAGAAAAAAATACATTATTATAAAAAAAATTATTTGAGCTTGATATAATACATATTTTTGTTATAAATTGTTCATAAAGATAATTAAACAAATTTTCAAAAATTATTTTGAATGAGCCTTAAAGTTTAAATTTGTTGAACCCAAACAGGCACAGGCTAACGGCCTAACAGTTAAGACCATGACCCATATGACTAGACCAGCAATAGGACCTGGGTTTGATTCCATGAAGAGGCAAATAAGGATGATGATTCAATGTCGGCATGGGATAAACTGGATTTATTGAAGAATCATCAATGGCGGCTGATCAAATTCAATGAATTTGAACGATTCAATTGATCCTATACAGAGATAGGATCGAATATTCGAGGATTTGATCATCAATTTCATCAGTTACGAAACAAATCAAATTCCAATTTTCAGGAAATTGGGAAGTCATTAAATGCAATTCGTAACTGATCATCAATCAAATTCCAATTTTCAGAAAATTGGGAAGTCATTAAATGCAATTCGTAACTGATCATCAATCAAATTCCAATTTTCAGAAAATTGGGAAGTCATTAAATGCAATTCGTAACTGATCATTAATTTCGTCAGTTACGAATGAATTAAATTCCAATTTTCGAATTAAATTTTGTCAGTTACAAATGAATTTTGTCATTAAATGCAATTCGTAACTGATTATTAATTTCGTCAGTTACGAATGAATCAAATTCCAATTTTCGAATTAAATTTTTTGCGAAAAATTGGAAAGTCATTAAATGCAATTCGTAACTGAAATCAGACCATTGATCTATAAATAGGAATGATCCATGAACAAAAGGAACACAACAATTACAAGGATTACTCAGAGATTCAAAGCATTCGAAAATTTTCAAAGTAAGAGTTAGAGAGAAGAAAAACACAAAAAGAGAGAGAGAAAAAAAGAAGAAGCAGAGCAAATCAATTGTTGGTTTCAGTCTACTCGTGCAGTCAATGGTCTACGGTCAATGGTCAACGGTCCACATCCAGATCAGCGCTCAGATCAGATCCAAAGTCCAATCCGCTTTTAGTCGAGGTCCAAGCCATGTGATGGTAATCTCATTTCACTGTCATTTCGAACCAATTGCAAGCGATCAATTCGTTCCTGGGGAAGAAAAACAAATTGATTGTTGGTCTCAGTCTACCTGCAGTCAACGGTCAACGGTCCACATCCAGATCAGCGTTCCAGATCTGATCCGAACAATCCAACGGTCCAGGTGAGTTTGGATTAAATTTTTCAATCTAAATTATTTTCATATAGCATTAAATTAGCTATGAGAATAATCCAAGTTTTCATCAAATCATTCTCATAAATTTGCTATGAGAATAATCCAAGTTTTCATCAAATCATTCTCATAAATTTGCTATGAGAATAATCCATGTTTTCATCAAATCATTCTCATAAATTTGCTATGAAAATAATCAAAGTTTTTAATCAAATTATTTTCATAAATTAGCTATGGAAATAATCATCCAAAGTTCAATCAAAATATTTTCATATAGCATTAAATTAGCCATGAATTATCATAAAATGATTTTGGACTTAGAAAAATTGCATTTTCATGAAATGAAAATCAATTGATTAGATCATAGGATCATCAAAAATGGTTTCATAAAAATTCAAAATTTAATGAATTTAAAGTGAAAAGAGTTCAAAAATATAAAATTGATCAACAAATTAAGTTCTTTTTTAAAAGAACTACGTTTTGTCTGATCTCAATTAGCGAGTACGTAGGCACCTGCGGGGCGACATTAAAAAATAAAAAAATGTTTTTGTTTTTTTTTAAATATTGTGAATAACTATTTTGTGAATATAAGTTCTAGTTAAAAAAAAAAAAGAGGAAATATATTTGTTGATATTGATATTCTAAAAAATAAATAAATAAATAAAAATGAAGAAAAGCATATAAAAAATAAAAATGAATGATTTGACTTATAAATATTTCTGTTATAATAAATTATGTGAAGTTTTTTGAGCATATAAAGGATAGATTATAAATTTAATATTCTAAAAGTGGTAACCATTTGGTTTTAATAGGTTAGCCCCCGAATCCATGATATCTGGTTAAAAGTTTGTTTTTTTAAAAAAAAATCAAATTTTTTCGCAGACTAGTAGCTAAGTTAGGATCAACCGACCCATTGATCATAGCTTTTATTTTTTCCCGATTTATATCGGGTGGCGACTCTAAAAAGTTTTTCAAAAATTAAAAATTTCTTTTAACCCCTAGTCGAGGATTCATGTTAAATGGGTTCGGGTTTAATGTGAATCGGGTTAGAAGAAATGAACCAGATAAGTGGAAAAAATCCAGGCTCGACATTGATAAAATATAATAGTATTGTCTTACATATTCCATTTTATTACCTTAAAATGCATAACTCCATCGGCATCCTTTGTTATGAATGTATGTCTTCTACCAATATAAAAGCTTCCGAGTGACTAAGGAAGTAATTCTCAAGTTTTAATTTTATACATGAGCTCTCACGTTTAAGGTATCCATTGGGGCGTGACAGGTTGCATAGAATTTACTTACCAGGTTTTTGAGAGGATGATTGACAAGATTTTTGTGCTGTGAAATATGATGGTATGTGCTACAAATGGGGAGGTCAGATCTTTTGCAGTGCCGTGAGCTCAAAATTGCATGTGTATATTGAGAAGTTGTTGATTGAATTGACCCAACCACTACATATCACTAATTCTTTTTTATATGTATATATATAATGTGATTTGGGGATGCCTTTTATTGACGGTGTTTCAATAGATATAACGTCGATTTCCTGCTTTTGTTTTTTCAATGTGTGCTCATGAAGAAACCTTCCATAACGATAGTCCCACATAGCTAATCTTTTATGAGTTGTGTAGTTAAAGCAATAAGAAATAATGGGGTTGTCAATATGGGCTAATGATGGTACACTGAAAGTAAGCCCATGGCCTTTTATGTTTGTATGAATATAATAACTAATGATAATAATAATTATTATAGAATTATTATTAATAACAGTAATCTTAAATAAGCATAAAACAATAATATTAGAACAAAAAAAATGTGACATGTCAAAATATTATAGCTCTGTAATGCCATGTGAATTAAACGAGTTAACTCTGTTAGCTCAGATTCTATTATTAACTAATGATAATTATTGTTATTATAGTATTATTATTAATAACAATAATCTTAAACAAGCATAAAACAATACTATTAGAACAAAAAAAAAAATGACATGTCACTAATTATAGATTTATAATGCCACGTAAATTAACCGAATTAACTCTATTAGCTTGGGTTTTATTATTATTGTAAGTTTAGGTGCTTAATTAAATTTTCCCGAGATACTAAATTTGACATTGACCCATTTATTTATAATAAAACTTTATTAATTCTTTTTTCTTAAGTTAAATATATATTAAGGTTTGATAAATCTTAACCTAAGTGTACTTAAATTTACTTAGGCTTTTCAAACTTATCAAATTAAGAGAGTCCAAACTCGAGTTCTAATCAATAAATTAATCACACAGCTCGAGTTTGGCTCAACTATAAGACATCAAAGTAAAATCGGGTCCTATGTTTCATATCCACCCAAATTAGGAATGAGGCCAGCCAGCTCGTGGATAGAGTGGCCCATATAATTCCTGTTTTTAACAAAGTGTCCGACTTTACGGCATTGATTCATGGCCAGGAGACACTGTTCACTTCACTCTTGGCTGTGAGCCTGTGACGTGTTCTTAATTCAAAATTATCCGATATCTAACGGACACTTTCTCTCTCAAAACCAATTCTGTATTCATTCATTCAAAAAAACCAATTCTGAACACACCCAAAAAACCCAATAGAGCAAACAATCAAATGGCTCTTCCTTTTAATTTCAATTCACTGACTAAAAACACACGTACCCAGCAACTTTTCTTCATGAAATCCATCTTAAAAACTGAAACTTTCATAAAATGCAAGAATTCCAATGCTAAACTAGCTAAAGATTCAATCGTTAGCTATGGAATTTCAATTGCACAGCAAACTAAACCCACTGAACCAGTTATTTGCATGAGAAATAAGAAAAGGAAAAATGGGTATAAGAGATTGACCAGATTGATGGTTCAGTCCATTTACACCATAGCCTCAAATCTCAAGATTTTACCACAACCCCTTGATCTTTTAATTGCAGAACTTGGAATTGGGAATGGAAATGGCGGGAATTTGGGTTCTGGAGGTGGTGGTTTTGGATGGGGATGGTTTGATGGGTGGAGAAGAAAAGGAAAGAAAAAATTAGGGTTAGGGCTAGGGTTGGCGTTGATGGTTTCGGGTTGGGCTTGTATTTTGGGAGGAAAATAGAAGATCATGTTTTGATTGGGTTTTTGGTTTGGGTTTGGGCTTAGTTTTGGTTGGTTTCATTAAGGGGCTGAGTAGGAGAGTGATTAGGAATAGGATTTTTGGGATTTTGGGGGTTTCTTGTTTTGGGGTCTTGGTGTTGAACAGGTTTCAGGAGTATGGAGATTTTGCATCATTGATGAAAATTGCATTGAGAGGTAAAAGAAAAAGAAGAAGAGTAAAATAGTTTCTTTATCTCCTTTGTGAATTTGAATTATATTTCATCTTGGCCAAAAGAGAGAGATCATAAACTTGTGTTTGTGGTTTAAAATCTAATCCTTGCTAATGAATAATGCATATGCATTCTTGTTTAATTTATAAATTTTTTTCATAAACTTAATGATCATATATTAGCAAAGCGTCTATTTAGGTATCTAATGCCGATTGGTATTAAGGGAGCGATTTATCGGTATGGACACCACTACGGCGTTGACTTGATAGCATATGTTATAAGCAATAATATACATCAAAACTGTAAAACATTGGCCTGGATAGACTGATTCAATAGCTACATAAATGATTAAGTGATCTCTAAACATTCTGCTTTTCTAGATTGAGAAAGTGCAACTCTAGAATAATGCATTGCACGGATTGATGAATCATCTTTTCTGCAAAAGGTAGTCTTCACCTGCTTGTCCAAGCGATTGCAAAGTTGCAGGTTCTTTTTTAGCAGAATATGGATTTGTATCGTTTATAAAGAAGCTACCAATATCCTGGAATTGCTTATAAATTTTTGCGATAATTATGGGTTATTTCTTTCACCTTCATCTTCCTGGCTGATATCCCGATAAATTGTTTTTAGTTCTAGTATGGATTTTAGCTATATTTGTGACTAGGTACTCAAAACAATGACAATAATCAAATAAGCTTGCACTTAGTTCCGGCAGGAGGAATGTTCTTCAACGCGCTTACTTGTCCAGGAAGCGGAGTCATGGTGGAGTTAAGTTTGATTCGGCTATAGCTAAATTCGAGCTTTTCATGTGACTTATTGAGCCAAGGTTCAAGCTTCTGTATAGCTAGAAATGGAAAGTTTGTGGTGTAGTATTGCTCTCGAAATACAACTGGGATTGAAGACATTCAACAAAAGGAATGTTCCACCTGTGAATCTGCTATTCTTATAGATGATTGACCAGTCATTCATAGTACTAAGCCAAAAGAGTCTTAAATTTTGCCATATTGGACATAAATCACTCCAGATACACACTCTCGATTCACCTTTCCATGACCACAGTCAGATCACTCATCTAAATGAGAACAATAATCAACAGCTTTATGTAACTAATGACCGGAAAAATAAAAAAGAAATGGCAAGCATTTTCAGTTGGGATCAATTCTCAGCAGCAACAATTTTTCATTACAAGAATATCATGACAGTATAGTACAACAGTTCAAATTTGCCAAAAGTTGTGAACAAAAATAAATCCTGGAATGGCATCATACAATACAGGATACAGCACCCAAATTTATAGGTCCATTACTTAGCAAAAAGAAAATCAGAGGTCCAATCTGAATAAATCTAGATGGTTAGTGTACGGTCATGGGCCAAATCCACAATCCTATATCTAAAGTGGAAGTCAAGTTCTTCCCCATGGTGAACGCACCTCTCTCTTTAGTAATCATCGAGTCCTGTCGCTATGCTTGGTCAGTGTTGCATATACGCAGAGAAAGATTTCCCTCTCATTTTTTCTTTACAATGCCTTCCAAAATCCCAGTGTTATCAAAATAACCAGATAACTGTTGGTGATCAACGGGTCCTGGGAGCTGGAATGACACCGAGAAATGTCCGGGTGGACACAAATTTTGTGTTTGCATCTTGAAAATCTGGGATTCTTTGACCACTGTCTTCTCACCAGTTGTTGTCACTCCCTTTATAAGTATCTTTCCATCAGGCTCTACACTGCAGCTGAAATCCTCTGCAACCAGTCAGAAGACGAATGCCTTACAATGGTAAAATCAACAGTTATGAAAATAAGAAACAATATCCCACAGTCCCATATTATCAAAACCCTGTGTCATAATTTTTTAAACAATATAGCCTTCCATAAAGTGTTATACATACACTACAGTTTTTCACAATCGCATACCATTTTACCCAGGTCAGCCCTGTTCAAGTAGACACAGTCCCAAAAAGTAATGCACCATGATGCCTTTTCTCCCTCTTAACATATATGTTCCTATTTTCTCATCACACGATTGTTACATGAAAAAAGAAGAAATTTTCATATTTACATTTAAGTTGACAACATATTAGTAATTGAGAAGATGAACATACTTTCATCCCTTGATACCCCTGGAAGAGAAACACGAAACATATAGGAATCTTCGCATTCACCAATATCAATCAATCCAATTATAGGCCCAACCTTCCCCATAGCTGCATCCGACAGCCCAACCCCACATTTTGTAGCAACAACCAGTTTAGTCCACTCCTCTTCTGATAAACCAGAAGGCATATAGATCAAGGAAGATCCAACTTTTACTAGAGCTTTGTTTTCAGCTTCCTGTGGTACCGAAGCTGTATTTGAATTGGTATGTGCTGTAGGCGGACCAATGTACGGCACACTGTTGAGAGGGGCCACATTGAGGACTGGTAGTTGCGGGTTTAAGGGTTCAGGATTGCAACCTTCTCTTCCTGTTCTCTGGCCAGCAGTGCCAAATGGCCTGAAAGTGCATGTTGAAAGATGCATATTAGAGACATAAGATATTTCGATCAATGCAATGCTAGAGAAGGCAGCACATTTAAAAAGTAACATCTGACATCTAATGATCAATGGTGATCATGAAATATAATACTTCCCAAGAATGATTTTGATAACCATGAATTTGTTGAACAAGAAGGCTTGTGCAGCTGTGTGATATTGTAAATGGCAAGAAGCAAATGAAAAGTGGTTGGGTCTACAAGAATCTTTTGTGGTTGGAGTTTATAAAAAAGTTCTCGACTCTATTAGGAATTTTGGGTCCTAGAATTTATTCTTTGAATATGTACTCTTTTGATAAGTTTTTTATTTGAGAGTACAGGTTTTATGAGCTATAGTTTTGGTTTTTGACTTAATTCTTTAGTGCAATTACCAATATTTTGGGTGATAGATGTTTAGTAGTCTACTTCTTTGTTATGTGATGTGGACTATACTTTTGTAAAGCTATACATTATTTGATATCTAAATATGATAATGAAGTTCACGAGTTTACCTACCCTACAGGACAGGATGCAACAACATACATGAATTAGCAAACTCGATCGATTGAGCATACAAAATTAAAGTTTAACACAGCAACTAGTAGGCGGCTTATCAAATTTTTGTGCTGTCATCTTCATGCTTTCTCATATATCTTCTAATGGGCAGAGGAATATCGCCAGTTGAAGATCCTCTCTTGCCATTATTACAGGAAGCCTCATGTGAGAGCAAATGAAAAGATTCAGGAAACCACGCAATTAAGCCATCGGACAGCTAGATGATGGGATTCTATAAGCAAAATGGACATCTAATCATAAAACTACCAAAGAACCAAAATTTCCATTGCATTCTAAACCGGCATTTCATGAAGTATACTTGGAATATCATTACATCTATTTCCTATTTGCACAAACCATGATTCACATTGCAGTAATAGTCAAATTCCATGGATAGGATAACGGCCATATGTTCCCTTATCGAGAAATCTGCTTTCTTTCTAAGCACTGAAAAGAATGCAGATTTCTTGGGTTTAAATATTAATTTTCCCCCCAATTCTATGAACCCATAACTGTAATAGTATCCAGCAGCATTAACACAACCTTAAATATCCAGAAAATTCTATGGTCCTTTTATTTTTAGGGAACCGGTCCCGTAAATTATTTAATGGCTCAGATGTATACCAAAGTTTCATATTACACCGTGCAGCTTTGCCCCATCTCACAGGGCCGTGGGGATCGGTTTTTTCTCAGGTCCATGGGCATCCCTAAGTGTACTAATAATCTTAAAAATGTCTCATATATATGTATTTATATATTTCAAATAAAAAACAGCCCCAACATGGAGAAAAAATCTCAATTAAAGAAACAATTAACCTCCTAAACACAAGAACTTTCCTTTTTTATCAAACTGATGATTTTAATTACCAAAAGTAAACTTCCTTTTTCAACATCAATCGCAAAAAAAAAAAATACAAGTAGAAAAAAAAAGAAAGAAGAAGAAGAACGTAGAGATTAATTGATGAATCTATGGAGTAAACGAAAACATACTGAGTTGAATTTACCTGATCGGAGAAGCCATGAAGGACGGAGGACGGCGGAAGATTGAGTTGACTCAGTGACCGAGTTGAAGTAAAGGGTATGAAATTTGAATCAGTGGGTTTGGTATTGGGTATTTTGAAAAAATTTAGGAAGTAAAAGTGAAGAGGATTTAGTTCAGATTGAGCTGCAATACTTACCAAATATAGTTTGGCTGAATCCCTGGAAAAAAGAAATACAGGTGGTTTTTTCACTTCCTTCAAGTTTGCCTTCAAAACTTTCTGGTGAATGTGGTCCCACTCTGTCGAAGAGAAAAGGGATTGGGGAAGACCAGCAGTATGTAAATAAGATAAAATTATTTTACGTGGAAGATTTTATAAAAATTATATATTATCGTGCTTGTTGAACTTCTTCTTTTTTTCCTATTTGTTTAGACTAGAATCGACATTAGGCGATTTTGCAATACATTCAACTTTTCAATACCTTTTTCTGAAAAAGAAAGAAATTTGAAGATTCTGCTTTATATGCCTACAATTATTCGTTGTAAGACCATCAATATCCTAAATTGCTGTGATGAGAAAAAAAGAAAAAAAGAAAAAAGAAAGATAGAGGAAAGAAAATTAAAGAAAAAGAAGATTTTATGATGGTTTAAATATGGAAAGTAGAAAGAGGTAGAAATGGGTGAAAATATATCCATATTCCACTCTCCACCCTTCACCTTCTTTAAAATAGCAAACAACACAATTGCTTCCATTTCTATAGGTTTCTCTTTATATTCATAAAATTCCACTCTATCCAAACCCAACATAAATACTAAATTGAAGTTACACCTAATTTAGTTTGTATCCATCTTCATCAACCTTGCTCCTCATCTTGGGTATTGGTAAGTTAGCTAACATCTTTTTATTTTATTTTCAATTATATAGATGATCAAGAAGCTTAAAAAATAACTATCAAGTAAAGTACGACTTAAAACACAATTACCCTTTCAAATATAATTGCTTTTAACTACTTACTAGACTAAATCAATTTGTCTTAAGATGATATTTAGACCTCATTTGTTTTAATTATTTATTTGTTTTTCCTTTTTAATATTGTTCGTATATATTCTAATATATCTCAACCACATCTTCAATTGTCAACTTCTCGACGACATCAAGAATTTAGCCTATTATGATTTTCTCATGCTTCTCTACCAATAGAACTTAATTTTTAGCTCCTTGGCTATTTTCTCATGTAAGAAGAGAATGAACTCGAACTTAACTAAGCTTATATCCTAACTATTCCTTAACTTATTGGTCAAAATTTGAGGGTTGTGTCACTATTTACATCATATGTCCTTAACTTCTTTTAATATTTACGAATTAAGGCTTTTGTTCACTTTATTAAGTCATTTATTCATTATTATATGTAATAACTCTTCATTGGTTGATAATATTTAATATAAATATATAATATTGTCATATGTATTTAATAAAATATAATGAAAAATAATAATGAATTCTAAAAATAAAGACAAAAAATAAAAAACATAGTATGGACAAACCACATTAAGGTTAGTAACATCAATTTGCAAGTTGTGACCCATCACTAAAAATAAATTATTCGTCCCACCACTAACAAAAAATAAATAAATAAATAAAAAGAAATGAAAAGTGATATTGGTGGGTTCTTCACATTTTATTCTTAATGAAAAATCTAACAAAAAAATTTCTTGATATAAGAAAAAGAAAAAATCATTTTTCACCTTGCTACCATAATCATTAACCACCACTACCATGTGATAGTATACTATATTTAACATTCTCTTAACTTGAAAACTCTTTTCACAAGAAATAAATACAACTAATACATTGAATTCTCAATTATTACCACAAAAAAGTAATCAAATTCCAGTAGTTATGTAAATCAAACATCCGATCTCTTAATTGGACCATAATCAAGTTATCAATGTAATTAGGTACGCTACAATAAAAACCTAAAAATAAAGGAACCTATAAATTCTTTAAAAAAAATGAATACTCACATCTCCTAAAAGATGTTGATATAGCTATATTGATCTCTAATATATTGCCAAATCATCCATACAGCTATATTCATATTTAACCATAGAAAGTTAACCAATACGAAATTGAAAATAATCTTCTAAGAATGAATATCCTTTTATTTTTAAGTACATGTACGATAGGGTTGAGTGAGTAGGGTATAAAACACTAGCCATATCCTACGCTGTAAGGTATAGGATATTGAATTTTATACTTGGAACCTACCCTGTGGTGCCTTGTTTTCTTACCTTGTAAAACCTATAAGATGCAGGATACCCTATAAAACCTTTAGATTTTCCCATGAAACCTCTATATTTTTCCTTTCTTTCTTAATCTTAAGTTTATAGTATTATATGTGGTTTCATGTATTATATAAAACTACATTATTTTCATATATTCGCTATAAATAACATGTGGAAAGGAATTTTGAAAGTAATTTGTTAAAACCACAAGTTCTCCAACATACATAATTTGTTTATGTGTAAAATTTGAAATCTCTAACAAATATATGTAAAAACCTATTTATATGCTATTAAACAAAATTGTAAAACTTATAGCAAATTATTCCAAAATTAAATTTTTTGGAACTACTCCTATATTAATCAATTTTAGAAGATAAACAACATATTTATATAATTTAGGACTTAGGAGTCTAAGTACGTACATACAATCATAGTTCTTCTAAAAATAAAAATAATAAGTTCTTCTAAAATAAAAAGTAATAGTTCTTCAATAATAAAAATTTTTAAAAGGTAGTTTACAAATAATAATCTCAAACAAAAGTAGTCACAAAATAAAAAATGAAGTATTATTATCTATATCTAATATATTAAAATAATTTAATGATATGAAATAGGAAAAATATAGGATAACTCGGAACCTGTACTCTTTATATATTATAATACAGGTTCTAGGTTGGATACAGAGTATAAAGACCACATAACCTCATAACTTGTACCCTACGCTATGAGAGAAAGTTCCAGAGAATTTATACTCGTACCCTACCATGTGACTCTTAATACTCATCAAGATCTTACCCGATTGAGTAGGGTCTAAGAGGATACCCTATACAACAGGATTATCCGCTCACCCTTAGTATAAGAGATGCTAATGTAATTATTTCCAAAACAATAAAAGTTGGACTTTGATAACTTTGGCCCAATATGGCCTGAACTCTCTTTAGGATATATAAAATTTGATAATTTTATCTTTTTAATTTATATCACATTTTTCATTATTCTACAATTTAAAAGCTTTTACTACTCTATTACTATATGATATGGATTTCGATAAATGTTAGTTTCATCGCCTAGAAGTTTAATTGGATATGAAATGAGTGGTTTGACATTTAAGAGACAAAATGCAATCCCATCCCCAAAACCATAACAAAAGCCTAATGAATGATTTTGTTATTTGTTATGAAAGTAGAAGGTTTCAAAGAAGGACAACAGCAAAGGAAAGAGATGGATATTTTCTGTAAAAAATATTTGATCTGATTTTCATCCAATATATATAAGATACAAAAGTTGTCTGATAGTACGAAATGACTGGACAATTCCTACTAACTTTACCCACTAATTCTGTTTAAAACATGTCCATCACAATAGTCCACCTAACATAACTTCTGCTAGCATCATTATATTTCACCATTACTTAACAAAATAAAAAGCATCACATTGTAGTGGTTTATAAGGAAAATCTCATCAACTAACACTTCTCCTTGAGATTTTTCTTAAAGACTCCGAGCTTTGCCTCAAAACTCCAAACCTTGTTTTAGATAGAGCCTAGGTTAATATATCTGGTTGTTGTAACTTAGAATTGCAATGGACTAATTTAACTTCTCCAGAATTTTCTACATCTCTAATAGCATGAAATCTGACAATGATATGCTTTGTTCTTCCATGCGTGACTAGATTTTCAGCCATAAAGATAGTGGACTTGTTATCAATAAAAATTACAGAAGGTTCTTGAGGGTGTGTGCCAAGATCAGCAAGGGTTTTTCTAAGCTAAATCATTTGGTTAGCAGTTGATACATATTCTGCTCAGATGTAGATTGAGCCACAATATCTTGCTTTTTTAAATTCCACAATAAACTCCATAACCAAACAAAAGATGTAACTAGAGGTACTCTTGTAATCATCAATGCAACCGGCCCAATCACTATTTGCAAACCCAAGCAAAGCTCCATTTTTCAACTGTTCTATACCACATTCCAAAACCAATAGTTCTTTTTATGTACCTCAGAACTTTGTTAGCAGCACCATAATGTTTAGAACTTGGATACTGCGTTATCTGGACAATAAACTTGCAGTAAACATGATATCTGGCCTTGAAATAGTCAAGTACAACAAACTTTCGACAATACTCCTATACAAATTTGCATCTGCCATTTCTTCCCCATCATTCTTCATCAATTTTTCATTCAACACAAGAGAGGTATTGATAGGATTGTATTTGTCAAGCTTGAACTTCTTAAGAAGAGAAGATGCATACTACTTTTGAGATAGGAAAATGCCATCTAACGTTATACTTATTTCCAAACCAAGAAAATACTTCATTTCACCTAAATTTGACATATCAAAGTCCTTCATCATCTCCATTTTTAATTCTTGTCCAGTAGTAGAGTCTTATCCAGTAATCAACAAATAAAGATATTACAACTATTTTCCACTTTCTAACCCCTTTACATATAGAGTTGGTTCGTTCTCACTTCTATTAAAACCTTAAGCAATTAAGTGAGAATCAATCCTATTGTACAAGCTCATGATGCCTACTTTAAACCATAAAGGAACTTCTTTAATTTGTAGACATTATCTTCCTTTCTAGAAACTAAAAAACCTTATGGTTACTCAAGATATATCTTCATCAAGAAATTCATTCAAAAATGCAAACTTCACATCTATATGGAAGCTTTTCCATTTGTGTTGAGTAGCAAGAGCTACTAGCATCCTCATGATCTCATGCCTTGCTATTGGTGCAAATGTTTCACCAAAATCAATCCTAAGTAGTTGAGCATACCCTTTAACAACAAGCTTAGCTTTGTCCTTAAACACAAATCCATCAAGATTAAGTTTTATTATATAAACCCAATTAACCCCTATAACATTCTTGTCCTTTAGCCTATTAACAAATGACCAAGTCTCATTTTTGCTAATCATAGCCAACTCCTCCTTCATGGAATTATTCCAAACTTCATGTTGAGAATCATCCACAAAACAATAAGGTTTTGTAGAAATAAAAATGCATCTTTCATACACATCAGCAAGAGACTTCATTTTAACAACATTGGAATCGGTAGTTGGATCTTCATCATTGAGTTCTTCATATTTGCTTGTTAAACTTGAGATGAATGCTCAAGAGACACAAACTAACTCCTTAGGACACAAGTTGATGTTGAATCACTTGATGCTTTTCCTAATCCTAGTAACTATCTTCATCAACTTGCATATCTCTACTTATTACAACTTTCTTACTTCTCACATTATACACTTTATATCCTTCCGTGAGACTACCATATCTAAGAATCACATCAATTCAGCTTTGTCATCTAATTTACTCCTTTTGATATCAGGAATATGCATGTAACATACTGACCAAATTTTTTTTTAATATTTTGCTAAAGGTTTATGACCCGACCAAGCTTCAAGAGGAGTCTTCCCATCTACAGACATAGTAGGTGGTTTGTTCATCAAGTATATAGCATTGGAAATTGCTTCTGGCAAAAAATATTTTGGCATTTTCTTCTCCATCAACATGCTTCTAGACATCTCCATAATCGTTCTATTTTTTCTTTTGGATACTTCATGTTACTTAAGAGTATAACTCACTGTAAGCTGATGTTGAATTCCCAAATCTTGATTGAATTTGTTAAATTGAGAACAAGTATACTTGATCCCATTATCGAACCTTAATACCTTTAATTTGCACATGCTTTCTCTTTCCACCATCGTTTTGAACATCTTGATGCTTGCTAGGTAACATTTAGATTATACAGGTTTGCCATAAAAATCAAGCACCAATATGAGTTGTTCTAACCATTTATTAAGTTATGAATTATTATTGTTGATTCTTGTTATCTTTGTAGAAATGGGAAGTACGAAGACCGCTAGCAAGAAAATGAAGTAGCGAGCTACCACCTCTCGACAACAACAAGCAACAACTTCTTGTTCTAGAAAGAGGCCAAGAACCCAACAATAAGAAGTGGTAGAAGAAGCACCTGTCAAATACTTAGATGAAGAGTGGAGTAAACTTAGAAGAAAAAGGCTAGAATCGATGATTTTTGGGAACAATGAATATCTGGATTGGACAATCCTTAGGGCCTATGGGATTGAAACACAAATTCGTGAATTGATAAGTGTATGACCATGGGCTACATTTTTTAGAATTAATGAACCAGGGAGTTACTCTTGAGTTCCTCTCTGTTGAAGCTTACTACACATGACATGACCTTTCTAGCCTATGAAAGGAAATACCATGTTTATCCCTTTTCATTTGGTAAGTACTTAGGCTTATATTCCATATCTTAATGTAAAGCAAACGAATTTAGGGATTTGCCAGATACTTGGCCAGCTAATATGATAGAATAGAAATGTTGGGAAGAATTTTGTGAGGCTGAAATTCGTTACAATCCATAAAAGTCAAAGGCCTCATCTATGACCAATGTGAATTTAAGGGTTGTTCATCACCTGCTGGCACATATAATAGGGGGGCATGAAAGTAGCCATGGAGTTGTAAATGATTGTGAGATTTTTCATTTGTATAGCATGGCTACCAGGTTGTAGATTAATGTGAGGTTGGATGTAGCTAAATTTTTGTACAAGCAAGCAACGAATCCAAAAGCCAAAGGAATGTATTGTGGGGGTTATATTAAAAATTTTCTAAAGGATTTTGGAATTTTTCAAGCACCCGACCCAGCTGACCTTGGCATACGTTCTTCCAAAATTTTTGATGGTCCATTCCGTTTGTGGGGATTAGTAAAGGTGATAGATCTCCCCACTCCATCGAGGTATTCTACCCCTCCTAAAGGAGTTTCTACTCCTTTGGTTGCATCCACCTCTCAAGCGCCACCTTTTGCAAGTGAAATTCAGAAATTAAGAAAAGAATTTTAAGAGAAAAGAAAGCTGAATGAGAAAGAGAGGAGAAAGAACAAGCATTTTAAGGCTTCAGATTGGGCATTCTAAGGGAGACTTGCTAGCTATTTTTCACCACCACCAACTGATCTGTTTACATAAGAATCCTCCTTTGAGCAAAACTCTGTTCAAGATACTGATCCTGAATAACCTAAGAGAGAGGGGAAGGCTCTTGTTAGTCTTAAATCCTCTGATGAAGAGATTGATGACGAAGGTGATAGGGTCTAAGGAACACAAGCATCAAATTCTTAAATCTGTGAAATTTGGAGTTGCAGACTCTGTACGTCGGCATGTTCAACGTCGACCTAAATGGCAACACTGCCAGTGCAGGAACGAAACAAGCCAGCCTTCTGCAAGCTTTAATTGGAGAATCAATAGCCTATGTCAGGATGTGTACATTGGTATCTACACCACCGATGTAGGAACCTACACAGCTAATATTCATCCAATGTTTTGCATGAACAGAAGCAAAATCTTTAAAACCATCGAGTACACCATTGGCGTTCAAGCTTACACTACCAGCATTGAAATCAACTTTCCCTGTTACGCAGTTTTATCAGTTTTAGTTTTCTTGATTAATTTTTAAAGGCCGCCAGCGTAGGAGCATGAATGTTTTATTTTCTTTAATGATTTTGAGGTTTCCTTTATTTTTTTAGATATGCCTCCTTGCATTATATTGAGGAATAGAAGTTGAATGAATATTATTCTCTTTAATAGAATTCTCCATTGGTGAGAGTTTCTTGTTCTTATGATAAGAACAAAACATTTGATAGTTTTGGTTCTAATCAACAAGTGTAATTAGGGTTGAACTCCGTTCTTTTGGATATCTGTGCTTCCATTCAACAGGTTTAAATTAGGGTCAGATTACGATTGTTTCTAATAACTTTGGTTTCGGTTGGCGGGTTCAATCAAGGTCAAGTTCCTTTCTTGCTTGTTTCAAGATGATCTTAGGGTTTGAATCTCATTATTGATCACTTGGATCTTAGGGTTCTATGCTTAGGGTTCTCAAGATCACATCAGTTGGTATCAGAGCTTTTGGTTTCTTGAATAAGGTATTATCCTATCCTTTATTTTGGTCTATTGATTGATTTATTATTGATATAAAAAAATTCGTGTTAAAAAAAAGTTCTAATTTTTATTAGATTTGTTGAATATGTGATTGTTAAAGCTGTGGAGATCTAATAATGAGATGAAATTGTTCATGAAAGCTGTACAAGATCAATTTGTGAAACTGAATATGAGATTGGATGATTTAGAGTCTTCTAGAAAGTCTAAATCTGTTAAGAAGAAATCTGATATGAAGAAGGAGGAAGTGGATTCTGGTTATGATGAAGTTAGTTTCATGAAAAGAGGAAAGACCTAACAGCGTGATAACCATCTCGATAGTAATAAAATGAAGATTCCTTCTTTTCACAGCAAGAATGACCCAAAATTGTATCTAGAATGGAAAAGGAAGGTTGAACGTATTTTTCACTCCCATAATTATTCTAAGGAGAAAAAGGTGAAGTTAGCAGCAATCGAATTTACTGATTATGCCAGTATTTGGTAGGATCAGTTTGTGCTTAGTACGAGGAGATATAAAGAGAGACCAATTAGCTTATGGGAGAAGATGAAAGTGGTGATAAGGAAAAGATTTATCCCTAGATACTATTATAGGGATGCAGGAAATTACAAAGCTTGACTCAAGGCTCCATGAGTGTTGAGGAGTATTATTGGGAAATGGAAAAGGCCATGATCAGGGCTAATGTGGAAGAAGATTGTACGTCAACTATGGCTAGGTTTATTGGTGGCTTGAATTTAGAGATTGCTGTTATTGTGGATTTGCAACATTATATGAAGATGGAGGAGCTGCTACACAAATCCATCAAAGTGGGGAAACAATTGAAGACCAGGGGCAAATCCAAGTATGGCTCTTCATCATGGTCTTCATGGAAGTCAGATGGGAAGGATTACAAGACAGTTGCAAAATCAGAAGAGGAAGTTAAGGTCAAGGATTTGATTCTATTTCTAAAGGTAAGACTGACAAATCTTCTTCTAGAGCACGTGATATTAGATGCTCTAGATGTCAAGGGTATAGACATGTTTCTGCACAATGTCCAAACACAAGGAGTATGACTATTTTGAAGAATGGTGACACAGAAAGTGAGAGTTTCGATGATGATGAGATGCCACCATTAGAAAATTGCAATGATGTCGTTGAAGAAAGACCTGTTAAAGGAGAATTATTGGTCAATAGGCGAGCTCTAAATATGCAACCAAAGGTAGATGATAACGAGGAGCAATGGGATAACATTTTTCATACTCGTTGTCTTGTTAAAGATAAGGTATTTAGCATGATTATTGATAGTGGTAGTTGTGTTAATGTTGCTAGTACCTTATTGGTTGATAAGCTGAAGTTGCTTACTATTAAACACCTTAAGCCATATAAACTGCAGTGGTTGAATGAATGTGGAGAGATTAGGGTAACCAAGCAAGTGTTAGTTGCTTTTTCTATAGGAAAATATAAAGATGAAGTCCTATGTGAAGTTGTGCCTATGCATGCTAGTCATATAATGCTAGGGAGACCATGGCAATATGACAAGAGGGTTACACATGATGGTGTTGACAATACTTATTCCTTTGCTATGAATGGAAGAACTATGAAGCTTATTCCGTTAACTCCCAATCAAGTTTATGAAGATCAGAAAAGGATTAAGGAGGCACATGAACAACAAAAAGAGTGAAAAACAAGTGAGCGTGACAAAAAAGGAAAGAGACAAACACGAGAGTTTGAGAGAAGAAAAAGAGAGCTTGTTTGTAAAAGATAGGACTGTTAGAAGAGCTTTATTTGTAAAACAGCCCATGTTTATACCTATGAGCAATGAGGTTGCTTATTACTAATCATATTCTACCAATATAAAAGTTTATTCATTGTAGGAACTTGATGTAAATTCAGGTGAATCACCCTTTTCAGAAAGGATTGAATTCAAGAGATGACTCATCCTAGCAGATTGATAAGATTCAAGGAAGAATCTTCTCAAAAAAGTAGGGAATGATAGGGTCTAAGGAGCATACACATCAGATTCTCAAATTTATCAAATTTGAAGTTGCAGACTTTGTACGCCGGCATATACGCCTTCGGCCTAATGGCAACACTGGCGACATAAGAATAAAACAAGCCAGCCTTTTGCCAGCTTTGATTGGAGAATCAATAGCCTGCGTCGAGATGTGTACACTGGTGTCTACACCACCGGCCTTCAATGCTACACCGCCAGCGTAGGAACCCATAGCAAGTGATAATGAAGCTAATGAAACAGCTAGTGCTTCTAATGATGAGAGTGATGATGATGATGAGGATGATGATGTTAGATTGATTGATCATCATTTTTTTTTTTTTTTTTGCTTTTCTACTTTGGTCTGTATTGATGAACTACTTGCTTATGGAAGACTCTTATCTTTGATGGTATCTTTTAGACTTGTTTGCTAGGCTTAAGGATAGGCTAACTTCTTTTTAGTTTTCTTTTGTTGTTCTTGTTATGATTTGTCTATAGGCATCGCCTTTTATGGGTTCACAAGATATATGATGATGTTGTTGGTAGCAGCTATCCAAATTTTTCCTTTCTTGTACTGGTTATGGCGATTCATACTGGTATCTCTACATAAATCAGGAAAGTTCTAGTGTCCTTTTTCTTTTTAATTTCTTTCTTTTACTTTTTCGTTATGTGTGCTTGATTGGGAAGAAACTAGGGATAATGCCTTACTTAAGTGTGAGGAAGGGGCATGCTAAGAAAGAAATTATTTGGGTCTTAAATTGTGTTTAATTATATATGCACACTTGTTAATCAACACTTGTCAAATCAAAATTCCCCCATTTATGAGTTTGCAAATGAACTTTAAAGCTGATATATTTTGAAGATTAGAATCTTGAAATTATACTCATTTGTTTGTAAAGTTAGCATTCAAAAGAAAAAGTATAGTGACTTTGTGTGCCTTACTTACCTATTTTAGACTTAGTATACTTAGTTAAAGTTTTATGATGAAATCTAAGTGGGGCAAATTTACTTGCTATTTAATGATTGAATTTAGAGTTGTGGAAGAGGTCAAAGTCCCTAGTTTTAATGTTAAATGGTTGAGTTTCTAAGCTTGTTGGTTAATATATTTACTTTTGAAAAACTTTGAGAGCCCTTTTAACCTTTTGTGAAAGGGGCATGTGAAATCAATCACTTAGTGATTATTCTTGAATAATCTCTTTAAAAAATCAATCAATTGTTGTGCTAAATTGAATATAGAAAGCTTAGTTAATATGGGCGAGCTTTGGTCCCTCAGAAGAGCGAAGTCTGACCTTGCTATTGACTATACAAGCTTCTTATAACCAACTGATGAAAAAAAAAAAAAAACCGAGCCGAAAAGAAGTGGGCTAAAACCCGTCTAGAGGAAATGAAAAGATAGGGGCTAAAACCCATCCCTTTGAAGGCTATTAACATTTTTGGAGAGATTTAAATCAAAGAGAAAAAAATTCTAGAGGAATGATGGATGCTAATACTTTCATTATGGGTTACTGTGCTTAGAAAGGTGGTTGAACGGTTTATATGCTTTCTAATAAGTGGTGAAATGTAATCAAGCCGCTTTTGCTTTGTTTGACTTTATGTTTCTTTTATGACTTAGAAGCAGTTATTAAATGGTGAGGGTAATGGTTTGACTTACTATGATTAATCTTAAAAATTTAACTATAATATGCTAGGCATAAGTACAATTATGGTAGGTTTGAGCAGTAGGCACTAATGATATCACTTTAATTTAATTGAATTAAAGAATGCTACATGTGATATGATATTTGTTAATGAGTATAATTGATGATAGATTGTTTTGCCCTTATTTAGTTTGCTTGAGGATAAGCAAATGATTAAGTGTGGGAAAGTTCGATAAGTATCAAAAGACCCTTATTTCTAGTATTCATTGGACATATTTTTTGTATAGATTTTATGTGAATTGATCAAGAAAAGGATACTTAAGTTCTTAATATTTGATTTCAGGTTTGAAGAAGACATTTTAAACATTTAAGGATGATATGAGCAAAAACAAATGAAATTTGACAAAGTATACAAAAGGGTGATTTTCATATGTCTACAACCTGTAGCATGGCCATTCAGAAACTAGTGTTCAAGGGTAAAAAGTGACCAGAATCTATCTTAAATTGTGCCTCAGCTATTAGCATAAGTAGTTTAAACACTAGTACTGAAGGAAAGAACTTAAACCGAGAAGGAAATGAAGAACAGATCCCAAGGTGCATGACCTTGAGCATGGTCGTGTAGGAGGTCGAGTAGAACTTCCATCGGTTATATATAGATAGCCATCTTGTCTTCTTATATTATCATCCTTAGATATATTCTAAATCCTAAGAGAGAGAGAAAGAAAAAAAAAAAGAGGCATTTCAAGAAAGGAATTGCTTAAGCATCATTGATATTACAAGACATCTAAAGGGCTTTATTGTTTTAATCATGTCTACTGATTACTTCTCCAGATTTTTTGTTTCCATTGTAAAATCCATGGAGGAGTAATTCTTTATGCCCTGAGTCTTGTGCAACCCTAAAACCCTCATATAATTTGAATTGCTTTTGATTAATGAGAAGTTATGTCTTTGTATCTATTCATGTGTTTTAATTATCTTGTAATTGATTTGTGTACATATATGATTCTTGTTAGATAAAAAGAGGTTTAATCTAATAGGATAGATCTTCATGAATAGAGATATTACATGTTTTACCTAGAGATAGAGAAACTTTGATTTTCTACACAAAGATTCGATCTTTATTTAGGAATCTTGATATTTCGTGCAATCTTATGTGGCATTACTGAGGAAGAGGTCTTCACTATCTCATATAAGATTATGAATTGATTAACTCGAGGGAGTAAGTAATTTAATTGCGTGATTCTACAGTGCAAAGCATGAACAACTCATTAATCAATATTTTGTCGTAAAAAATTGATTTACTTATCGTTAAAGCATAAACAATTGATCTTATGGTTTACTAAATTAGTTAATTAATAGTTAGTAATAGATATTGCTTCAATACTTAAGTTAAATAGCAGAAAAAGGGTAATACTAGTACTTATTCCTTAGATCCCTATGGACGACACTCGTTTTAATCTTATACTACTATAGATAAGTATACTTGCTTAGCTTGAATTAATTTGGGTTTATAAATTTTATAATTTGATATGATCAATAGTAGCGCATCATAGCACATGGTGGAAATCTTCCTTTCTTTGATGTTTCTCCAAAGGTTCCAATAAGTTTACCTCTTTCAAACTTGTCTACATACTTTCCTTAAATTGCTTGAATTTTTGCTTTGCTTGAAGAACCCCTTCAACAACTTCTTCAGACCACATAGAAACTCTTTGCTCTTGTACTTGCAGCTTAGAGATCAACTCAGCAACTGTAAGAGTTCTCAAGTCACAAGATTGTTCTATAGCAAAAATCTTGGACCCAAATTTCATGATCATTTCAACAACTTTCTAATCTAAAAAATTTTTACTAAATAGTCTTATTTGGTTAACAATCTCCATTATCTTTGTGGAATAATCCTTCATGCCTTCTACCTCCCTCATCTTCGGTAATTCAAACTCTCTTTTGAGAGTTAATAGCTTGATAGCTCTAACTCTGTCAATCTCGTCAAATTCTTCTTTCAATTTAATCCATGCTTCCTTCGCCATGTCACACACCATAATCCATGTAAGTGTGCTCATCGATACTGTTGAATGAAGACATGTAAAAGCTTTGGGACTTCTAGTTACCAACTCTTCATGCTTTTTAATTTCATTCAAATTGGCATTAGCTCTCAATGGCAGAATTGTTGCTCCTCCTTGCTCCACTACATCCCACAATCTGAGAGCTTTTAATGTGCTTTCATCTTGATAGCCCATGTTTGATAATTCTCTCCCACAAAAATAGGAAGTCTAACATCAGAGAAACTTCCAGATGCCATGAGTCCAAAGTGTTTTAATCCGAAGAAAGAAAGGTAAGAACATAAAAACAAATTAAATCCATAACTCGTAAGACATAAAGCTCTTATACCACTGTTGTCTGTGGTAAAAAAAGAAGGTTTCAAAGAAGAACAAAAAAAGAAGAAAAAAGATGGATATTTTCTACAAAAAAAATTTTTATATTTGATCTGATTTTCATCCAAGATATATGAGATACAAAGGTTGTTTAATAGCACAAAATGGCTTGACATTTCTTATAAATTTTACCCACTATTCTGTATAAAACACGTCCATCGCAATAGTTCACCTAACACAATTGCTACTAACATCATTACATCCAAGTCTTACTTAACAAAAATACAAAACATCAAATTGTAATGGTTTCCAAGGAAAATCGCATAGTAGCTAACATATTCATAAGGACTAGTCCATCATATAATTTTATCACATTTATTTAGCCCTCAAAGCAAGGGTTTATTTGTTTTGTTATCTTTTTATCATTTTTGTTCCTTCTTTATCGTTTTCAAACAAAATATTTGTCAAAAATAGATACCGATGAAAAATAGACATTTTTACTCATAAATCGATCTAACAAACTAATACTGATATGGAACAAATATGATACAGATACCAATGAAAACTAACCATTCAAACAGATCAAAGTGATATAAATAAAATCCATATTTAGGTAGACGCAACAAAAGATGAAAATTTAGAACTTTTGTAAATTTTGAATTGTATGTAGCATAATTAGTACATATATAATAAAAGTTATCATTAAATAGCTAAATAAAAATAATCTTCATGTCCTCAAAACTGATCCCTCACTATTCTCCTTAATGAGTCCTCAACATGGTTCGCATTAAGATCTACCAAGAAAGCCCAGGGACAACAAAAGCAAATCTAGACTGAATTCTCAAGCACACAACACAAATTCCACACTTCTACCCAGATTTGGACATCTAAGAATTATTAGCAGAATAAAATAAAAACAGATTGCAGAAAGTGATGGACCAGTCACTATGAAAGAAACAGGAAAATTCTAAACTTCTAAACATAGGAAGCAACCCAGAAGTCTATTGGGATCCTTCACCAGGACAATACTTCAATTATTGAACATAGAAATTTTAAAAAGATAGCTAGTTATTTCTAATGATCCAGGATGATTGTTGCTGGTCTGAGTTCTCCGGGACCATTGGCTGTGCCATGTAAAGGCGCGGTTGCTGGGCATACATGGCAGGATCCATCACATTCAGAGGTTTGCCCATAAACATCCCAGGAGGCCCCATGTTATCTTGCTGCTGTGGCAGATAGCAAAATGGGAGCGCATCGGTAGGATTAGCAACGGGGATATTACCTCTAGGAATCGATGCAAGCACTTCATCTTTCAGATCCTCCCTTGGGACGATATCTACCAGGAAGTCAAAGATATCTGTCCTAGTGATCGCTGCAGCAATGTCGTTTTTCTGGAGTGTCCTTCTCTTGTTTTCTTCAGTATGGTTCCAGGATCTCAATGTCAGCTCTAGGATAAACATCTCACAGGCTCTTGCAAACACGATTGGTGCCTCAGCAGAGATCATCCTTACATCCTCATCAGCCTTCATGATCTTTTTGATCCTTGCCAGAGGAAGATTGTGGTTCTTGAAATCAGTGACTTTCTCTACCTCTTGGTATTGATTGCCCAAAATGATTGGAGTTGCTGTTGTAGCTGCTGCTGCTGCTGGACATGCTGATATGCAGCGGCTTCCTGCTGTGCAACTTGGACTCCTGTTGGCTGGCTATTTGGTTGAATCGCTCCAAGAGATGGAACAGCAGAGCCATAATTGGGGGCTCCAATCATTGGAACAGGCTGATACATGTTGGCTCCATAAGAGGGCTGAGCAGCGTTAGGAACAATGCCAACCCCAGGAAGTTGGCCATGTGCTTGCTGTTCCATCCTGGTACCAGTAAAGAATTCATTAGAATCAACCTCCTCTTGCCTAGTACCAGAAAATTTTCCCAAAAAGTACGTTTTCTCATCAATTGCCTGAAAGATTAAATATATTTACTTTTTGATCACTGCAAAGGCAACGGTCAAATTCTCAATATTGAATAAACAAGAATAGATGGACCAAGAACAAAGGAAATACATACAAAGTCGAGATTTCTGGCTTAGGCTTATATCTGCATCTAATCCTTCATTCAATATATTTTTCAATAAATCTCAAATACATTGTTTAAATATGATGATAAAGAAATAGGTAATGAACGTAGATGAACTGAATAACACACAACAAATGATTCAAAAAGAAAATCTACATGGAAAAACCATTCTAGAGAGAGACCATCTATTGAAAAACTAAAGGGAAAACATTACAGTTTTAGAAGCTGTGTGCGCGTTAAGTGCTGATAGTTGTCCATGCTTTCAACTAAAAGTATGTAGAGAAACTAGCGATAGAACTCCTCAAGTGTTTCTTAGCACATTCTCCTTCAAATGTAATCATCCATACATAGGAGCAAGTTTTAAACAAAAAGCTAAAGGCCATATGCCAACTCGAGTTGCTTCAAAGCAAATAGAAAAATGGTCAATTATTGCAAGAATTTTTTACGGATTTATTTCCTTATGAAAATGGTCTATATATCAATAGACTTAGTATGCAGTCTAAGGCTCCTATGACTAGCCAGTTCCAAATACAAGAAGGAAAGTTTTTCATGTAAAAGGACTGCGAATCCAGAGGCATTTCAAAACATTAAGTGTGGTTTGATGTCACTGATAACGTAAGAATGAGGTAATTCGCATGCCAAATCTATGATATTCTTGAGAAGTGAAGATATACAATAAATTTTAACTCCACAACCAACTAATCAAAAAGCTTAAATATGTTAGATGTGATAGATATATATTTTCACTTAACACTTCTCCTCACTAAACCAAAATATTAATTGAAATCAATCAAGTCTACCACTTAATTAATCTGGGGTAAAACGTATATAGGTGTTTAAGTAAGAACTCCAAATCTAATACCATGATAAATTTAAACTTCATAATGACTGGTTTTTTAAAATTCTAGTATGCTAAATCTGGTGTAGTTTTATATTTACTTCATACTTTTGATAGTTCAACAACTTTTTAGCCTCCACACAAGAGCAAGATAGAAGTAACTCTGTAGAAGATATACAAGGATTACACAAGTCTCTTTAACTCCCTCTAGATGTAATTGAAACATCCTGTTTCTGATATTTAAATGTTTCCATAGTAGACAGAGCAGCTTGCCTAGTTTTGATAAAACTAAATCTTCCATGGCATACCAACCCTGTAAAAAATCTACTTCATTTCCTCCTATTTATGAAACATTAGAAAGAGAACTTTTTATGAAAAAATTTAATATAGACTCGTCTATATGAACAATTGACAAAATATGTAGTCTATTGTGCATAGCACCCGTACCTTGCTCTAATCTGATCCATAAAGATGAGGTGTAGAGAAGAAATTTCCATTACTATGACCTTAGTGGAGAACAGATAGTGTTTTATGAGATTGCTCTCTTCACACTTCCCTACAGACTTGAACAGATACCTAGAGAAGTCCCAGGGTGGTAAATACACATAAATCATCCTAGTTACAACACACAGTGCTCTGCACTTGCTAAACTTCCTGCACTTGGTAGAAATTTCATCCACAATCATTTGTTCCTATATATCTATATATCGAGAGGCACAAAGATTGGTACTTTAATGCAATATATATATATATATATATAAATATATGCTATTAATTATGGATAATCTTTCATAAGACATGGCAGTGTAGCCAAACAAAAGCTGTTGATGTTCCAACATTGAAACTTAAGTCTCTCCCTCAATAAATTTCAGGCAAAATTGGGCAAAGATTATGCATCTTGTCTATCAGCTAAAATGTAAGAAAAGTTTGGACATCCAAATTCAGGGCTAGACTGCATCTACAAACTCAAGTCTCTAAAATCCGAATTTATGAAACAAAATAGCTGACCAAGATAATTTTGTGATACGGCCAATTGATTGCATATAATTTATTACATCAAAAGCCAAGGCAGAGCATTAACATAACTCATAAGAACCACAAAAGAAATTTAAAAAAAATGAAAAAGAAATAAAGAAAAGGCACATAAATTTATCATAATAACTGTCAATTGACTTTAAAAAAAAAAAAAAAAAAAGCGCCCAGGTTTTTAACTTTGTGAAAGCCAGGTTTATTCTACGTTTCAGTCATCATCTAACCATTCAAATACACATTCACTCCTGCAGCCATTTCATTACAAATATGTTTCATGTCATATATGCATGTATACATAGATCAAGTAAACATGTATAAGCCTGCATGCAGAATGAATAAGGATATATAGAAGATAGAATTTACTTACCTTTTTTTTTTCTTTTTCCTCAACAAATTATGATGTGCTTGGAAGATTTTGATCAGAACCTGAAAAGGAAACAAAAGGGGAATTTGTTAAGAGGAAAAACAAAAAGCGGTACTAGATCTATATGCCCAGAAAAAGGATAACAAGTACTTGTTTGTCTTTTTATTTATTTTTATTTTTTACTGAGGAAACCTTTCTAAGATCTTTCAGGGTGTTTATGTTTTGTTTGTTGTTGTGTGATGCTTGTGTGTTTTATTATCACAATCATTAATGTCTGGTTTCATTCCAACAAAGTACCTAAACATTGAACTGAAATGGAAAGGGTGGCAGGGCAAAGGGCAAGGGCATGTGCTTTTGAGGATTTTTTTATATTATTTCATCATGATTACATATTTGTCCTTTGGATCACCTCATTTTTACTTTTGTTATTTTGTTCTTATCCTAGAAAAAGAAACGCCCAACTCCTAAGCAGCTTTTGAGCTATTCCTAAGGAGGAATAAGAAATGAAATTATATATATATCATTTGTAAAATAATACCAAGTAGGTCTTTCCCATACAATTTTTTCCCAGAAATATCAAGGATGCAAATGAGCTACATTGAAGAGACTTTTGTCTATCTGGGCTCAGCTTGTTTAATTTTTAATAGGTTCAAACTAAATCGAGCTCTTAACAAGTCTGAAATGTGCAAGCTCAAACTCAAGTCTTAAGAATTTCGAGCCTAAAAAGTCGAACTGGGGCTCGAGCCTTTTAGCTAAACAAGCCTAAGCTCGGCTAGTTTAGAGTATATAATTTTATTTATAATATTAATATATATAATATTAAATTAATATATATATTAAACGAGCTTTAAACGGGCTTGTTCATGAGTCTGACTCACAAAACCTTAAAAAATCTATTCACAAGCCAGCTTGTGAGCTTGGAAAGAAACTCAAACCTGGCTTATTTAGCTAAATAAGCCAAATTGAGCCAGACTTGATACGAGCCAAGCTCGAGTAATTTGGCTTATTTGCAGCTATAAGGAATAGATTAGTTTGCCCAATTTTAAAAAGAATTTTTTTTTAAGAAATGCACCGAGCAAAATTGATATGTTCAATACTACTAAAAATCACAGCTCCAAAATGTGATTTTGCAAAATTAAAAAATTCGTAAACAAATTACAATTAGAAAGTACGCTTTAAAAACCACTGCCTTAACTTGCAGTTTATATGATTGTTACAAATTAATCTAATCCTCTCCTCCTCCACGTTAATAGAATGAGTTTTACTCACTAAGTATCTATAATAAATTACAAGTAAATCACGCGTTTCATAAATAGTATATAGAACGTGCAATTTCTTTGCAAATTGGCCAAACACAAGTTCACTGTTGCTAAAAAACATTATCACCATGCAAATTAAATAAAATTTAATTATTAAGATATTATTATAAAATCTTATTTACTTATATCACGTTTTATATAAACGATATATGGATATCGCTGTTCGTTCGCACGATACATGCACGGGTTCCAAAACTTCACCGTACTGCTATCTTTTCAATTTTGTGGCTGTGGACCCATGTGACCATTTTTCATTTCCTCCATGCATGCTTAAGAATCCGGACAATGCGCCTTTTTTTTTTTTTTTGCACAGTGATATGAGTAGCCATTGGCGGTAGACCCATGAGTTTCTCTATGTAAATCAAATGGGAACGAAAAAATTGCCATAGTAAATCACGGTGCACCAAGAGAAATAATGATTTCTATATCTCGTTTAATCAATGTGATTTTTATGCAGTATATAAATAATTAATTTTATTTAAGTAATTAATTTTAAATAGGATCCAAACTAAAAAATTAATTTCATTTTAATTCATATCTAATCCCCCCCTTTTTTTTTTGTTTTATCTATCTGCCTATTTAACCAAACATATTCCTGAATACTTATTTCATTTTATGTTAGGAATTATTAGAATATTTTATGATTCTATAAATTGATATGCTATGTATTTGATTATCGAATGGAATGAATGAATTTGTTTTGTTATATGACCTTTTATTTTATGATTGTTATGAATTTAATGAAATGGATTTCTTTTCATTTGTAAGTATTGATGGAATTATCTCTTAATTTATGTGATGTTTTTATCAATCTTAAGTAGATTGTAGTGAGCATATTAAATAGATATCTTGATTGTTTCAGTTTCAATTTCACTATTGGATGGATATCATTGAATTTATTGATAGGTTATTACATGGGCTCTCTAGATTTAGACCAATCTATTTGGGCAATGGCTAAGATGTTTGGTCCTATCCAACCTTTAATAGAACCTGAAAAAGCAATGCAAACTCAAATTGAGTTGCCCTAGTTGGCAGCGACTCATCATTAGACACCTAGGATGATCTTTTAGAGCTCTAACCTATCAAGCTGGCTATTTATAATAGGAGTAGCTAACAAACATGGCTAGCTAGCTCTAGTACATTTTTGCAATCTCGGAAACAGCTATAGTAAGAGGATATACTTTTCTAATATATCAGATGAACTATACTAATATATTGGGATGCACTTTCTTATCATGGTGATTCACTTGCCTAATCTAGCATAGTCAACTCTCTTATAATTAGGCATTTTAGGTCAACGATATGATCATCTACACAAATATACTCTTGTTGTTACTTTACTAACTTTGTTTCCTACGATTAGGGATGGAAAAAAAAACCAACAAACCGAACCAATCCGTAACCGAACTAATCCAAATCGAAATGTGGTTTTTTAATGGTTTAGTTTAATTTTTCCAATCAGAACCAATCCATAAATTTATGGTTTGGTTTGGAAGGTAAACCAAACCAATCCGTAAAGCCGAACCGATCCATTTTAGAAAAATATAATAATATTTTACTATATGTTCATATGATTTCATTTAATATTTATTATTTAGTGAATATTGATTAAAATCAACTTGTTTATTTTCTAAATTTTTTTTAGGCTCATGATATGTATTTTTTTGTTAATGATGAACTATTGTTTTTTTTAATAGCTTTTAATTTTATAAAGTATGAAATTTATTTATTCGGTTATAAACTCTTATTATGTATTAATTGTTTAATATATTTTATTAGTGGATCAATTAAATCGTTGATGAATTTTGTTGATAGATGATTTTTATTTTAGCTAAATTTATTAGTAGATAATTGACTTGATAGTTCTATTAAAAATTATAAATTATGACTTACTATGTTTTGGTTGGTGAATGTATTTTATTGGTGGATAACTGATTTTATAGAGAACTATAAATTAAAAGTATGATGAATTCATAAAGTATTTTGCGATGGTTTATAATATAAAACTTTATAACATGATATAAATATTTAAGTATTTACAAAATTATAAAAACTAGGACAAGAAAATTTTTAGTTAGAATTTTGATTTAATCCGTAATCCAAATCGAACCAAACCGTTATTTAATGGTTTAAAAAATTTCTAATTTGAACCACACCGTTAGTTAATTGTCTGGTTTAGGATGAAAAAAAAACCAAACCATAAATTATGGTTTGGTTTGGTTTTAGGAAAAATCGAACCAAACCAATCCGTGCCCTCCCCTACCCATGATCACTAGCTTAAGTATTGAGGCATCGTGAGACAACCTTTTGACTTTTCTACTCATGATTTATCTATCAGGCAAGCCCAATAACATCCATTACTAAATACCTCTACCATTACTACAACCTTGTACCACTATCCCACACTTTCACTATTACTACCACTACTACCTATGTCAATGGTAACATTTACAACTTAGCATGGCCATTACTACCATCATGTGTCAATAATGTAATGGTTTCATAGTGGTGGCGATAGTGCATTCTTTGAATTTTTTCTATTTCCAAAAAAAGATATACATTTAAAAAGTTCTACAATTCAAATAATAGAATGCATAAATTTTACGTCTAATTGCTAGACATAGTTGTTGCCACATAACAAAATTTTAATATGAATTAAGATGACGGAGTGATGCGTGCTCCACATAGGTTACTTCTTAAGGTAAATATAAAATTAATATATGAATGTAATTAATATTCAATAAATAGATGCCATGAATGTAAAAAATAAATTGAGTTGCGATTTGAATGATAATTTGATAGAGACCACGAATTATAAACTATTTAGGTGTTAGAAAAAAAAATTCAATTAATTTGTTAAATATATTCTATAATAAGTGTAACGCCCTAACCTGTTGGCATTACAACCCGCCACGTGTTCTCTCTTGATTAGGACACGCTAAGGCTATAATTTTCACAAACAACATAAATATCACCTGTATTACTCACAAGGCATATATAAAATATTGTAGTCCTCAATAAATAAATCATATGATAAGAATATAATCTCCATAATCAACTAACTAGACATTTTTGACATAACTGCAGGTCAACGAGTCATACCATACTCTAAAACTATCACTATATGAAAACTCCAAATACAACTTAAAACTCAATGAACAAAATATAAATCAATCATTAAAGTCTTCTCTGATCCATCCTATATCCTCTATGACTATACAATTAGTCATCAGCAGGGTAGTCAGGACCACTAACGTCATCCCCATCCTCATAGATGATATCAAAACCCGAAAGATCATAAATCACATTATCATCTCCTACACCTAAAATGTAATAGAATGAGCGGCGAAGCTCAGTACGATAATATCCAATCCAGTTCAAGCAAGATTATGCACAAACAACATGTATAAATAAATGCAACTAAACTAAATGCATACAACAGTTTATTATCTATTTTAGTCCAGCAAAACAACATAGTTTAGAATCTAGTATACATAAATCCTGAACCCAGAGTAACTCAGACTCTGCTATAAAAACATCCAACTGATTTGAAAATAGTTAATCATATATACATATATGGATGAGTGGGTACTCTCCAAATATCCCAATTCCTTAACACCTAAATTCTACCGGAATCATTTCTTAGCACGAGTCCACTCGGGACAACTTACACTAAGATCATCAGGTTGCCTCACCAGTATCACTGTCTGCCAGGTCTCTACTGGTCAAAGCCAATCACAACCAGACAGACAATTATTAAGCCGAATATTGATTAAGTTCATTATGCAATTCTGTTCCTACATCCATTCACAAAAATTCTAATCTACAAGCACATACATCAAGCGATGGATTGGTCGTACCTTTCTAAATTTCAGGAATCCAATTCAAATCCTCAGAATTTGATCCCAACAACACAAAGTCAACCCAAACTCGAACAATTCTTATATCCAAATCAACCACATTTCACAACTCCAAATGTCCTGTTACAATATATATATATATATATATATCAATAGACATGATCGCAATATCTTAACATAAAACAACCTATCTAAACTAACCTGATACAGAACTTCCCAAACTCGAATTATACTAATCAATAACCCCAAGCACCTCCAATAATATCAAAGAACAGATATTTCAAATCCTTAAATCAGAATTTCCACCAAAACCCTATAAAACATTTCATATGATCAATATCGAAATATCAAAGCTGTCCAATTTCGTATAAAGAGGATTCAAAACTTATACTTACTGATATGGAACGTATAATACTTGTTTCTTCTCTTCCTATTCTGATCAAAACACAAGCTAGGGTTTATTCTTCAAAATCCTTCATGAAATATTCATCCAAACCCTAAGATACTTATACAAATTTGTATATAATCCAAATGAGAAGGTTAAGATCACTTACTTTTCATTAGCAACACCCTCTGAATGATTCTTCAGGCCTAAATCACCAAGAAAGCTTCAGAATTCTCTTATACAAAGGGGAAATGATATAAGGAAATGTCTGTCAAAAATGATTTTCGCGTTTCGTATTTATAGAAATTTGGTCATACGCCGGCGGCGTATCTGCAGATTTTGCCGGCTTACACCATACGCTGGCCAGATCTACATGAACGCCGACAGCATTCGTCGAGGCTTTAATTCCCAGAATTCAAATCGTCCCTTCATATGCCGACAAATCTTGGACCTACGCCGGCGGCTTTCATGCCGGTGTAGAAAAGAAACCCTATGAACGCTGTCAGCTTTCCTCCAAACGTTAAGAAAAACGCTACTATTCCCATCCTATGCCGTCTGTACGCCGGCGGTGTAGATTCTCCATGAGACGGCGTACAATCTGTTACAGAGTACGCTGGCAAACTTAAGACATAGGCCGGCGGCGTTCTTCATCAGAGATGCCGGCCTTTATTACAGAAGTTAAGAAAATAATCCAATTGATGCCAATCTTGTTCTAACATGAAATTGATCAAACTTAACCTATTTTTTAATATCAACATAAAAGGCATATTAGAATCTAGTAGCTTATGAACACTTACGACTTAAAATTATTTAGTATATTACAATAAGATTGATTGGAATACAATGGATAAAGAGAAATGACATTCAATATTCAAAAGTTCACTAAGTCTCACAGACTCATAATATAACCTAATAACAACTAGAGCCTATTCATAGGCATAGGACAACCCTCCCATAGTCGAATATAATGGTAATTGATTAAATAATAAGATACTATACAAATAAGATATTTTAAAATATGACTTAATTTTGAAATTTGTAGAATAAGATTAGGAAAGTAACATGTCAATAAAATATGAATTGAAAAATTACATTAGAAGGAATAAAAGTTTAGGGTTAAGTTTGTTTAAAGTATCAATGTTTGCAAAGATTAAAAAAAGACACAAACCTTTGAGTACATGTGTCAAATAAGGCATGCAAACTGACGGTGTCTATTTTCTTCAACAAAAATCACGTGCAATGCACGTAATCTTTTTATTTCTTTGATCTCAAAACTCCTCTTTCTCTCCTTCTCTCTCTCTCTCTCTCTCTCTTCTATTGCTTCTCTTAGAATTTTTGGGCTCTCTCTGTCTCCTTCCCCCCTCTCTATCTCTCTCTCTCATCTTCTTTCCTCTCTCTCCTTCTTAATTTTTTTTTTATTTATAGTTAAGATCCACTAAATTATGATGCTATCTCTTGTTTTCATATTTCGAATTATCTTGGAGAGGTAAATAGGAGAAAATTACCGCAAGGTACATGCATGAGTGAATCTAATTTCCAAAATCTCTATGATTAGATCAAAGAGTATCTGGTATGTTTTTCATCTTTCTTGCATGAGTATTTTTAAAAATAGACCCCTTTAGTAAGGGCAAGTTGGAAATTGCGAAGTCAAGAGATTGAATGGATTATTTCTACTTAAGTGTAATTGTTTGGTTCTCTGAGTTGATTTTTTTTTTTTTTTTGCCTCACTTTACGTTGATTTCATTTCAATTTTTTTGTGCTTTCAACTTCTTAAGTAAACAATGTTGATCTAACTGAAATCGAGGGAGGAGAGATTGCAATTTCCAATTTGCATTTAAACGTTAATAAATATAATATTATTTGTAATGTTTACTTTGAAACATCACATATAATTTTTTTGTAACACACCTTCTGAGGGAATCAAAATTATATGTTTTATACAGAACAATATATAAATATAGAAGTGCAAAAAAAAAAAAAAAACCCAAAATAAAAGGATTAAAAAAAAAGATAGGTAATGCAATGAAGATGAGAGAGAGATATCAAGAGAGATTGAGAAGGAGAAAGAGGGACTGACTGCCTAGAAATACCAGGAGAAGTAGTAGAAGAGAGAGAGAGAGCTCGAGAAAGAGAGAGAGAAAGGATTGCTAAGATTAGAGGAAGAAGAAGATCACGTGCATTGCACATAATATTTGATGGAGAAAATAGATATTGCCAGTTTGCATGTCTTATTTGACTCACTTGCTCAAACGTTTGTGCCTTCTTTTAACCTTTGTAAATGTTAATACCTTAAACGAACTTAATCTCAAACTTTTATTCTTTCTTATGTAATTTTTCCAAATACGAATTTATTTGGCAAATTCTACCATAAGTATCTTGGTTATATGATTAACATATATGACATGATCCATCTTAGTTTTTTTTTCACCATAATATTGAATGGTTTAACATTACACTGAATACTTAAATACACTCGACACTAACATGCGAAATTGATGAAACAACTATGCTTATCATGTATTTGATACGATTGTGTCACAAATTGTTTGTATTATATTATATGATAAAATAAGGACTTATTATACCTTTGTGGCAAATCTCACATGGACTTCATTCTTATATCATCTCTGATAAAAGATATGTGTAAACTTTTCATACCCAAGAAAGGTGATTTAACATATCATACCAATACATTGCATGGCTTTCAGGTCCATCTCATCACAAGCAACGCATCTATCTAGATTTAGTAAAATTAATACATCATATACATGATGAAAAAAATAACAATAATTTGGTATAATGAAATATATGTGTAAAGACCCGGACTTCCCCCTATATTTAAAATAGGTAAATCCAGTCCCCAACCACATATAATCTACGGTATTATATGTGAGGTTGTAATCCAGGATTAGTTTGGATAGTTATTAGCTTAAATGTCCTATAAGAACAAACTTTATTACTAAGAGTACATATAACATTCCATAAAATATAACTTTTAACTTCATTACTTAATATCCTGGAGTACAACCTTACATATAATACTGCGGATTATATATGGTTGGGGACTAGATTTACCTATTTTAAATATAGGGGTAAGTCCGAGTCCTTACAGTTGGTATCAAAGCTTAATTTGAATAGTTGTTTCCTTAAGATGTTATTGTTTAGACATGACTTGACCCTAGACACAAATAGTTAGACTATAAAAGAGTTAAGTTTTGTTTAAATGTTTTATGTTTGCTTGATTTGTTTATTTCTTACTCTTTACTTGCTTGTTTATTTATTTTGTTTGTATTACTGTTTGCTTGTTTAATTGTTTGCTTGCTTAATTGTTTGCTATTGCTTATGAATGTGAATGTGAATGTAAATGTAATGATGATTTAAATTTTATAAATGTGTTGTATGCATATTTAAGATGGATAGGTTAAGTGGATCTTCTCGTCAGCAATCAAATAGAGAGAATATGCCTTCATCGCCTACAGCAGCTCCTACTTCTTCTACTGCTCCTAATTCTAAAGCTGCTCCATCACCTGCATTAGCATTAGCTTCACAAGTTCCTCCACCAAATCAGTTTCCACAGCCTCCTCCAATCCCGACCTTTCCACCGATGTCTCAAGAGACTATGGACAACCCGGCATCAATGTATGGCATATTCAAGGATATGATGGCTATGATGCAATAATGTCAAATGATGATGTATCAACAGCAGCAAAAATTCATGCAACAAAGTAATCGGCAAGGAATGAGATAGAATGAAAACCTACCAGCTAATGATCAACTACTCAGATGAAGTTACATGGGTTTAGTAAACTGGTTCCCGATATTGATGGAACAACACTGATCCAACTATTTTAGGGAGTTGGATTGAAGAGTTAGAGAAGAATTTTTTTGCTTGTGACACTTCGAAGAGAAGAAAGTGGATTTGACTGTATTTATGATGAAAAAGGAAGCCTATAATTGGTGGAGATTAGCTAGCGAAAATTTGCAAGCGCTACCTCTTGGACAACTTTCAAGGATACTTTCTTTGCCAAGTATTTTCCAAATTCAGTAAGAGAAAGAATGATAGCTGATTGGTTGAACCTTAGGCAAGGAGGTAAATCAGCTGATGAATATTATGCTGAGTTTTGTTGACTACTACGCTTTGTGGGAGGAGATTATAGAGACGAAACAATGAAGATTCAAAAGTTTCAAAATGGGTTGAATGAAGAGATCCAAGGGGAGGTTCGAAAGTTTGAATTGCTTACTCTAGCCAATATTGTTGCCAAGGCTTTTTTAGTAGAACAGATTCAAAATGATAGTAAGTCAGGAGAGCCAAAAGAGCTGCATTTCTAAGAAAAAGGCCCGCATCGACTTCTTCATATAGTAGATATCAAGGAAAGGGAAACAAACCTTATTTGGGAAAGAAGACATTCAAAGCTATAACTCTTGTATTTGAGAAGAAGTGCTTTCGGTGTTATGGACCCCATGATATATTTGAATGCAAGTGACACCTGGTGCATGTTTCATGTGGACAAGTGGGACATATATCTCCCAAGTGTAAGAATCCGAAGTTGCCACCAATATTTTGTGCCTATTGCAAACAAAGGGGTCATCACATCTCTAATGGTAAAGACTGCCCCAACAACCAAGGTGGAGTTAATTTAGAGAAGGGAAAAGTGAATGCTCGAGTCTTTACCTTGCAACAAGTTGAAGATACTCCCTCTGTAGACACTTTGGCAAGTACTTTGAATGTTTCCAATAGAAATGCATATGTATTGATTGATACGGGAGCAACACATGCATGCATATATGAGAATTTCATGAATGAATGTGAGCTTGTTCCTGAGATCTTGAATGATCGTGTGACGTATGTAAATATCCTTTGATGGTTGGGACTAGACAACCATGTATATGTAGAAATGTGAATGTTTTAATTTCCAGTGTGAGCATGTTGTAGACATGATTGTGTTATCTGATTTTGATGTGATTGGGAATGAATTGGCTGAATCGATATAAGGTCACAATTGATTGTAGCAAGGCGGAGTTAAGTTTTTCTTTGAAAGAGGGAAGGTTTACTTATGTGTTGGAAAGGTAGAGGCCTAGGGGTATAAGTTCCATGGAATCGTAAGGATCAGTGGTAGCTATAGTGAGTAATGAGGAAGGAGATATCAAGTTAGTGCCAGTAGTGAATGAGTTCAATGATGTATTTCCCAAGAAGTTACCCGGTTTGCCTCCGGATAGGGAGATTGAGTTCAGGATTGAAGTTCTACCTGGAACAGTTCCTATCTCCAAAGCTCCATATAGAATGGCACCTACTGAGTTAAGGGAATTGAAGTTATAGTTGCAAGAGTTACAAGATATCAGTTTTATTAGACCAAGTATATCTCCGTGGGGCGCACCTGTGTTATTTGTGAAGAAAAAGGATGGGAGTTTGCGAATGCGTATTGTCTATAGAGAGTTGAATCAAGTCACAATCAAGAATAAATACTCTTTGCCTAGGATTATGATTTATTTGATCAATTGAAGGGAGCCATGGTGTTTTCAAAAATTGATTTAGATCAAGATACTATTAGTTGAGAATCAAGCCTAAAGACATACCAAAGATGGCATTTCGTACGAGATATGATCATTTCAAGCTCCTTGTGATGCCATTTGAGTTGACAAATGCGCTAGCAGCATTCATGGATCTGATGAATAAGATCTTTAAGGACTACTTGGATTCATTTGTTATTGTATTCATTGATGACATTTTGATCTATTCACGGAATCATGAAGAGTATAAGGAACATCTGAAGCTTGCTCTGAAAAAAGACTCAGAAAGAAGAAACTTTATGCCAAAATCAATAAATGTAGTTTCTGGTTTGAGGAAATATCTTTCCTAGGGTATCATATCGACAGAAGGAGTAACTATAGATCCAGAAAAGATTGAAGCAGTGGTGAAGTGGCCAAGGCCAACTAATGTGACCGAGATAAGAAGTTTTCTAGGTCTAGCTGGATACTATCGAAGATATGTAGAGGGATTCTCAAAGATAGCATCTCCTTAACCAAATTGACTCGAAAGCATACTAAATTTGATTGGAATGACAATTGTGAACAGAGTTTTCAAGAACTTAAAGAGAGATTGGTATCTGCTTTAATCCTGCCCTTATCTGTTAGTAGGAAGGAGTTTGTGGTGTTTAGCGATGCGCCTATTCAAGGGTTTGGTTGTGTACTCATGCAAGATGGAAAGTTATAGCATATGCCTTAAGACAGTTGAAACCACATGAGGAGAACTACCCCGTTCACGATTTGGAATTAACAGCAGTGATACTAGCATTGAAATTGTGGCGGCATTATCTTTTTGGAGAAAAATGTAAGATATACATCGACCACAAAAGCCTTAAGTACATATTCACTCAGAAGAAACTCAATATGAGACAGAGGAGATAGTTTGAGTTAATAAAGGACTATGATGTAGAGATCTTGTATCATCCTGGTAAAGCGAATGTGGCAACAGACGCGCTCAGTAGGAAGAAACAAATTGATATTACAACCTTGGCTATAAGTCAGAAGAAAATTCAAGCAGAGTTTAGAAAGATGAAAATTGAAATGACAGTGGAAAACGTTGATTTGATGCTTGCTTAATTGTCTTTACAGCCTACAATCTTGGAAAGAATTAAACAGAGTCAAAAAGAGGATCCAGAAAGTGAGAAGTTGACATTATCTATAAAAGGAGGAAAGAGAAAAGAGTTGAGATCAGATGAAGAGAATGTGATAAGACATGGAAATAGGATCTTTGTGCCAAGGATACATGGTTTGACAGAAGATATTCTAAAAGAAGCACATTCTTCATCGTATTCTATCCATCCCGGAAGTATGAAAATTTATAAGGACTTGAAGAAGTGTTATTGGTGGGAAGGAATAAAGAGAAATGTAGCAGATTATGTTTCAAAGTATCTAAATTGTCAGCAAGTTAAGATAGAGCATCAAAGCCCGGGAGGAGAACTACAACTCTTTTCTATTCCCTAATGGAAATAGGAAGACATCACTATGGATTTTGTATCGACTCTACCAAGAACCATTACAAAGCATGAGGTCATATGGGTAATTTTGGACAGATTGACGAAGTCAGCTCATTTCATACCTTTGAGGTCGGGGATTGCTTAGAGGAAATGGCACATGTGTATATCAAGGAAATTGTAAGGCTTCACGGTGTACCAAGAACGATCACTTCTGATCGAGATACGAGATTTGTTAGTAGATTTTGGAAGAGCTTACACATGGCACTTGGTACCTAGCTTCAGTTCAGCACTGCTTTTCATCCTCAAACGGATGGGCAATCCAGGAGAACAATCTAGATATTAGAAAACATGTTAAGAGCTTGTGTATTAGATTTTGGAGGGCGATGAGACAATCACTTCCCATTGATTGAATTTGCCTATAACAACAGTTATCAGTCTTCTATTCAGATGGCGGCATATAAAGCTCTGTATGGAAGGAAATGCCAATCACCTTTACATTGGGACGATATAGGAGAAAGAGCATTAATTGGTCCGAAATTGGTTCAACAAGCTATTGACAAGATTCAAGTAGTTAAGCAAAGATGAAGACCTCTTGAATTTGAAGTAGGTGAGCACGTATTTCTCTGGATATCACCAAAAAAGGAGTGTTTCAGTTTAGAGTCAAAGGGAAGTTAAACCCGAGATATATTGGTCCTTATGAAGTGTTGGAAAGGATTGGTCCTCTAGCTTACAGATTAGCACTACCACCGCATTCATCTGAAGTACACAATGTATTCCGTGTTTCTCAATTGCGAAAATGTATCTCGAATCCAAATGCAATTATTAGTGTTAATCAGCCATAAGTCTTGCCAAATTTAACAACAAGTGAGAAGCTGATCAAAATATTGGGTAGAGTTGATAAAGTGTTAAGAAGAAAGGTGATTCCAATGGTGAAAGTGCAATGGAGTAATGAGGAGAGGATTGAGAAGCTACTTGGGAGGTGAAGAGCGAGATGAGAAGATTGTATTCCGAGCTTTTTTAGCAATAAGGTAAGCTAAGTTTCGAGGACGAAACTTCTTGAAGGAGGGAATGATGTAATAGCCATGCTTTTATTCCCGATATCATATTATATATGAGTGATTATAGTTATACATTAAAATAAATATATAACATGTTTTACATATAGATTAAGCTAGTGTAATTTAATGTATGTGTTTGAGTAGTGTAGAATAATTATGTTTGCATTAGTATAATAAATACTTAATATTGATTTACATATGGATGTTGTATATGAAATGAGTAATATTAGACTTAAATGTATATTTCAAGTGTTGTGTGTGGCAATTTTTTTTTTTTTTTTGGTAACCCATAAAGCTAGCCAAATGCCTTTGTTTTACTTAAATTAATAACCTTAATTAAGCCTAACAAAAAAGCCACTTTATAACTTCATTTAGGTTGCCTTAAAAGTTAAATTTGGATAAATATTAAGCCAAAAATATCCCCATTTTCGTCCAAAATCATACCACCATCAAAACAACCTCCTAAACAAACACAAAATTCATTACTTTCTCTTCCAAAGCTACCCCAACTTCAAGACCAAGATACAAATTCTTACAAATTTGTCACCAAAAGACCCTTCTAAAGCCTTATAAACCAAGCCCAAAGATTTGAGGTAAGTTTAAGTTATTTGATTTAAGTTTCATAGTGTAGAGTTTGTTAAATGTGATTCGGATATGTACATATGTATTGGTGATGTGTTGATGAAGGTTTGGGCTGCAGATGAAGTATAATATATGCATGTTTAGTAGTTAAAGTGTGTTGATGAAAATGGAATGATGTATGAGTGGTGTAGTAAGGTTAAGTGAAGTTGAGCTTGTTGAAAGTTGTGTTGAATGTTGTTTTATGAGTTTTGAAGTGTGGGAGTAATGTTAGAAGTGTTTAGTTTGTGTTGAAGTTAAGTAGAATGTCCAAAAGTTTGATTAAAAAAGAGTATGAAAAATAGGGGAGTTCGTATAGGTTATTAGGAAGCAAATCACGGACGTGATTCAAGCCTTGGTAGGCTCGGGTTGGACAAATTTTATGAATCACGGGCATGATTTTAAGAGCAAAAGCTCTGTTTTGGGAAGTTTTAATGAATCACGGTCGTGATCCATCTCTTGGTAGCCTCAAGTTGGTCAAAAACTTTGAAACTCAAAAATCATAGCCGTGATTCTTAGCTCACAGGCCATTTTATGACAGCTTTCCAAAAATCACGGCCGTGACTCTTGTTTTTCCTAATGTAATACTATTTCGTATTTTAATCATAACTTTTTCATACAACTTTCGATTGAGATGATTCAAGTTGCATTGGAAAGATCAAAAAGAGATCTAAAACTTTTATGTTTTGAGTTTTTACAAATTTGAAAAGTATAAATGCTTAAATTCCACTTCTTTCCAGCTGCTATAGTTTTCCAAACAAAATTTAAAACTTGTTTTGTTTGTTGAATGTGTGTTTGCTTAGGAAACATGTCTTGTTGGACTAAAATGAGATAGATTAATGATATTTGAGGTATGATGATGATTGAGTAATATAATTAAGCATAATTTAATTATATTTGTAGATTTAACACATAATTGACTTTCCATGGATGTTAAGATAAATCTAGTTATATTGTATATATAGGTTGAAGTTAAAATGATGATTTTCTGAGCTTGTATGATTTTCATAAATGTATAAATGATATGTTACGACTATGTATAAGTTATATTTGAAGTCTTAAGTATTAATTTTAAGATTTGATATGCTTTAAGTGTAATTCCAAATATATAATGTTGACTTAAATTTGGATTATCTTATGAAGGATTCTTGAGGTTCTATTTGGATTTCCCACATAAGGTACGCAGTAACGTGTTTATTCTTTGCTTAGGATAAGCTTAAACTTTGTTTGAACTGGAAGTCTCTTACGTTGTTTAAATCTGTATCTGGCCTAGATGGCAAATCGGTGTCTGGTTCGGGGAGCAGCACCTTGCTCAGATTGAGGGTATGGTAATTTAGGCGCTTAGGCCATCTCTGTCTTATGATAAGACTTTCCTAAGTAGTACGGCGGGTAACTGATGGGGAAGACAGTATTGGCGTAATGTTTGCTTAAGCTTAGAATGAAATAATATGATTTAGTTCAAACGTTTATGGGAACAGTTGAACTAGGTGATGTTATGGACTAAGATAAGTAAAGTTGTGTAACGGCTGTTAACCTTAGATAAGATTATTTTCTGTTTTATGGATATATCATCTAGAAGATATAAGTATCCGAGCTGCTTATATCAACCTCCTGAGAGTCGTGATCGTTACTCAGGGTCTCAGATATCCTTGTTGTTCGGAGCTTGAATGCTCCAGTGATATTTGACTAATTAAAGATTATCTAATAATGGAGTGATTGTCACATTGCATTATAGTTTAAGATCATGTGTGCCATTACGCATTTGTTTTTGTTACTTGTGTACTGGGCCTCTGGCTCATATTTTTATCATTTTCAAGTGTGGATGACAAATTCTATACAAGTAAGGGATATGGATCGGATTTTGAGGAATTCTTAGATGATTGGGAGGAGTAGAGACGGCCTTGACTTTGATGGAATCCTTATGTAATAGAATAGCTATATGTACATATATGTTTTGAAAACCTATGTATTAGTTAATAGGATTTTTGTTATCTTTTGATATATTTTGTAAATGGCTTGTTTATGAGCCTTGTTTGTAATGTATGTATATATATATATATATATGGTTGTATTATACTTGGATCTTTTATTAAGTAATGAAGTTAAAAGTTATATTTTATGGAATGTTATATGTACTATTAGTAATAAAGTTTGTTCCTATAGGACATTTAAGCTAATAACTATTCAAACTGATCTTGGATTACAACTTTACATATAATACCGCGGATTATATATGGTTAGGGACTGGATTTACCTATTTTAAATATAGGGGTAAGTCTGGGTTCTTACAATTTGATACTTGAACTATGACTATTATTTAATTAAATACCTAAACTTTGATATTACTAATTTCAAATTTTGATTATACTTTTTAAAGTTAGCAACAATACTTCTTGTTTTCTCAATCTAAAACAATTTGCATGGTTTCTTTATTATTTTTTTACGTTACAATTATAGACTACCATATATCTCAAATGATTACTTTAGTGAAAACATTTTATTTATAATACATGTAAATAGTAAAAACGACATCTTAGATGATGGAGTTAACAATAATCTATATTACTTTAAAAAATCATATATTTAAGTGAAATATTTTTATCAAAATAATTATTTAGGACATATGATTATCGATACTAATTAAAATAACCAACTGAATAGATAGCTCATTACAAAATAAATATAGGTAGTGTAAATAACCTTGAAAAATTTAATTGAATATTAAAATTGACAAATTAAAGTGTAGGTAGTAAATTGAATAATTGGCCAAAGTTTAGTCATTGATTAGGATATTAACCCGAACAATTTTTCTTGTAGGGTATTTAAAAATTCATCTATAATAATCGTCTCCATATAATGAATAAAATATTTTATTAAATTTTATATTTCACCAAGTATTAGAGGTGTTTGGTTCACATAAAATTATAGAATTGGAATGGACTTAATAAGAATTGTAATCCCTTATTTCGTTGTTATCATGAGATTTGGTAGTAAATAACATGTCTTAAAAGTACTTAACAAATTTAAAGATACCATGTTGAGGATGAAAACAAATTCTTTTTTTATATTCACCCAACCTCAAATATTTTATGGTATTCTTGTGCTAACTTGTATGCGCAAAATAATAAACAGTATAAAAATTCTTATTCAATATCATATATACTAAATACAAGTGAATTATGTTATCTAATATTCTTTATACCGTACCATCCAATATTTTTCATCCTATTCAGTCCTTCCAATTAAATGTTTTTCTTGACATGACATCTAAGGTATAAAAGCCTATATCTTTTAAAAGGAAAAATGATAATTTGTCATGTCATGTTCTTTTTGTATTTTTAGATTTATACCATCTGATCTCTTTCTCAATCTAGAATAAAGCTGACTATTCTTATTTTGTCTCTTTATTGCTCATGTCTACCGGGGATCTTTTTGAAACATTGTTAACATCAAGGTCATCGTCATACGAGCTAGAAGGGTAACATCAACCTCAAGTAGTTTACTGTCTCGTGTCATTAACTCGGAAATTTGTACACCTATTTTTTTACTTTTTCGCGAGCATCGGTTTAATTCGCTGCCACAAACAAGGCACCGTCTAGTTGGACATATATATATATATATATACATTATTGTTGTTAGCAGTTACCGATGGTTCATGAACCAGAAACCAGTCGAGAATATGGGTCTAAACCAATAAAGGACTTGCCGATTCTGATGGATTTTTATGGTTCCATCTCTAAAACCCGCATAACCTGACGGTTTTGGAACTGCCGATTCAAGAACCGGCAGAACCGACTGTTCTACACTATGAAAATTATAAAAAAAAAAAAAGAAAAGAAAAGAAAATTATAAAAAATTGTAATTATAAAAAAATATTTAAAACTACTTTCACATAAATAATAAAAAATTTATTTCCTATTCATAATATTTAATGTTATTATTAATAACAAAAGTAATAGATACATTTGAAATCATGTATTGTTAAATTTATGCAGACTTTTAACCAAAGTAGACTTTCTTCCTTAACAATATGTGATTCGTTTTTTATTGTTGGGAATTATTTGTATCTTGAATATTTTATAATATCACATTGCTAATATAACAACTAAAAAAATGCAAGTGATTGTATATAAATAAATACGTAATTGTAGAATTTCTTTTAACTAATGCTATGAATAATTATTGTTAGGCTCAATATTATTTCAAGTTAAAAATTTATTTTGCATTTTTTCTTAGTTAAATTAAGTAAATTATTTAATTGGTTTTTTATTTTTTTCATGGTTCTCGGTTCCTTTAGAACCGAAATTGAACCGTAGGAACCAGCGGTTCCTAAAAACCGAAAACTGGACCGGCTCTCACGAGATCAGTTCTGGTTCCATCATTTTTGGAATCGGGAATCGACGGTTCGGTTTCAGACCCGAACAGAACCTGACTTGATATATGAATGTAATCTCATTCTTTCCTACTCACACTTATTATAAATCTTAATTTTCTCCTTAGTTTATCAAATTAACTTAATTGAATCCAATATAAGACATTAATTTCACATTTGATTTATTAGAATAAACTAAGGTTGGAAATAAATAGTAATCCCTATAATGTTATTTTATGTTATAGTCATGAACATTTTTAACATAAAAATTAAAATATATCAAGAATAAAACTTCCTCTAGAAATAAATGAATAAAATTTACTTTTCAACAATAAAATGCGGTATTTCAATAGTTACTTACTCTTTGGGTTCCGTGATTCTTTCTTTGTCTATATAAAGTTACTTCACTAAATAACTCTCTTTCTCAAATTTTTATTGCCAATCTCTCCCACATCAAAAGATGTGTAAGCTAATAATATGTAACACATAAATTTTTTTTTCTTTTAAAAATAGCTAAATAAATCTTCTTTAGAAGTAACTTAAGAATAAAATGGAAAGTAAGTTAGCAAGGAGAGTCGTTAAAGATATTGCGTGGCATTTTAAGTACTTCTTTATGCAATTTGGGAATAAAGTTACTATAATAAAGATAGAATGACAATTTCAGTTTGAGAAGATAAATATTAGATAACAATTGTTATGGCTTTAATATTATAAATTGTTACATGAATAATACATATGATGGTGAATATAGAGTTAAATCGAAACATTAACCCACTCTATATTGATTATTATGATGACATGTTCGTCATATGGATAAATTACATTAAAAGGTATCAACATTTAAGGATAAGTTTATTTAAAATTCAATGTTTCAAGTGGTTACAAAGACGAATCAACATTTAAGGATAAATTCGTTTAATCTATCAATATTTTAAGTGGTTATAAGGGGAATCAGAATTTCCCAAAGTAAGTCAAGTAAAATATACATAATTGATGATTGACAAAGATTAGGAAAAATTGATCGAAAATTGATCAAAATATTGATACTTTAAATGAATTTTACGAAATGTTGATACTTCATTTGATTCACTACTTGAAACAATGATACTTTAAATGAATTTACCTCAAATACTTATACTTTTGGTGTAATTTACCCTATATCCTTTTAAACACTCATGTTTAGTTAAGATATCTATCTCACACATTTAAAAGCTTATAGTGAGTTAGGTTGCCATTATTTCTATTGTTTTTTATTATATTAAATAACTTTTTTCTTTCATCTCAATAAAACAAACTGTCATAGTTTGATCTGTTGTGGTATTTTTAATCCCAATTAAAATTATGCGAAAAATTTGACTCTCTATTTTAATTATTTCATATTTTATTCTAGCTAATTTAAATGTGTTTCTTTCTTTCTTTACTTTTTTTTTTCTTTTTTAAGTTTAAGCATGACCATGTGCATGTTTCACTAATAAATTTTACATGTTTCATGTGAATAGATAAAATAATTAAACATACACATACATGCATGCATATATATATTATGCATAAAATTGTGATCTATATAATTTCACATGTCTACGATTGTAGCTAACTTGTTTTTTCTTTTACAAAATGACTTTTGTGGTTGAAATCTAAAATCCTACAAATCTAACTTCAAAACCTTAGATTAAGCAAAATAATAATTTTATGCACTCTCAAACACTAAAATCAAGAGTCTCTAAGGATGTTATTTGTTTAATTTAGAGTTTTACTAAGATATGCATGATTTAGGATTTTATTAGGACATATATGTATATCCTGTGTTGTTTTGATGGAGTTAAGTCTATAATAGGTTGTGCATTTATAGAACATTTCGAATCTATTCATTTCAATTCTTACCATGCCATGATAACTTGCATATCATTCCTTTAAAAAAAAGTTATATGCTATATTTTTGTAATTAGAAAGGTGATACAAGTATTGCCAAGAAAAAGAAAGAAAGAAATAACAAAAAATAGCTTATCTATCTCTAACTTCTTGACAAATCCTCGTGTATGGGCACATCTTAACCTTCTCTCTTTCTTCATTCAATTGATGGGAAGGTATGCAATCTCGATGTCGACTCTTCATGATATGAGGTTGTAGTATGTTTCAAGGGTTAGGTTATTTACCTATGAAAGCAATTGTAGATCTACAATGTTGGTCTTAATATTTGTATTTATATCATTATTGATCTTAAATCTCTTTTTTTTTAACCATTTTCACCATCATGGACTTCCACATTGTTAACCCATTTCTACAAGTCCACTTCTACATATTTTGATTGTGGCAAAGAAATTTATGAGTTAGTTGATAATGAGTGGTGTTACTTTATTTTTTGCATCCTTGTTATTTTTCTTTTTTCCTTTTCATTTTCACTCATATGAGATTTTTTATTTATTTGTGAGATATATTACACTCACTAGCTAGGTGGGTTTTGTTTTTCTTAAAGAAACAGTGTTATCATTTACGTGGAACATTGTGATGCACAAAGAGATATGCATATGTATTTGGTTATTTTGGTGCCTTAAAATTTGCGTTACTTTTTCATGTGACACTTGGTATGCATGAATGATATAGAATGAAATTATGATTTCGGATTCCATTCTTATTTTCATTTTCAAATAAGTGTTTAAAAGTAGGAATTGCGATTTTGGTTTGCATGGGAATTAGATTTTGCTAGAATTGGATTCTACACTTAGAAGTGAAATCATGGTTCCATTTTGCTTTAATTAATGCTAGTTACTATAATTACCTCTTTATTTTTTTAGATATTCATTGGCGATAGTTCTTTTTTAAGGTATTTTACAAATTAGACATATTTCATTTTACAAATTTATCTAAATAAGAAAATATATTTATATTTCGACTACTTATTTTATTTTATTTTATTACATTTCTCTCATTTCAATCTATTCAATTTTGAATGATTCTTAGGTACCAAACTTGATATTATATTAATTAGTTTGATTGATGGAATAACGAGTATTGCAAAAATAAAAGTCACATGCTACATCCTTGAAGGAAGTGATACAAACCAATATTGTTCTATCAAGATTGCTTAAAACCATTTATTAATTATTTATTAACTGATTTTATGTTAAGAGTCAAAAGTGTGAGGTTACTTGGTGCAGTACAATGGGATAAGATTGGTAAAAAATAGTAATTTTTTTGTTTTATTATTATAAAAGTTTTGGAAAAGAAAAAGATATTTTCGAGAAATATAGCGATTCATGTGGTAAAATGAAAAAAATGTAATTTTTTATATTCTATAATAAACAAAATAAACAATTTTTTATATAAGTTTTTTATAAATAACATGAGATAATAGTTCTTCTATAATAATAATGAAGGTAGAATACTAATTTTATTTCAGAAAATCAAACGTAACGTAGGTAAAAGATACTAAACTATTCATATTACTAGCCTATAGCTTTATGCATTTTTCCATCTGAATCATATAAACTTTCTCATATGTACACATTTAAGTCTTGATTATTTTCAAATGTAAGGTATAAATGTTCCACTCATGTCTGAATCTGCCGGGGATCTTCAAGGCTCACACAAAAGCATGTATATTTAATGTCCATCCAGGCTCCGCAAAGACGTTACCATCATGATTCATGAGCTCGTGCAGAAAAAAACTAAACATTACATGACGGCGTAATTATAACAAACATTAAAGAAGCTTTGAATCTTTAAAGACCCACCTTAAATTCTCGTGACATTAATCCTTAAAATCTCTTTTTCACGTAGCTCCATTTTGTCTCTTCAACCCTGTACCATAATGTCCATCTCCGACTCTCCACACATATGCACAAAGGATCCTCGTGATGAAGAGCTCTTATATCTCACGAGTTTCGTCTTCCATTTTGCAGAAGCCAGACTTCCACAGCATGGCTCCATCCGAGTCCCGGTTTTCGAATTCTATTACTCCCTTCAACTGCTTCAAATACCCCCCAACATTTCGTCTTCCAAACCATCCTCATGAAACACAAAATACCCTACATTTTTATTATCCTACCGTTACTTTAAATCCTTGTAATGGAATTTTTAAAAAACCACCTCGTTTTCACTATTGTTTCACTTTACATTGCTTCTACGCATTCCATCTTTAGTACAGCCACGCTCCAAACTTACATAGTCCAGCTTCACCCACATGGAATGCCAAGTTCTGTTTACAACTCCAAGCTCCACTGGCACCTCTCCTTTCTTCACAAAACCGTGTCCTTGGACGAAAATCCATCATCTCGACTGTTGTATTCTTACGGTTCTGCTATGGAAGGTTTCTCAGCTCAGCTATCAGAGTCTGAACTTGAATTCTTGAGAAAGTTGCCTAATGTCATTGCCGTTAGGCCTGACAGGAGATTTCATGTTCAGACCACTTATTCTTACAAGTTCCTGGGACTTAGTCCTACAAAAGGAGCTTGGCAGGAATCAGGTTTTGGGAAAGGAACGGTCATTGGCATCCTTGACACAGGAATTTGGCCTGAAAGCCCCAGTTTCGATGATCAAAACATGCCTCCGGTGCCTAAGAAATGGAAGGGCATATGCCAGGAAGGTCAAGGATTCAATAGTTCAAATTGTAACAGGAAAGTGATTGGTGCCAGGTTTTTCATCAAAGGACATCGTGCAGCTTCCCCATCCCTATGCCAAATGCTGTTGTGGAGTATGTGTCCCCGCGTGATTCCCATGGTCATGGGACCCACACAACGTCAACAGCAGCAGGGGTTTCGGTTCCAAATGCTGGTGTTTTTGGCAATGGAGCAGGCATAGCTAGTGGGATGGCTCCAGGTTCACACATTGCCATGTACAAAGTCTGTTGGTTTACTGGATGTTATAGCTCTGACATCCTGGCTGCAATGGATGCTGCTATAAGAGATGGAGTTGACGTCCTATCACTTTCCCTTGGAGGTTTCCCACTTCCGCTTTATGATGATACCATTGCCATTGGCAGCTTTCGAGCCACAGAACATGGAGTTTCTGTTGTATGTGCAGCGGGAAACAATGGCCCTATTAAATACTCAGTCGCAAGCATAGCTCCTTGGATTACCTCGGTAGGAGCAAGTACACTTAATCGACGCTTCCCAGCTACTGTTCAAATTGGCAGTGGCAAAAAGATTTATGGAGAATCTGTGTACCCTGGAAGGCAATCATTTGCTGCTGGCAGAGACCTTGGAATTGTTTACCTTAGTGGAGGAGATAAGGGAAGCGAATTCTGCTTTCAAGGATCTCTTCCTAAAGAGAAAGTTCTTGGCAAAATAGTAGTTTGTGACCGAGGTGTCAATGGAAGAGCGGAAAAGGGTGAAGTGGTGAAAGAGGCAGGTGGAGTTGCCATGATTCTGGCAAATACTGAGATAAACCTAGAGGAGGATTCAGTTGATGCTCATGTCTTGCCAGCAATTACAATAGGCTATGCTGAAGCACTTCATTTAAAATCTTACATAAACTCAACTAGCAGACCAACAGCTCGAATAGAATTCAAAGGAACGTGATAGGGAGATTTTCAGCACCTGAAGTGGCTCGTTTCTCAGCAAGAGGACCGAATCTGTATGATCCTACGATCTTGAAACCAGATGTCATTGCTCCTGGAGTGAATATAATTGCTGCATGGCCTCAAAACTTGGGGCCAAGCAGCCTTCCTGAGGATTCTAGGAGAGTAAATTTTACTATTATGTCAGGAACCTCCATGTCATGTCCTCATGTTAGCGGAATTGCTTCTCTGATTCATGCTGCTCATCCTAAATGGAGCCCAGCAGCAGTCAAGTCCGCAATAATGACGACAGCTGACCAAACAAACCATCAGGGGAAACCGATAATGGATGGGGAAGACCCAGCAGGACTATTTGCCATTGGATCAGGACATGTAAATCCAGAAAGAGCAATCAATCCTGGACTCATTTACGATATCAAAGCTGAGGATTACATAACTCATCTATGCACACTGGGTTATGGAGCTATGGAAATCTTCACCATCACACACAGGAATGTCAGTTGCCATGATATTCTGCAGAAGAACAAAGGATTCAGCCTCAACTATCCATCCGTTTCTGTCGTCTTTAAGGGCAAAATGAGAAGGAAAATGGTTAGAAGGCATGCAACTAATGTGGGTGAATCAAATTCCATCTACTCGGTGGAAGTTTCAGCACCTGAAGGAGTTAGAGTTAGGGTAGGCCAAGGAGGCTGGTGTTTAAGCACACCAACCAAGTTTTGGGATACAGAATATGGATTATATCAAGGAAGAGAACAAATGCTCAAAAAATTGTCTTCTGAAGGACAATTGACGTGGGTTTCTTCTGGCAAAAGTATTTATAGGGTGAGAAGTCCCATCTCTGTGACATGGAAGCCCAAGTGACCATTTCAGTATTTCAGCTCTTCTATTCGAGAGTAGGTGCAATTTTCTACGGAACTGCTTGGTGGATAGGTGGGAAGGGAATCTGTATTTGAGTTCTACTCAGATTACAAATTTCCAACTAATAATTAAACTATGACATAGGTTCATTATTTCATGGTGTCATCAGACTTTGGAAAAATAAGTTGAAATATATACATCTTTTTGGATACTGTTTTGGTAGCCGTTTGCTTAGAGCTCTCCACAAGTACTCCCCACAGACAAAATCATAAAATAATGAACCTATCATACTGCTAATATTATTAAAATTAAATTGATTATAAAAAATTTGGTATAAAAAAATTTAAGAAATTCAATTACAATTGAAAAAAATTTGGTCCTCTCACATATCATATCTAATATTATTAAAATGAAATTGATTATGAAAAAACTGGTATAAAATAATTTAAAGGATTCAATTATAATTGAAAAAATTTGAACCGTTTATTAATGCTATGAGACCGGTTCTGTTATAACCGCCACAGACTATAAAATTTTCCAAATCTAATATATATATGTGTGTATTTTTCCCTTTAACTACCTTATTATTGTAAGTAACCAACTTTCCCAATTACCCCTTTCTTTTCCGTTTTTCTCTCCTCGACGCTCTCTCTCTCTTCACGCGTTTATCTATATCTTATTTTAACTTACTGCTTTCTCTCTTTCTTCTCTACTAGATTATACTGACTTACCCACCTTTCAATTAAATGCAGTAAATAAAGAGTTGCTTTCCTCTCATTCGCTGTATTTTATTTGATCTTAAGGCTATTTTAGAATCATATTTCTTTTATCTTTTTCAATATATTTTGTAGATTTCATTAGCTTTTTTACTCCACTAACAAGGTTAGGGTATTTTGTTCATTAATTTGTTTATTTACAAGTGGAATTCAACTTATAGTATTTTTTTCAAAAAAACATTTAATATTTTGAATTTTCAATGTTACATTACATTACAGATAAAATCTTGTTATGAATTCGAATGATAATATGCTTGGAAAGGTATGTGTTCTCTTTTGTGGTTGCTTTAAATCGTTATTTAATATCTCTCTCTCTCTCTGTGTTAATATTGATTAGATTTTTCTCCATTTGATCTTCTAGCCATAAATTTTAAAAGTATGTGGAGGATATAATTGTTTAATTTTTAAGATTTATGTTTAATTAGAGTTGATAGTACTGATGTTGCTGCTTATGTAGCGGTTATTTAACTTTTAAGATGAGATATACATTTTTTATTGCCTTTTTTAGAATATATATTGTATTGCTAATAAATAATTGTTACTATTTTTGAATTGTTTAATAAAAAATGAACTATTTTTAAAAAGGTTAATGCTCCATTTGATACTTGAAACTATGACAAAAAGATCAGTTAGATACTTAAACTTTTAATTTGTTCAATTTCATATTCCAAATGAACTTTTTATGCCCTAAATACTATTTTATCCAATCATTGTCTGACATGTGTCATTTTTTTAAAGAGACAATAAAAGAATGAGATATTATTTAGGATACAAAAGAGTTTATTTGAAATATGAAATTAAACAAATTAAAAGTTCAGATACCTAATTGATCTTTTGATCAAAGTTCAAGTACCAAATAAGACATTTATTGTTTTTAAAATGCTCTTTAAGTATAAGGTAAAATCTTCTAATTCTTAATTTTTTATCAAATTTAGATGCTTTTGTTTTATATTAGCATTGATGATTAAGTCAACAAAATGATGAAGTTGATATTTCAAAAAATTGAACAAAGATAGAGGCTGTGTTTGATATTTCAAAAATTTTAAAAATGGTTTTATATTACATAAGTGCGATTTTGCACATTCGAACTGTATCTTTCCGTTTTTCATAATAACTTCATATGTCATTTCAGTATGATTTTTCACTTTTTTCAGCACACATATTGCAGGTGCATCAACCTCTGGTTATTTCTACAATAAAATATTGATCCTATGGGCTCCTAATCGAATAAAGTCAGCAAACAAAACTATTCAACAGAGCATATCTTTAAAGGTTTTAACGTATCTGTCGAAATTTTGCTTGTAGAATTGATTTTCCATTCAAACAACATAATATTATTGTTAAAACAGAGCAAGGACCAATCAAAGTGAAGAGATTATCATCTCAACAGACATTCTATACTCTAAATGCCAAAATGCTAAGAGCTTTATGAATGTAACAAGAACTTAATTGTCTGAAACAAAATATTTCCATTACAAAAATTATAACCCGGCCGCCGGGTTTTGGGGGGGGGGGGGGGGGTGGTGGTGCGTGGGGGGGGGGTGGGTGTGTGTGTGGGGATGGGGGGGAATTAACAGTGCAACGGTGTCTCATGGAAGTTCTAAAATTGCTAATAGAAACTAATCCTCGATTTGGAGAAGATGCTTTTGCTAATTTAAGAACCGATGACAACTTCCAAGTCTTATGCTATTTCACATCAAGCACATAGCAGATTGGATCCTTTACTTTGAACCCAACAAAAAAGAATGCAGTATGAGATTTCCCTTGTTGTGGCCAAATGTAAATTGACAACTTAATATCATAGCTTTTCATCTTTTTCATGTTCTTTCTGGGGCAAAAAGTTCCTGAAATTCTATTTTTAAAACTAGATGATCTAATAATCCATATCAAATAAATATCATCAACAGCATACGCAAGACACTCATCTATATTCCTCTGGCAAGCGGTATCCAGACATGACTATTTTGTCAGCAAACATCTTTCCAGTCTTTGGCATAACATGCCAGTGCAATGTTAAGTTAAAATCTTTACCACGGAGGTTACTTCCCTGAAAGAGAATAGACACCAAGACATTCTATAAAACAGACACCAAGAGCAAATAAATATGAGCAGTAAAGCAGTCACAACAACTCATGAGCAAATCTGGAATATCATATACCTGATCAATAAAACGATACTTGTTTGATGTATGAATGGAGAACTTGGCATACTCCTTTTCGGGGATGATACCATCCCACAATGACACCTGTTAAGAATAAACCATGATCAGCTTAATGAGCATTTCTCTAAATCTAGGGATGGGACACATTGACCCTGCGGCAACCATTTAATAAAAAAAACCAGCATGCCTTGGGCGTTGTGATGCAAATATGAGTGAGAAGACATGATAGTCAGTACATTCAGTAAGGCAGCAATTTGATTTGATACACACAGATTGTGGTCAATCAAAACAAGGATATGCTCGTATCATCATATGACATACCTGATTTAAGGAATTTTTAGGGGTTTCATATTCTGCTGCAATAAAAACAAAAACCTGCAATCATGACAAAAATATTTTTCATCAGATACAGCAAGATACCGGAAAACTCACATATTAACAGCTAGAACAATATGGAGCAAATGGGTAGAGAAGAACCTGCTTGGTGTTCCATGTGAAAAGAGACTGCAAGTCTGCGGATATGTTCAATGTCATGCTGACCTATAGACAATAAAGAGAGCACACTTCAGATCAAGAATAAAAGTATGTACCAGCATGTGTTACTGACATAACAAATAAACAAAACAATTCAGTTTCATAAGTCCTGTTTAAAGTTTGGGGTTTGACCAGAGAACTCCAGAACACTGGGAAGCCAGTCAAAATTATTAGAAAATTTTCAAGTCTCTTAGTGTATAGAAGCAATCATCTTATGCTCTCCCACCATTCCGACTCTTGATTATATGAATCAAAATGAACTGATAATATGTGTGTAAGTTTATTTCTCAAGATATTTCCTTCTAGGAGTCAGCCAATTCGGCTCCAAAAAGGCAGATGAAACTGATTCCAGAAACTCTTTTTCTTGCCTCTAGCAGTTTACCTCATAACTTTTACTGTTAAGCATCACGTGTTGCAAAGCGTGTGATGCAAACTACATTAATTGTTTCTCTGAATAGTGCAGTAATCAAATTCTCAATCTCCAGACAATCATTTTGCAGCATCTTATAAGGACCGGGCACAAGTAAATTCTATATGTTTTGGCACTATTCCAAGTCTAAAAGTAAACACTTGCAGAGGAAGAGGTATCATTCAGATTAATGTCACCACTAAATGCATTGGCAACTAAGCAAGTCACACTTTTGAATTATTATTGAACTCTGATATTACTAGGACATCATTTTGAACAAAGTTTGTTCGGTGTAGAAGTTCTGTATAACCACATAATTACATACAAGAATTCAATTTAAGTACACTGCATTTAGGAGAGATGGGAAGAACAGGGATACAGGATCTTCAGGCAACCACAGTTATTCACCATATTTTGTTCAGATGCAAACAAGGTGGATGTACACTTCAATTAAGGAGGTCAGGTGTGCTGATAGACGATATTTAGTCATATCTGCTTACTCTCAAAAATTAGCCAGCACATCACTGGAAGTGAGATTTGTGCAAGAGAATATATATCAAATCAATAAAATGAGAACAAATAAAGATTTTGCTTATATTTAGGAATCTTGTTTTTGCTCCTCCTCCTCTTCATAGAGCTGCTTGCTGAAGAAATAGAAAGTCGACTCTCTTTTCTCTTATATACATGATAATACATGAATGGCCAATCTTCTTTTATTCATCAAAGAGAGGCCAATATAGATAGTTCACATTGATATGCCCTTCATTCAGAAAAGAGAAGAAAAGGATTTTATCCTTGAACATCTTTTGAACTATTTAATTAGATTTCGTGTTGGCAATTCAGCACTGTAGAAAGAGAAATGATCAATATACTTAGCTATGCCCATGATTTAAGAAAGGACATTTTGAATCAGAACTATTATGTCTTATAATAAAAAAAATGCAAAGCATCATGATATTCCAAACTCAAGTGCAAACAACCTACCTCGTCATTTCCATCTTGGTGCCTCTGAAACCAGTTAATATTCAAAACCTGCAACCAGGAAGAAAATGATCATTCAATGTAAAAAAAACTAAGATATACCTTGCTTATATGATCTAAAACAATGGCCACAACTTGATTGATGACATGATTCACCAAACAAACGTCAACTGATGTGATGAAACTCATAAACATGCACACTAAATGCACACACACACGAATATTTTTTTCCCCCTAACAACTACACAACATCAAGTGACAGGTATCCCAATCACAAAGGAGAGATCAAATGATGCAAATAAGTATCTTAAGAACTTTTACCATCCCATCAATATTGAAATAAATATAGACGGTTGAATATGAATTTGAGCCGCTGTATGACCAACGGTATAGAGTTTTCCTACACATTTACATTTAAATCTACACTTGCAAACATGCACGCATAGTTTTACTATACAAATAGACGATTACAGCACACAGAAATTTTTTACCAAAATCTCCATATTTTTAAATCATCTGAAAAAGTTTGCTCCAATAAAGCGCAATGGAATAATAGGAGAATTAACATCTCTCTCTCTCTCTCTCTCTGTTGCAGTTTACGGAATCGGTAGAAAAGAACCAACCTTTCGTCAAAAAAGTCATCAAATTTCACACGCTTTTAACCACATTTAGGTCAAATCAGTAACTTGAAACAACTAATTTCACTTTCGATGATCTATTAATTGTATAAAACGAACCACTGATGCAATAAAAAAATTCACGATCAGGAAGCCGCGTACGAATCAAATACAGACAAAGCGATACAAGATTCAAAACCGATCGAGCTTCCTTACCGCATTCGTAAACTCAAACCACTGAAAAATCGATCTATAAAAATACGATAAGATTTAAAAACAAAAAATCGAGCTTGAAGGAAAAAAGTGAAGTTAGGGTTTGGGGGGAGTAAGGACCTGAACATGAGCTGATGGTGAAGGAGAGTTGAAATTATCGGAGAGAGAGGCGATGGCGCACATTAGCGCAAGGACCGTTATAGCGAACGTTAGCACCGCATTGCCCCTGTATCCGAAGGAATGCATTCTCTCTCTCTCTCTCTATCTCTTAGAGCTCACAGTTTAGTGGTTTCTTCTTCGTCTTCTTCTTCTTTTTTCTGTGACGAAGTAGGTCAAGGTTCGACAGTGGTGACTGTTCGCTGCACATTCATTGGTCCAGCTTGTATGGCGTTTTGCTGATGTGGCATTTCTTATACTATAATTAAAAAAATTACCGATTCTTCGGATTTAACAATTAAAATATTTTTTTATATTAATTTCTTTTATAATTAGTCGAATAATGGGTTCAACGATCCGTCTTACTTAACAGTTTCTTCATTAAGTTTTAGTTTTTTTTTATATTTTTAATTTTAACTTTGTACTCTTTTTTTTTTTAACAAATTTATCTCAAAGAGTGATAGAAATTGTAATTTAATACGACTTGAACAACTTAGATCTTAATATAAAATTTTAAAAAATATAAATGCTGAAAAAAAGTACTAGTTATGCATTTATCTCCACTATCAAGTTCTGTTTTTTTTTTTAAATATGGTATATATTCAATTTACTCTCATTAAAGTTTTCAAAGTATTAATTAAAAATTTCTAAGTGGTTTCTTCTTAGAAAGCCTTTCCATCACATGTGCATTATCTATCTATATATAAAGGATCCAAAATATAAATGAAATGAAGATCATATAATTTTTTTGTACTTATAATAATACCATCTTAGTACATGCTTTCCATTTTCACCTACAAATGTGAAGAGATATATTTATATCCATGCCATTAAGATACACACACATTATAACACATTTAAATATATTTATATCTAATTTATATGTATATGTTACAACTCTTTTGTCCACTTTAAAGGCTTGATAGTAGTATTTAGATAACTTATGACACCATCCTCTAACTAATAATATGTTTGTATATAGGGTTTCAAGTTTGACAACATGATATAAATTTTGTGTGTTTCGCATATAACTATTTTTTGTGAGATTTAAGGGATTATTAATAAACTAATGCTATATATCTCGTAATATAAAAATAAATAAGTTATAATGAAGGGTCAAAGTGTCAATTGATATAAAATCATAAGGTTATATGGTCAAAGACTAAGTGTAATTGTATTGTGATTATCTGACAGCGACATGATTTGAAATGGAAATTTAGCAGTTGTACACCAGCTTTAACACTATCAACATAGGAACCAACGCTGCCAGCATGCATTGTTAGGCTTAGGCAGTGTAAGGTCGGCGTTGGTTTGTGAGAAATGGTCAGAATCGAGTACACCGTCAAGTTTGAGATTTACGATGCCGGCATATGTGTCGGCGTGTTCATGAAGAAAAATGACTCGAGAGCTCTCACTGCTTTCACACCGCCAACTTTACTCATAATGTCGTCGGCCTTCAATCTACACCACCAGCGTACGGTTAAAAATCTACCAGTGTATGTGTTGCGAAGGAGATGAAAGTGCACGAGTTTTTTTATATATTCCTCCTTTGTTTCTTCTTCAAAACAAAACCCTAAACCTTTATAGATATCCTCTGAGAGTTCATAGCCGCCAAAGAGATTCTGAAGTCTAGATCAAGTAATTGAATCTCTATCTTTGCTTTAGGATTTCAAAGATTATCAGTTTTTCTTAGGGTTTTTCTATTGAAATTGAAGGTGGAATTGGAGGATATCTCTATCGGGTTTGGAGATCTGTTTCTGTTGATCAAAGGAGATTTTGAGATCAATTTTAGGTAAGTTTTGAATATCCTTGATCCCTATCATTATAAAGTAATGATTTTGATGGTTTTGATCTGAACAATATGAAATGGAATCCTAAGGTTTATAGGAGTTGTTGGAGAAATCTGTTCTATTGGAGAATTGTTGGATTAAAATAAAAAAGAAACGTGTGAATTTTTTATTTTGTTGAGATTAGGGTTTAGATGGAATTTGAGTTAGAATTATGTAAGGAAAATATTATTTTGAAATCTGTATGTTCATGTTGTCAGGTTCTTGTAAATTAAGGTTATGATTCTAAAGGAGATTTTGGTGATTTAGAGTCCTGTTTCTAGAATTTGATTCAAGTATGACCTTACCTTGTTTACTGTATGTGCTTGTAGATTTAGATTTGTTTGTTGTATGTGTTGTAGGATTAGAATTTTAAATTGACTTAATTCTATACACGATAAGAAATTATGTTTGCTACTTGTGCTTGGCTTTGGTTGGTAAAGCCCACGTAGAGTGTGATACTAACGAGGCATCCTGATGATCTATGTTTAAGGTTGTCCCAAGTGGACTTGTGCATAGAGATGATTTATGTAGTTTAGGAGTAATGCAAGTACGACACCTCGAATGTGTGTAAGATTCCCAACACTATATATGTATACATGACTTATTTTCTATATTGCTTGTTTTTATGGAGTCATGAGATACTCTAGATTTGAAACTAGATGCATATGGTTCTGAATTGTGTTGTTTGCTAACTAAATCATAGATAATAAATGGAATTGGATGCATTAGAAATAGTGACACGAAAATATATATGTTGTGTGTGCATATACATTTGTATGTGGTTTGGCGTACTGGGCTTTTCATTCATTCCTTTCATTTTTCAGGAATAGGTGCAGATTCGGTTTATTATGATCTATCTGGCTTTGATATATTTGTGGATGAGGGGGAGGACGATGGTAGACCAGACATTCCTGCAGATATGTAGATTATTTGGACTACTATGAGATTAAGTTGAAGGCTTATTGAACTTTCTATGTTTTATGAGAGATTACTTGTTTATGAGTTTAAGATTAAGTTATGAAGTTTTCCTTTTTGTTTTAAGTTTCTTTTAAAGTTGGCTTTGGTTTATGCCAACAAGTTTATCTTCAAGAGTTGGTTTTATATGAGATGTTTTAAGATAGGTATCTTTATGAGAGTATTGAAGTTTTATATTTTGTATCTATTTATGGTTTAGAATATTATAGCCTTGGCGTGTTCTTGTAAGAGAAGGACACGTGGTAGGTTGTAATGTCCTTACTTTTAGGGCGTTAGATATCTATTACTAAGTGTCTTTTTTTATTAGTTTAATGTGGGAAAAGAAATAACTTTTAACTGTGTCAACAACACAAGTGGACATCTGGGGTATTTATTTACCAAGTCCATAACATAAGAAATGACATATTCAGAACTTTACCAATTTGTGTAGTCAACTAGTTGGAGTCTAAAAGTGTCAATTTACTGCCTAAACTTTATTTATTTTTTCAATTAATAACCTGAACTTTAGCTAGTTTTGTAATTAATTATCTCATATAGGAACTATAAATGAACTTGAAAAGTTCCTAACTAGTAAATTTATTTTTTTATACTTCAGGTACTTAATTGTATATATTAGCAAACTTTAGTACCAAATATTACTTATAAGAATCTATTTCATTGGAAATTCCTGGTAGTGCTTGAATTGTATAACATATTATATATAAAATATAAATTTGAAATAGTGATATTATTCTATTAGTGTTTGGATTTCATGATCTTTCCTACATCCATTAATTTTGATGATATGGAATATTAAATGAAGATAAAGATATAACTAATAGCCATTCACCAATGTGTGTGTATATATTAAATGCAACAACAAATAAAATTTAAAATATAAAATAATTATCAAATTAAACCAAATACATATTAATGATTTAAAGAAACAAATTATGCAAAAATGATATTAAAATACTTCAAGAAAAGAACAATATACTAGTTAATCACACACATATATATATTCATTAAATTAGAAAAAAATGATAAACATATTATATTTATTAAATCAAAGAAGTCATCATTATGATTTAGTTATTAAATTTGTATGTAACCTAACAATGCATGATAGATGCACAAACTCATTGAAAATTTAAAACGAAAAAAAAAAAAATCTGTTGTCGATGATATATGATAATGAACTACATGTTAATAATCATTCTTCATATTTTAGGAAAAAGGGAATTAATAATAACATTTTCAATAAAAGCAAAAAATGCACAAATGCTAATAAGGCAAAAATAAACCCAAAAATAGGCAAATTAAACTTATCTTTTGAAGAAAGTGGCTGATCTCGTCTCTTGAAAAGACAAATCTAGTGTTAACCTCATCTCTTGAAGAGACAAAGTCATTAAAGATGAGGTTAATGTATCTAGACTAAACTCGTCTCTTGAAGAGACGAGATTAGCCACTTGCAACATCATCTCTTCAAGATTAGTCACTTTCAACATTATCTCTTCAAAAGACAAGTTCAACTTGCCTCTTTTTGGGTTTATTTTTTACCTAGTGGCATTTGTGTTAAACTTGTATGATCAATGTGAATTTTGATGAGACAATTAGTCGCATAATTAACTATTCAATTGTGTTAAACTACACTTAATTAGTCAAACAACTTGGATGAATAACATACTAGAATGTGTGTGTGTGTGTGTGTGTTGTGTGTGTATGTGTTATGTATGTATTATTCTCTAGAGATTTTGGAAGAATTAGTAAGTAAAATTCTTAAGCACCGCCTTGGTCACGAGTTTCATCGAGGGCTTGACAAGTCCATTCATCATGGTGCGACAGGCTCAAATCTCAGGCTCGACGAATTTAAAGTAACACATCCTTAGTCAAGGTTAAATTCAAGGTGCGATAAGTTTAAGGGGCGACAAGCTTAGGGTTCAACAAGTTCGAAATCTCAAGCTCAACGAGTCCAAATAAGCACAAACTTGATCCATGGTCAAATTTAAGGCACAACAAATTTAAGGCATGACAAGTCTAAGGTACGATAGTTTTAAAACACGAGCCGATTCGACATAAAAGAGTCGTTACACGCATTTAATGCTTAATGATTTTAAGACGTTATCTCTAATGGATATTTAAATATTTAAAATCTATAAATACTCTTTACTTGGGAGATTCAGATGGTGCTGAGCTAAGACGATGTGGTTAAGAGCTTTTATTTGGTAACAAAAAAATAAGACAATTCTCTCATTGTCTTTGTACTCTTGTTCATTAATCTGCGAAATCTGCAAAGAGAGAAAAAAAAATCAATTAGTTCTTTGTTATTGTATTTGTTATCTATAACAGAGCATCTTAAGGGAGAAGGAAATATTTTATTTCTTGAGTGTTTTAAACTTGTGTACTAGTTTGTTTGAGCGTGTGTGATTGAGATCAATAAAGTATGTGAAGTCCTCTAATTGGAGGCTATTTGGGTGATCATGAAGAGTAGGAAGTAGATTGAACTCCACGTTAAATTTGGGTTTACATCTTCATTCCCTATCTCTTTAATATTCTTGTCAATACTCTATTATTGGCATATTCATTGTTATTAAAGTTTAATTTTACCTACTATACAAAAAATTATTATTTGAGTATTTTAATATTCACCCCCCTCTTGAGTATTTTCTAATGCATTTTTGTTTGGTATCAGAGTCTCGTCTCTAATTTTCAGTGCTTAATCACATTTAGAGTAAAGATTCATAGCATCAAATGCACCAAAGTTTCTAAAGGGACAAGCTATTAATAGACCTCCTCTTCTAAGTGGGGAAAACTACCCCTATAGGCAGTGTATAATGAAAATCTTTCTAAAAGCACAAAATAAACTAATATGGAATGTAATATAACATGGGCCTTTGATTATTGAAGGAAAAAAGAAGAAGATTATAATGAAGAAGATTGAAAAAGATTAGATTTGAATGAAATAGCTATAAACATATTGTATTGTGGGTTAAATGAAAGTGATTTTAATAGAATATGCACATATAAATTTGCTAAAGACATATGAGATGAATTAGAAAAGACATACGAAGAAACTCCAAGAGTAAGAGATGCAAAAATAAGTCTTTTATGTGGACAATTTGAAAATTTGAAAATGCTACTAAATGAATCTATAGATAAGGTGTATAATAGATTCATCAACATCATAAATCCTTCGAGTGCTCTTAGAAAGAATTTCGCTAATGTAGAAATAAATTCTAAACTACTTAGGTCCCTACCTAAGGATTTGGAAGCAAAAAGAACTGCTATTAAAAAAGCACGAGATTTAATTGCTATAAGCAAATAGGAACTCATTGGAGCTCTCAAGACACATGAACTAATTAAGAAGCAAGGAAAGGAATCAAACAAGAAGGCCATTACTTTAAAAGCTACGAGTCATGATTCCAGTGAAGATGATGATAATGAGGAACTTGCTTTGATAGCCAAAAAGCTCAAGAACTTCATGCGGTTCAACACCAAGACAAAAAGAAAGGATGATAACAGTAGTTCCTTAAGATACAAAAAGGAAAAGAATGATATGATAAGCTGTTACAAATGTCACAAGCTAGGACATATTCAACAATACTGTTGAATGCTCAAGAAAGAATCTAAGGGATCCAGAAAAGAAGCTATTATCGCCACTTGGAGTGATGATGACTTAAGTAACTTGGTTGAGAACAATGCTTCATGGCATTGGATGATGAAGCAAGTTCTCCATCTTATGATGAAATTTGTGATATGCATGACAAAGCATACAGTAGATTGATAAAAGTGGAGTAAAAAAAATAGCATGCTTAAAACCTTAATGAAAAAAGTACGAGAAGAGTTCGATGAATTTAGAAGTGAGTATGAGGAGGTTAAAATAGAAAATGTAAAGCTGCATGAAGAAATTAATTGAAGAATGCAACTATTGTGACAAAACTAATCATATTACACACAATTGTTCAATAAGAAGAACTATGCATTTGAATCATAAAAACAATCTAGTTTGATTTCTAAAAAGGAAATCCTTATTACACTTAATCGAAAATGATCCAAACTCAAATGGGTATCAAAGAAATAACCTCCTGTTTTGTAGAAATCTTCAAGTGAAAACAACAAATGGTACCTAGATAGCTACTATTCTAGAAACATCACTGGAGATGTATTCAAGTTTACAACTGTAGAAAGATCAAAGGAATGTCACCTTCGGAGACAATCGAAAGTCAACTATTTTTGGTGAAGGTAACATTATAGTAAATAGAGATTTAGCTATAAAAAAATGTGCTTTTGGTTGATGGTTTAAAACATAATTTGGTTAGTGTTAGCCAATTATATGATAATGGTTTTAGAGTAACATTTCTTGCCAACAAATATTTTATTGAAATAATTGACAACAATCAAGCTTATTTTGAAGGGTATAGACGAAGAAATATTTACCAAATCAATCTAAATGATTTCAAGTTATCAAATGAAACTTGTTTTAGTCCCAAAATAACAAGAGTTGGCAATGGCACAAAAAATTGGGATATGTTAGCATGGATGTAATTTCAAAACTTGTTATAAAAAATCTTGTCACAGGCTTGCCAAAAATAAAATTTCAAAAGGATAAGATTTATCAAGCATGTCAACAAAGAAATCAAACTAAGAATTCTTTTAAGTTTAAGGATGTTATTTCGAATCCTAGGCCATTAGAACTATTGCACATGAACTTATTTGGTCTTATTCAAACTTTAAGTTTATGAGGCAAAAAATATATCTTGGCTATTGTTGATGACTATACTAGATATACATGGATGTCTTCGTAGTATCTAAAGACGAAACAAATAATATCTTTTTTAGATATTGCAAGAAAGTCCAAAATGAAAAAAGTCTTAATATTGTAGCTACCCGAAGTGATCATGAGGGAGAAATTGAAAATTATGAAATGAATGATTTTTGTAGTAAAAATGGAATTGAACATACTTTTTCAGTATCTAGAACTCCATAATAAAATGGTGTAGCTGAAAGGAAAAATAAAACTTTAACTAAAATGACTAAAACCATGTTGTGTGAAAAACGATTTGCCTAAATAATTTTGGGTAAAAGCTGTTAACATTGCACGCTATATATCTAATAGAGTCTTATCGAGCCTAAATATTTCCCATTCCATAATTGGATCCATATTAAGCCCGGCGTATTTAATATAGATACTCAGCACAATTAAAAAAAGTTTTGAAAAATTCCTTAAAAATATTTAATTTTAAAACTCTAGAACCACCACCAACATAAGTTTAAAAAAAATAATAAAATTAAGGCCGCTAGGCAAGCTAACCCTAATTTGAGATATTGTTCTGCGAGCTGTTCTAAAAAATCATTTTAGAAAACATTTAACCAAAAAGATCTAGACTCGGGGCTAGCCTATTACACTTAAAAATGATACCACTTATGATCTTTTAAAATTTAATGGGCCTCAATTGAAATATATTATTTTTTATTTACACAAATATATTTAAATTAATAAAAGGAAATCAAGAAAACAATACCTGAAATTCGCTAAGATCCTATAACCTAAAATGACAAAAGTTAGTCAAAATATTTAATTCTTGAAAAAGCACAAAATGAACCAAATTAGTATAAGTTAGTGAAAAAAATAAATAAGATAATGTGGATCATTAAAAGTATTTATAAAATATTTACAATAATGTGAAGAATGCAAAATATGTTAAAATGCTTAAATGAGAAAAATATCTTTATATTTTTTTATGGTTGCCTCATAGGTGCTTACATATCCGCTATGCCAGAATCAAACCCTCGTAGTTCGTTTGATTTTATAAAACTTTAATTTGTTGGATAGATTTTAATCTTCAAAATTTGCTAGATTTATGTTTTTTATCATATTAATTTTTATTCATGAAAACTCCTAGGATGCCTATATTTAAAAGGTTTAATTTTAAAAATCTAATGAAAGGATCCTAATTTTGAATATACAAATTAATGCAATTTTATTTATGAAAATCCATCTAAGTGTCAAAATAGTTGTCATGCACTAAGGATCCTAAATATGCTTATGATGCAAAAACATGCCGATTCATGAAACCGTGCAAATTCATGGAAAATGTGACTTCCGTGCTTTGTCAACAAATAGAATGCTAATCTCCCCATCAGTGACCAATTTATAATAATTGATCTGGACATCAAACCACATGTCTGAACGATTACTAATATGAAGCATGCAATCAGCAACACACATTTTATTTACGATCCATATATGACATGTAATATGAAAATGAAAGTGCAATGTCTCCTGATCAACATGTACGATTCATATCGCATTGCTTTTACCCATCAAATATACAAACAACTCTTCAAAATTGATGTACGGATCAAGGCGAAATCGCGAGTGGCAACGAGCCATCGGAACGACAGAAAGTGCATGGACCCAAAAATTGGCTTGGAGTCACTATTCGCGGATCATTTGCATGTGCAAGTCGGCTTCTGTTTTTGTCAGCAGGATCCAAACAGTGACAGATTTCGTGTGCTCCGACTCAAATGAATGGTTCGATGTGAATTGGTTTGGTTTGCGAAAGATGGAAGTTTGGCTTGCTCATTGGTGAAGCAGTGGTTTACGGTAATGATGGAGATGGACTGGTGATGGGTTAACTCACGAGCTCGATGGTCTTACTGGAGTGCATGCACGACTCGCAGATCAATAGGGACAGTCAACATTCGCGATTGCGGACTCGGTTCTATTTTGGTCTAGATGACTCAACTATCCGTGTTCAAACTTGGTGAGGGAGGATGATGATGTGGGTTCTGGTCTAGTTTTGGATTTCTTCCGTCAATGGCAAAGGTGGATGGGTATCGGAGACTAGCTATGTTGGGTTTGTGTTTTGCGGATGGCTATGGCAATGGTCTTGACGAAGTTAGAAGCTTGACTGGGCAAGTTGGAGAAGAAGTCGGAGATGGGAGGGTCGAAGGAGATGGCAGTGACGGAAAGGAAGAGGTCGTTGTCCGTAGATGTCTAGCATGGTGGAGGTTTGAGATGGTTCAATGTCCACGTTTGTGTCTCTGTGCGGCCATAGGCTTTAGTCGCGAGGCTGAATGGTGCTTGTAAATCAATGGAGATGAAGACTTTGGTTTAGAGAGAGAGAGCTTAGGCTCTAGAGCGAAAAAGACCCTGATTGGGGAGGTGGATGAAGATTGAGTCCTTCAGTCTTGAGAGAGCAAGAGAATAGGGAAGAAGATGATTTTCTCCCGCCAGATTGTGAAAACGGGTGCCCTGTTTTAATCTGATTTTTCTTAAAGATAGAATCCAACTAAGAGATAAGCTCAAATCGACTTTGAGAAAATCTCCAATTTGGTACTAGAATAGCTCCTCCTTCTTTTTCACGTGAATCTTACAATAGTGGGATTTTATGATAAAATTTGGTAAGATTAATGTAAAGAAGGATAGAAATAAAATGGGATTTGATTAGATATGAGCCGATCATATCTTTCTGCTATCTCAGTCACGTGACTATCTTAAAATGCACCCCAACAGTTGAATCCACGACCTCTTCAAAGTTCGAACTATATACATGTGCCAGACCAGCGAGCAAGTTGCTAGTTTCATTTCAACACTTATCTCACCCATTGAATTTAGCCAAATGCCGGTCGAATTAAATACACCAAGTACCAATCACATCTCTTAACATAAAATGCTGTGATTTATGGGATTCATTCATTTAAGCTTTATATGATTCTAAAATAATGTTGACCCAATTTATCTTTATTAATTTCTATCTTTTTCATTTTTTTTTGTATTTTTGTATTTTTTTTTTTTTTTGAGTTTTATATTTTTGGGATTTTCTTGATTTTTCATTTTTTTTTATGTAATTATGCAAACCTAGCAAAAGGAAAAATAAGGAATGGGATGGTAAAAATAAGGTGTCTACAAGTCTTCATAAGAACAATTCTTATGAAAACCTCCTATGAGCTTTGGAATGAAGAAGTCCTAACATCTTTTATTCTCATCCTTTTAGTACTAAATGTTACATCTTGAACAATGAAAAAGAACAACCAGCTGAGTTTGATGCTAAAAGTGATGAAAGCATTTTTTTGGGTTACTCTTTAACTAGTAAAATATATAAAGCATTTTTCTGGGTTGTTGTTTTTAATGATTCTTTGTCTCATATATATTCAATTGATGATGTGGATAATATTTGAATTGATCTGAATAAGTTTTCTCTTAAAAATAGTAATAAAAAAGTATATGAAGGAAATGAACATAAAAAGCATATTATGCATAAATCTATTAACAATGATCTTCTAAAAGAATGGAAATATGCAATATCACACTTAAACGATCTAATAATAGGTGAACCTTCAAATAAGGTATAGACTAGATCTTCCTTAAGAAATATGAGCAATCTAGTCTTCCTATCCTAAACCGAGCCTAGAAATATAGAAGAAGCTTTAAAAAATGAATTTTGAATACAAGCGATACAAAAAGAATTAAATCAATTTACAAGAAATGACGTTTGGAACTTAGTTATTAGACCTAATAATAGACCAATTATTGGAACTAAGTGGGTCTATAGAAACAAGCTAGATGAAGTAGGAATAGTAGCAAGAAACAAAGCTAGATTAGTAGTTAAAGGATATAATAAAAAAGAAGACATAGTTTTGATGAGACCTTTACCCCGGTTGCTAGACTAGAAGCCATTAGAATGCTTTTGGCATTTGCTGCATTAATTTTTTTTCTCTTTTTCAAATGGATGTAAAAAATGTTTTCTTAAATGGTTTTATAAAAAAAAAAATTTATGTAGAGTAACCACCAGGTTTTAAAAATAATAAATTCCCTGATCTTATTTTCAAATTAAGCAAAGCTCCTTATGGTCTCAAGCAAAACTCCTAAAGCTTGGTACGAAAGATTTTGTAACTTCCTATTAAACAAAGGATTTTCTCGAGGAAAAATCGATACAACTCTATTTATCAAAAATCACATGTTATACACATTGATTGTGCAAATCTATGTTAATGCTATTGTATTTGGAGCTACTAACATAAGTCTTATTGTAGACACCTCATTTTGACATTCTTTTTGTCAAAATAAATACTTAGCTTAGTATATACATAATTAAAATAATTGAATTTTGCAAATTATAAATGTTAAAGCTAGGAATGAAAATTAAAAAATAATAATAATAAATCAATTTAATAGAAATAAATATAATGGATGTAATATGTATAATTAATATAGTATAACATAATTCAAAAATTCGTAAAAAAAAAAAAATTACTATTCATCTTCTCCTACCTCCGGCCGCCCGATGGGGCGTTTTCAAGTCCATTTTTGACCCGTTTTTTACAAAATAAATACATATTTTGAAACTAGACACGGAGTATTTTATTTTGACATATAATTTGCATATTTTCATAAACTATAACTATTTCAAAACCCCTTTCCGACCGCTGCCCAGAAGCTCCGCCGCCTCCTGTTGCAATAGACCCAACCTCCGCAGCCGTCGGATCCAAATCCAAACGCGCTCGTCCTTGCATCGTCATCGGCTATTCTCCAAAAGCGCGCGTCCTTCCACCCAATTCTCCCCCTGCATTGGCCATCATCTTCACGCGCGTCCAGAATCCATTTCTCCAGTGCAAGTAAGCTCCAATTCGTTTTTTAATAATAATAATAATAATATAACAACAACTATATTATGATATTAAAAAATAGAAATTAAAAATAAGAAAAATGAAAATAATTAATATATAATTGTAATAGCAAAATCTGTTATGAATATATTATTTTTAAAAAAAAATTCAAGATATGTAAAATTAGTAAAAGCCTTATTCATACTAGTATAGTCGTATTAATTTTTTTCCTTGTCAATAAATGAAATTGTCTTGTTCTAAAAAAATATTGAATTGCAATTTAAGGTTTAATTTTTTTTGCCATAATATAGTTTTTTATAATGTTCTATCATTAATTTGGTGATAATCTTGTCTTGTGATAAAAGTTGAATTTTATGATTTTCGTCCAATTGATGATCTTGCTTTAATAATACAAATATGAAAGTCTTGATTTGAGTAAAATTTGTAATTGATTTATAACACCTCATTATACCATGATTTTTGAAAGCTTCGAACTTTGTGAATATTTGATTTCATCGTTACGTATCTAGATGTTTTCATAATGCTACAAATTGATTTTTTTATATTGTTATTATGTTAATGAATACAATTACATGAACTCATATTGTTAGCGTTTATACCGTATTCTTGATATGAATGATGAATAGATATGTTATTTTGCTATGATTGTTATATAAAATTCTTGAATAAAATATGATACACTATGTATGATAATTTCAATTTGATTTATGATATTTTGTAATATAATCCCTGTAATTATTTGATTCATCATAATGCATATGTTGATAGGCAATTAATATAAATTTGATTTCCGCCATGATAGCTTGTTGATATAAATTTGATTTTTACTACAATATTTTGTTAATGTGAATTTGATTTCCATCATGATATATTCTATTAATACCGTTTTGATGTAAATTCTATTTTTTCGATGAGATATTCAATAAGTAATTTGATAATATAAAATTTGTGATGATATTGTTTTGTTAAAATTAGCTTGTTAAATATTGATATTCCTTATAATATTTTTATTCTTGATGATATGTATGATCAATTGATATGCATGATATGTGGTTATGATTTCTTGTTCAAAATTTTGTCATCTAGAAAAAATCCAATTTTCCATAAAATTGCTAAAACCTAACTTAATAGATTTAGGGTTCATGTTAAAAGATATGTATATATTTTTCATAAAATTAACAAACTTAATGAACTTAAAGCGAAAAGATTTCGAAAAATTTTAAAATTAACCAACAAACTAAGTTTTTCTAAAAGAACCACGTGTAGTCTGATCCTGATTAGCGGGTACGTAGGCACCTAAATGGGCGACTTAAAATATGTAAAAAAATTATTTTTTTGTGAATTTGTTTTATTTGATTTGTTTAGTTTAGAATACATGAATATTGGTAAAATTTGATAAGATTTGATTAATTTGAATATTTCGAGTTTTTATATTATATATGATTATTGATGGAATTTGATTAGTATTTTTGTGCATATTAGACATATGTTTAGTTAATTAGATCCTGATAAATAGTTTAGATTTTGAAATTAAGGTTTAAAAGAAAGCAATTTAAATATGAAAATTTAAAGTGGTAACCGTTTAGGTTTTAATAAGTTAGCCCTCGAACTCAAGTTAATTTCTGGTTCTCGTTTTCAAAAAACGATTTTTTTTTTTTTTTTTTGCAGATTAGTAGCAAAGCCAAAATCAACCTACCCATTGGTTTTAGTTTTTTTTTCTCGACTTTAGTCGAGTAGCGACTCCAAAATATTTTTAAAAATTCAAAAATTCCTTTAATTCTTAGTCGAGGATTCGTATTGAATGGGTTAGGGTTTAGTACGAATCGGATTAAAGAAAATCGAAAAACCAGGCTCGACACTTATGAATGAATTTGTTGAGTCCGTGAAGAATGAATTTGAAATGAGCAGGATGAAATAACTCAATTACTTTATAGGTCTTTAAGTGAAGCAATATGAAAACGGAACCTTCATCAGCCAGTCTAAATATACCAAGGAACTCTTGAAAAGATTCAAAATGGATAAATATAAAATAATACCTATACCTATGAGTATAAACGTAAAACTTGACAAAAATGAAAATGGCAAAAATGTTTATGAAAAGTTGTATAGAGGTATGATAGGTAGTTTGTTATAACTTGAAAAGTTAACATAGATGGTCCAAATTGTATTTCCACTGCGGAAATAAAAGAAGACCAGGTAGAAATCAAGTCATTTTTGTTCATTCATTGGAATCGATCCAAAGTTTTACCTTCCATGGTAAAAGAGGCCAATCATACTCTGTCCATAACTGGCACCTGATGAAAGTCCAAAAATTGAGTAGCCTTAAAAATCCAACTTCTTGGATTTTCGCCTGAAAAATGTGGCAATTTTTACTTGATGCACTTCATGTAAGGGAATCAATCCTTAGAGTGTTCATGAGAAAATGATGAAGGCAAATTATTTCCATGCATATTAGTTTTGCCTTGATTCTCACACTGATCTTTTTCCATTTGTTTCCGTACATATTGTACCACCAAACGCAAATTATCATCTACACTATTAATCCGTTCATCCATCATTGTTAATCGTGATTAAATGGTATTGGTTTTATTACCTAAATCCTCAATGTGTTTAGTATGCAATGAAACTTCCTCATTCAACCGAAGAACTCCTTGAGTGGCATCCATCATTGTAATGAAAATCAAAACTCAACGAAGGAGCACCAAATTGATAGGCTTATTAATATGAACCAAATAAATCCATAAAAAATATTTAAAAGAAACTTGGCCCCACCATTTTATTAAGAATCACAATAAAAGAGATATTCATAAGTGTATGAATTCAACGTACATAAAACACGAATAAGACTCCTCATATTACAACATAGAGTAAAGACTCCCCTCTCTTGATTGTTCATTACTTCTTATAGAAACCCTAGATTTGGTCAATCGTAAAAACTCTCCACAAGAGAAAAGCTCTCTGCGAAGGAATGATCAACAAATCTGACTCCACGGCTCATCGGGTAAAGTATCCTTTCTTTGCATGTTGAAATCTTGAACTCATTACTCTGCAGAATCAGTAAAGAAAAGATTAGGGTTTGAACAAAGAAAGTATGTGTTTAAGTTTTGAAAACTAAAGAACTAATATAATTTGTTTGTGTTTGTGTTTGTTTTTGTAAAGACCCGACATGCTCAATTCTCAAATTAAGCACACCAAGTCCCCAACCACGTATAATTCTTACGAATTATACGTAAGGTTGTCTTAAAAGAAGGTGTTTTATGTTGAACATTGCTAAACCAATTTTATTATTTATGAAATCGTTTAGTTAGATTTCTAAATAACTGGATTCGACAGCGGAAAATCAAATTTTATAAAACAACTTATAAACTTCTACTCCCTACAGAGCAAACCAGTTTTCTAATAAACTAACTTTATAAAAACACTTTATGATCTACTCTTAGGGGTAGATAATCATTTACAATCAAGTGAGCATTAACAAGCCCTTAAAAGAAAATACAATTTATAAATAAATCCAGTTTTCATAAAATAAAGCAAAGAAGAAACAAAATACAAGAAATATCTCGATCCTACCACACCTCACTCATTCTCCCATATCTTCATAATCGCCCAAAATCCGGAATAAACATCATCACATCAATCATCCTCACCATCACCATCCTCATTAGCATCAACATCAACAACAATAATAAGAACAGCAACATCAACAACCTCCACAACATCAACAAGTCATCATTTCATCATCATCATCAACAACAACAATACCTGTAAAAAGAATAACAACAACAAGGATGAGCCGGAGCTCAGTACACAGTAACATAATCACACACGGAGTGACACGCGAGCTTAACTAAATGCAATGCATCAATCACAAGTTATTATCTTTTCATTAAAATAAACAAATCAACAGTGGAGCACTCACACTCCGGAACAAGCCAATGGGAATCTGGGGGTCCTGAGTAACAGCAGCTGCTCAGAGGGTTGATATAGATAGACCGGATATCTATATCTCCTATATCTAACCGATAAAGAAAATAGCTTCATTTAGGGTTCAAAAGTCGTTGCCCGACTCTACTTAAACTCAGTCCATAACATGAGCCTAGTTCACAAGTTCCCATAAACTTTGAACTAAACCATGGTATTTCCCCCTAAGTTTAAGTAAACGTTACTCAGATACTATTCCCCCTATCGGCTACCCACTTAACCAAAAAGAATCGCTATTGCATCATAGCGTACCATTGCATCATGATAAAGTCATTGCATCATGACTTGGTTAAGCGCCTAACTAACATGTCATTGCATCATGACAGGTTTGTCGCTCCCCGGTTCCGGATTCAACGACGTAAAGCACAACCAACACTCATCAATTATTAAGCCGTCTTTAAGTTCTTAATCCATTTAGGATGCATATCTTATCAATCATCACGCAAGTTACTGCGTACCTTATATAAGATCGTCTGTAAAAAAACATGAACCCCAATGACGATGTCCACTACTTGACAAAAACTCAAATGAGTTTATTTCCTTTTGTAAAAGATCCACCAACTCCTTACAAAACAATTAAAAAACCAATCAATTAAACTAGCTCAATCTAATCAATTACTATGTCATTTATACCAAATTTTATTAAGATCCTATTTGAGCAGACACTAATGTGGAACCCCACTATGGCTGCGATAAATCGCCCCGCCAAAGTATGGACGGTTCTCCTTTGTCTATCAAAGTATTTCTTTTCACTTTGATTATGATTTCTTATCTACAAAGCATCAACAAAACATTTATATTCAAAAACATATAAATCCAAAACAATTAAACATTCGAAACAACATATTCCTCATGTTATTCAAAGATTACCCTAACACATTCATTTAACCCAATTATTTGTTACTAACCCATTTTAGCTTAACCTTAGTCAAATTGATTAGAATTAGTCATTCAAGTCATTTACCAAGTCAAATCGATTAACCCTAGCCATTTAATTCAAAAGCCAAGCCAAGTGGATTAAGCTTAAGAAATCTAGTTCATTTTAGTTTAATTGAGTTCATTAAGTCAAACTCATTAGAATTAATCCTTTAATCTAAAACTAGTTCAAGTTGATTAACTTAAGTAATCTAATTCCTTTTAGCTAATCCAAGCTCATTTAGTCAAGTTGAACTTAGATTCATTACTAATTCATTATACATATAGGATCTATGTCAACTTGAACCCACCTTAACTTAAACTTAGCTAAATTAATTAACCTTAATCATTTAGTTCAAAAACTAAGTCAAATATGGCTAAACTAACTCAATCTAATTCATTTTAACTCATTCAAGTCTATTTAATCAAATTGAACTTAAGTTTGTTAACTAAGTTCATTTAAGTTCAATAATTAATCATAAGAACAAATACTAAACAAATCTTAAACTTAGCATGAAGAAAATTCAAATAAAATTCATAAAAATACATAACTCATCATTTATATACATACCAAGATCATTTACTTTCACTAAGCCATCACAAGATCATAAAACAAGCAATGAAAATCATATATACAACACTACTACTTTTAGTTTAATACACTTAGAAATTCAATTATTTGTTGAATTTATAAATCTATCTAAATCATGCTTAATTAAATCAATCTATCAACATAACACATCAAACATCACTTATCTATCTCATTTTAACTCAAAAAGATCAATTTACACTTAACAATAAACATTTAGAAATCAAAAACAAGTTTTTATTATGTTTAGGAAAACACAACAGCTGGAAAGAATCAAAATTTAAGCATCAATACATTTTGTATTTGTAAAAACTCAAAACATGAAAGTTGTATATCTCTTTTTAAGATTTTTATAGCAACTTGAATCACCTCAATCGGAGGTCGTATGAAAAAGTTATGGCCAAAATACGAAAATATGTCAAATCTGAAAATTCAACTTTTCAAAGGACACGGCCAAGGGACAAGTCGTGTCTCCAGAATGTCGATTGGATAATATCACCACAGCCAACGACACGACTTGGGGACAAGCCATGTCGACCTAGGAATATCACCACAGCCAACGACACGGTTTGGGGACAAGCCATGTCTCCAAAATGTCACTTAAAATTACAAAGAAAAAGCCTTTGACATGCTTTGTGACATGGCTTGTCACAAAAATGTCTTTTTGACAGCCCATGCTCTTTTGAAAAACGACTTTTGAAAACATTCTTATCAACTTCAAACATCATTTTTAAACACATATACAACTTCAAACATGAATATACTTTACTTTCAACATATCAAACACTTCAAATATCATTTTAAACAACTCAAACACTTCAACACTTCCAACAACTCCATCAAACTTCTATTCTCAATTCATCATTTTCCTGATCACAATCCCAACTCCCATCAACCATCAATCCAATAAATACATATATAAACAACGCTTTTAACTTATTTATAGCATCCATACATCATATAAACATATAAAGAACAATTAAAGTAAAAGATGAATTGAAATAGAAAACTTATCTATCCAAGAACACATGTACTTTTGATTTTTCTTTATACTTCTAGCTTGATTTCCTTCTCTAATCCTCATTTCTAACTTGATTATCTTTTATTCCTTCTTGAATTTGAGATTTAAAGAGAAGAATTTGAGAGAAAAAGAAAAAGGAAAGGAGGAGAAGAGAAGAAATGGATACGGGAAAAGAATAAGAAGAAAAGAGAGAGAGAGAGAGAGATAAAAGGCAGGCAACAAAAGAAATATAAAATAGAAAAGATAAATATGAATATATTTTCAAAATAACGTATTAGATTTAGAACTACCAGATCAATATCTATAGTTCTAGTATTTAGAAGATGATTTTAGAACCGATAGACTGTAAATTAAGATCTTAAAATAAGAACTTAATTTAGGAATTTAATTTGGATACAAAGATATTTAATTTGAGTTCGATTTTAAGAACTAATATTTTTATTCAAGCAAATGAACTCAAATTTTACCGAGATTTAGGAATTAGTATTTTTGGTCTAAATTGAATGTTTAGGAATCCTCTAAACATTTTTAGAACATGTTTAGGGATTTTAGAAATTTCAAATCTCAAAACCAACTTAATTATTAACTAATTAAACAAAGCCAACTTGTCTAATTAAATCCTATAATTCATTTGATTCATTTAATCTATCTAAACTCAATTTCTAATCTAGGTGAATATTTGGGGTATTTCAGTTTTTGTGAGGATAAGGTGAGAAGAGACTTACTGGCTTCGAGCTATCAATGGCTCCTGAAACTCAAGAATGAGTTCAAGTCTAATCCACCAGAGTGACTCCTTTCATACTCCTTCTGTGATGTTGTAAGTGATATTGTTGTTTTTAGAATCCGTACATGAGCTGTTGTGACGGTTATAGGCTGTTAAAAAAACTGAATAAATTTAAGCTCCTACTGTACATACTGTTCCATATGCTTGGGTTTGTGTTTGATTCTTGTATGCTTTATCACTATTCTCATGGACGCGCAAGCCATTGGATTTTGGATTCCATAGGATAAATGTTAGAATTTGGATTGTACACTATGTGTATACATATTTATAAATACATATGGATATGTAGACGTACATGTATTGTGGCTAATAATTATATACATATTACTATTATAAAGTTTAAGGACCTAATAAAGTAATATAATTTTATGTAATGGTCCATATCATCTAAAATATAAAGTGTGGTGTTAATATATGTGTAGAATTCCTGAAGTGTAAATTATCAATTAATGATGGGCACATTGGTAATTTCACACATAAAGATTTATTATAAATAGGGTGTGGTCCCTAATTGATGTATTAATTCTTTCTTTCTAAATTCTCATCTGTCAAAAGAAAAACCTAAGGAGATACAATCAATTAGAAGATCATCTTCCTAATTCTTCAATTAATCATGAATTCTGGTATGTTTCCGCATCTTTTCTTGTTATCAAATAATTTCTAGACAGGATTCGGTTCTTGGTTTAATTAATTAATTAATATTAATTCTATCAAGTGGTATCAGAGCCTAATCTTGTTCTCGAATTGTTTGAATTCTGTTTTGATGATTACTTATCGTACATAATTTTTATTTGATCAAATGAATTGATTATGACATGATCTGAGGAAGAATTTTTAATTTCTGTATCTTGGTAAATTTTGGTTTTGTGGTTCATTCATATAATTTGATTGTACTCATGTTATACTTGTGTATTGACAAAAGCACATCGAATCAAAAGGCATGCATGAATTTTGTTGTCCACCATGCATGCATGATATTTCTGATATTTATCACTTTCATTGTTTTCTTCTACGATCATCATGCGGATTCTATTAAATGTATATTTATATTGTTGATTTGTTTTATTGATGAAAAAGAAAGGGAAAACATTGCATGCACTATATTATTGCACTGATGATGGTGGTGATGACCGAATAATATGTTTTCTGCATGTCGAATATCATCATACAGTTTACAGTAAAAAAAATGAAAATAAATTGTGGCCCAAATATGAAACGATGTTTCATAAAGAGTTGTAACTCTTCTTAATAGGTGTCTTGATGGGAGACATTGTTTCATGAAGAGGTTACATTCATTCATTTATTTTATTCATTTTGAATAATATTTTAGTTGAAATAAATACAAAATTTTGGTTTATATATGCATTAGGATATGTATATATTTTTCTGCTTATAATTAGTGATTAATTATATAATTTAAATTAATTATACTTAGTTTTTCACTTCAATTAATTGAAATGATATAGTCACCAAAGTGACCTCTGTTGTGGACATTTTTTGTTTGTGAATCACTAAGATGGTAGTATGTGTTTTTATTCATGCGAATAATATGTCGGCCCAAAGGAAGACTATTATTTGGCAGAAATTTATACATGCATGTGGTAATGAGTGAGATGATTATAAGGTGTCCATTGTGAGCATTTAGTTAGCCCAAAGGAAGGCTAAATGTTTGATAGGATTTTATCATTTCTACTTGATTACTACACCAAGAAAGCCTACTATGAGTCAAATTCTCTATCCAAAGATTAGATTTGATGTCACATTGGTTATCTTGAGATGGGTTATTATTATTTTTTTTTTTGGCATAATTAATCACTATTTTGGTTATGGATGTATGTGTGAGCTAATTATTTGTTTTATATATATTGTTCTTTGTACAGCTGATACTATTAATGCTACTTCTGTTACTACCACAATCAATAGTATTCCGATGCTTAATGGTAGTAATTTTAAAACTTGGAAAAATAAGGTGACTATGGTCTTGGGATGCATGGATTTAGACCTTGCATTGAGAGAGCAACCTCCTGCACCTCTTACAGATCAAAGCTCTTCCGAGGATAGGAAGAGTTTTGAGAGGTGGGACCGCTCTAATCGCATGAGTCTTATGATAATGAAAAATGCTATCCCAGAGACATTTCTGGACACTATGTCTGAGGAAACTAATGCCAAAAGCTTCCTTAATACCCTTGAAGAGCGCTTTGCCAAAAGTGATAAGGCAGAGACAAGTGCATCTTTAAGAAAACTTGTCTCTATGAGGTATAAGAGTAATGGGAACATAAGGGAGTACATCTTAGAAATGTCTCATCTTGCTGGAAAATTGAAATCACTAAAGATAGAGCTTTCGGAAGATTTGCTCGTTCATTTAGTGTTGATTTCACTTCCTCCACAATTTGGACAGTTTGAGGTGAGCTATAATTGTCAAAAGGACAAATGGACATTTAATGAACTCATCTCTCACTTAGTGGAAGAGGAAGATAGGATGAAACAACATAAGATTGAGAGTGCTCATTTGGCATCAACCTCTTCAGGCCATGGTAAAAAGAGGAAAGGTAAGGAGATTGTGGTGTCACAAGCACAAAAGAAGCATAAGGACATGTCCAAGGGACGTACAGAAAAGAAATGCTTCTTTTGTAAGGACACTTCTCATATGAAGAAAGACTGCACTAAGTATCACACTTGGCGTGTGAAGAAAGGTATGTCTTTCGCTCTTGTTTGTACTGAAGTTAATATGGTTTCAGTTCCAAGGTATACTTGGTGGTTGGATTCTGGTGCAACAACTCACATAAGTATATCTATGCAGGATTGCCTGAACTGCCGAAAACCCAATAATGATGAGAAATTCATATACATGGGGGCTGGAAATCCGGTGGAAGTTCAAGGCATAGGAACTTTCAAGTTGTTATCTACTGGTTTTTATTTAGAATTAAACAACACATTTATTATACCGTCTTTTAGACGGAATTTAGTTTCAGTTTCTGTATTGGACAAAGAAGGATTTATTTGTTCATTTGGACATAGAAAATGTAATGTTTATTTTAATTCTATGCTTATTGGAACTAGTACTTTATCTGATTATGACAATCTTTATTTACTTGATACAATATCTTCCTATGGTGAGTCCCACAATGTTGAAACCAAAGGCACTAAACGCAAATTTTCAAATGAAAATTCTTTCTCTTTATGGCACAAACGTTTGGGTCATATCTCTAAACAGAGAATTGATAGGCTTGTGTCGGAAGGGATTATTGAAAAGTTTGATCATTTGGATTATGATACTTGTGTTGAGTGCATTAAGGGTAAAATTACAAACAAGAGAAAAGTAGGAGCCGAGAGAGTTAAAGATGTCTTAGAACTGATACATACGGATATTTGTGGGCCATTTCCTACAGCTTCATGGAATGGTCAACAATACTTTATCACGTTCATTGACGATTATTCTCGATATGGCTACCTATATTTAATTCATGAGAAGTCACAAGCATTGGACGTTTTCAAGTCATTCAAGGCCGAAGTTGAAAATCAACTTGGTAAGACTATTAAGTCCATTAGATCTGATCGTGGTGGTGAATACTACGGTAGATATGATGGATCAGGTGAGCAACGTCCAGGTCCTTTTGCTCGTTTCTTAGAAGAGTGTGGGATTGTCCCTCAATACACTATGCCAGGTTCTCCAAACATGAATGGTGTAGCAGAGAGACGTAATAGAACCCTTAAGGATATGGTAAGAAGTATGATTTCTCGTACAACTTTACCTCACTCTCTATGGGGTGATGCATTAAAGACCGCAGTCTATATCCTTAATAGAGTTCCTACAAAAGCTATAAATAAAACCCCTTATGAGTTATGGACTGGTAAGAAACCAGTCTTAAAGCACTTACGAGTTTGGGGATGTCCAGCTGAGGCAAGGCCTTATAGGCCAAATGAAAAGAAACTGGATGCAAGAACTATTAGTAGTTATTTTGTGGGATATGCAGAAAGATCACGAGGGTATAAATTCTACAATCCCAAAACAAGAACATTTTTTGAGACGGGAATTGCCCGATTCTTTGAGGATGTTGAGTTTGGAGGGGAAGATAAGGATAATAACTTTGTTTTTGAAGAGGATTCAATAAATTTCCTCTCTATACAGGTACTGTTGATAATGATCAGGTTGTCATACCTAACGTTATTCAACAACAACATCAAGATCCATTACAAGATAATGATGTTGAACTTCCTACTCATCAAGATCAACAGGCATTACCTGTAGATCATCCAGTAGTTCCTCAACAGATTATTTATGAGGAGCATCAAGATCAAACTCAACAACCTCAAATTCAAAATGAGTTAGAGCCTTTAAGAAGATCTACTAGAGTAAAGAGAAGTACATTTTCAGATGATTATGTATATCTCATAGAGAATGAAGAACATGTTGACTTAATGGGAGATGATCCAATCACTTTTCATGAAGCAATTGAAAGTTCTAATTCTCATAAGTGGATAAATGCCATGAGTGAAGAAATGCAATCCATGAAAGACAATGACGTTTGGGATCTTGTTTTATTGCCAGAAGGTGTGAAACCAATTGGTTGTAAATGGGTATTTAAGACCAAAAGGGATTCACAAGGCAATATAGAAAGATATAAGGCTCGTCTTGTCGCTAAAGGATTCACTCAAAAGGAAGGCATTGACTATAAAGAGACTTTCTCTCGGTTTCATCGAAAGACTCTTTTAGGACTATTATGGCTCTTGTGGCGCATTTTGATCTTGAGCTACATCAGATGGATGTCAAAACTGCTTTTCTCAATGGAGACATTGAGGAAACTATTTATATGAAACAACCAGAAGGGTTGGCTTCCGAGGAAACTAGCAAATTGGTTTGTAAACTTAAGAAATCCATTTATGGGCTCAAGCAAGCTTCTCGTCAATGGTATTTGAAATTTCATCAAGTTGTTCTCTCATTTGGTTTTGAAGTGAACACTGTTGAAGATTGTGTATACCATAAATTCAGTGGGAGTAGATTCATATTTTTGGTCTTATATGTGGATGATATTTTGCTTGCTAGTAGCGATGTAGAATTGCTTCGGGAAACCAAGAAATTTTTATCAAATAAATTTGAAATGAAAGATCTTGGTGAAGCATCCTTCGTATTAGGGATCCAAATCCATCGTGATCGTTCACGGGGAGTTTTAGGATTATCACAGAAGGGTTATATTGAAAAGGTATTACAACGCTTTGGCATGCAAAATTGTAAACCTCATGACACCCCTGTGTCTAAAGGAGATAAGTTCAGTTTGAAACAGTGTCCAAGAAATGATTTGGAATCCAAGTTTATGCAGAATATTCCTTACGCTTCAGCAGTAGGGAGTTTGATGTATGCACAGGTCTGTACACGACCTGATCTTGCATACATTGTTGGAATGCTTGGCAGATATCAAAGTAATCTGGAAGAGAACATTGGATTGCAGCCAAAAGAGTCTTTAGATATTTACAAAATACTAAGGATTATATGCTCACATATAGAAGGTCGGATAAACTTGAGATCATAGGGTTTTCTGATTCCGACTTTGCTGGATGTCAAGATAGTCGAAAATCAACATCTGGTTATGTATTTCTATTAGCTGGAGGTGCAATTTCTTGGAAGAGTGCTAAGCAGACACTTGTTGCATCGTCCACTATGGAAGCTGAATTTGTTGCTTGTTATGAGGCATCCAATCATGCTATATGGCTGCGTAACTTCATTACAAAACTGCGAGTAGTCGATGGCATTGAAAGGCCACTCAAGCTGTATTGTGACAATCGAGCAACAGTCTTGTATTCAAATAACAACAGGAGCTCTTCTAGATCTAAACATATAGATATTAAGTTCCTTGTTGTGAAAGAAAGAGTTCAGAGTGGTTTTATTAGCATTGAGCTAATAGGAACAAACTCCATGCTAGCGGATCCATTCACTAAGGCATTGACACCTTCGGCCTTTCATGAGCATGTTGCTCACATGGGTGTCGTTACATTTGATACAGTTTAATTTAGTGGGAGTTTTGTGTCATATGTTATGTATTTGATATCATGATATTATTTGGTTTCATAATAAAGTATCAATTTGATTTACTCTGAATTCTGATCTCATTTGGTTAAGGTTGGACCAGTTGGAAATAGGCATGTGTATATATCACATTACATGTAATTTCCATGCTACACATCCATACTTAATCTATGTCATTTAGTCAAGTTGATGTATGAGATTATTGTGGGTTTAGTTGCGAAATGACAACGACTGCTTCTTTAGTCCTTACGTTAATAAGTCTAATGGACGAGATTGTTTCAGATGATTTATCTTTATTTTTTGTGCACATTTAGTAATGGTGATTTGTATATGATCAAAGGTTTCTATAATATGAGCACATGGTTGTGCAATCCAAGTGGGAGATTTGTTAGAATTTGGATTGTACACTATGTGCATACATATTTATAAATACATATGGACATGTAGACGTACATGTATTGTGGCTAATAATTATATACATATTACTATTATAAAGTTTAAAGACCTAATAAAGTGATATAATTTTATGTAATGGTCCATATCATCTAAAAAATAAAGTGTGGTGTTAATATATGTGTAGAATTCATTAAGTGTAAATTATCAATTAATGATGGGCACATTGGTAATTTCACACATAAAGATTTATTATAAATAGGGTGTGGTCCCTAATTGATGTATTAATTCTTTCTTTCTAAATTCCCATCTATCAAAAGAAAAACCTAAGAAGATACAATCAATTAGAAGATCATCTTTTTAATTCTTCAATTAATCATGAATTCTGATACGTTTCTACATCTTTTTTTATTATTAAATAATTTCTAAACAAGATTCGATCATTGGGTTAATTAATTAATTAATATTAATTCCACCAATAAAACCTCAGCAAAAGCACATGAGGATTTAACAGGTGACTTATTGCCATCACAGTGTAGGTCAATGTCTTTGAAAATAATGTTCCTGCAGGGTACGGTATGACTGCATTGAAGATTTGTTGCTATTTGCGACGCTGATGTACCCGTAATATTGGTGAATCTTACGGATATAGATTTTTTTTTAATTTTTAATAAATTATTTATTAAAAAAATATAAATAAAAAAATATATAGCAATTCGCATTAAAAAATTAAATAAATTAAATATAGATATAAATGAGATATATTTATACCTATATTTTCGATATAAATACAGATAAAGATAAAAAACGAAAAATCCAAACAGACGCATGTATCTTTTATAGCTATCGACGAACCCTGCATTTAATATATTCAAACAAAAATAATTTATCGGATGAAAAATATAGAAGAAGAAAAGGAAAGTTATTATGGGAATAGCTAGCTACCTGTCCCTTGCGGCAAATACCCGATGACAATATCGTTGATCCATGATGATGGGGTTTCGAGCGTGCTCCATATTAACATTTTCATATGTAAAATTTTGAACCGTAGCTTTATAAGGAGATTCCCATGATTTGATCCTTGGACCATTATGGGTATCAGCAAGAGTACAATCCCTGACGATAAGCCCACTCATATCCATCTCGTTAGGAAACTTTCCAAGGCTTCCGACACTGATGCCATGGCCAGGACCACATCGTACTCGTTCTATGCGTACGTTCTTCAAACCGGACAGCAATGCAACGCAGTCGTCCCCGGTGCCAATGGTGGAGTCTAGGATGTTGATGTGTTGGGACCTGGCCATACGGATGCCGTCCGTGTTGGGGCTCTCATCGGGGGCTTTTTTTTCTCTTTTTTGGACATAACATCGGGGGCTTTTAGGTTGATGTTTTTAAAGGTTACTTGGTTGCATCCAAAGACGTCTATGTGCGCACGCCTGCTGTTTATGGATGTTATGTCGCTGATGGTGGAATTAGTGACAAAGCCGAATGCTAGTGTCTCTATGAATGATTATTGGAACATTATGTTAAACTAAATATACATGTTTTGGCCCAAAAAAAAAAAAAAACTAAATATATATGTCTATTTTAGTGAAAAGATTGCAAAAAAGAAACTTCATGACACAATCCAATCCACATTTACTACATTTATTAGCGAAATATATATATATATATTATATTGTTTTATAAACTCTCAAAACCATTGTTATTCATGATTTTTAGCAACAATTTAGAGTTTTAATAACGGTTTGAAAGTTATTTATATATTTCTAAATTATGGATATAATCACACCATATAATTTTTTTAAACTTACAAATATTTCTAGTACTGTCCATGTATATTATCAAAACATCTGTTGATGCACTATGATATAGATATCTCACAGGTCCGGTTCAGGTTCGAACCGTGATCCGAACCGCAGGGTCTGGTCAGAATCGCCCCGTCTACAGTACGGGACGGGTAAGGAACTGTGGATATGCCAATTCATGGGGCGGGTTCCACGGTTCCGAACCGATTCAATTTTTTTTTAAACTCTCACTACAAATTTTAATTTATCCAATGCAAATACTACGTGTTGAAAAAAAAAACTTATTATATTAAACTTATTTTTTAACTTTTTTTGCTAACCTTTTCTTTTTTTTTTTTTTTTTTGTGGTCCAACGGTGTGGACCCGTCGATTCTGGTGGGTCCCATATGTGGAACCAGTGAGGACCCCCCACCCCGGTGGGTCCTACCGTCAGTTCAGAACTGCCCAGCCGATGGTGGTCAGGGTCGGGTCCAAACCCTACCTTGGGAGATGTCTACCGTGATATATGTGAATACATATAATGTAATACAAACATAAATCTATTGAATGAAATGCTATTGCAAATATGCAATTTAGATAAAAGTAAAATGATAGGAAATTCAATCTTTTGAGTATAAATATAAGAAATATTTTTATTCAAAGCAATTATTCCTCAAAACCAATGAGAAAAATGGTGAAATGAGTTTATAATTATTGAAATGCTTCTAAGAATAATATTAAGGGAAAAAAAGGAGGGGTAGTTTTGTCTTTATACGCACATTTCAATTTTTATTTTGTGAGCCAAATAATAATAAATGAAATATTTTTGTTACACTCTTCTTCTTTTCTTTTTTATTTCTTATACCTTAAAAAAATTAAAAACAAAATACCATGTCATGTTTCATTTTCTTTTTCCTTTCTCATTTTGTTCTCATTTAGTTATGTCCCTTTTAATTTTTTTTTTTTTATTCACTGAACTATATAGATGGTAGCATAATAGGAAGAGCACGAGTTTAAAGCAAAAACTTACACTAGGAAGTTGTGGGCAGTTGCCCTTATTGCACTGGTTATAGGGCCAAGCTGCTGCACCTTGACCATCAAATGTACCACCCGGCCCCCAATCATATTAAAGTTGTTTTCGTATCGAAATGAGATCCAATCACGCCTAAAAATAGTTGATTTGTCACTGAAAGCCTTTATAGTGCCTCTCAAATCAAACTAAACTAAACCGGTGCATGGACCTCGAAAAATTACATTTCGAAGCATAAAAGCTCCTTGTGGCACCAGGAATGTACTGTTGCCCTTGTATCCATGCACATACTTGATTCCATGCCTTTAGAAATGCCTATTACAACGAAAAATGCAAGGGAAGAAAATTATTGTCTTTTTAGAAATTGTAAATCTAAGCCACTTGTCCCATCTCTACTATTATTTTCATAATCTATTGACTTCAAAACTACAAAATGTACCTATTTATATAAATAAGGATTGAGTTTTGTTAAAAAGTTGATAGATATTGTTCCATTTATGAACTCTTTCACTTCATTAATACACACACACATACATACATACATATAACACTCACAATCAAAGATGAACACATTTGAAAATGGTATAAAGTTGAAAATGTGTAAAATTAGAGTACAAAATAATCTTTTAATGCTAATGCATTTGTATTTTAAGAAACTCATAAATTTATCTTGAAGGACCCTATATAAAGTTCCAAAATTTTCTTCACCAGCAAAAAACACATCTTAATTAAAAAAAAAGAAAATAAGAAAAGACCAGAGCTTACTTTTGTTTAAGTTAGTTGGGTTATTTTAACCTTTCTTTTGATATGGTTAATGCTTAGTTTTCTATTGAAAATGAATTATACAAATTGATCTAAAGGATAAGGGGAAATATAATTTAGTTACTTGATTTTTACTAAAAAATACATAAATAAAATTGGACACGAAAGGTTTGTTATGTACCTGAGAGTTATTAGTTTTTCCATCAGCAATTGCACCAAATCGCTTTACATTAAAGACAATGGACGGTTGTTGGGCTTGTAGGCCAATAACTTTTATCAATATGAAAATCATTGCTGAAAAAAGATTGTTGAAATAAAATATCAAGCTCATTTTGCTTTGAAGATATAATTTTGATGGGAATTATTATATGAACAATCTTTCTTTTTGGGATTTCAATTGCATGAACAGTTTATGACAATGTCGAGGATATACAATGTTAAAACGGCAATTGGGTTTTGACCTGTCAACAAGAAAATATGGTTTTATTCTAAAATTTTTACTTTACTTCCCTAAATTACTTTATTAATTAAATGTTTACCTATTTTGAAACGTAATAAAAGGAAATATTTTATTAGTTCAAAGAAATTTAATATTTTTTTACTGCTTGGAATAATATATATGGATGAAAATTAATAAGGCATATGAAATTCTTTTGTAATTATTATTAACTGAGCTTTGATTGTTTTTTAACCTAAAAAGAATAAAATTGATTGCAAATCATTGGAAATATGAACTCCCACTAAATGATTTTTAGAAGAAATTAGTAAATGCTTAAGAATAATGCACTCAAAACAATACATGATTTTAAAATGGTAAAGATGGAGCTTTTTGCTTTCATTATGCAATTATTCCTAAAATTATTAACTTCTTTTTAACATCAAAGTATTCCACTAAAGGATGCACCTCTATGTGTATACTTAACATAAGCCATTTACTTCGCTGAATGAATAAGGTTGTTATTGAATTCTTATTACTAAGGAATGAAATAGAGCTGTAATATGATCTTTCTTTATCAATTTTTTATTTAAATTAGGGTATTTTGAAAAAAAGACAGTATTAGTACTGAATTGATATTCATAAATTTGAAAAATGAATTGTTTTTTTTCCATGAAAAATGAATTGTTATTCAATGTTTTCTGTAATACGGATTCTTTATGGAATCGCTATTACGGTCAAGTAAACGTTGTAGTCATTCACAAGAAATGAGCCTGTAATGGAATTGCAAGTGTTTTAACCATCAATGAAATCATTTATAATAAAAAAATAAAAAAATTATACTTCTCTAATTTTTCACTTTTGAAACTTTTGCATTAGCCGTTTTTTTTTTATTTCTTTTAATGATAATATATATAGTAAGAAATTATTCAATTGAATAACTGTAATAAACATCGCACGTTGTGAAAATTAGTTAAAAGATTGAATTTAAAATTTCACACTTTCATGTAAATACTCAAACTAAAGCCAAGATTATTGCTTTATCAATTTTTTTTTTCCTTTTCTGGCCAAAGATTAACTGACAATTTACACGCATATCATGGGTTCAACCTTGACTAAAATATAAATATTTTTTGAGAAGCTATATTTTTCTTCAATAATTTCATCATGATTTTTTTAGGTTCCTTTTCTTTTTTTCCTTTTCAAATCCATAGGTTATTTAAAAAAATATATATTATTTTAGTTTATTTGGCTTAGTTGTGAATAAATTTTCACAGAAGAAAGACGTTTCGAAAAGCTATTCATTCTTTCAGACTTTACATCTTAATAAAGGTTACAATATATATTATTATGTAATACGCTTATATTTATCATAATTTTTTATATTATTAATATTTCCTTCTTCTAATTTATCCTATTATTGAAAAATTAAAGTAGGCTCATGATCAATGAATACCATTGCATTTAGTTACTTTACTGGATCTCTTAATCGAAACTACTTTTCTTTTCAATTTTTTTTTATTAAAAATTATTATTTTATATAACATCTTAACTCTAAAATATTGAAGGAATAAACTATATCTATATGCTCACTGGTTTGATTAATTTTTGCTTTAAAGTAATCATGATCAATTGTTTCCTTTTCTTTTCTTTTCTTTTCTTTTTTTCCGCCAATTGCATGAACAGGTTAGGATAATATTAAGAATATATAATGTCATAATAGAGTCAAAATTTACTTTTGACCTTTCAACAAGAATTTATGGTTAGATTGTAAATTTTTACTTTATTTCCTCAATGACTTTATTGATTGAATGTTTATTTATTCTGTAGAATAATGAAAGGAAATTCTTAATATACAAAGAAATTTAATATTTTCTTATCTGCCTACAACAATGTCTATATGGGTTGAAATTAATGAGGCATATAAGATCCGTTTGCAATTATTATTGACTAGAGCTTTCATTTATTTTTAATCTTTAAAAAATTGATTATTTGCTAATTATTGGATATATGAATTCCTGCAAAATGATTTTTAGAAAAAAATAATAACATACTTAACTTTCAATTTGCAATTATTTCTGAAATTGATTAACTTATTTTTGAACTTTCCACATTTTATTTTATATAAAGCTAACTCTACATTGCCTATATTTCATATTATTTAGAAGTATGCGTTCTTTATTCAAAATTTGTACTAGAGTCTTACTTACAAAAACCTTACACAATGTACATGAACTAAAACATATTTTTTAAGTAACATGACAATCTTTAAATTTGAATCTTTTTTAACACTTAAACTTCATAAGCATGTAAATTAAACTCTTATGACTAATTCGCTTTACTATAATAACAATTTCATTCCCCCTTATTCTCTATGGAATTATCATAGATGGAATTGCTATTATAGGATTTAGTAGGATTACAAATAATATTGAATAGTATCTTCTTATAAACAATCTATTACCTCTCTATCTTAATTATCTTCCTATAACTATCTTTTTGTTCTTCCCTTTTTTACCCTCACATGTTCATGTTAAATCAATCTACCGACACCAACAACCACAATTCATTCAGCACCATCACCACCACTACCATCATAGACATATGCAGCATACCACAAACTACACACCATCACCACAAATCTATGCCCTACTACCATGGCAATTTATGATAAAACCCATAAGGACCACTAGGCCTAAGCAACAATTAAGTGTAAGCTGCAGGTGCAACGTGAGCTCAAAATTTAAGAAAAGTAGAAAAAAGATCTTTAAAGGTTGCAAAAGGAATTTATGGTTGAGAGCTCTTCCACTATTGCTAATGTAGTGGAAGGACAACCAATTAAACATATCAAATTGAAAGGAAAAAAATTTGTCACGATAATTAAATCATAATATATAAAATAGTGCAACTAACATTACAACTAGAAATCATGTGTAGCAATCATTACACTCATAACAATCTTTAAATACTCGACCTCAAAGTCAAGATCACATGAATATAATAATGACAATGATAATGATGATAAGATGGCAATGAATTACACTACATACTCATCTAATATATAAGTAAATTCATTATTTTCTAGGTCACAACATGGTTTTATATCTTAAGCATAGCTTTTCCGTTTTAACTTGGTTTTTTTTCCAATATTATAGTCTTTTTAAAGGGTTTTAGAGCTTACTTCCACGAGTAAAATACGTGTCAAACCCAATACAAAAAATAATTACAATATAAATTTGATACGAAAAAATTACCAAAATACACTTAAAATCATGTTCCTATGTCAGGATATGTGGGTTTTATACGTTTATTGTGTCCTAAACACAAAATATCAAGTTTCCAATAGCCTTGTGGTCTAGTAGTATCTCACTGGTCTTGCATATAAGAGGTTCTATGTTAGATTCTCCCCTTCTTTATTTCTAACCAAAAAAAAAAAAAAAAAAAACACACGATACCAAATTTTTATACTATGACTATGTCACTCTATAAAAATGTGATATAATATTGAGTCATTAACATGTGTGCTTTTGCTTTCTATTTTGGTAAGTGTGCATAAGGATAGTTGAGGTTATGTGGCTTGTGGGTTTGACTTTTTTGGTCAGCATTGAGGCATGCGCTTTTACTTTCTATTTTTCATTCTTCTTTAGCTTTCTTGGTGGCTTGACATGTGTGCTTTTGCTTTTCGTTTTTTCCTTATGCTCATTATTGTGCATTACTATTTTGATTTCCTTGTGGTTTCCTGTCTTGCAAATATTGTAACTATATCATGATCTATCACATATCCCAATTGTAAAACGTGATTTTACGACTGCTTATTGGTAATTGTTTTTAATTTGATCTTATCAAGAAATTATTTTCAACAACGTTCCTAAGGAAGAAATAATTTCTATATAATGAAGACAATTTTGGTGCATGAGATCCTCACTTATTATATACCCCAGATTAGCTTTGTGGGTTAGACTTCTTATAATTCTCTTGAGTCCATTGAATTTCAATCCTACTGTAGTTACTCCCAATCATTTGATAAGGTAATAGTTAATAAATTTGGAGGCCCAAAAGCTCATGGACTACATTTTAAGGGTGTTCAAAAAGTGCTATAATTTTGGAGTCAATTCTTTTTAAATGCACTTTAGGATTTTTAAAGTATATATTTTATGGTTGTATTTACCCTTTAGGCAATCATGTGATTATTAATACAAATGTAGTAAGTGATATATTAAGTATTTTAATGATTCAATCAATATTGGGTATCAATATAAGTTGTTAAAGCCACTTTTAATCTTTATTAATAAAACAAATTGATCAATTGCTCAGGATCAACATGTTTCTTTACTCTATTGGTTCGGTTCTCATAGTTCTTCTTTGCACTTCAACCCTTTATTTCTTGGTCTTACCTAAGCAATTGGATCTTGTTATTCTAGACTTTCCAACAAATTCTAATTTCTATTACATTTTACCTTTAACTATATACATTAAGTACTTCCTCTTATGCCTTGATTTTTCACTTGTCCAATGTATCTTTACGTAACTCTTAGTTACCCTTTTACTTGATATATTATTTTAGTAACTCCAAATGAGGGTTTCTTAATCCATCACTCCTAAGCTTCAGTCTTTACAAGATTGAATAAGAAAATTACTTCTTCGATCCCATCTTTATTTCTATTGGTCGATGTCTTCTTAATTAGTGTCATTAGAGATTCGTATGATCCTTAGTAATACCTTAAGGCTTTGATTCTCCTAAGTTAAGGATTCAACTTTAACTAATTTCATTGTTTAGAGGTTTGACACTTACATTCCTTTAGATCAAGTGACATGTTTTAAAAGCCAAAATTTATAAGATTCTACTATAATGTTTAAGCTAAGCAAAGACCTCAAATATTTCTAACAGCAGAATACAAGGTCTGGCTAGGATTAGGAGTACATGACGGAATGTAAGGTGTATCATGAACTAATATCTACTAAAAGAAACATAGCATAATAAAAAGCAAATCTACCTTTGTGATAAATACAAAGGAAACTAGACATCTACTTCAACTTTTGGTGGTGGCGAGCTTCTTCTTTCCCTTAGCTCAACCACAACCTCAAGTATGGTTCTATGCTCATTAGTGGTTCTAAGTTTGTGGTAAAGGAGTGAGGCTCAACAGGGATTGTGTGTCATATTTGGTGGAAAGAAATGAAGGAAGAAGAAGGTGGCTATTGTGTGCATTGGCCTCAACTAATGTGGCGCTGAGTGGATTAGAAAGAGGATGGTGATTGTATGTCAGCCTTAGGTTGGTGATGTGGTGGTTACTTTGACAGTGGAGCGGAAATAGAGGAGAGGGGTGAAGTATGTGGTGTTGACAATAGGTGGAGAAGGAGGTTGAAGATTATGGTGTGAGGAAGTATGGTGGTGGTGATGGTTAGTGGTATGTTGTGGCCTGTTTATGGTTATATGTGATAATGATGGATAACCATAGAATGTTGATTATGACGTCATATCCTTTACAAATTTGTATGACTACAGTTATTAAAAGTATACGATTTTACGAGCATTTAATTTTATAAGTGTTTTCATAAATAAAATGGATTCAAAACGATATAGATATAGACTTTAGATAAAATTATAAATTTAAGTGTATGATTTTGCACGCAATAATTTTACTAATTTTTCACAATTTTTTACTATTTCATTGATTATATACAATTTAATGAATAGTAAAATAATGAGTTTGATTTTGACAACCATGTTCATAACTTGTGCTGATTTTGGGAAAGAAGTAGCAGCCTTCTACGTGCAAATTTGCTTAGGGTTGGTGGCATTTTATGGTTGAAAAGTATATCACTTTTGGTTCATTGGAATGAAATAAGATTTGAAAGGAATAACAATTCTTTTGTGTCATGATTAAGGATATTCTTGAAAAAAAAAATAGATACTTTTCATAAAATATAGCAATTCATTTGGTGAAATGAAGGAATACATATTCCTTATTTATTTCACACTATATGAAATAAATATTTCTTATGGTAGATTTTTCTTTTCCTACAAACCAAATGAAGAATAGGTATGCCATGGTAATAAAGTCATAATACTAATTCCATTTTTATCAACTAGATGCAACATGAATGTTCACGAAACCATGGTTTGATACGTATTTCTAAAGGTAATGGTCTAGTTAGTTCTATTAGTTCCTTTAGTTTATTCTAATTTATAAATTTTGAATTTATATTGAATGTGTTTGAGTTTATAATTTTAGATTTGAGCTGAACTTGAAGTAGGACCAATAAATTCATTTTAGAGACATTTTCTAATACGATTGAAAAAAAAAATAGATACTTTTCATAAAATATAGCAATTCATTTGGTGAAATGAAGGAATACATATTCCTTATTTATTTCACACTATATGAAATAAATATTTCTTATGGTAGATTTTTCTTTTCCTACAAACCAAATGAAGAATAGGTATGCCATGGTAATAAAGTCATAATACTAATTCCATTTTTATCAACTAGATGCAACATGAATGTTCAAGAAACCATGGTTTGATACGTATTTCTAAAGGTAATGGTCTAGTTAGTTCTATTAGTTCCTTTAGTTTATTCTAATTTATAAATTTTGAATTTATATTGAATGTGTTTGAGTTTATAATTTTAGATTTGAGCTGAACTTGAAGTAGGACCAATAAATTCATTTTAGAGACATTTTCTAATACGATTAAAATAGTTTTGATATCTAAATTACTCTCTAATTCCATTAACATTTAAACTCAAGTCAAATTCAATTGAGTGTGTCAGCTAGTCAAGACAAATATTATGAAACTCAACATTAACTTGATAAACTATTCAAGCAACTTAAATTTAAATTCAAATCAATTGTAGTTCAAACAAATTCATGTAAATATCAAATCAAACACAAAATCAGTTACAATAGATCTGCCTTATTAATTAAAATAGAAATTTAATCAAACTAATTTCTACTTTTTTCGTCCAAAAAAAAACTAATTTCTAGTTTAAGTATAAATTTTATTGAAATTAAGTTTGTTCTTTCAATTAAAATAACCTTTTCTCATTGTAGTTGATTTAATATCAAACTTGATGTTTTTCTTTTCACAATTACAAAAGAAGAGGAGAGATTTAAAACTTGACTAATACTTCGGAGATCAATATTAATATCAATAGACTATAAGACTATTATCCATTTTAAGTTAAGTTAAACAATTTCTAGGTTGTATTGTTTGTTTGAGTCTACCTACATAAATCAAAGAACAAACATTACACCCACTTTGTTTTACCATTTATTTCCTCCCCCCTCCATTTACATTATTATATTTTCATACGAATAAATTCACACTTTGCTGTACAATGACTAAGTTAAATAAATGATTTATCCATATTTCTATTAAAAAATCTAGATTTTGTTTTCATGAAAGGCACTCAATTTATCACCATAAATAACATGATATACCAAATGCTTCATTGGAAACCATGCTAGTGAAGCATGAATACAATAGAAATATGAGTTAATTGAGGGTAAGTAGATGACAAGACACCTATAGATCAAAACCAAACCTAAAATATAATTTCAACTGGTTTTACTGAGTGATAATGTGACATTCTTAAATTATAATTTATACTTAGATTTGAAGAATATTCAATTGATTTTGGAATTGAAATACTTTTCTGTAATAAAATAAAATAAAGAACTCACAATATCCTTCATGTTCCTAACTATATCGGAAAATTATACGATTCCATTATATTTTTTAACCAGATCATTCTATTAGCTATTCAACAACTTAAATTCAATCCATTACTATATATATGTTTTAACATGTAGGATTTTTCTGCCTATGCAAGTCATTTTACTTCAAATAACATGTGATAAGAACTTACAATTAAATTAAACCTTGGATCCATTTTTTCCATTTATTGTGAGGGCAGCTCCACTCATGGAAAAAAAAAATAAGAAAAGAAAAGAAAGAAATATTAATGATTGACATTTTAAATAAGTGAAAAGGTTTTTTTTTTAATTTCCTAATCCATTTAAAAATAACAACCACCTATATGTTGTCTAGTAATAAATAGTAAAATATAAAACCACCATCAATCTACTAGTTTAAACTTTTGGATCAATTAGTTGAATTACTAGCTCAGCATGAGATTAACATTACATCTTGGATTCAGATATTTTAGTCTCTCTTATATACTATTTTTTCAGTTGTCCACCTAACTAGCTAGGATTAAATTGTCAACCCAAATATAAAGGGAGCATAGAGTAGTAAATATAAAATCTGCACTAAATCTATAAAGTTTTTTTTCTTTTTATTTATCTTTTTCCCATTACCAAATCTATAAAGTTAAACTTTAATTATCACCAAATCTATAAAGTTGTGCTTTAAAATTAGGTAGTTATGATGCTAAATATGTAAGTGCTAGCTATTGAGATCAAATTATGTATTCTATTTAGATAATCAATTTTCATGCCATCTTCAACTTAAGAGTTAAATTTGATATGAAACCCTATTTATTCGAAATGAGGTTAGGGGACTTGAATTACATAATCTCTTCTACAAAATATTTTCTTAATCAAAACTTCAACAATATGAGTGAAAGATCCTTTCCATGATCAACAATAAGTTAACACATATATACACATGGCTCTTGAATTGATCTCATCTTATATAATTTTTTTTTTAATTCTTGCATAAATTTAACTTCTCCTAAATCGGCTAGGTTCTAACATGACCATCTACTCATTGGCCTAGAGTCGAAAGCTCAAATCTTCGTTCATTCACTTGATAACCCTAAAAAACAAAAGGAAAATACAATAACTAAACAAAATTGACATTGTTCTTAAAATTTACATGATACTACAAGCATTGGCATTCTCATCACTAAACATATGAGTATAAGGATCAGAAACCCTAGGTGGCATGGTTGTTTGCATATAATTCATAGCATGCGGAGGCCTTGCATACATCATGGGTTGAAACATTCCATTCCCATGGACTTGTTGTTGGTTCATCATCATGGCCATGTATTGTTGCTGCTGGCTATAAGGATTTCCTGGGCCCATTGCTTGATAATATCCATTATTCATTGCAACCGGTGCGGGTAAGCCTTGCACTGCTGAAAGATTACCCATTGGGCCCATTGGATTATTACCCATTGGGCCCATCGAACCCATCATACAGTTACCTATTGGGCCCATTTGGCCCATATACCCATTGGGGCCATTACCACCTCCCCCAATGTTAGCACCACCCCTATTAAAGTGAGGACCAACCATCCCATTGCCAACACCACCAATATTGGTATTATCACCACCCATCTTACCACCATTGCCAATGTATTCACCACCACCACTACTAAAGTTTCTTGAGCCATTTTTGTTGTGACTTTTGACATCAATCTCAAATCCGGGTGGCATTTTTTTGTTTGGTTGAACCTGGACCCAATCAGTATTCTTACCTCCCATGTTCTTGCCGTTATAGTTATTCCCCTCATGACCACCCTTAAATTTATTGGATTCCTTAAAATTTCCACTCCCTCTATTGTTTCCACCTTTGCAATCTATTGTAAACGTACCATCATCCTTGCTTCCTTTTTTACTAGGAACAACTTGATATTGATCCTTTCCCTTTCTATTGCTGGTACCATTGTAACTCTTGCTTTTACCTCCTCCTTTTTTCCCTCCATTATAGTCATTCTTTTTCTCTTTTTTCTTACCAAGGCTCATGAAAATACCAAAAAAACCCTTCTTACCACCTTTCTTTTTTCCATTTTTTATGCCATGCACGGTAACACCCTTGTGCATGGCTCTTCCAGGCGTACTACAACCATTCTTAATGACTTTTCTGGAAGGTGTACGTTTTGCAAAATCAAACCCATAATCATCCAAATCATCATCATCATCATCAAAACCATCATCTTGATCATCATCGAATTCATCAAAATCATGATCACTATAGTCAAATTCATCCTTACCCAAGTTAAAGTTAACATGTTTTTGTTCCTTGTGAGAAGCTACCATCATATTTTGACCATATTTTGCCATGTTTCCTCCTCCACCACCACCACCACGATTTCCTTGATGAAACATGATGTCTACACCACCACCACCACCACCACCTTTGCCATTTTTACCTATTTGCATGTTGTTGAATTGGTTGTTTAGATGGTTCTCGTTGTAGAAGCCCTTCTTATTTGCTATCCATGGCTCTGCATGCTTCCCTGACTTCACAAGCTTCTTGACTAGTGTATTTAAATCCACATTTCCAGTGACCATAACCTTCCCTTGCTCCGCATTTATGCTTACATTATCGACACCTACATTAGATAACGACAAGAAACACCAAAATATTATACAACATGCTAAATATCAAAACAATGTAAGACAGAACATGCACAAAGTTATTGTTTTTGAAGTTTTTTCTATGTATTTACCATAATCAATACCTTAAAAAAGTTAAATACCATCATAGCAATAATTATTGTTAATCCTTTCATATGGTTCTTAACCATCTCATTCGATAACTTCAGGTGTCTTCTACTACCATTTTTTGCTAAAAGCTATTACTATCTCCAATTTTTTTATATTACTAGGATAAATCATGAAGTTTTGATTATAGAAAACGTTAAATTATGTTCTTGCAAACGTTTTCCATCAAACAAATACGCCTTAGTTGGAATTGGGAAATGGAAATTGGCGTACCCTTTATTTTTTGCAACACTTTCTTTACTTTCTTCTTGCAACCATCGCAATGTATGTTGACCCTCAGCACACAAGTCTGATACTGAAACCAAATAATCTCAGAAAAATTAGCTATTGTGTAAACCTTAGTATAAATGGATCCTAAGAACAATGTTTCAAAATACATTAGAAGTGAAAGTGAAAAGGATTAAAAATAAATTAAATAAATAAATAGTAAAGAGACGAACCTTCGGCTTGCATAAATCTTGTTTGCTCATATCTCTTTGCTTCATGACAAGAGTTATATATAGAAATTGAATGTGAAGAAAATAGGAGTCTGTTTTCCTGGGGGGAGAGAGAGAAAGAGAGAAAGGTGATGAGTGATGAGCAAAACGATCCTCTGAAGATATGTATCTTCAATTACAAGGATCAGTTGCATAGAATAGGAACAACTTTTATACAAGAGAGGCCGTTGAAACTTATAAAGAGGGAAGGGTGATACTCAATATTGTTTTTCCTTTGGTTGCTTTTTTAAATAATCATGTCAGGGCAGGCCAGGTAGGATTGGAACCAATTTCATCAAGCGTATGTCACATTTTAACGTTAATTAAGGTAGGGTAATGCTGGGCCGGTTGGGGCGTGGGGGGTTTTCGCGGTGGAACCGTACGGTAATGGTCAAAGTAAGTAAAAATTTGTACCTAAATTTATAAAAAATTTAAATTTTATGCTTAAATTTTGAAGTTGTTGATTTAATATACAATTAAAAGTTTCATTGCTATCATTACTACCTTATATAATGCCCGATTCATTTACTAATATATAAGAGATGGTCTATTAGTACTAGATAGTTAAAAGAGATTATAAAAATTTATTGATAGACTAAATTATTACTTCAAAATTTGCTTTCGTTGAATTCTTATTACCTTCTGTAACAGCATTTAGTACTAATAAGTTATCTCGTCAATAAACAAAAATATAGTAAAAATAGCTATATAAAATTTGATTGCAGTATTAAATTAACTAATTTATAACTCAAACATCAAATTGAATACCTGTACAAAGTTTGAATACTAAATTTCATATATATATATATAGCTGAAAAGGAAAAGTAAATATTGTGGTATGAAATAGAAGTGGTTATAGTTGGAAAGGAAAAGTAAATATTATGTTATTAAACAAAAGTAGTGAAAGTTGTAAGAAGCGGCATGAGTTGATAATGGACGCCACCGTGTTGATATTTTCAAATGGGATGGTGGCCCTTTTGATTCATCATTTCCTCATTCATTTTTTTTTATTATTATTATTTTATGTCTCTATTTTATTTTGTTTTACTTTATTTATATATTTTGTTAGTGAGACCTTTAAATATGATTGGTGATATCATAAGTTAGTGTTCTCTTAGATAATGAATTTAAAAACTTCAAAAGAAATTGGAGAGATTGTAGTGAAACACATGACGATCATTCCGGGTTATGATTGTGTGTGCCACCAAATATTATTATTTTAAGCTTAAAAATGATAGCATCCATCGATGATGCTTATTAAAGATATTGGATGATTAAGCATGCGATGAATATCAACTTATGTAAAGATATTTATATTTTAAAACTTTTAGGAACTATTCATAATAAGTTTAGTTAACGAAAAAATCATTATAAAATTTTATTCACACTGGACAAATTTAGTTGATCTATATTGAATCAAAACCATTATGATTTCTTGGTATGAGTATTAATCTACTAATAGAATGAATCGATTTTGATTTCCCACTTCATTATTATATATTTTATATCTTTGAAGTATTATGTCCTATCAAATTGGAAAATGAGAATGTCTTTGTTTTCTTTTTCAATTGTCCCACTCCCACCAATGAAACCAAGGATTTAGGTTTTATTAAGGGAAAATAACATAAAATTAATCAATGATTGCTATTTCATTTGTCTTTTGATATTTCCAATTTTCAAGCTAGTCCACTAGTGGACATGTAAGCAGCTAATTTCTTTCTTCATTGATGTTCTTTGCTTTTTAAAAAGTGATCGTAATAGTAGTGTAGATGTAGTAAGATGTGGACAAGAAAACGAAACAAGGAAACCCTAGTGTTGAACTACGAATCCATCTTTAGCCTACTAGATTTTTTTTTTCTTTTGGGTTCGATCCTTCTTAAAAGCCACACCAAGGAAATAAATCGTGCCCTTAAATCTTCTTTTGTCCTCAGAAACTGTTTCCTTTGCCCGTTAAAAGTTGTCTGAATGGTGACAACAAAGGAAAAGAGCCCTCCTTACAACTTACAAGACAACAGACACAAACCAAAGTAATTTGAAATCCTTTTGCTTTATAGATTAGCCCACACAACGACACACATCCCTCTGCTTTTTTCAATACCTCTTATGATCTAATCTTTGACCATGCTTTCCAAAGTTGCATTTCCACTTCTGCTGCATGTGTATATGCATAATTTACGTTTGGCATGATTCCAAAATCATTTCCTATACCTATTGTTAAGTTTCAAAGTCTAGTTTGGTATGAATTAGGGGTGAGCACTACTACCTATTAAAGTGTAAAATGTTATATTGTGTAAGATTCAACAACCTTTTCATTTCATTTGTTTTGTCCACTTTGAAATTTGAAAAGCAAACAAAAAAGAAAATAAATTTGAAGTATGTATTAAACTCTAAGATTCAGTACCTTTCTGAAACCGTTTTTCAAATCACTTCTTCTTCCGTGTTTTTTTTTTTGGTAAAACAAATGAAAAGATAGATATAGAGAGAATGGAATAATAAGTTGAGTGGATCACATGTGAAAGCAAAAAAAAAAAAAAAGAAAAGAAAATGTTACCTTAATTTATTAGGGAAAGCATATGCATCTAGTTATAGGAATTTTGGAAGAATTTCCACCATTTCATAAGTAATGTATATCATCCAAGAATATAAAATATTACTTGAGGCTTGCATGTAGCGTTATAGACGATCGATGAGTATTTTCTTTTCATTATAAGTGATATTTTAAAAAATTTTATAAAGTTACAAAAAAGTATTATAAATTCTAATTAACTGTCCGTTCTAATTATAATAATATAAATTTTACGTAGAAAATAAAATATTTACACCACATCGAAAGAAAGTTAATCTAAAAATGAAATTTTTGCAACTCTTAATAGAAACTGATTTATCAAGGGGCAAATTGCTTAAATATGAGAATTTCAAGTTGTATTTAAATACTTTCGCCATGACATGTTTTCCATTTCCATGGAAGGCACTATTATCCTCCACAAATGACAAGAGTTTTATTTATTTAACCAGGACAATTTCTAGATACCAAGCATTATTCCATGATTCAATAAGGGTAACTTTAGACAATGAAAGTTCTGAGATATTACTTCAGGGTAAAAACTAATAACTGTCCCAAGTACACAACATTTGTAGTCTCTTCATATTTGACATGTCAGGGGTCAGAGTGTCATCCCCAGCCCCTGTTCCTGTACCCAATGTCTGTCTTTGCATTGATTAAATACAACGGAAAATCTCCAAAGACCAACAACATTATACTGCAGCCTCGGAAGAAAAATTCTGATCAGCTCCAAGATACTATTCGAGTCTTCTCGGATTTCCTGTAGTTAAAGTCTGTACTCAGTACCTGTACCTGATCCAAATAGACTTGTAAATAAGTTTGATTAAAATGATAAAAGTTAAACTTGGTTAGAGTTCGGATAAGATATTATGTTGAAATCAAACGAACTCAAGCTGCTATTCCATATATTTGGGTCCGAATTAATTAAATTTGTTTAAACTGGATTGTTTAAAAATAAAAAAACTATTATTCTAATTAGTTAAACTTAAAATTTGCATTCAATTAACATTTAAAATAACTTAAGATTGATTAAACTCGTGAAGTAGTCATACTGTTGTGAAAAATAAGCTTGACTTTTTACATTTTTCTAAATAGCCCTGACTTCAGGGAATATTCAAACAATTTATAAGTAGGTTTATCTTATCTATATCCTAATCTTGTATACAAATTTGTTGTTTAGATAAATTATATTCACGACCATTAATATGATTAGGTGATAGAAGTTAGAAAATGAAATTGTATGTGCTTGTAGTTAAAGGTTCAAAGAAACATAATTGACCTATTCACAAAAAAAAAAAAAAAAAAAATACTTCGTTAATATTTTTCTAACTAAATAAAACAAAGAATAAAACTTTGATATTTTATTTTAATATTTTACTATTTTAAACACCCTAAAAGAGGGGAAAAAAATAAAAGACTCGACATTTGCCAATTAGGAATTTGTTAATTTTTTATGTTAAATTTCTCTTTTTGTGAATCAATATAAAGCCTATTTTGATGATATATTTTTTTTATCAGTATCTATATCCATATCATATATATAATTATGTAATTGATCTAGGCAAAAGACACGTTTACCATTCTTGCATAAAAAGAAAATTATAACAATACAAATTGTAGGAAAAAATTATTAAATTATCATCTTTATGTAATATATTAGAGAAGAAATATAAAAGTTTCTGCATATATCACATGTTAAAGAAGAGATATAGCGACAACATTAAGTCAAACTTATAAAAATAATTGTATCATATGTTAGAGAAAAAATGTAGGTCTAAATGTATATTCTATGTTGATCATGCAATACAAATTGAATAATTACACGTGTATTTCATATTTAACATGTGATACACAAAAAACCTATATTAATTATGTAATTATTTTAATCCAAGTTGTATTCATGTGATTTTTTCAAATGATGGTTAAACATAAATTAATTTCTATTTGATCTATATTTATATCTGATTTATATCCAAATCTGCATTTAGATCAGAATTGTGTCTGATTTGCATCTCATTTACATAATATATGTGTAATTAAATTTTTTTCCTTCTATCTATTTATCCATAAACAATCCGACTCAAATAGAGATTAAACTTATGTCAGTTGGAGTTAGACGGAAAAAATGATGAGCTAAACGGTATTGTTGTAACCGGACTGTCTTATCTATTTAGTTTTTTTTTTTTTTTTTTTTGGGGCCAGATATCTATTTGAAATTAAACTCCATAAGAATATGGTAATCTATCTCAGAATTATAATATTTTAGTCTACAACTTTCTTTTTATGCCTGAAAAGTAGACGCCTAAACCGTAAAAATGTTCAGCTTCCCCATCACAAGAATCGGAAGGGTACAGAAATATCAGTCAACTATCAACAGCTCTATGTTCAAAAAACTATCAACAGCTCTGACTGAACACTCCAATTCTCGATATGTATATATACGTATGTATATATGGCATATATATAGTTATTATGTTATTGTGAATCAAATTATTAATTTTTTTATAGGATTTTTCCTATCATATTTCATTTTTGCATATCACTCTTAGTAAATCATCTAACTTAAATGTTAAACCATTAAATTAATTGGTTAATAAGATAAATTTTTATATGATATCAGAGAAAAAATCCAAGTTCCATTGTCGGCCTTGTGACTTTCAATTTGATCATCTTTATGTAGTGATTTTGGAAACCCATTTTTCCGTTCGTTATTTGCTCCATTTCTATTTTTTTTTCATAAAATTAATTATCCTCCCGTTTATGATCGTGCAAAACATATTTTTGAGCTTGTTGTCAGTTTGGATTGTCTGTTTTTCATCTGTATTTGTATCTTTTTTAAAATGATATGTGTAAATATATCCGATTTACATCTAAATTTTATCTATATTTGTTCTATTTGATCTTTTGATGAGAACTGTCGATTTTTTTTTATCTATATCTATTTCTTGATAAATAATTTGTTAGCAAAAAGTTTGAAAAAGTGTCTGTATCTGCTGGAAAAAAGCCAAAACAAACAGACCCATATTGGTATAACCAAAACATTAGAATCGATAAATTTTATTGAATTAAGTGTCTATTCGGATTGTTTAATTTTTATTTGCATTTTATCTGTATCTAATCTATATTTGTATTTGATCTTTTTGATTTGTTTATAGAGATGCAACCGAGTCGAGTTTGGGATGGGTTATGTAAACCCAAAATCCGACCGAATAGTTATAGAGTCACCCAAAATCCGAGAAAAAACCCTTAGGGTTTTCCATCATTCCCAAAACTCATCCTTATAGGGTTTTTGCAAACTCGATTCCCGAGCCGCCCCGATCCTGTTAGATTATTATTTTTTTTCCTTTATTGCAATGATGTAATTTCAATAATAAAACATAAATTATATAATATATTATAGTATATATATATATAAGAAATTTAAAAAAATTAGATATAGATTTCAATTAATATGCAAATGAAATTATGAAATTTATAAACAAATATACATATTATTATGAATTGTTTGAAATTTTATTATATATTTATACCGTGTTGGGTTTTCCCATCGAGTTATATATATGACTCGAAACCCAATCCGAAACTCTGTAGGGTTTTAGTGTGATTCTCAAAACCTGCCCTAAAATCCTATAGGGTTTTTAGCGGGTCAAGCGGGTTTGGTATCCTATAATGATTCGCCTGTTTACATTCTTGTTTGTTTATAAGTAAAAATATTTATTTTTCATCTCTATTTATTCCTTGATAAATATATTTATTTGAAAATAATAAAAATAAGATATTAAAATAACCAGAAAAAGATAAACCCAACGGAGTTATGAAGAGATTACGGTTATATTGATTTTTAATGGCAACCAATAGTAGCATCCGTTATTACCTATCAATATTTGTGTTTCTAACGTTCATTCATTTCTGTTCAATTACATATATTATGGTATTACATAGAAATGATAATGAAAACCCATACAATTAATCTTTTTGATCCCATTTCAAGACAACTAATCTTTTAATCTTAGATTAAAAGCTCTGGTTACGTTTCCTTTCTTATACTTCTTCTACATAGGAGATTACATTGTTTAGCTTTCAAATTATCAAATGAACCCGCACGGCGAAATAAGGATTAAAAAATAAAAATAAAAAAAGAAGAAGAACGAAAAAATATAAAAGGGAGCTTGGAAATCTGAGTCAAAAGAAAATGCCGTTTTTAAATTATACCAACAGTTTACTTGTATAGGCTGTGGGTAGGAATAAATAAAATACAAGATGAATGATATATTTGGTACTTCAATTTTATTAATTTGTGTAATTTTTTTAGCCGTTATTAAATTGTGTAATTAACTACTTTTAATTTAAAGGTATCAATTTAGTATTTATGAATTTTTTGAATTTGTATCCAGATGAAGTAGTTAATTATAAAAAATAAGCAAAATTCAAATAACTAATTACAAAATTGGGCAAACTTTAGAGGTTAGCTGCAAAAATAGACAAACATCGAATAATATGTGGACACTTTTAAATTTTATGTACTAAATATCACATTCAATCAAGTTATAAATAAACCTGTGCTTGTTAGTACTATTTGATATCCTCTCTAGAATCTAAGCCTGTCTTTGAGGTGCAGATGGTTGGCAAGTTTGGAAGTGTTTCAACATCCAAATGATTTCACAATTTAAAGGTTGATCATCTCATGCCATGACAAAGTTCTGTTTTAGCTAAGTAAAATTATAATTTAGATTGAAAAAAAAAAAAAAAAAATTTGTATTAGATATTTAAGTTGAGCACAATGGTGACGTTTAACCTTAAACGGTAGGATAGTTTGCAACCTAATAATATAAAGAAAAAAGTTTAGTAAATCATAACATGACTATCATTCATATGTTAACAATTCAAATGAGAATTTCAATTAAAATTTTCATAAGTGCATCCACATCTATGAAGTCCTTCATAGGGTTCTCAACGTGTTATATCAGTATTTCAAGAAACTCTTTTCTCAAAAAAACTCACCTCTTTATTCCTTTGTATAAGTTCCTTCATTTTTTTTACACCTCTGTGAGTCGCATTTAATTTTATACAAAACCTTTTATTTATTCCAAAAAAATGAAAATGTATATAGCATATAATATACATGTATTATTTATATTCAATTTATACATTATATATCATATAATATTTAATATTAAAATAATAATAAATTTAATATTCAATGGTGGTCTGCATGTTGCATCGCAAAGTCTTCCATTTATATGCCAAATTCCAAGAGTGCCGACATGAATAATAATATTCTAAAAGAACTCATTTTCTGATATCTTTTATATAAAATTTATAAAGTTGAAAAAACTCTACGCATATGAGAAATTCAAAAAGTGAAATCATTCGTCCAGAAACTCATGTCGACAACCTTAGATATGGATGTTCAAAGGAAGTTTCCCTCCGCTAAGCCAAAGATCGTCACTTTTTCAACAAGACTGATAATTGCAGAATAAATGGAAGATGGTATTAATGACTAATTAATGAACATGTTCAAAAGCTCCTATCATTGTCAAGATCAATTTTATTTCAAGCCAATTCCATCTTTTGTTGCTGATCCCAATAAAGTGAATGAAGCAAAATGAAACAAAGGGCATTTCATAATATGGATGTAAATTGCTTTATTTGCTTTTCATCTGTAAAGTGCAATACTATCAGACAAGATTTAAGTCCTCAACGTTAAAGATAAGCCAATGATACCGTCCCAGGTCCACCCGCCATTCAAAATTTCACAGCTCGAAATCTTTGCTTTTGTCTCCTCTTCACGCAACACACAAAAGCCAAGAATCTGGCCAAGTTGCTTTTCGCTTTAATGATATATCATGTAATAACGTGTATTCCCTATTCCCTAATCCTGGTCTAAGGAAGATTTCAAGATTCTGAGGTTGTGCTACCCCCAGAAATTACAGTATGACAGTGTTTGTACAGATGAATTTCAATGTTAAGCGGCTCAGTGTCTGTGAAGAGCACCCTTAAAGAGAATTGAGCTTCTAAAGAGGCCGTAATATGCATCATACCAAAGCGAATAATACTTTGATTTGAGAGATCCTATGGTTACAAGGCAATCAAATTGTTCATAATAGAACTAGATTTCGTTTGGTCACAGAAATATACAGTCACCAACATGAAAAGTTCAGTGTTACTCTTGAAGAGACCATGGGCGAAACGGACAGCAGCCAAGGTAGATGACAGGACAACATGCGAGAAGCTAAGGAAGAAGCAAGCAAAAGCGTGTGTGTATGCAATAGAGAGGGAGCGGACCATACTGTGGGAGTACCGACAACAAAGGAATCATTATTTTAAGAAAAGCTTCTTCAAACAATTGCTTATTATCATTTTACATAAGAATACTGCTTTCCAAAGTTTGGAATCAGACTAGAAAAATAAAAATTAAAATTAGAAAAAGGAATAAAGAGAAAGAAGATATAATATTACGTTTCTCAATCCCTACGTATTGGAAAGGTATGAAAGAGAAACCTACAAGTGTGTCCAATGGAGGAAATGTAAGGGGGAAGTATGTATTCTACAGTTCTCCAAAAGCTCAAAAGAAAAATTATGAACAACTCATCCACAAGCAACAAAAAGATGCTGAGATTGTATCTTGCACTGTATATGCTTTCATAGGATTAGTAGCCCTTAAGCTTCTCCAGAATAAAGGGACCCCCTTCATGTGGCTGCTGAAAAGATCATTCTCATATTAGGAAACAAATGTAGACCAAGCATATGTAAAATATCCACGATAATGAGAAGGCTGCTATATTGTCATACCATTATTCACTTTGATCTCTATAAGTTCTTCAATTGGTTGACGGCATATTGGGCATTTATTTGATTGAAGCCGTAACTCTCTTGCACATTCACTGCACATACACTGGCAACAAAAGATCCATGAAAGCTGAGAAGTGAGAACAGATATGAAAAAGACAGCAGGAAAAGCATTCTGGAAAGTAAGTACCAGTTAAACAGATCAGCACAAAGGATACCACCAGGCCATTGTTACAATAATTCATAAATAAATAATCCAATTGATCAAAATGCACAATTAGTAGCATATCCATTCATATCATGTATCAACACCCCCCCTCAACCACCACTAGCCTCTTCCTGGCAGGTCAAAGAGTAAATTTAAAGTCATGTATAGTAGATTAGATGAATACCAATTTTCTTTTATATTTCTTGTGAGCATGTGCAAGAATGAGGACTAAAAACCTTTGATTCCATGGATCAATATCTACAAAAACTCTTTCTACATTAAGCATAAGAATATATGCCAAACAATTGTGTTAGTTACAATTCATGCTGCATATCACAGCATTATTGAAAGAGAACCTCTCTTTCAGTTGCTGTCAAGACATTATTGTACAGGCATGAGATCAACAAGAAGAGATCTATACAATTTATTTATATGGATGGACTCTAGATCAATCATTGCATATGTTAAATTTTCTTCCTGTAATATTGAAGGCCAAAGAAAGGAGACTAGATGACTAATGCTACTTGCTCTTAGAAATGTAAACATCTTCAAGGCATGCCCTTACAAATGATTTAAAAAATGTGTGAAGTCAGTAAAAGCCATAAACAATCATAAAGCTTGATTGATAGAGAAGGCAACTAGTTAAATATTGCACAACACTGACAGTATACGTAATCATAAACAAACGAGCATCATAAGAAGCAAAGCTTTTACAAGTGCAAATAGGAAAGTTATTTGGGGGCATACTTTAGACAAAGGACACTTGTAAAGAGAGAAAAAACTCATGTTCTCACTTATCAACACAAATCCACCCAAAAAACAAACAAACAAACAAGTACTGCAAATTACTTTAGCCAGCATAAGAAAACTGATAATGACACACATAAGAGAAAGCCCTAAGCTAACTACTACAATCAAAAAACCAAAGGCCTCACTTATACTGGAAAAATATCCTACTAAATTGAAATCACACAAAATGACCACCAGAAAGTCATGATATTGAAAAAATCAGCCAAAGCATATATACCATATTTTATTTGGGGCATCTATGTTCAAATTTAGATACATTTCCCTGTTCTTGTATATCCCACTATTATGCTTGAATAGATTATCTCAATCAAATTTCTTTACGTTAACCATATTGAACAAAACAAGAAGTAGGAAGGTGGGAAAAAAAGAGCCGGTAAGATAACTAATTATCCAAAAAGCACTTATAATTTAGACCAGTAATTCAAACGGAAATGGATATATGGAAATGTCAGGTTCTACTCACCATATGCCGACACGGCAAAACAGCTGTGTCCTTTGGTTCAGTCATGCAAATGACACATTCTTTTCCAGGATCACTGTCTTCAAAGCCTCCCTCATCTGCATTGTTAATTCCATATATTTCCCGAAGCTCGTATCGAGCTTCATCAATCCATAAGAGCTGCCTGACTACTCTTACTTTAAATCCACCCTCACTGTTCTTCTCCAGAACTGCTTGAGTAATCTGAGCATGAGAAGATGATGGGCGCTGATTCGGCTGGTCATCCATCAATGGAGGAAGTGTGCCTGTCTCTGCACAAATAACAAGAGGGAAGACATCCTCACCTGGGGAGGGTTTCGATAGTTCATCCATCTCAAAAAACCCCAGGTCAATGCCGCTACCAGAAGTTTGACAAAATTTCTGACCCGACCCTTTCTGAAATGGAATTCTCCTTGGCTTATAAACTTCAGGGAATACTGAACTGAATGTGCAGTTTGCACCTTCCTTGGCAAAGTAATATATAGTAATACTGCCATCCAAAAACAAGGTAACACCAAATGACTCAAGCTGTTATACAAGTCTGGACTAATTATTGCTGCATGACAGTTCACAGGTAGTTTAACAAAAGACACTAACTTTCCATTCACTTTGTTAGTAATAACAATTCAGTTTATTCACTTCACCACAATAATAATTTCATTACAGCTCTATTTCTTACAATAACAGCTATTATAACATTTAGTTGTATTTTAGGCTCGTAAAAACAATTCAATGAAGGTTCCTATTACCAAAATATAGAATGGTCATTCGTTATCCAAACTTATGAATAGCAATTTAATATTGCAATCAATTCCTCCACACCCCCCCCACCCCCCCCCCCCCCCAAAAAAAAAAAAAAAAAAGCACAACAACAAAAACACCCTCGTTAAACTGAAAAATTAACACAAAATAATCATATTATAGCTCTATCTCATTCCCCACATTACAACCTTATTGTATTCAATAAAGTAAATGGACTGCGAGGGTTTTAAAGATTGCATATGTTAACTGTTTGCACCCCCAAATAGATGCAATAGCAGCATAAACTATTTTTTAAGAACGTCCTGAACAAGGGGTGTAGGTCTAGCATTTCATTATCAAAGTTCAGTGAGAAATAACTATTATCTTATCTTATTAGGAGTTTCACGTCTCTTAGAAATAGAATTTTTTTTTTTTTTTTTTTTTTTTTTTTTTTTTTTTTTTTTTGAAGGGGGAAGGGGGGGTGTTGGGAAGTTGGGAATGAATGTGGTGGTGGGGTGGGGGGCCGGGGCAGAGTAATTCTACAAGAAACATAGGTTAAAAAAACTTATTTTCAGCAGCAACCATGAATTTTGGGTTGGGCGTTTGAAAAGAAGCAACATTTTCATTGTGCATGACCTTTTTTGTATCATTGAATAGCATTAAGATATTAGTTAGGCAACCAACCAAACTGAACTGGAGAAGTGAAATCCAATGACTTGTACACTGGATACACTAAAGAAAACACACCAATAATATAATGGACTGCTCTTTTTACGGGCAGTTATGCAGCATAACATTCAAACATAGCCTAATCACTAATTAACTAACTAACTCTAATTTTGATATCAGAGCTAATCCTCCTCCAAATTTGAAGCCATGATCAACATTCCATTGTAAAACACTACTAGCTCATTCACTTTGCCATATGGAATGAGGAGACAATGAAATTTCAATTCAAGGAGAATGTAATAAAGTTGTAATGGTTATTACAATGTTTACTTGGTATAAATAGTAAAACAAGCAATTATTGGATTAAAAGATGAATTATCTGTAATACCCCCATATTTTATACAAAGAGAGAATAATTGTATAGATGATATTTTTAAGACAGGGGTATTTAAAACAAAATTAAAAAATAAACCATTGAATGGCAATTCATGAAGGTAGAGACATAAATTGCTAATCATCATTTTATGTAATAGCAATTCATTATAAATTGCCACTAACCTCAAGTGAACACAGTAATAACAGTTTTATATCAAATAAAGAATGAATAGTTATTTACATCAAATGAACGAACTGTACAAATTTGACGGAGTATCAACCCTAGCAAAGAATGTGAATTCAACAGTCTTGGAAACCAAATGCTAGCTCCGAAAGGACTATCAATGATAGAATCAAATAAAGCCAAATTTCCTGCGAATTTTCTTTTCCCCTAATTTTTTACCAAGTAAAAAGAAAAAAAGATGAAGTGGTAACCACCCCAAGTCGGTATCGACTCTTTAGAGAGATGGGCATACAATGTAAAGGCCGACCCCACCAATGATTGTACGAAGAGCCTAAGGTACAATGTCCCATTGTGCGCTACCGACCCACATCTTACCAGGAAATGCGCTAGATGCTAGTGTGGGCATTACGTCGAATTGAAGTCTGGCGTATACGGCACGAAATCTACCAGAGTTGGTTTGGTGATCATGCGGTTATCCTCCTCCTTTTCCTTGGCCTCTTTGACTTTTTTCTTTACCTACTGATTCATTTGTTGCAAGGAGAGTTGGGCTTATGCCCCCGGTTGCTCTTGCTTTGTTGCTAGAATGAGACGTTTATACCATACTCCCTTCCTTCTATTAAGTTGAATACTCACACTCTTAGCTTTGGTCGGATTGGTGGTATGAACTCTTTGAGCACCACCAGGAAATCCACCGATTAAACAAATGAGAAAGATATTTGAGGACAAATTCCCTCATGTGGGAAAGAGTTCACTTAAAACTGATAAAGTTGAGGGCTTATTTTACTACGACTGATTGAAGACACTAACGACTGCTTGAATATCAAGACTCAATTGTAGAGCCATCAAAAAGCTCCAAGAGAAACTAAAGAGTGCTCCCATAGGCTCCAAAGGTCATATCTTGAGTCTTAGGAGATGTTTCAGGTATGCAGCAGATGACTCTTCACGGAGTCAGAGGTATGGTGGTTACCCACAGGTTACCATGGAGTCACGTAAAGCGTTCCTCAAAGAATAAGTTATTCGGCGATTACCGAAGAGGATCAGATCCAAGGTTCAAATAAGGGCCGGTTATCCATCAGCCTATTAGTTAGATAGAAGGAGACACTGAGACAAGAAAGACCTTGAGACTGACAAGATGGTCCTTTAGGTAATCGAGTCATTGTCAGTCTTTTTCTAGTGCGTGCAACTTCTCTTCTTTCTTTCTTTCTTTTTTCTCTAGGTGACTGGATCGCCCCGGCGGATGGGCTTTTGGGCCCCCGAATCCTCTGACACTGATACCGAAGGGATGACATATTGTGCCAACTTCCCTCTACTACTACTAGATATTGACCTGAGAAAATCAATCTTTCCTCTAGACAGCTTAACTCCATCAAGCCTGTAGGAGTAGTAAAGAAACATAGAGAACTTTTGTTGGTTGTTGACCAACGGAAAGCATGGGAGAATAATACAACTATTAATGAACAGATCGTACTTTACTTTGTCGAGATATGTTCCAATAAGATCTTGCCTGCTAATCCGTTGTCCACCTTGCCTCATATTGTGCCGAAATGGTATTTCCTACCGATACATGCCATACTTCGCAGTATACCTAACAAATCTAGAAAGGTTCAAGAACTCAAAGTTGATCTATGATCCAAGGTGTATGTTGTTTGGCCAAAAAAATTTTCCCAACCATTTGTAAGGCTGCATTCTAAGATTTAAGATCCCATCTCCAAACCAAATTTTCCCAATCAATGATGTGTAAACTTCTAGTTCATTCTACAATGTATCAAACTTTAGCAAGGCAAAAAATACCACAGAAAATTGTAATTTTTGGTAGTTCAAGACTCAAGACATACCTACTCACCATCTTCTACAAATTTTGGATAAAAACAATTGACCTATTAGAAATGCAGACACAATCTCTTTGATAGAGTAGAGTTGCTCTTTGCACAATCTCAACTAGCCCTTAAGTTACATCCTCCAACAATTACCAACTCATATCTGCCCAATCAAGAGCATAGGAACTTCTAAGGCATTTTAATGCTTATAAATGAAGGAGTCAAAGCAGAACTTACTGCTTGTCAGGCCCCAAACAAAAAAAAAAAAAATTTAAATTAATTATTCCCCTGTTCTAGACGGTCATTATTATTAGCTAGCTAGGTATCTCAAATGACATTTTTATTTTCCAGTAACTGGAAAAAAAGATTGCCCTATGCTGTTTGATTTCGTGTGTAAATTTATACTTCTACATTTACATTGTCTAATTCGAGAACTCGAAAATTCAAAAATGATGCCAAAGTATAACTCATACAGTTAGCCACAAATGATTTAAACAGGTCATAAGAACAGGTTCTCCTTTCACCCAACTTCAATCAGATAAGTTCTATAACCTAAGTTATCGAAAACCGTGGGACCAATGAACTCATAAAGTCTACTTCTTTCAGTTCTGTGCCTCTTATCAATATCAAGCACATTGATCCATGAGGAGTAACATAATAAAACCGAGCAACCAGACACGAACAGATCAACCTCAACAGCACCAACTTCACTAACACAGAATGTGATCACATACTTTATCAAAATCATATCTTTCAACTACAATTCTCATCAACACATTACTAACTATTAAAACCAACATAACTAAGATCGAATTCGGACAGCTTTCAAGAGATCATAACGAACCTGCCATCGACAAGAGCATCAAAAGTGAAAGACACCAGATGACAATCCACATTCAGCTCATCCACAAAAACCCTAATCGTATCCTTATGCACATTCACATCATTCTTCACCTTTTTCGCCGTCTTATGATTCACAAAAGCTGGCGCTGCCGCCGCCACTGGTCCAGCCCCAGGGCCATGACCCCAGCCGTGGTAACCGCCTCCGCCGCCGCCGCCGCCGCCGCCAACATAGTGACTATAGTGCGGCTGGCATCCGTACGGGTGACTGTAGGGCACGGGCTGTTGCGAGCCGTACGGATTGGGAGGAGCGTAGGAGTAGGAAGGCTGTGCGTAAGAGTAGGAGTAACCCGGCGGCGGCGGGGGAGGAGGAGGATGGCGCGGGAAGGGGAAGGCTGCTGGTTGTGGAGGCGGTGGGAGAGAGATGGATGGTTGCTGAAGGAGGCGCGGTGGTGGCGGCAGCGGTGGAGGAGGTGGTGGTGAGTGTGAGCTAGGGGTTGTGGTGGCGGCCGGAGGTTTTGCCGATGGCTTTTGGAGAAGAGACCGCCCATGGAATTCGATGTAGTGAAGAAAAGATTGGATTTTCGAGATGAGATTTTATGGGATTAGTGTGGAAGAGAAGCTTCGCGTGTTGATGAGAAGAAGAGAGAGAGCAGGCAGCGGAATTACGGAAAAGAAAGAAGTCAAAGCGTAGACGGCGTTGGGTGGACGCGGTTGACGAAGGATGGTCAGTCACTATTCCTATTCCTATCCCTATTCCAATTCCTAAGCAAGGATGTAATAATAATAATGTAAGAAGGAAAATGTTTTTACTTGGTTACTAAGGAATAATGTGTTTTCTCTCCTCTCTACTTCTAGATAGTTTTTACATTTAAGCAATTAAACTTCTTGAGTGCCCGCTAAAAACTAATTGTTGCGTTTTCAGTTCAATAAATGAATAAAAGTGTAATAAAATTATTATTATTAAAAAATATAATAGAGTTATAATAATATTTTAATTTAGTAAATTTTTTATTTAAATAATTAAGAAAAAATCGATTCAAGTATTAAGTTGTTATTCATAATTTGAGTATTAGAGAATTAGTTCTATGGGAATCACAACTACAGTAAATTAAACACCCTAATAACTCTTCATTAGATTAAGAATAAGGTTATAATGAAATCGTTATTAAAATGAAGTGAATAGACGGTAAATTTTATTGTTATTCAAGTCAAAGTTTTTAACTAATCGACAATCACGCATGTACAACTTGTAGTTTTAGTAAAATCGAACTTCCACTAATACCATACGTCCAACATGTGAGTTAGGTTTGTAAAACTAATCTTAAGAAAATCGCATGTTATAAATATAATTGTGAAATCACATGTAAATCATGTGTAATATGCAGATAAATAAATTATCAAAAGGGCAAATATATCATTTGATATAAAATAAGAGGGTTTTATGGTCAGTCCTAAAGTATATAAATAAATTATAAAGAAGGCTAAGGAATGTCATATGTTGTTAAATAAGATGGTAAAATAGTCCATTCAAACCAAATAATAAAGAAGGATAATGAATATGATACGCTAATAAATAAAAAGGTCTTATGGAGATGTAATAAATCATAAAAAAGGACATTAGAATCTATTTTTTTCAATGTCATACCTAAACCGGTCAATTATTAACGGTTAACCACCTTAATGGTTAACCATTTTTCTCGGTTAATATTTTCGATTTTCAGTTTTTAACCATTTAGTATAATTGTTAACTAAAAGCTATAGTCAATTATAATTCCAATTGGTCTATAAAAAATTAAACTATTTTATTTCTTAAAATTATATACTATTAAAACCTTCTCTTAACTGTAATGGATAAAGTCATGTCAGTTCATGCACAAAATGAGAACAATACGAATAACAACATGAAAATAATAGTTATATCTATTGTTTCAAAACCTCTCAAACTCATCCCCAAAAAAAAATCAAATACTCATATTTTTTATTACTTCTTTTCCAACACAACACTAACAGCTTTTAAAAGAAAACAGATAAACAAATAAAAACTTTATCCATATAGATAGAACTATAATGTCATAAAGCACAAGTAGTGGAAGTAATTTAGACTTTGACTAGGACTTAATAATATTACATTAGGGTTTTAACTCTTTACCCTTTTATATTTAAAAAAATTAATTATATATAATGTTATATATTTATAGATATTGGTTAACCATTAACCGTCGGTTTTTTACGGTTACAAGTCAAAACCAAAACCAAAAAAAAAATTAAACCATGAATTTAAACCGAAACCAATAGACTAGTTAATTGTATTTTTTTTAATCGGTTTTTCAGTTTCAATTCGTTTCTCAGTTTAGTCAGTTTTTTTACCCATCCCTAAATAAATGAAATATTTAAAATTAGGTTTTCCCAAACCTATAAATACCCCCTTAACCCTTTTGTTCCCTCCTCACAGCTCTTCCTCAGTCAAAACCCTAGGTAAGTGGGTCTCTCTCTAGTGCTTTTCAATTAATCATTTAAGGTTATCTTTCTTATAAGGTTCTTTTTATAAGTTTGAAGGAGATTCAAGATCTAGTGAACAAACCCTAAAGTGGATTTGGAGATTTGTAGTTTCTATTCAAGATAAAGGTAAAATCTTTATTATAGTTTTGTGATTTCTAAGATTTATCAATTATAGGAATATGATTATATCAATTAAGAATATTTAATTGATTGTGTCAGAAGATTGATTGAATTAGGATCATATTTCAAGCAAGATCTACAAGATCTAGATAAGTGTAGATCCATACCATCTTTGTGATTTTAAAGATGTGATCTTTTTCTAGTGGTTGGTTTATTAATGGAGGATTATATGTATATTAAAAGAATTATGAAAGAAACTAGGGATCTTTAAAGGAACTGTGTTTTGAAATTTCATTGGATTGTGAATAAGATAAACAGGTGTGTTAAATTCTTACTATGGATCTATGATTAGGGTTATAGATCTTTTGAATAGGATTATGGAAATTAGTTAGGGTTTAATTAAGAATTTGCAATTGAATTTGATTTGAGATATGTTGATGATCAGGAAAATTTGTGAGATTTGAGTTTCTTTTCTGTTAAAAGTTCTATTGGTGAGATTAGAATTGAAAGGGAATCCGGTACGACCTTACCTTGCTTGTTGTTTGTGCGTGTAGGATTAGAGAAATAAATTGACCTAATTCTATCAGACCTTTAAATTTGATTTGCTGCTTGTGCTTGGCTACTGTTAGTAAAGACCATGCAAAATGTGATACTATGCAGGTAACCTTATGATCCTTGTGTGGCGGTGTCTCGAGTGGAGTTGCACCTGGATATGATTCCGATAGATTAGGAGTCATGTCAGCTTAATTGTGGTATGCAACGGTGGGTGGATCGCATCCAACACCAATATATATATAAAGTATTTTGGTATAAAACTTGTTTTATAGAGTCATGAGTTACTACGAGTTTAGGACTAGTTGCAAATGGTTGTAAACTGTGTTGGCTGCTTGGCTAAATTAAAGATAACAAATTGTGGTTGTTGCATTAGTTTTAGGGTTGTATGTGATTTATGTATATTGTATGATCATGTGTGTTTGTTTATGTTATAGCGTACTGGGCGTTTTCGCTCACCCCTTTATCTTTTTCAGGTATAGGTGATGATAATTGAGTATATGATCTGTCTTGCTATGATATATTCATGGATCATGGGGATGGCGATAGTGGATTAGACTACCCAGCTGATGATCAATAGATTTTTGGATATGGAAGTGGGCAAGGATAGTTATTGAGAACATATTGAGATTTAACGTTTCAAAACTTTATGAAAACTTGTTATTAGGTTTCTTTTGATTTAGATGATTTGAAGTTCTAGATTGTATAGTTTATGAGATTTTGATATGAGATTATAAAGTATCCATTTATTAGAGTTTTGATGATTTGAGTTGACAACTAGTGGATTTAGTGTATTATAGCCTTCGCGTGTTCTTAACAAGAGAAGGACACGTGGCGAGTTGTAATGCCTTTAATTTAGGGCGTTACATCACGCGATTCATCCTAGAAAATCGTATGTTTATAATGCAATTTAACCGTGCAAAGTAATTTTCATTAAAATTGTGCATGTATTGCATGTGAGTTATTTATCAATTGCCAAAACTAAAGCTCAAGTTTGGTATGTGATTTACCTTAACTTGCAACCTTTACATGTAATTTAATGCTAATCGCATTTGTTACCTACAAGTATTAAATTTAACTAAACAATCACATATCTAGCTTGTGATTTTAGCGACCCAAAAATTTAAAATCAATCATTAAATCATATCAATGGCTGTCTCTTACAAAATTTACTCTTAATCTTCTTTACTCTAGTGCTCTCTCTCTAATTGTTCCCCTCTCTTCGACTACTCTCTATTCTCCAGTAAGGCTACCAATGAGCAAAACTATTCGCGAGTTACTCGAGCTCAATTAGTAAACGGGTCGAGCTTGAGCTTAAAGTAAAGTCTGTTTATTTAAATGAGCTGAGTTCAAGTTTTGATTTAAGCTTACAAGCCAGCTTATGAAGCAATTCGTATAGACTTGTGAATAGGCTCACGAGTAAGCTCATTAACAAGCTCGTTAATAAGCTTATTATAATATTTATGATTTTTAATGTATAATATATTATATATAACTATATAATTAAAATAATAAAAACTAATTTCTATTTAATATGTATGTATATTTATGGTGACACATATTTATTATATTTTAGATTTGAAAAAAGAAAAAGAAAAATGAGCTATCTAAACTAGTGACCTTGTGCTTAAATTCTAGATTCAAAACAAGCTCAATAGACTCCATAAAAAGCTCGACTTTTGGCTTAAGGTTGAACTAAAACTCATTTAGCTAAATGAGCCAAACTCAAGCGTAAATTTTAGACTCGATAGGAAAGTTCAGCTTAAGCTCGAGCTCGATAAATTTTAAACGAGTTGAGCTTGAGCCTTTAAAAGCTTGACTTAGCTCGTGTTGTTTGCAACCCTATTCTCTAATCATCTCTCTCTCTTCGATAGCCTCTCTCTTTCTCTCTCTGCATGGAACCTATACACCGCAATATTGCAATTCTATGTTCGTCTCATCTTGAAACCTCGAAAACCCTAAAGAAGCTTCTTCAATCCAGTTAATATTGTTTCGAGTGCTCTCATTTTTTGTTATACAGTTTGCATCTCCATTCATTAAATGCTTTTTGTTTCCTAGAAAACGATACATTTTCAAGCTTACTCTTTGTTATTAGCGATTGGTACCTTATAGAATATCTCTCCTTATGGTAGATTTACGGCGCATTGGTTTAGTATATGGTTGCATGGTTTCCAATAACTATTTTATTGTTTTAAACTTTCTCTTCTTAATTGCTATTTCAAATTTAATATGTCCACTTCCATTCGGTTCTTGCATGTGACATTACAAAAGTATCATCTAAGTTAGATTGGCCATGTACAGATTTAAGACATTCACTTCCATACAATTTTTATATTTGACATTAGTTATTTAACTTAATGGAAATTGGATGAGAGATATTCCATGACTTTCTCTCTATAGTACACTCATGATCCTTATTTAATTGCTTAGTGTCTTAATTTGGTTACTTTTATATCTAATAAAATTTTTTATTGGAAAATGAAAATGAGTTAGATTGATTATTACTTAGGATGGATCTAACTGGAATTGAGGTAGATTTATTTAGTGGGCCTAATTTTGTAGAGTATTGAATGACTTTAGGGTTTGAATTTATGTTAGTCTATGAGATTAAGACCATGCTAGTTTGTTGTTAAGGATGTGTTTAGTGGACCATGTTTGTTTAACATGTGAATGATAGCTTAATATTTCATGGCCATATTGCCTATATTAATTAATGTAGGAGATATCTTTTGTTAGAGATAGGCCCAAAAAATATTTAATTATTGCTAAATATATATACATTTCAAGATATGTTCATTACGGTTCTGTTTGGATTGTCTGATTGTTGTCTATATCTTATATATATCTGTTTTGCATTTGAATCTAGTTTGTTTTTATTATTGGTGTTAATTCATGAAGCAAAATGTTGGATTTTATTACACTTGGTATATATTTGTATGTCGATATTTTAAATGGTGTTGATGAGGCATATTATGATAATGCACTAATAAAAAACATCAAAGTTAGAGTAGATTATGGTTTCGTGGGGTTACTAAACAAGATATGTGCACTTGGAATCATTCTAGCACATGTCGCGTGGAAGTGTTCCATACAGAGCTAGTAATTATAACAGAGAGTAGTGGCCACAATTTGTGTTGCAATCCATCAACAATGATAACGATGTGGAAGTACTTTTTAATATTGAACAAGCATAAGAAATTTTATGCAATTAGCTCTTTGTTAAGTTAAAATGCAACAATAATAAGGAAAATTTGCATATTCGAGAAGATAATAAAGAGAGAGGTAGAGGATGTTTTAAAGGAGACAAATTCAAATGATGATATAGTTAATTAAGAGAAAATGCTGATGTTGGCCATGGATTTAAGTTTGAAATAGTCATGCCCAAAGAGTTTGTACCTTTTAATTCTTAAGAAAATATTAAAGAAAATAATGGTATGCAAACATTTCATGTTACCCAACCAACCAATAAGTCATTTATAGATTTGATTCAATTTCTTAACAAGGATAGATGTTGGTGATGGTTACATATTATATGAGAAGATATATATATATATATATATATATTGCATCAAATAATTGATGAATTGAAGAAAGGAATGTAATTTTTGAGAAAGTTCGACCTGATATATGCAGTGAAGACATTCCACATCAAGCATTACCATAATTATTGTGCTTAGAAAGTTAGATAAGAAGATGTGGTTTGTTGTTTGCACCATAGGGGTTGTAAATGGCAATTTTGTATGTGTCAAAAGCACATGGATACAGATTTTGTGATCACAATTGTCACACCTCATAGGGTACCCTAGAAGTATGATGCGTCATTTATCAAACTAAAGTCATAGACATGGTATTCAACCATTTAAGGCTTCTAAAAAGATACATAGACATCACACTTGTTGAATACTCCATAGCATGAACTGTTATACAGGATCGAAGGTTGTTTAGAATAATAAAACTAGATACATATGAGATATAAACAAGAGTACAAATCACGGAATTTACATTGAGTCTTAACTATTACATCATAAATTTTTCTCTATCGCTAATCTCAAAGCTTCTTTACATATAACTTCAAATTTCTCCCTGCACCATAATTGTTCTTCATAGTCCTTTGGATCCTAAAATCAAACATTTCAGAGGAGTGTGAGCTCAATTAGCTTAGTGAGTAACTAGATCTTAAAACATTTCAAGCAATACAAACAACTTTGATTATCAAACAGATTCAATATTGACTATACAAAATTACGCTCTATTGATTTTAAGCTCTAAGTATAAGCGTAAAGTAACCAGCCAATAGAAACCAGGTACATATGCAGTAAAATTACTGGTAAGACCAGGTCGATCCACAGGGAGCAAATGGCTAAGTAATAGGATGTTGAATATTTCCCTAAGTAAGCTATCAAATATCAGATCTTTAACTAAGCTATAGATTATGATTTAACTAAGATCAAACTAATTAGCAAATGTGAACACTTCAAACCGTATGCTCAAGCAACAAAGATGAGGGATCTAGGTTTAGGAGATGGAACAACAATCAAGAACAATGCAATGATATTCTCATTTAAATTAGATTTATGTCTCAAGTTGATATTGAAACTAATTACTTAGGATTTAATTGAACTCACTAGAACTCGCTCAACTCCCGAAGTAGCAAAATTCTAATTATAGTATAAATTATCCCGTTAATGCAATTTATCTATAATTATCAGGTAAATACTAATCCTCTCACACCGAAATTACTATTCTAGTTTAAACTACAAATGAAGCACTGTCGAGTGACCCAACATTGTAATCAAAACCGCATTAAGAAAAGTGAGTTCATGGATTTCATAGAAAACATGCATATCCCTATGACAAATCTTTTTCAAAAATTCAAGTCGTGTTCATATGGATTATCGAATCTCTCCCGAGTATCTCTAATCTTAATCTATCCAATCAATATGGGCCCTGAACTAATCAAATAGATCATGAACAACGATGATTAAATTCCCAAATAATCAAATGGCAATATCAAAACAAGTCAATTTACCCAATTCATCAAATCCATCAATGCATGATCATATGTCAATGAAACATGGCATCTTAACAATAATCAAGCAACATACATACACATCAAGGATAGAAAACACCTCAATGGTAATTTCATTAATCATCTTGCTTTCAAATCCATCAACCTAATTGAATCGGGCATTGCTTGGTTGTAACAAAACCCTAAAATCGCCTCTACATGTTGCTAGAATATTAGGGTTTTAATGCCCTAAGATTGAATCACAAGAATACATGTTTTAAGTGTTCTCTTTTCTACCTAAGGTTTGTATCTATGTCCTTCTCTTCCTAAAATTATCTAACAAAAGATATTTATACTCAAAAGTAAAGGAATCCATTGGTTGCAACATATATTGACAGTTACACTTTCTACGCTAACGATGTACATGGCGGCATAGGTATAGGCCGGTTGCAACACTGTCAGCATTGACGAAGGTATTTAAATTTTGCATTCTGTGATCATTGAGCACCAGCTAAAGCCAGCGACGTGGACAATAGGATTGCCAATGTACAAACCAAGAAATCAAATCTGATGGATTCTGCAACGAACATTGGCGGTACTCAAGTCGGCTTTAATGTTTTCGAGTCTATACTCATCTAACACCACCCGAAAGTCGGTGGCTTAGACTCTATTTTTGCCGACATACTTTGTAAAAATTGAAGGCTGAGGATAATTGTTATATATACGAGCAGTGTTCGAGTGGTGTTAACAAATTGCTTTCTGAGCACAAGTAATGCCGGCGGCATAGAATAACCATTTCTCGGCGTACAATTGTAGACTTGAAGGCTGATGGGTTCTACTTTGAAGGGCGACAGTGCTTGTTTCATTGATGGCCGGCGTTGGTTCCGTTGTTCTCCAACTATGATCAAACTTCCTCTCATTTGCATGTATGACCTAAAATAACATAAAATCACATAATGAAGCACCATTTCCTTGTGATTTCTACAAAATCTATAATAGTTTTATCATGAATTGATCAAGAAAAAGTGAGTAAAATATGAGCCTATCAAATGCTATGCTCATTCATATGGAAATGCACCGTTTAGATGACCAGAATCTAAACCAATAGACCCTTTCTTAGGGGTTAAAGGACTAACTCAAGTCATTTATGCCCAATAGAATTGTGAACTAATGAAGGGGGTACTTTCTCATTTTAGAGCATCTAGCTCATAGCAATCTCAGCACAAAATCATTTCATATAACAAACATAACCTCTAACTACCCCTTAGATATAACTAAGGAGAGAGGATTTCAATTTGAAATACATTTTATTAAAAAATAACCTCTAACTTCTCTTGAGACATAACTAAGGAGATATGATTTTCTTTAAAACTCGTTTTGTCAAACATAGCCTCTACTTCTCCTTAGAAAAACTGAGGAGTGAGGACTTCACCTTAAACTCATTTTGTGCATAAATTAAAACATTTTTACCACTAATATACCCTCCATTTCCCTTAGAATCACAGAACTTCCCTAAGTATTAATCCTTAAAGCCAACTCCAACACGGGCGACGTTTCTGCTTAGTTCTCGTGAAGCCGACAACACTATCGTAGCCCTAAATAGATACATTGGACTCTCAAAGGCACTACAACATAATCAAAATATTAATATGTGACGTAAACACTATGCTAATGCAAGGTATGCGATGGTGCAACGCGTGTTCAGTTTATTTAATAGTTAGTTAAGGTTTATGTTAGATTATTTGATGACCAATCAATCTCTAAACAATCCACATAATGCATTCCTTAATTAATACAATTCAAGCAACTTTAACTTTTGTTATTAAAGTTTTTCAATCATTTAATCACTATACAACATGCATCATACCCATCCCCATGCACAATCAATTGTTATTATAATTTAGTGTTGTGCTACTATGTTACAATCGCAATCAATGCAATAAGATCAAAGTCACTCGCCTGACATCTAGGTTATGGTGTAGAAATCTTCTAGTAAATCCAAATATTGGTTCATATTTATTTCTCCTATGAAATGAAATAAGAATCACTCATAATTCCATGTTCTATATTAATCTACACTTAACTTCTTTATTAACTTAGTATTCATTAAGTCTATTAACTTAAATTGTTTTTAAATATATTTTATTGGCTTAATCTTATTTACTAGTTATTAGTCTAAATTTTACATAATACAAGCATTAACACCTATGTTTAAGGTTATATGCATACATACATGTATCTATCAAAACATACACAATAATAGAATACATCATACTTGCATGCTTAATGCTTCTTATAAGCATATGCATCACTATTAAAACAAAATTGATAACATAATGCATCATATTCATCAACTCATTTTCTAGAAACTTACATTTAAGACAACTCATTTCCTTTAATATCTAAGAAATAACATACTATGATTATATCTAAATCATTTACAAGTTAATTTATATTAACTTAACTTAGTCAGGTTAGTTAGACTTAGTTATTTTAGCTCATTTTAATTGACTAGAGTTCATTAAGTCCATTTGAACATGAATTTATTAGTTAAGCCTATTCTAACTTTAACTTAACCAAATCAATTAAAGCTAATCGTTTACTTTATTTACTAAGCCATATTCAAGTATCTCATTAAGTCATTCTCATATGCCTTCTAGAATCCTAATTAGCCTATTTTATTTTAGTTCCTTAAGTTTCATTAACTAAACTTAAACTTAGGTTTATTAACTAAGTTGTTTTAAACTTAAAACCTATATTAGATTTAATTAGTTATTAATCGTATTAAATCAATTAAATCATTTTTATATAAACAATACTAACATATCATATCATCTAATATTTATCTCTTTCTTTCTTTCTTTCTTTTTTAAAGCAAAATAGTGTGGTCGTGTAAAAGGCCATGCACATTGGAAGCAAACAACTAGAGGCTCCACGGCCTCTCAAACGCCCCCATTTGGGCATGCACAGACACAAGCACGGCTTGTGTTGCCCCTTCATCAACTATTACAAATTTCTTTCTTCTTTTTTTCTTCTTTAACATATTTTTAACACATCAAACATCGACTATAACACAATACAAGCAACATATAACACGTAAATACAACTTTCAACACTTCTAATCATATTTCACTACATCAAAACACATCCAACTTCATATATACATAAACTACTTAGGTTTTCAACTTTCATACACAAATTTTCCTCCATCACTAATTTTATCACAAACCTAACTTCTCCTTAGCTCTAAATCATCATCTACATGAACAAACAATCTTCAGACAAAGAAAAAGAAATTTATTTGTTTTAAGGAAACTCAAGCATCAAAGCTCCATCACTACTACTATTTGTTAGTCCTTATAGCTACTTTAAGCATGATCTATATCTTCAATCTTGTTTCTATCCTCCTTTTCTCTTTTAATCTTCTCTTGAACTTGAGATTTTGAAGAGGAATTGAAGGAAAGAAAGAAAGAAAATGAAGAAGAGGATGAAGGGAAAGAAAAAGTATCAGTGAAAACAAGGAAGAAAAAATATATATAAGGATAAGGATTAAAATATCAGCCCTAAAATTCAAAGGAAATAAAAATATATAAGGATAAGGATTAAAATATTTTTAAGGGTAAAGGATTTGTATTTAAACTTGTCAAATAATATTCTTAAGCATAAAAAATAATTGGACATGATTTTAGAATTTCTAGCATAGAAAATATTAGCTAGAAATGAAAATCTAGTTTTGGAATTTAACTTTATAAATACTTGATGTTTAGTTTGAGTTTGAGATTAAAACTGATATTTTTAAATAAGCAAATGAAGTAAAAAATTTATGGGATTTTAGGAAATAGAATTTAGACTAAAGCTCAAAGGTTTGGGACTTTACAAAACACTTAAATCACATATTTAGATGTTTAGAGAAATAAAATTGGGGTAAAAGAAATCTAAATTAATAGTTGAAAAATATTGAGTGATTTGATTCATTGAAAAACGTTATTATGACAAATATATAATTTAAAAGAACATTTAAAGTCTTAAATTTCAATTTAAATCTATTTATTAATTTATATCAATTATCTAATCATATAATATAGTTTACTTTAATTAATGTGAAACTATCCAAATCAAATTAGTTAGTTGACTTAATTTATAGACATTAAGAAAATAGTTCTTAGTGACTATATATACTGTTTTTGTAAAATTTTTGGTGATTGAACTTTAGAAATTGGGTTTAATATAAAATTGAAAGAAAAGGAGTTCAAGTTGAAAATTTATTAAGAATTTATTAAGATAATGAGGAAACCTGGTTAGTTGAAAAAATAATTAAAGAATATAGACAAATAGAGAGAAACAAGATTTCAAATCGAAACATTTGATTCATAAAACGGGTAATAGAAACAATTGGATAAATGGAAAAGAATATTTGTAATCTCAATTTCAAGAAATTCCTTTATTAATTGGTTTATGTTTATCTACCTAATTATGCTCTATTATTTAATTTACTTAGTTTAATTGAAGTTATCTAAGTTTCAATTTCTAAATTAAATTTAGATTCAATTAAGTAAATATTAAATTATTCACATATTGCAATAATCAATCAAAACAAATTAATTCTAGCTCAACTAAAAATTTAGGGTATTACAACAATAGTTGAAGGATCACACACATGTATCAATCAAAAGCTTAAACATGCCCATACATAGTTAGATCAAAGCTTCTTGGGCCAATGTTTTCTAGATTAAGCAAAAAGTACACTCGATGTCAAGATCTTCTTTCTCAAACAGACTATCAAAGATACATCAGGGTATGTAGTGACAAATGAATGAAAGTGGAAAGCGAAAGGCAATTAAATCTATTTATGGTGATTGGAATAAATCATACAGTGAAATGCCAAAATTTCTAGATGTCATTCAAGCAAGTAACCTAGGTACATAGGTCTTTTAATAGCATTGATTGAACACTACTAATAGTAACTTGACTATTGGAAGAGTTCTTTGGGCATTTGGTCCATATATTCAAGTCTTCCTCCATTGTAGATAGATTATCTGTATAAATGGCACTTTCTTGTATGTAAAATATCCTTGTTTCTTGTTGACTGTATGTAGTATGGAGGGTGCCAATCATATACTCTCTTTTCCCTTTTCATTAGTAGACTAAGAAATACAAAAATTGTTGTATTGAAGAAGCTTGAAACTGCCGTCGCTTTCCAGACATTGGACAAAAAATGAAAGTTTTATATGGATAAAGGGAAAAATAGAAACCAAAATGTACTAAACAATAGATATAAGCACTCCATTCCATTGTTATATCAAATAAAAAGCATGCATTGTTTAGGCCTAGGGAATCCTCGAGTTTTGTCATAGGTTTTTACTGGAGTTGGGTTTTGTCGACACCAACAAGTGTATGGGTAGTCGAGTAAGGAAAAAGAGAGAAGTTGGGGGGGGCGCGGCGGCGCGGGAAAGGGGGGGAGAGAGAGAGGTTATTATTTTTAATTTCATTTTCTTAATGGGAAAAACCCCAATTGATACCTAAATTTTAATAGAATGGTCAATTAATATCTAAACTTTCAAAAAGTAAAATTTCATTTCTAATTAAACTTTTTGTGTCCCTAAATCTTATCCTTCTTAATACCGTTAGTAATATTATCCTACATGGACCAAGCAACCAATAACCATATTACACTTGTCCATTACTTAAAAAGGAAAAAAATCTCTCTCTCTCTCTCTCTCTCTCTCTCTCTCTTTTCTCTTTGCCTTCTCTCTCTTCTTCTTCTTCTTCTAGAAAATGAGTCATGCACCAACTCGAATCATTCAAGCTACACCAGCCCATTGAGTTGACTCGTCACATCATGTCCCCACCACCCACACACTAAAGTCCGTGTGATACCATTAGAATTTGGGTTATCTTTCTTATTGATTTGTGAAGTGTAGAGAATGAACATGAAAGATTTGGTTAGGTCGCAGTGGTGCGAGAAGGATGACCATGTTGGCTTAGGTGTTTTAAGTTGATGAATGTGGGTCGGTGACTCATGGATCTCGATGAGCTCGATGAGAACGATAGATATTGGTCTAACATTAGGAAGTGGGTTCAATTTAGCAAATTATTGATCTAAGTTAATTGGATTTGGGATTTTGTGGCTGTGTGAGTTCATGATGTCGTGGTGACTTCGGGTTTATATTTTGTATTTGGTAACTTGGTAGGATAGGTGTTTGGCTCGAGTTTGACATGATATGATGCGAAGTCAGTGGGATGACTGGTGTTTCTTAGCTTGTTTTAGGCTGGTGGGTTGTTTGGGTGTGGAAGTAGATTAGAGAAGAAGGTTGATGGTCTTGTTGTTGAAAGAGAGGGTTTGATAAGGAAGATGAAGTTCGCCATTGGTGGATCTTCTTCGATAGTAGATGTTAGCTTATGTTTGATCTCAAGGACTCTGGCGACTATAGTTCTCAACGAATGTTTGGGAAGTTGTAGTACATCTTTGGTGATCAGTAAGAGACTGAGCAGGATATCATAGAGGGGGTTTTTTGAGAGGGAGAGACAATTTTTCTTTTAATCTTTTTAAGGAATGGACAAGTGTCATACGACTATTGGTGTCTTAGTCTACATAGGATAACATTACTAATAATATTAAGAGATGTAGTGTTTAGAGAGCACAAAAGGTTTAATTAGGTATAAAATTAGACTTTTTAAAATCTTAAGTGCTTAATTGATCATTTTATCAAAATTTAGGTATCACAAGAGGCTTTTTCCCTTTCTTAGTTCATCTTTGATCATTTATTTTATGTACTTAAATTGTTAATTCAGGATGAATCAACATGTGTCACCTGTAATACTTGTAATGAAAAAACTAATGGTGTTAATAAAGGACGACTTATTTGTCAACTTTATAAATATTAAGGACTCAGATAGGAAATATTAAAGTTTCAGATTTGTTGCACGACCTGATCTGGGCTGATAGAGTTAGCTCTTGCAAACACAGAGAAAATGGTCAGAGGTGGCACTAGGGGTTACCCGATGCAGCCATTTCAATGCTTAAGTCAGTCTGTGGGCAAGGAAAATGCGTCTGTAATAGAGTGGGAAAATGTCTCTTCCCCCTGCCTTGAGGTATGTGGGGTATTTATAGCATTTAGAGTCATACTAGGATTGGACGCTTCCCAGTAATTGACCTAGTACCTGATGTGGTGAGGGTACTTGAACCGAGGAGTCATGGCTTCTTGGAGTGAGGCTGAGCCGATGGTGTTCCCCCTGGGCATGAGATGTGACCGGAATGCTTGCCTTGGTTGGAGATCACGAGGTCGCGTTTGCTGATTAGCCGAGTTCGCGAGGTCGATTAACCTTTCCGAGGTGAGGATCCCATGGGAGATCTCCTTCCGGTTAAGCTTTCTTTGGGACTGGTCAGTGTACCTGGGCCTTAAAGCCCAGTAGACCGAGTGGACTAAGAGCTATATACTACCATCAACAAGATTTATATAAAAAAAGGGCTAAAACGTTAATGATTGTCAATATTATTAATACTCAATAAAAATATTTTTTGAAAAATATTTTTTATTAAAACAAACAATGCATAAAATTGTCAATATTATTAATACTCAATAAAAAAAAAAACTAAAATTGGTGTATAGTAAAATCACATAATAATTAGTTACCAATAATAAAAGATTTTTTTTAAGGGGTATTAAGTTTTAGAAGCCAAAATTAAAAGCTACGCCGTGTTTGTCTTTAAATAGATCGTTTTTTCCTTGATTTTTCATTTTGGCTACCTGAATTCAACTCCGGGAAAACACGTGTTGAGAAAAATTATAATCTCTCGCTAATTAATCATTTCCGTTGCCAAAAATCCATTAACAGTCCTCCCATGCTCTTTCTAAATTAATTTACAGGGGGGAAAAAAACCCATGATCCATAGACATTTCTCGTTGTTGAATCATCAATAAACCAAAACAGATCGCAATTACGGGAAATGGAAGACCCAAAGCCCAAAAGATCTGTTTTTGTGACAGTGGGTACGACTTGTTTCGATGCTTTAGTTAAGGCAGTCGACGCCCCCCAAGTTAAGGATCAATTGTCAGCTAAAGGTTACACTCACCTTGTTGTTCAAATGGGTCGTGGTACTTATATTCCCACTAAGGTAATCATTTCATCTTCAGTTGATTCAGTTGTTGTTCTTTAACTAATTATTTGTCTCTTCTTCTTCTTTATTTATTTATTTTTTTTGGGGGAAGAAATTGCATAATTTGGTGTATTTGTGATGTTGCTGTATATTTTGCTTGTTGGGTTTTATGGAAGTTGTGATTTTTATGGTATTTGAATAAGTTTGATGCTGCGATTGTATGAATTTGTTGGTCTTGTTGTTAATTTATCTGTTTTTTTTTTGGGGAAAAATTGTATCTTTTACCTTCTAATGATGGGTTGATGGAAGTTGGAATTTTAATGGCTTATTAGTCATGGACTTAAATTTCAAAAGAGCCCAGTCATAGAGTTTGTTGTTTGATTTGGTTATTTTCAGTGGCAGAGACATGGGATGTTGCGTGATTGCTTTATAAAACATGTAGCCACTTGCAGTTGTAAATTGTTATGCTTTGCTTGGATGTGAATGTGTACAAACAGGAACCAACAGATGATATCCGGAATTCAGCTGTATTTTAATGGTTATGTGGATGTTTCATTCATTTGAAGGGCAGACAAAGATTGCATACTCATTGTGGTTTTAACTCCAGTGATTGTGGCTGTGCTGTGGGTGGAATATCACAGGGTGAAACAGGGATTGTCTTTTGCATGTTTCCAGTGTTTCCACCAAATGCCACTCTGGGAATAAAACCAGTGAACCTTTATCATGAAATCACTATGTTTATGACATCTATCAGATGTCAAATAAAGGTGCCAGTTGGGATATCCTTTATATTCTGCTTTTATTTCATTCAACTCAGGATATTATGCGGTTGTTTTTCCTTTGGGTAAATCAATTAATTTGTGTTAAATAGAAGAATGTGCGAGTTCTAGAGTGGAAAAGAGGTACAGCAAAGTCCTATACTATTGCACTGGATTCTCAAAAACACTCTTGAGGAAATTAATGTAGACCGAAATCAAAATAAATCGTAAAGCTTACTGTAAGCAAGGATTTGTCTAGCAAGTGCTGACTGAGAAGGAAGATTTTCCAAGATTTGTTGCATTACGAGTCCTCCGTACACAATAGACAGCTGCTACAAAGGCAGCTTACCAGAAGGAAAATTTAGAGTCTTTGGATGAGGCATATGCTACAGGGCATGAAGTAACTCCATGCCACGTACTCAAGGATGCTGGACAAGCTAGGGAAAAGAAGCAACCACGTCTCTCCAAGCTCCTGAACTGCAAGTGCACTCAAAAACCAAGTTATCATGGTCTTCAACTCCTAGGGAACATAAGAAACAGGCAATGGAATTTGTTATACCCCACACATACCAGAGAATAAATGTGTGCCTGGGATAGAATTTTTCCTTGACAATAGTTTATTCGTAATGAAAGCATTTTTCCTTCTGGTGAATTATGGTGTTCATGATATGTGCTTTCCATTAGGTTTCTGATTCCTTCCTTTCTTTATGCAGTCTGAAGGAGAAGATGGATCCATTATTGTTGAGTATTTCACCTTTTCATCAAGCATTGCAGACTATTTAAGATCAGCATCTCTTGTTATCAGTCATGCAGGTTTGCTTTACTTGGTTTTCTTTTTATTCAGCTCTTTCTTTGGTTGTTCTTAATATTATTTACGGTCGGCATCTCTGGTTATCAGTCATGCAGTTTGCTTTACTTGGTCCGCCTTTTACTCAGCTCTTTCTTTGCTTGTTTACTCTTTTAGCTTTTATTGAAGTGCAAGTAGTTATTCCTTTCCATGTTCAGTTATTAAAGCCAATTCCACAGCTTTTTTTTTGTCTTAAATAGTAAAGATGGGGTTATATAGCCATTGCGATGGTGTTTTGCAGCTTATGGGTCTTTTTTATATGCTATAGTGTTGAACTTCAGTCCAATTATATGGTGGATTCATATTTAGCAGTTAAATGAATTGTAATTACACTCTTTTCCATGCGTTATTATTGGAGCATAGATGCAAGCGTATGCTCACATTTTGGCAGAGGGATGGTGGTTTCACGGCATAACTGTAATCTCATGATTGAATCTTCATAACAGAACAAGTGCATCCTGTAAGCATACTCATAACCAACTTTGGTTGAACCACCATATTTATATGGAAGTACTTGCCATTGAGCATGAGTACACATACCCATACCTGATTGTTGGGTGATGAGTCTGTTACTCATACCTAATTTATCTGCTGCCCTTTTTTGGGAAAAGAAAAACCAAAAGGACTACTGCTAAATATATCAATTTTTGGTAGTTGAAGATTTCACGGGCGAAAGTCAAGTGTTAGAGACATTTCCTTGGCTTTTCTGGTCATCTATCATTTGGGGGGAAAATATCTCACTAAAGTTAAGATTGAATAATTTAAGAAAAGTAATATTAGTAAATTTGAACTTCTTTCATACTTAGTACTTCATTATGAAGATTATAATGAGATTCGGGTCCTATTATTATGGGCATATAGAAGGAAATAACTTTTGGGGTTATAGAAGTCTTGATTTTTCAATTATCTGTCTGTTTATGTTCTTTTGTGTGTGTCATGTAATATTCATTGAATGAAAATTTTATGTATATGATTGACTACATAGAAAGAGTTGTAACATTGGTCTTGATATTTTACAGGTTCAGGTAGCATCTTTGAGACTCTACGCCTTGGAAAACCATTGATTGTGGTGGTAAATGAAGACTTAATGGACAATCATCAAAGTGAGCTCGCAGAGGAGTTAGCTGAGAGGAAACACTTGTATTGTGCTCGCCCTCAGAGACTTCACCAAACTATAGCTGAAATGGATTTAAAGTCTCTATTTCCATATCCATCGGGTGATGCAACACCTGTTGCTAAACTCGTAAACAGGTTTTTGGGATTTCCTGATGACTGACAATATTTGTACCATTATAAAAGGAAAAGCAGATAGAGACCAAAAATTTGCAAGCAACTGCTTGCAAGCATTATTTTGGGAGAGGAAATTTCATTGCTTGCCAATTTTTTTATTGAGATTATCAAATATATATATGTCAATGTTCAGAAAAATGAAATTTGTTGGACATCATAAATTTATTGTCTGGAAAAGCTATCCATTCTCCTTCTATGCTTAACTCAGCAACATGCAAGCAAAAGCTGTGTTTACCAGATAGAATAAGACATCTATTTTTCTTGTGGGGTCAGTAGTGTGTAACTCGAATGATTCCAGTGAAAAAGCATCATGTCTTGTTATTAAACTCATTCTATTCAATAGGCCTGTCTTTCGTCTAGAATTAGATTCTTAGGTGGTGATGTTGCTTTCTCAAAAGTTAGTGCTTTGTTAGTCTTGGTATATATAAATTTTTGTCTTATTATTTTTTATTATGATTCACAAGAACAAATGTAAGCTTAATTGATGATTGATTCTGAGATCCATAATTTTATTACTTATAGCTACCTTGTTCATGGACAGATTCAAGATGGTCTTTCGTTAGTTATTACCCACATGATATGTAATTGGAAGGCCAGGTTGAAATGTGAAAGGTGTTCACCATGTTCCCTAAGTTAATGTACATTCACAGCTTATTTGACTTTGTTAAATTCAAGGCCTTTTAGTTTGGCATTGTCACGGACACTTGATTGCATATCATGTGAAAGAGAGGAAGGATATACATACACCATGCTGCATGACATGAAGCGCACCGTAGCTGTTTAAATGCGCGGGGTCATCTCTTTAATGATGAATGTCATGTTGGCCTGTGGGATGCTACTAGTATTGAAGTATTTCCATTTGACAGAGAGGCTTTGATGTGAATATGTCAATGCTTAAGTTCTGCAAGTGAAGTTTCTATGTGGTCCCGCCTATCCCTGCTGCAAATTTACTTCCAAAGTACCAAAATAGAAGTCACATGATTTGGGAGGACTCATCAGACAACCATTGGCATCAAATGTAGTGTGAAGTGTAAGACAAAAGATAAGGAAGAAACCTCACTTTCTTCACAGGTTGGACACTGATATGGTCTTTTGTTTAGTTTGAAGTTGCTTTTGGCTTTGTTGACGGCATTTTTTTTTTGGGTCTCAAGAGCCCCTGTTCAATTTTTCTCTCAATTTAAAATGTCTAGTACGGTTGTCCTTAGTGGTTTTGGTCCATTTTAGCCAGCAGACTCCTAAGAAAGGTAGGAATTGGTGGAAATTGGTGGAAATGATACAGAAAGGGGAAACCTATTGAGGAACATTAACTTTGATTTTTTGTGATTTCATGTAATGTTGCCTTTGATTTTTAACAAAACTATTTAATAATCTCCTATTTTTGTGTTTGTTATTTTTATTTTTAATCAATATTTCTATCTTTTTTTTTTTTTATCAAGTTAATATTTTAGACTAATTTGTTTACAAATTCCTAATAGGTGTACAACACCCATTCTCACTGTTGAAAAATATGTTCTCACAAAAATGTCACTTGTTGTTTAAGTAATGCAAATGAGGTATTTTCCTTTTAAGGGGTTTCCTTCGTAGTTACTTCTACTTTATGTATAGTTTCTTCATTTACCATTAGTAATGTGGGGCCATCCGGAATTAGCCAGGATGAATTCCTAAATCTTTGCTTTTGATCAATCTTGATAAATTAGAATGAGTGCACACTTCACTCAATCTTAAATTCTCAACATCCAGCTCTCTCCAATATATTTTTATTTATTGATTTATTTGTTTTTTATGTACCCTGTAATGCAATTTGGATCATGCCTATCTGATCATTTTCCTCCTTATATTGTATCTTCACTTGCAAATAATTAAAGTTAATATCCTCATAATAGTTTATTTATTTTATTTAGTTATTCAATTAATTTAAAACCAATGATTCTTTTGGATACCCCAAATAACATACGTAGATAGGAAATCTAAGTCATTGTTTGTTTGTTTTTTTTTTTTTTGATAATATCAAATAGGAAGTTATAAAAAAAAAAAAGATTAAGCTCTTCTCTATCTAATGAGAAACTCGTTTTTGTTCTTCTTCTTTTTTTTTTTTTTTTTAATTCCCAAAACTAAAATTCATTACATTAAAAATAATATGAATACATTTCAATACACAAAAATATGAATCTCCAATGAACTAGTCAAAGAGATGAAGATCTAAAAGACTCGTCCAGATAGACATCGTCACGGTTCCAAACCCGAATTGTCGGTTCCCGGTTCCAAAAGTGGTGGAACCGGAACCGGACTTATGGGAGCCGATCCAGTTCTCGGTTCTTAGGAACCGTCGGTTCATGTTCTAGAGCAATCGGGAACCATGAAAAAAAAAATAAAAAATAAATTAAATAATTGAGTTAATTTAACTAAGAAAAATGCAAAATAAATTTTTAACTTGAAATAATATTGAGCCTAACAAAATTGTTCATAGCATTAGTTAAAAGAAATTCTATAATTATGTATTTATTTATATACAATCACTTGCACTTTTTTAGTTGTTATATTAGTAATGTGATACTATAAAATATTCAAGATACAAATAATTCTCAATAACAAAAAACGAATCACACATTGTTAAGAAAGAAAGTCTACTTTGATTAGAAGTCCGCATAAATTTAACAATATATGATTTTAAATGTATTTATTACTTGTGTTGTTAATAATAACACATTAAATATTGTGAATAGGAAATAAATTTTTTATTATTTATGCGAAAATAGTTTTAAATATTTATTTTATAATTACAATTTTTTTATAATTTTCTTTCCTTTTTTTTCTTACTTTTTTTTTCTTATAATTTTTATGGACCGCCGATTCTTGAATCAGCGGTTCCAAAACCGCCAGGTCATGCGGTTTTTAAGGATGGAACTGTAAGGGCCCGTCAGAACCGATAGGTCCTTTATCGGTTCAGACCCGCCATTCCCGGATTGATTCCCGGTTCAGGAATCGCCGGTGACGGGTCAGGTCGGATTTCGGTTCGGAACCGACCCGTGATGATGTCTACGTCCAGAATGGGTACATTTGTTTTTTTTTTTTTTAATGACAAATAACGGTTGAATTATCTTCTTAAAAAACCCATATATACATATATATATATGATTTTTTTAAAGATTCAAAGACCTGTCTATGATGAAACGAATGAATCTGATATTACCATTTTAAGAGACATCATATTTATTTGCAAAAACAATGATGCTGTCGATCATATTTTGTTTACCCAAAAATGATGCTCCCTTGTTTCATACATCTTACCTTCTAGGTTATGAAGGGGGAACAAAAATTCTTCAATTTTATAAATATCAAAGCCGTGGGGCCTACCGTATTAATCTAGCATTTGCAATGGAGAAGAACTTCCAACGAGCCTTCTGATACATAGACAGAGACAACTCCAAAAGATGGTGGACTCTTTCTGTATGAGAAGGTAGATGATTTTTCGAATGGCACTTACCAAGTTGCATATAAAAAAGATATAATTACATCATATATATATATATATATATTCTCCAAGAATTTTTTCGGAATTCCGGGAGACATTCTTTTCATACATATATATATATATTTGATGTATCTTAAAATTTTTACTTCTTCTATTTTATAACACAAAAATATAGCAATTGAACAAAAATAAAATCTCTCACTAAAAATTTTGTTTAGTGTTATCTAATATCGTATATAGCAAATATGGTATAAAAAAATTTAATATTTAATATTTCTTATATTATACTGTTCAGTCATCCTTATTAGTTTTTCAAACCAGAGTTTAAATTAAGCTTTAAGTTACATCATTTGAAAATTTGAAATTTGAAAGGAAAATACAGCAGAAAAAACAGTACGATTAATTGCACCGACTCAGATGCATTTACTATAATATATAAATATAAATCCACATAAAATTCATAAACTCGTCTCACTCTATTTTTCAACCACGGATCTGACCCCCGGTTGCTCTGAACCTGCAATGATATAAGCTAACTGACCCCCGGTTGCCCTGAACCTGCAATGACATAAGCTAACTCCTAGTCCTTAATGCATCCATTCCTCCCTCTCTCTCTCACACACACACACACACACGCCAAGTTTTGTATAGCATCATTCATGGAGAACAATGCAGCAACAAAACCACCTAGTTTTGTTATTTCAAGCAATCATTCAAGCCAAAACTATAACCCAACTCAACCTCACAGACATAACCATGCAGGAATACTAGTTTCCAATGCTACTTTCATTATCCTTCTCATTATCATCTCATTGATATTCCTTGTAATTATATGTTTAATTGTGATTGCCATAAGAAAACTCAAGTTTTCCAAAGGCAAAGACAACTCAAAAGGAAGTGATTGTACCAGCATAGATAATGCTAGTAATAGCACCATCGCTCTTGCTCACAACACCTTGAGTTACACTTCTAGCCCAGGTAACTCCTATCCTGCTTGGTTTTCAATCCTCCTCACTAGTCAATTTAGCTAGTCTTTACGGTTCGTGTTTGTCAAAAAATGCATGTGGTTTAACGTTGGACTGGGATTGCAATATGTTCCATGGTAAAAGAACCGCAGCAATTGAGTTAAAAGCTTAAGCTGACAGATAAAAACGCTGTCTGGACTTCTGTCCAACACATTATACTAAAATTTGAGATGACACCGACAGCTTTGATTTATGTTTAAAGGGATTATTAATTTTTATCATAGTCCCATGCACAATCTAAATTTGGCTCTCTCTTTTTGTTATCTTATTGCTGTAGATATTAAGGGTGGATGTCTGTATGGAGGAAATTTAATGCGAGCGAATCCGAACAGATCTAAAGGGGTTCAAGTTTTCACATTGAGAGAGCTTGAAATAGCCACAAACAGGTTTAGTGAATCCAATGTAATTGGTGATGGAGGATTTGGGACAGTGTATAGAGGCATACTAGGTGATGGAACTGTTGCTGCAATAAAGATGTTGCACAGGGAAGGGAAACAAGGAGAGCGTGCTTTCAGGATAGAGGTGAGGTGATGACTTCATTTATTAAACCTTTTTGTTCTCATTGACCTCTCTTTATCACTCTGTCCATTGGAATATTTTTAATCTTATTTTGACATAGTTGATATTAATATTAGCCAAACACTAGACTAGGTTCCTTAATAATCGATAAAGATATAGGCTTCAGACACCTGAACTGAATAGCGAATCTAGGATTATGCCGGAAGGACGAATCGTAAGACAATACATGTAGGAAGGTCAGATGTGTATAAATTGGTAATTTTCCACTAATTTGTCAAAACATTGTAGATGCAATTTTCAAAATTTCCCAAGGCTGGGTTAGCGGGTGAAGAGGCCTCAACCTCTTGACTCCACCTGTGCTTGGGCCCCCTTATTTCAGCATATGCTATATGGATTAAATGTGTGTACCGTACATTAGGTTTTTCATTAGAGCCTTTAATAATTGAACCTTGCACATGGGGTGACAAAGTACAAGACAAAATGACTATTATTGACTACAATGCAGGTTGATCTTCTAAGCCGTTTGCATTGTCCATACCTAGTAAAGCTACTTGGCTACTGTGCTGATCAAAACCATAGGCTTCTTATCTTTGAGCTGATGCCTAATGGCAGCCTCCAGAGCCACCTCCATCCGTGTCGTGCCCAATCACACACATTAACTTGGGGGACCAGACTCCGGATAGCCCTTGATTGCGCAAGGGCCTTGGAATTTCTCCACGAACATACCGAGCCGTCGGTTATTCACCGCGACTTCAAGTGCAGCAACATTCTGCTTGATCAAAACTTCCGTGCCAAGGTATCAGATTTCGGGCTAGCCAGGATGGCTTCGGAGAAAATCAATGGCCAGGTTTCGACGCGGGTTTTGGGGACCACGGGATATTTGGCACCAGAGTAAGTAGCATATTACTTTTTCAAAACATTAGCTAGATGGAACCTAACTCTAACAACTCCTGTTCTTATTATAATATATAGCAAAAATTAGGCTTACATATAGTCTACTTTACCACCATGTGGAGCCCGTTTTTCTACGAGTCATAATACGATTGAAGAATGAAAGGAACTGTTTGCTAGAATTACGCAGTACTTGGTCCACTTGTTCATACTATCTCCAGCATTTCACTTTCATTATCTTCAAGTCACAAGCGAGAAGTTAGTGTTAAGCAAGCATGCACGTGGGAATTCAGAGGTCCCATTACAATGAAATCCTGTCACTTTCTATATCTCACGGGATGCTTGTAAAGTCACATACCATGCCAAAGAGGCAACGGAATCACGACATCATTTTTCGTATCTTCCATCTCGTATGCCAAAAAGGCAGTACAATGGACGGTTCAAAGTTTTGAACTTAAACTAATAAATTAAGAATCAAGATAAGATAAGAGTAAAAACAAGTAACAACTGGTAACTGATTATTCACTACAACAAAGTTGGTTTTCAAAGACAGAATTTAGCAATGAAAAATTAGTAAATAAGTTCTATCATTATATGTAGAATTAATAATGATGATTTTATGCGACAGAAATTTACTCTTAGATAATTTTTTTTTTGTAGTGCATGTTTATTTCATGAAAAACGTGTTGTAGATTTTTTTCCAGCATTTGTTACAATCAAAACTTTGTAGCATGTCAATAAGGCAACGGCAATAGTCGACTGCTTATGATGATTATTAATAACCAGAAAAAGTACAAATGGAAGTTAGGAACAATTATTCTATTTTATTTTTTTCCGTAAATGGATGTCGAATTTCCAATTTTAAGATGATTAACTATTATTATAGGTCATCAGTTGTTCCCTATGCCTTCCACAATCACTTGTTGAAACAAACTCACCAATCTCTTGCAAATTACTTCACCGATATTGGGGTATGAACATGCAGGTACGTTTCAACAGGAAAACTCACAACAAAATCGGATGTCTATAGCTATGGAGTGGTTCTACTGGAGTTGTTGACAGGCCGTGTACCAGTGGATACCAAGCGGCCGCCCGGAGAAGACAACCTAGTCGCATGGGTCAGTTCAATACTCACACAAAACCTTTTAATCTTTCTTCATGCCTTGGAGCAATTAAAAGCCTCACAAAGCTTGATGTAAAACCCATCTTAAAAAATTTGGACTAGGTAAAGTATATATTAAAACCCATCGACTTTCATAGTTATAGCGACATCCCAAATTTCTAAATCAGTGTACTTATATCCATCCTATACAGAATCGGTCTTTTGCAAGAACACAGAGTTGTAATACTTCTTTGAGACTAAATCATCATTTAATTAGGATTTTGTTGCCACTAATCTGATGTTTCAACAATACAAAAGAATTTAATCGAGTGGTGAATTATTGTAAAAACAATTAAAGTTGCGTGTTGATACTGTTTTAAATAGGCTCTTCCAAGATTAACCAACAGAGAAAAGTTAGAGGAAATGGTCGATCCAGCATTGAAAGGCGAGTACTCAAAAAAAGAGTTAATTCAGGTTAGTGTTGGTTATTTAGCAGCTAAAAGGCAGAATTTCTCCAATGCTTCATCTCAAACGCTTTTCTTTTCACAGGTAGCTGCCATTGCAGCAGTGTGCGTGCAAGCTGAAGCCGGTTACCGGCCTTTAATGGTGGATATTGTGCAGTCGCTAATTCCTCTAGCTAAGAATTATTCTACCATCAGATTCTCCGGCTCCTTGAGATGTTAGAACCATGGAAGCCCGAAGCAGTAGGGTTTGAGATAGGAAATCTAGGAAATCAATGGGCTCAGGTAGTGTCAATTAAGAAGGGAAAGGAAAAATTGATTGCAACGTGATGCAAGTACTCATATGTATTGACGAGTGGTGAGCAACTATCGATAAGTTTCCAACACACGTTGTTAAAAAGAGGAGGCAATTAGAGCGTGCTGACTTGCCATGAAAATGCACAGCATGAATAAATATTTTCCAATATTAGAACCTATACATTTATGCAGATGGTTGTCTGACTTGAGATTGCTCTTGCTCAGCACATTTATCTAACATATTGGTTCAAACTGCTATACTAAAAGGCGCCTCCTGGTTGAAAAGCTACACCAGATTTATTGCTGTTGTTACAAGGTCCTAACCTTTAAATTGCCACAAAAAAAAAAAAAGACGCCGGTTTATATGTAGTAAAACAGCAAAAGGAAATGGGAGAAATGACCATTTTACCTTAACTCACACATATATTTATATATATAAACAAAAGAAAAATTTTCCATATATTCTTCAGCTACAGAGTCAGTCTATTTCCGTTTTCTGTAGCAGCAAGATTCTTTTTCAAGATGAAATTAAACTAGGCTGTTAGAAGACAACAATGTTGGAATGTACTCATGAAGCCACATAACACAAGCATTTGCTGCATAATTGTGCGAAAGGTCTACTGTCTCACGAAATAGGCCAGGGAATCGAGAATGATGAGCAACTAAAGCATAGGAACGGAAACTGAAATCAAAGACATACCTTAATCATTTGTTCCACTCTTCCTAATTTATTTATGCTCTGATGCCAACTTGTAATGCCTTACCCTCTGAACATTAGAACAAATCAAGTCACATGTAAAAGAGAATTTGGAACTTGTAGAGCAGGACGTCATGCCAACCCTGAAATAGGGCCCAGGAAAAGTATATCTTTACCCAAATCCCAATTGAGCCTATAAACTTGTTTAGCGAAGTCTTCCTCCCCTAAAGATTTAAATAGCCATTTCACATCCTTCATAAATAATTTCAATATGCTCCCACACCTGCTAGGTGTTTGCCACAAACATATCATAAACTAATACCCTCATGCATCAAAGAACAAAGAATTTTGTTCTATACACATTGATATCCTTACAGTAAAGGAACCACCACAAAATACATTACAAAAGTCGAACAATATTTTCTGACTCTTAAGATAAACTATAGCACCCTTGCCAAGTATAGATAACACAAAAGTGACACACTTCCAAGACATAGACTCAGTACAAGGACATGTTGATAATAAAAAGGCCATCACTTTTAGCTAGTAGTTACAGTTTGAGCTTGTACCTAGATCATCAGAAAAACTAAAACTTAGCAACAGGAGCAAGTGAGTCCATATGCTTGAAGCTTTTCATGAAATTGACTCAAATTCAATTTGTCTAAGTCATGAGCTTCCTCAATTGCACTCATCTTTGAATCCCACGAACTTGGCAAAATTAGCAAGATTTTCCTTACAAGCTCACTATCATGAAACTTTTTACCAAGTAAAGCAAGTTCATTAGTAATCAAAGTAAATCTATTAAATCCATCAGATATAGTTTCTCCTGGTTAGAATCTAAACAATTTGTAGTCCTACATAAGTATTTCTCTTCTGGTGTCTTTGATCATTGCAGTACCTTCATAGGTTTTGCACAACTTGTCCCATGTTTCCTTGGCAAATTTGCATGATGAGATCATAACGAACATAGTTTGAGAAATGCTCCTCAGAAGTAGATTCTTTGTTGTGTTATTCACTTCGGCCTTTTTTTTTTCCTTCATCAACTAGGATTGACTATTGCCAAGAATAAGATGTTGATCTCCATAGCATATAATTTCCCATAAAAGCAAAATCAGTTGCTTTGATATATGTCTCCATCCTACATTTCCAATAAAGAAAATTAGTTCCATCAAAGAATGGCATTTGGTTGGGTGCAATAGTGATTGTGTTATTATCCATTTTGATCGAACTCTTAAAACAAAAGAGCACTTGCTCTAATACCTAATGTAGGTCCTGCAATGGTAAACGAGAGGGCAGAGGGGGGAGGGGTGAATTGTTTGTCAAAACTTTTTGAAAAATATTCAAATAAATTTAAACTTATGAGACTTGTTACTTAAGATGTTTTACGATACGAATACAAGTGATAAATTGCAAATAAAATGACAAAATTAAAGTGCAAGTAAATAAAAGAGACAACGATTTATAAGGTTCATCTTTATGAGTCTATCCTCTCTTCCAGCACCACTACTGGGGATTCGGTTTTCTACATTGGTCGTTCCACTAATCCAATAACCAAAAAAAGTTACAAATACCAATAGTTCTTGCTCTGTCTTTCTAGCCTACCACTCAGCTAATTATAAAGTATAAGACTTTTGTAACCTCACTTCTATGCTAATCCTCACTTGAAAAGAAAAGAGAGATGTTGCAAGTATGAGAAAATATGAATTTTCTAGTTTAAGCTTGTAATGAAAAGATGAAGCTTGTAGTGTCTGTCAAAGTGTCTATCAGTTTGCTTAAGAGGCTTTTGCAAGTACAAATGAAGACTTCAGATTTTGTTCATATTGTTCTCTCGTATATCTTTTTTCTTCTATTTTTGAATCTTGAAAGATGGACTATATATATATATATATATATTGTTTCTTGAACAGTTCTTCTTGATAGAAATCTTTAAACATTCAAAATATCCCATGAAATCTTTCAATGTCTTCTTTGTTGTGTAGATAAGATTGATATCCTTAGATTAATTGGATTTGAATGTCTTATCTAAATATTCAAACTTTGAATGATTGATCATATCTTTTTTTTCTCCCGTTTTCTTCATATGCTTTTGATTTTTTTTTTTCATCCGAATCTCTAACAACTTGGTTTGATAAACTTTAATTTGAAATTCAAAGATCTCTTTGATTTTGGATAATGTTCAACTGATAACAAACAAGATAGCTAATATGTTTATCCTTATCTTCATCCGTAGAACTATTATGTTGAGATAAAACATGCTTAAACTTGTTCCGATATCTTTGCTGCATCTTAATGAAACATCTTCATAAAACTTGTAAAAACTTTTTGTTGTTGCTTAAAAACTTCTTTAGAAACTGGTTAAACATTCTTGAAGAAAATCCTCATGGATTATTATGTTCCTTTTGTGGAATGAATTTAGTGCATTACCCAAATACATTTAATTAATGGAGCTGGGGCTTCAATTAAATCTAATTTGTAGTTGATTGATAAAAATCGTAACATTTATCCAATTATCTAATTAAGTGTCTATTGAAATGTCTGTTTGGCTATCTTCTTAAGTGTCTATAAGAAATGAATACCTTTGTTTTACACACTTAAAATAGATTCATCAAATATCTTTTAACCTTTTTATCATCATCAAAACTTATTTAAGAGAACTCAACATTTTTGATACAGGGAAATAATTAAGGTTTGATATCACGATCCATTGATTCTTAGAATACTTAAAAAGTAATCCTTAATTATCTATTAATTTTGTAAATACTTGGACAATTGACATCTAAAATTCAAAAATAGTTTCATGATTCAAAGATTTTGGGAAAAATAGAGTAAGATAACTTAAATATGTATTTATGATTAACTACTAATGTCAATTCGCTCTAAGGCATACAATAAATACTAATACCTTGAAATTTACTAAAAAGGAAAAAAGAATAAAAAAATCCTATCATAAAATAAATAAAAAGATCTAAAAAACCTAAATTTTGCTAAAAGGGAAACTTCCTAAAAATCCCATATAAAATAAATAAAAAGAAAAGAAAGTGCCATAAGTAGCATAAAATGGAAAGGGCTACCAAAAATTATTTTATCTATAAAAAAACATTCTAATATATTCAAAATATAGTTTAAAAAATTTAAAAGTATTAGAAAAATATTTTAAAGATATTGACTGCATCACTTCCCCTAGATTGGATAAAATTCATCCTTTAATTTTCATCATGTTATGCAAGAACCACTTGGAGTGAAATACACAAGTCTCAAACAAATCGATCTGACCTTGGTTTATTGAAGCATACTTTTAAGCATTGGTTTGATTTTGGCTGGTCTCCTAGAACCTATTCTCATCTTTCCTATAATGGTGAAGATAGACTGAAAAATATTATTCCCAATCAATCATCTTCAACAACCTATGGAGTCATACAAGAACTCATAACAATCAAATTCTCTTTACCATCTCTAGTCACATAATCTTGTTCAACCTAATTAACATAAAAAATTGGTACATCAAAAAGTGACACACCATCACCAAAATCTTTAAAAAATCATCCTCTTCATCGACATAAGTATCAAAGAATGGTTTACTATAAATCTTAAAAACATCATTCTCTTCATCAATATAAGCATCAAAGATTGGTTCTCCATTAGCCTAAAAGACATCTTCGTCTGCATTATCTTCAACTTAAGTTATTGTGAAGTATGCGCGGTGTCTCTTTGTAATATTCTTCTTCCACATTAGAAGAAGAGTCATCATCTTTCTCATCTTGAACAAACATCATATTAGGGTTTTACATATGGGCCAGATTAAAATTCCTACTTTGATTGACAATTAACCCACTCACCTTCACTGCAAATCACTCTAACACAACATCCCATCATTCATCAATCATCTTCAGTATCCTGCAATCAAAATCGTCATGCTCATAAATCTTCTCCATCATATATAGTTGATTATTCTGCCCTCATGGTGCTATCTACTCTAAGAATGAATGCAACTTTGATACCAACTGATGTAGCAAAATGATTATGGTTTGATATCATGATTTGTTGATTTTGAATACCTAAAAAGCGATCCAATTATCTATTGATTTTGTGAATACCTAGATAATTGACATCCAAAATTTGAAAACAATGTAATGATTCGAATATTTTCGAAAAAACAGAGTAATATGGCTCAAATGTGTAGTACATATCAACTACTAATGTCAATTTGCCCTAAGGAGTACAATAAATACTAAAACCTTAAAATTTACTAAAAAAGAAAAAGAATCCTATCATAAAATAAATAAAAGATATAAAAATCCTAAATTTTTCCGAAAATGAAACTTCCTAAAAATCCCATATAAAATAAATAAAAAGAAAAGAAAGTGCTAGAAGCTTCATAAAAAACAAAAAATGCTACTAAAAGTTATTCTATTTTTAGAAAAGAAATTCTAATATATTCAAAAGATATTATAAACAAAGGAAAATTCTACGGTCTCATGGTAGTTACAATAAGATAGGTTCCATCACATCAATAAATGGTCTAAATTTTTTCCAACCATGATTAACCCCTTAATTTTTTCTACACTAATTTCTTTTATAATCAATTTAATTTTGATAATATTGATAGAATAATAGAAGTTCTCTCTAAACAAATTTAAAAGTATTCAAAAATATTTAAAAGATATTGATTGCATCACTTTTCATCAAGAATATTAAATGAAACCCTTCTCTTTTTACAATCCAAACACGCATGGTACTTAATTGACCAGTCCATCCCAATTATCATATCCTAGCAAGTCATTTCTAGCATTTAACTATCTCTAATCTCAATTATCCCATCTTCAAATTGATAGTCATAAATTTTCTATCCACTTGAGAGAGTAAACACCACAATGGAAAAGACTTACTTTCTACCCACATTTTAGCTACATAAGAGTGAGTGGCTCCTAAATCATATAAAGTGTAAGCCATATGCTAACTCAGCAACACGATTCTTGAAATTTCCTTAATGTAAGTCAATGTAACTAGGCACTACATGTATATTTATATAGATGTAGCATGCATATTTATATATATATAGTAAAAAAAGGTATATATTTAGTCTTTTAGTGAAAGAAAGTTTATATCCACTTACCCGCCACCACTTCACTTGGGTTTTTCTCTTTTGTTTGTTGCACAACATATACTATAGATTGAGTGGTTTGTTTCCCTTTCTTTGCATCAACAATCTTAGCTTCTATAGCTAAAGTTTAAGTTGAGTTGGTTTCTCCTTCTTATTTCTATAATTAGCAATTACATGCCCAAATTGTCTACATGTGTAACACTTCAGGTCCATTGGTCGTTGGCATTGTTTGCCAAGTGCCTTTTCCCCGCATTAGAAACATTTTCCTCATAACACAGGGCATTCTTTGGCCTTATGTTTCTCTTTGCAAAACTAACATATACTAAAATTCTTCATTGTTGCCTTGATATTTTTCTAAACTGGCTTATAAGGCTTCTTAGGCTCAACTTAATCTTTTTTCTTTGTTTGAATATATCCTTCACCCCTTTTATGCTTTTGAGAAGTTTCACCAACATTTTTTCATTTCTTTAATCTTGTTCTGTTACTCAAGCTTCATTTACCACATCTATGTAAGTAAATGCGTGTACTTGTTTCATTTAAGCTTGGAAGTATACATCTAAGCCCATTTTGGATTTTTCAACCTTAAGCTCTTCATTATTTTGGTCTGTGGATGGAGTAAATCTTAGTAGTCCGCTGAATTCCTATTCATGGTCTCGTATGCTCCTGCCTTCCTACTTCAACTTATAAAATTCCTCTCTCATTTTGTTCTTATCACATTCTAGAAAATACTTTTATAATAACATTAGCTTAAAAATCTCCTAAGTGATAGGTTATGGTAGGAAATCTTCCTCTGACATCTACCATTAGTGTGTTGAATCCTCCAACAATACATGTGTGTTATCTTCCTTTTCATGATCTGGCACATCATTATCTTGTAATGCCCTTTCTAAAGATGTAATCGATTTTGTAGCTTTAGCAGGATTCGTGCTATTTCCATTAAATGGCTTAACTAGTTTTTAGACCCGAGCTAGTTTGTCACTCCTTGTTTAGGTAGTCATTACCTCTGCCTACGCTTACATGGCGGCGACCATCGGTTCGAAAGGATTACTGTAAGTGGTTACCTAAAAGCTTGTTGAGGAGATGAAGGTATCTGTTCTTCCATAGGTAGTTTTGGTAAGGCCCCATAAAAAGGAGGTCTGCCTCGACCCCTCCATCAACCATGGTCTCATCTTCGATTATTATCCATAATTTCCTACTGTAGTTAATTAAACCAAATAATGGGTTAGAGAGACATGTCTTAATTACACGATGTTTATTTTCATTGCTTATAACAATATATCAATGACATGTTATAAAAACTTGTCTTACATCTCAAAACACAATTATCAACTATCAGAAATACGATATTTATACTTTATTTACAAATATATCATACAACACATACATAACACACCTTAAATCAGTCATAAAAATGTCTTTCATACACATATTTACATAGCGCCCATTAAGAGTTTACATAGTCCCTCCCTTTAGCATAATTTAGTAATTTTCTTCAATTATCTAACTATTACAAGCCTAAAAAGATAACCCTATCTGTAAACCACCTATAATTCTAAACCATCATTGTTGACGATGGAATGTAGCCATCGGTCTACTCGATCTAGTTGGGCTTTGAAGCTAAGGATGCTAATGGGCTTAAAGGGAACCTATTGTCGACGATGCCTCGACCTCCTAAAGTAACAAGAAGACCTGAGGTCCCATTGGGAGAGATGGCACAAGGTTTCCTTAAGAATCTTCACCTCAAAAAGGCTAGTTGCGGTCGACTTTATGGCCTCATAATCTCCAGTCAAAGCAAGTGCTTTAGTCATATCTCATGACTTGAGGGGAAGGGGAAGGGAGATAAAATCAGCTTAGCCACACTTCGAGAAGCATAAATTCCCAGTTTGAGTGTCCCTATCACCTTGGGTACCAAGTCAGCTGTAAGGAAGAAGCCCACCCTTGTTTCACTATAAATACCATAAATACCCCCTTTGCTTCAGAGGAAAGGAGAGATGTTTTTCTTATCTTATCACAGACATATTACTCTTACCGATGGATTGACTCAAGCATCAGAGTGGTCGCAATGAGCGCCCTTCTAATTTCTCTTTCTGCGTTTGTAGGAGCTATCTTTACTGGTTAAAATTAGCTCGTTCAACACGTGGCGCCGTTTGTGGAAAAACTGTTTAATACCCTTTTTGAAACCCCTATTTCCCTCTTTGTTTTATTTGCTAAAACCCTTCTAAAACCCATGAACCACTACTATAAAAGTTCACTTTCCCACATAATGCCAAGACCATAGTAGAGTAAGAATCAAATTGATCCTGCTTTTATGCAACTTAGAACCACTCTAGTAGTCGATGGTGGGGCCTCTGAACCATCACGCGTTGACCAATTGGTGATTGGAGATGATGGCCTTTTGGACCCAAGATGCATCCTAGAGTTAGAAAACTTGCGCAAAAGAATACAGAAAATGAGCGATTCGACGCCTTCCTCCAAGCTAGAATCATAGAGTTAGAGGGCTTGAAGGGCTTGCATTTGGAAGAGCATGTTTCTAACTCACGACAAAGTGCCTCTCCAACTTGACCACTATCCAAACTCGAAGAGAAATCGATTGAAAGGGACCATAGGTATACCGTAACATCATCACGGGGTATCACCTTCACCATCGAGCGGTCTTATAGTTTGAATCTACACTTAAATGAATGTCAAATACTTAGGGTCCCCAAAAGCCTAGTGAAAGCTACTTAAAGCATCTTGTAAGGATGCACAACATCCCAGCAATCAGCTCAAGTTACCTCAAGGTACCAAATAGAGGACAAACAATATAGGGGTTGCGAGTCCCGGCTCAACTCAAGCTTGCAGGAACAACATGTATACCCTCATTGCCAAGGACACCCCGCTCGGTTCCAATAGGGAACACACACTTGAAGAAATTGAAGACACGATGAAAAGGTTATTGATGATTCGAGAAGGTTTTAGGGACCAACTTGCTACTAAAATACTCCAGGTAAAATGCCCTTTATGGCTGAGGTTCAATTCGAAGTACTCCCTATCAGAGTTCGACTACTTTCCTTAGAATCTTACAATGGGTTAACCAATTCGGAGGACCACATCACTCAGTGCTAGTTCACCATGGTGATACACAATTCCTTATATATGATATGGTGTAAGAATTTTCCTACAGCCTTTCATGGGGTAGCTCGGGTATGGTTCAACAAACATGAACCTAACACCATAGGTTCATTCGTCTACCTTAATGACCTTTTCCTAGCACACTTCATGGCAAACAAACCGTTGGAGAAAAATGCTTTGTACCTTTACATGGTATGACGGAGGTGAGGCGAACCCTTGAGAGATTATCTAGTAAGGTTTAACAACGCGTCTTTAAAGGTCTCGAACCTTGACCAAGGAGTAGCTTTAGAGGCCACTAAACAAGGGGTCCTGGTAGATAGTCTGTTCTTTGATTCCAATTTAAAGTTCTAGCTCACTACGCTTGAGCAAGTGAGAGAAAAAGTGCAAATATATATGTGCCAAGAGGACACTAGAAATGCTAAAAGGTAAGCTGATGCCAGGACCAAGCCCTTTCGAATAGAAAGCAATCCACTTTAAGTGAAGGGACGACTAAAGGACTACCATAACTTCAAACGAACTAATTTACATCAAGGTTATAGAGACGATGATAAGTGGAGACTTTTCCTGATGTATGATGAATTCACACCTTTAAAACTGCTAGTATAGGATGTGTTCCTTTAAATAAGGAACCATATCCTCCTATTGCCACCCCCTCCAATGGGGCCTAGCTTGAGGAGAAAAGATTCAACTGAATATTGTAAATATCACCACGACTGTGGATACGATACAAAAAACTATTGGCAGCTTAAGAGTACCATAAAGGATGCCATACAACGTGGCTGACTCAAGTAATACATCGATCACAACCTCAAACCTAAGCTGCCCTCACAGAAACATAGGACTGACAAATAAAAGAAAGCTGCTAACACCAGAGATTGCTCTAACCAGCCTTAACTCCAGCAATAATGTCATGGCGAAATCAATACTATCATAAGGGGACCGCTGACCTCAACGAGAGCAGGGCTACCATTCTGCACGAGCTTGTTTCGACAAGTGATGAACATGGAACTTCAAAAGACTAAGGTTGACACCACTATCTCCTTTTTATATGAAGATTATGAAGGGGTCTAAACCCCTGACAAAGATGCCCTAGTGATTTTTTCTTGTATTTCGACTTGGAGAGTCAAAAGGGTATTGATTGACATAGGAAGCAGCGTTGATATCTTATTTAATCAAGCATACGAGCAAATGAAATATGAGTTAAAACCAAATTTAAGGCCTTATGATCACGAGCTATATGGTTTTGACAATCGGCCCATCTAATCATGAGGGATCATTACTCTACCCCTGGAGCTTGGTGAAGAGCCATGTAGTGCCATGCACTAGATAGATTTCCTTATGGTCGATTGTTAGTCCCCCCTACAATGACATAATAGGTAGGGCCATGCAGTTGATTTTCGGCATGATTGTCTCTTAACCCCACCTCAAAGCAAAATTCCCAACCTCAATTGGGATAGGTATATGTCGAGGAGATTAGAAACAATCTTAAAAGCTATACATCAGAGCCCTAAAAGGAAACCATGTGTGCATCATAGACACCGAATTGGAAGATGGATTTAAGCATCGAGGTAAGCTAGTCAAGTTTATGGAAGAAGTTACCTTGGACGATAACCCTGAGCACACCATGAAGGTAGGAAAATTGATTCATCCCGACATAAGAGAGAGCTTGATTACGTTCTTACGGGCTAATAAAGACGTCTTTGCATGGTCGCCTTTCGACATGATAGGTGTAAGCCCGGACGTAACCATGCATCACCAGGACCTAGAAACCTATTTGCTAGAAAATCATACACTTTTCCCTAGAGAGATAAGCTGCCATTGAAGATGAGGTCCAGAGACTACTTTAAGCAAGGTTCATTAGAGAGGAAAAATACCCGACTTAGTTATCTAAAGTAGTCTTGGTCAAGAAACCCAAGGGGAAATGGCAGATGTGTGTCGATTACATCAACCTGAATAAAGCATGTCCGAAAGATTGCTTCACGCTACTATGAAACAACTAACTAGTTGAAAACACCTTAGTCACGAGCTATAGAGTTTCATGGACATCTTTTTGGGTTATAACCAAATCAAAACGAAAGAAACTGATGAGGTCTAGACTTCCTTTGTCACGTTCTTCGACACACATGCCATAAAATGATATCATTCAGACTAAAAAATGCTAGCGTCATCTTCTAATGATTGGTGTCGAGCCTGGATTTTCCCACTATCTGGTTCATTTCTCCTAACCCGATTCACATTAAACCCGAACCCATTTAACATGAATCCTCGACTAGGGGTTAAAAGAAATTTTAATTTTTGAAAACTTTTTAGAGTCGCCACCCGATATAAATCGGGAAAAAATAAAAAGCTAGGATCAATGGGTCGGTTGATCCTAACTTAGCTACTAGTCTGCAAAAATTTGATTTGAAAAATCAAACTTTTTAAAAACCAGATATAATGGATTCGGGGGCTAACCTATTAAAACCAAATTGGTTACCACTTTTAGAATTTTAAACTTATAATTTATCCTTTTCATGCTCAAAAAACTCAAGTGAAACATTATAGCACAAATATTTACAAGTCAAATCATTCATTTTTATTTTTTATATGCTTTTCTTCATTTTTTTTAGAATATCAATATCAACAAATATATTTCTTTTTTTTTTACCAAAAACTTATATTTACAAAATAGTTATTCACAATATAAAAAAACAAAAACATTTTTTTATTTTTTTAATGTCGCTCCGCCGGTGCCTACGTACTCTCTAATCAAGATCAGACAAAACGTAGTTCTTTAAAAAAGAACTTAATTTGTTGATCAATTTTAATTTTTTTTGAACTCTTTTCACTTTAAATTCATTAAATTTTGAATTTTTATGAAAACCATTTTTGATGATCCTATGATCTAATCAATTGATTTTTTATTTTATGAAAATATATTTTTCTAAGTCCAAAAATCATTTTTTTTTAAAACAAAATTTTGGTTTTGGAAAATCCAATTTTTCATTTTTATTTAATTTTATCATTATTATTATTATTATTATTATTATTATTATTTTTTTAATAATCATCACATAAATTCATAACATATTCAAAATATTTTACAATATATTAAAATTATTTTCATGCATCAAATACGCATTTCTAAAAGCAATTTATGTATAAATACATATTAAAAATATTCAAAAATATTCAAAAATATAAAAATATAAATTTATATGAAAAATAATTATTTTGATTTTCCTGGATTTTTCTGAATTTTTTATGAATTTTTTACTATTTTTTGCTATTTTCTGAAATTAATTATATAATAAACTAATAATAAAATAATGCGGATTGACCTGGACCGTTGGATGGAGCGGATCAGATCTGGAGCGTCGGATCTGAAGGCCAATCTTAGCCGTATGATTTCGTTGACTCGATCTGGGGCGTTAATCTGCTTGATCAAATCTGGACCGTCTGATCTGGATGATTGAATCTGGACCGCTGATCTGCTTGATCAAATCTGGACCGTCTGATCTGAAGGATTGAATTTGGGCCGCTGATCTGCTTGATCAAATCTGGACCGTCTGATCTGGATGATTGAATCTGGGCCGCTGATCGGAGCTGACCGTTGACCGTTGACCAAGGGGCGGGTTGGACTTCGGATTTTCGGGTCAAATTTCGGGTTGAATCCGACCCGATCGGGCGAAGAAGACGATCACGGTGGTTTCGAATGCTTCCTCGGCCGTTTCTGGTGGTCTTCGGCGGCTGGGAGTTTGTCGGCTCGACGCTTGTGGTGGAGCCGAAGCTAGTGGCGGTGGTGGATCGCGCCCAGATCCATCGAAAGAGGCGGTTCGTAGTGGTGGTCGCCGGCGGCTCAAACGGAAAATTAAAAAAATTTGCAGAGATGATTTTGATCTATTGATCGAATCCAAGCACACTAAAACAATCAAAACTCGTTTCTAACACTGATAAAACACTCAATTTGATCCAAATTTGATCAAATCACTTCGAATTTGAAAAATTCGAATCCTAAACTTTAAATTCGAAAATTTCGAATTGAACTTATTGTATGTGTTTTTCTTGAAATTGAGTTATGCTTTTTGATCCTAGTACCCTCTATTTATAGGTTGCAAGCTCAATTTTACGTTTCATACTGTTTCGCAAACGAATCGATTTTTGCCTCTTTATTTGCACGAATTTAATCCAATAATTCGTGTTTAATTTGTTTCAAACTGATGAATTGATGATTCATCTTTCATGTTCTTTATCAAATCATTCAATGTGGGTAGATGAATCATCCAATTTTATCAATTCTTGTAAATCTTCATTAATGGACAATTGAATGCTTCATAAATTGTATTATTTTATTTTTTTTTCAGCACGAATTTTGTGACTTTTGGGTTGTTTTACACATGAATTGTGTATTGATCTTTCATATTCCATGTCTACTTTGCAATGGCATCATCAATTTTAACAATTAATGATGTTTTGTCAGTTAAAAATTGATGCAAAGTAAGGCAAAAAGTCACTTTGAGAAGTCAAAAAATAAGATGATAAAAAGGCAAAAATTTGCCTTTGCTAGGGTTTGAACCTGGGTCCTTCAGCTTGGGTGTGTGTTTGGGTCAATGTATTTAACCAACAGGCCATTTGGCCTATGCCTTGATCATTTAGCCAACTCATTACTTAATTAAGGCTTTTGGAAAAAATGAGTTTAATTAAACAAAAATAAAGATTTTGTTTAATTAACTTTATAAATTTAAGCCTTAATTAATTGGGCAAAAATTGGGTGTCTACAGCTGCCCCACTTTGTGGTAAAGTTTGAACAAAACTTTTACCACAAAGACTAAAAGATAACCAATTTTTGCTTAGCTTCTCCTCCCAAATTTTATTTTCAACAAAGAGATTTTTATCTTGTGCTAAACCACCTGTAGAGTTTAGACTTTGAGATTCGCTAGGTCAACTGTCGAACCTAGACTTAGAAAACCGATACACCATCTGTCGGGTCTAGATTTTGAAAAATGATAGGCCATCTGTCGGGCCTAGACTGATAGACCGTCTGTCGGGTTTAGAAAAATGATAGGCCATCTGTCGGGCCTAGATTTTGAAAAATGATAGGCCATCTGTCGGGCCTAGACTGATAGACCGTCTGTCGGGTCTAAATTTAGAAAAATGATAGGCCATCTGTCGGGCCTAGACTGATAGACCGTTTGTCGGGTCTAAATTTTGAAAAATGATAGGCCATCTGTCGGGCCTAGACCGATAGACCATCTATCGGGTCTAGATTTAGAAAAACGATAGGCCATCTGTCGGGCCTAGACTGATAGACCGTCTGTCGGGTCTAAATTTTGAAAAATGATAGGCCATCTGTCGGGCCTAGACGATAGACCGTCTGTCGGGTCTAGATTTTGAAAAATGATAGGCCATCTGTCGGGCCTAGACCAATAAACCGTCTGTCGGGTCTAAATTTTGAAAAATGATAGGCCATCTGTCGGGCCTAGATCGATAGACCGTCTGTCGGGTCTAGATTTTGAAAATGATAGGCCATCTGTTGGGCCTAGACCAATAGACCGTTTGTCGGGTCTAGATTTTGAAAAATGATAGGCCATCTGTCGGGCCTAGGCTAAAAGACTGATAGACCATCTGTCGAGTCTAAATTTAGAATACTGCTAGGTCATTTGTCGGGCCTAGACTAAAAAACTGATAAACCGTCTGTCGGGTCTAGATTTAGAATACCGCTAGGTCATCTGTCGGGCCTAGACTAAAAAATTGATAGACCGTCTGTCGGGTCTAGATTTAGAAAACTGATAGACCATCTGTCGGGCCTAGAAAATGATAGACCGTCTGTCGGGTCTAGATTTAGAAAACTGATAGACCATCTGTCGGGCCTAGAAAATGATAGACCGTCTGTCGGGTCTAGATTTAGAAAAATGATAGGCCATCTGTCGGGCCTATGGGCTTTGGTTTTTGGTTTGAATTGATGCTACTTAAACTGATTCTTGACTGGTAACTATAATTCTTAAAGGCAGGATGACGCTCCTTTGAGCAAGTGACCCTAATTTTTTCAAACAATAGGACGACGCTCCTTTGAGCAAGTGATCCTAATTTTTCAAAACAATAGGACAATGCTCCTTTGAGCAAGTGATCCTATACATTAGAAGAACAATGACGACTGATTTTTTTTTTTGAAATCTTATAATTCGAAAACTGTGCTAACTTGAAAACTTTTCTTGAGTCAAGACTTCTTCTTTTTCATTTTTGTTAAGGCCAAATGCCTTTTTTCAAAACTTTTGAGTTTAAAACTCTTCTCTCTTTTTTTCTCAAAATTATATCTCTTTAAAAATTTAGAGATTCCTTTATTCTTTCTTGTTCTTTTTCTTTTTGAAAAACAAACTTTTGAGAAAAACTTCTCTCTCTTTTTTTTTCACTTATTTCATCATTTTTCAATTTTGCTAACAAGCAAAGAATTTTATTGATTTCAAAATTGCTAATGAGCGACAACTTCTCCCTTACTTATTTTCTTTGAAGGTCAATCCTTGGTAGTCTTCTTTTCTCCTCCTTGATTAGGGGGCAATAATCTCCAATTTGACTTTCTTGCCTTTGGGGCAAACTAATTCTCATTTTTTTCTTGTCATTCCCATGAACTTGGATTGGTTATCTTATGCTTGAAATACTAAGTTAAAGAGGACTTCCTCCCACACTCTTTGGCTTATTTTCACACATGACTCGAATTCCAAAAATTACAGTCCGTTTTGTAAATGATACATTTTGGTTAATCTATCAGGACTTTTCTTGGGTAAAAAAAATTTGAGCTTTTGGTCATTGGCTTTAATCAAAAGGATATTTCATAAAGGCTTTTTATTTTTGAAAAAAATTTCAATACATCCCGGGTTTACAAGTCAAGAACCCTTAAGGAAAACTTGATAATGCACTTGTTTCTAGTTTTAAGGGTATTAATAAATCAACTCCTTTGATCCAAAGAGTCTCCAAAGGGTGGAATTTGTGGGTGGGACTTGATGAATTTTGAATTTCAATGATCTTGAGCTATGTATTTTCAGATCATTGATTTTTATCACCTTGTTTGCCTAATATCTTTTTCTTGTTCTCTTTTTTTCTTCTTTTTTTTTTTCTCTTCTTTTTTTTCCTTTCTTTTTTTTTTCTTCTCTTCTTTTCTTTTTTTCTTTTTTTCTCTTTTTTTTTTTCTTTGCCCTTTTGGGAGCGAATTCAAGGTGATTTGTTCTTTTATAGCTCAAAGTGTATGTGCTGTGTATGGTTTGAAATGAAGACTCTTTTTCCTTTCATAGGAAATGATTTATTTGTGTCAATTGACTACTCTTGAATTGATGCGACTAGGTCAAGTGCTATAAGTTATTCCTTTTCTCCTTATTAATGACTCTAACCTCCAAATTGCCCCATTGTGGGGTGCCCCAATGCGGGGTGGTTCTTGACAGGGTTTATTTTTAAGAATTCCTTCTTTTTAGGCCCAACGGGGTTAACAAGGATATATTTTGGTTATTGAAATGAATGCTTGGGATCATCTAACCTATGTATCAAGTGCAAAACAGACTTCTTTTAAGGAATGAGCCTTATAAATTTCCTCACAATCACTCAACTCTCAAGTTTTTAGTGGTTAGTGTTTGGTATTTGGTTGCCTCTTTTTTATCAAAACATTTTCAAGCAATAAAATATCCATAGACAAACATCCATTCAAATTGCCCCAAATATCAATAGAAGATTTCATTCTTATTGGTGTTGACCGGCACATTCAACTTTTGCATATGATAGGCTACTTTATCAGATGGTAACAGCAAACTCTCAATTTTGATGAAGTGACGCTTGGAAACCCTGTCGGAGTTGGGATAGGATCATTATCATCAATTGGCTTCATAGATTTCAGGAGCTCGGGTTGGATAAGCTTAGCATCGATCAAATCTTGGACTTTGTGCTTTAATCTCCAACAATTCTCTGTAGAGTGGCCCATTTGACCCATGTGGTACTCACATTGTACATTAGGATCATATTTCCTCGGCTTGTACCCTTCTTTTGGGATTTCAAATGTTATCAGATTCTGTTCTCTTAACCGGTTAAGTACTTGAATCATCGGAATCTCAAATTGTGTGAGATGCCTTTGCTGTATCAAACAATCCTGTTTCTTTTTTCCCCATGCTTTTGAATTCAAAGGCTTCTTTTCTTGCCTCTTGCAGCTTGATGATCCTTCTTGAGTCTCATAAGATGGCACCTTGTTAGCATCAAGGCTTAAATATTAGAGTTTATCTAGCACGTGCCCCATAACTCACTCGAGGGTTTTAATCCTTTCTGTCATTCCTGTAAGTCTTTGCTCAAGATTTCCATGCTCTTTTTGATCTTTCTCTTGTGAATTACCTCTTTGATGGAGCATGTTAATTGTGGGTTCTTCATCATTAGCCACTAGCTTATCAACGAATTGCAATTGGATCATTTCTGAGTCAATCAAATCCTGAATTTTATTCTTTAATTCTCAACAAACATCAGTAGCATGCCCCTGTTGACCCATATGGTATTCACAATGTGCATTAGGGTCATATTTTCGTGGTTTATACCCTGGTACTGGCTCACTAGGGTATAATAAATGATCCTCTTTCAGCTTCTGGTAAATTTGAGATAGAGGGACTGGGATTTGAGTGAATTTCCTCCTAGATTTCTGTGTAGGATTGTTGTAACTCACTACATTGGCTGTGTCCTCTTCTGCTTCTAGTTCTTCATTGCTTTGCAATTTACCAGAATTGAGGGCATTTTCAACTCTGCATCCTGCCACTACTACTTTTGAGAAACTTGCTGATGCATGTCCCACAAGATGTGAAAAGAAAGGTTCATCCAGAGCATTGATGAAAGTGATTGTCAGATCCTTTTCAGGCATCGGGGTGGTGTTCTTGCAGCTAAAGCTCTCCATCGTTGGGCATACTCCTTGAATGTTTCTTCTGTCTTCTTTTTCATATTGTTCAGGTCCCAAACTGAGGGTACCATTTCGATGTTGAACTTATATTGGTTGAAAAATGCTCTGGCTAACTTATCCCAAGTATCAACTTCTTGGTGATCTAATTGGGCATACCAGGCTAAGGCTGGACCAGTAAGACTATCTTGAAAAGTTTGTACCATCAGTTTGTCAAATTTGGCATATTGCCCCATACGTCGTATGTATAGTCTTGTATGCATATTGGGACAACCGGTTCCATTATATTTCTCAAATTCAGGTGCCGTAAATTTTCCAGGAAAGTCACCTTCCTCACACTGTGGTAGGCTTAAGATTGCAGATTGGTCAAAGCCATCAAATGTCTTCATTTTTCAACCAATTTTTTCTCTATCTCCTACTTGAGCTTCTAGTTCTTTCTTTAGCTAGCTACATTAAACTCATTTTGTATGTCATCCTGATCAATGAGTTGCCCCTCAATTCCTTTCCCTTTCTGTGCCCCTAAGGATCCTTCAGATGTTGTAGGGGTCTTAAGCTGAGCAAGACTTTGTGTTAAAGTCTGCATTTGTTCAGCAATTCTAAACAGGGTTTGTTCCATGGTGTTGGGTCTCTGTTCAGTAGTCTGATTGGGAGTATTGTTGTTGTTAGCCATCTTGACTTAGTGTGTAAGGGATTAGCTGAACCTGCTCAAAAGCAATTTTAAAATCTTATTATGTTCTTGCTAGCAAAATATCTCCTATTTTTTTTCTTTTTTTTTTATTTTTTTTATTGTTTGTTTTTTCATTTTTTATTTCTTTTTTTTTAAAAGAAAGTTTGGAACATTTTTATTTACAACTTTTATTCTTTTTTTTTTTTTCAATTTATCAAAGAATTAATTGTTTGAAAGAATAATGGATATTCACAAAAAATTTACAAATGATTATTTAAAACCTAAAGTGGAAAAAGTATTTTAAAACAAAAACTATTTTTCTTGAATAATGGTAAAAAACAATGACTCTCTCAAAAATTTCGAATAGGGGCTAATATTTTACAAAAACGATAGACTTGATGACAACGAAGTGGAATACCTATGACAAAAGTAACTGTGGTTGGAAAGAACCTATATCTATAGGTGGACAATATATACTCTATGGATATATACAAGTCTAACTTTGGTTAGAAAGAATCTATAACTATAGGTGAATAATATACATTCTATGGATATATACAAGTCCAACTTTGGTTGGAAAGACCCTATAACTATATATATATTCTATGGATATATACAAGTCTACTACACATTTTTTAAGAAAATATATACAAATGCAAGGATGCAAATGTGCACATATGCTAGCACACGGATGCAAATGGGGATAATGACCTTGAAAATTTGATGAAAAAATTTTGCTGGAGTTGATGAAAAATTATTTTTTTTTGAAAACCCTTTTTTTTTAAAAAAAAATAACTCCATTTTTTAAAAAAATTTTGGTCACTATCCATATAAATGGAGATAAGGACCCTGAAAGTTCTGGTGAAAAAGTTTTGTTGGAATTGATGAAAGATCATTTTTTTGAAAATCTTCTTTTTTTTAAAAAAATAACAAAATTAATTAAGACTCCATTTGAAAAAAAAGAAATTAGTCACTATCCATGCCAATGGGGATAATGACCAAAAAAACTTTACTTGAAGTGGTATTAATTTTTTTTTTTAAATAAAGGTTTAAAAACCATCTCAATCTAAAATTTTATTTACTAAAAAAATGTTTGATTTTTGAAAAATTCCTTTTTTAGGAAAGAAACAACTCCACATTTTTAAAAAAAAATTTGGTGGACTTTTTTGAAATTTTTTTATTTTTGAAAAAACATTTTTTGGAAGAAAATACAACTCCATTTTTTTGAAAAGTTTGGTCAAAATCCCATGTTGAAATGCATGATTTGGTAGGGTTCTATAGGTCCCCCGATTTAGTGGTACTAAACCGGAGTGGGAGGACATTTCTTGATCTAGAGGGTGGAAAGCCACAGCCCCCGGACCTTACTTCGTCCTCCTCGCTTAGGCTCTTAAGACGGCCTGGGTCCGACCGTATCTAGCACACATTTATGCTAATGCAATGCAATGCAAAAAATAAATAAACAAAAACAAGCTTTTGCTTTTTTTTATACTGCAAGGTTAGTATATATATTTACAAACAATTATTCAAATAATATACAAAGAATCATATATTCACAAAAATTGAGCAAGGATAAATTTAAAATTTAAAATTCCTAAGTGGCTAGCCCTCTTTTTTTTAAAAAAAAATTTAGGCATCCCCAGTGGAGTCGCCAAGCTGTCGAGCCTGGATTTTTCCACTATCTGGTTCATTTCTCCTAACCCGATTCACATTAAACCCGAACCCATTTAACATGAATCCTCGACTAGGGGTTAAAAGAAATTTTAATTTTTGAAAACTTTTTAGAGTCGCCACCCGATATAAATCGGGAAAAAATAAAAGCTAGGATCAATGGGTCGGTTGATCCTAACTTAGCTACTAGTCTGCGAAAAATTTGATTTAAAAAAAACAAACTTTTTAAAAACCAGATATCATGGATTCGGGGGCTAACCTATTAAAACCAAATGGTTACCACTTTCGGAATTTTAAATTTATAATTTATCCTTTTCATGCTCAAAAAACTCAAGTAAAACATTAAGCACAAATATTTACAAGTCAAATCATTCATTTTTATTTTTTATATGCTTTTCTTCATTTTTTTTAGAATATCAATATCAACAAATATATTTCTTTTTTTTTTTAACAAAAACTTATATTTACAAAATAGTTATTCACAATAAAAAAAAAAAAAAAACATTTTTTTATTTTTTAATGTCGCCCCGCAGGTGCTACGTACTCGCTAATCGAGATCAGACAAAACGTAGTTCTTTAAAAAAGAACTTAATTTGTTGATCAATTTTAATTTTTTGAACTTTTCACTTTAAATTCATTAAATTTTGAATTTTTATGAAAACCATTTTTGATGATCCTATGATCTAATCAATTGTTTTTTTATTTTATGAAAATATATTTTCTAAGTCCAAAAATCTTTTTTTTTTAAAAAAATTTTGGTTTTGGAAATCAATTTTATCATTTTTATTTATTATTATTATTATTTTTATAATCATCACATAAATTCATAACATATTCAAAATATTTTACAATACATTAAAATTATTTTCATGCATCAAATACGCATTTCTAAAAGCAATTTATGTATAAATACATATTAAAAATATTCAAAAATATCAAAAAAATAAATTTATATGAAAAATAATTATTTTGATTTTCCTGGATTTTTCTGAATTTTTCTGAATTTTTCTGAAATTTTTATGAATTTTTTACTATTTTTTGCTATTTTCTGAAATTAATTATATAATAAACTAATAATAAGATAATGCGGATTGACCTGGACCGTTGGATAGAGCGGATCAGACCTGGAGCGTCGGATCTGAAGACCAATCTTAGCCTTCTGATTTCGTTGACTCGATCTGGGGCGTTAATCTGCTTGATCAAATCTGAACCGTCTGATCTGGATGATTGAATCTGGGCCGCTGATCTGCTTGATCAAATCTGGACCGTCTGATCTGGAGGATTGAATTTGGGCCGCTGATCTGCTTGATCAAATCTGGACCGTCTGATCTGGATGATTGAATCTGGGCCGCTGATTTGCTTGATCAAATCTGGACCATCTGATCTGGATGATTGAATCTGAGCCGTCTGATCGGAGCTGACCGTTGACCGTTGACCAAGGGGCGGGTTGGACTTCGGATTTTCGGGTCAACTTTCGGGTCGGATCCGATCCCGATCGGGCGAAGAAGATGATCACGGTGGTTTCGAATGCTTCTTCGGCCGTTTCTGGTGGTCTTCGGTAGCTGGGAGTTTGTCGGCCCGACGCTTATGGTGGAGCCGAAGCTAGTGGCGGTGGTGGATCGCGCCCAGATCCATCGGAAGCGGCGGTTCGTAGTGGTGGTCGCCGGCGGCTCAAACGGAAAATTAAAAAAAATTTGCAGAGATGATTTTGATCAATTTGATCGAATCCAAGCACACTAAAACAATCAAAACTCGTTTCTAACATTGATAAAACACTCAATTTGATCCAAATTTGATCAAATCACTTCGAATTTGAAAAATTCGAATCCTAAACTCTAAATTCGAAAATTTCGAATTGAACTTATTGTATGTGTTTTTCTTGAAATTGAGTTATGCCTTTTGATCCTAGTACCCTCTATTTATAGGTTGCAAGATCAATTTTATGTTTTATACTGTTTCGGAAACGAATCGATTTTTGCCTCTTTATTTGCATGAATTTAATCCAATAATTCGTGTTTAATTTGTTTCAAACTGATGAATTGATGATTCATCTTTCATGTTCTTTATCAAATCATTCAATGTGGGTAGATGAATCATCCAATTTTATCAATTCTTGTAAATCTTCATTAATGGACAATTGAATGCTTCATAAATTGTATTATTATTATTTTTTTTTCAGCACGAATTTTGTGACTTTTGGGTTGTTTTTACACATGAATTGTGTATTGATCTTTCATATTCCATGTCTACTTTGCAATGGCATCATCAATTTTAACAATTAATGATGTTTTGTCAGTTAAAAATTGATGCAAAGTAAGGCAAAAAGTCACTTTGAGAAGTCAAAAAATAAGATGATAAAAAGGCAAAAATTTGCCTTTGCTAGGGTTTGAACCTGGGTCCTTCAGCTTGGGTGTGTGTTTGGGTCAATGTATTTAACCAACAGGCCATTTGGCCTATGCCTTGATCATTTAGCCAACTCATTACTTAATTAAGGCTTTTGGAAAAAATGAGTTTAATTAAACAAAAATAAAGATTTTGTTTAATTAACTTTATAAATTTAAGCCTTAATTAATTGGGCAAAAATTGGGTGTCTACAATTGGTCACCATGTTGTTCAAACCTCAAATAGGAAGAAACATGAAAGTTTATGTTGATGACATGATCATAAGTAAATGAGCAGAGACTTACCTATATAACTTCCAAGAGACCTTTGACTAACTTTGTTTCTATAATTTAAAGCTCAATCTACTCATTAGGAAAACTTGGGATATGTAGCGTCCCGAAGAGGGATTGAAGCCAATCCTAACAAGATTGAAGAGCTCTTGACAATGACGCTGCTGTCATCGATCAAATATATACAACAGCTTACTCATAGAATAACCGCACTAAGCAGATTCCTTCCGAAGAGTATCAGTAGGTGCTCGAAATTCTTCAAAATCCTCAAAAAACCCAATCAATTTGAATGGATAGAACAATCACAACAGGCCTTTGATGAGCTCAAACAATTCATAATAAAACCACCGTTGTTAATGACCTTGCTCCAAGGTGAGTTCTTATACCTTTACCTTACAGTGAGAGATCGAGCTCTCTCATTAATGTTAACACGAGCTGAAGTAAAACAACACCAATCAGTGTATTACATTAGCCATGTCCTCCAAGGGTCAAAACAAAGATATATAAAACTGGAGAAATTCGCCATTGCAGTTATGATATCGGCACGTCGCCTACGTCCATATTTTTAGGCGCATTAGGTCATCATCCTTACCGATGTATCGATAAGGGCAGTCCTCCAAAAGCCAGATGTCTTAGGAGGGATGATGAAATATGCTATCAAACTCAATGCCTATGAGGTATAATATCAACCTCGGGATACCATAGAGGCATAAGTTTTAGCAGGCTTTATAGCTGAATATACCGGGACACTTGAGCATAATGATAAGCAAAAGACTACCTGGACCCTCAATGTAGATGGATGTAGAGCTAGCCTAGTCCTAGAAGGACCCCATAGAGTCAATATCAAGTGCACTTTAAAATTCGTTTTTCCCTCAAGTAATAACGAAGCAGAGTACAACGCTCTGTTAACTGGACTCAAGATCGCTATGAGTGTTGGAGTAGAAACTGAGGACCTCAAGATCTTTTCAGATTCCCAACTTGTAGTACAATAGGTCAAAGGCTTGTATGAGGCAAAAAATGAACAAATGGTAGGATATCTAGAAGTAGTCCAATCCCTCACTAGAGAACTACTCTCCTAGGATATCATCAAAATCCCAACAGCCGATAACTTAAAGGCTGATAAGCTTTACAAGCTTTCTTCCATGATAGTTCGCAACCTAAGAAAGATTGAAGGAAAAATCTTCATCGAATTCCTACTCGAAAAGTCCATCATCACGAAGCCCATGAGGTACTAGACCTACAGTAGGAACTCCATTACTGAGTTGGATGACACCTATAGAGGAGTACCTTAAGGATGGTACCTTAACTTCGGACATAATGGAAGTAAAAAAGTTGATGTATAAAGCAGCTAACTACGCCATGATTAACGGGGTTCTATACAAAAGGGGCTTCAGTTTTCCCATCCTTCGTTTTTTGTGCCCAGACAAAGGACAACGTGTTTTAGAAGACCTCCACGCTGGGGAGTACAACAACCATGTCAAAGCCCAATCACTGCATACCCAAGCTGGCTACTTTTGGCCAACCATGAAGGCTAAAGCAAAAGAATTTTTGCAACAATATTAGCGTTGTCAAAATGTTGCTCCCATAGACCATGCCCCAAGTGCAAATCTACTTTGCCTTACCAGCTCGTGTCCATTCACCATATGGGGACTAAATAACTTAGTTCCATTTCATCCCTTAAAATGTTAAAGGAAGTTCATAATAGTCAGGTGTGATTATTTCACAAAATGGGTAGAAGCTGAGGTAGTGGCAAAGGTCATAGACAAAAACATGCAGCACTTCATCTACACAAACATCATAGTCAGGTTCAGAGTCCCATACTCCATAGTCATAGACAATGGGAGGCAATTTAGTTCCAAGAGAATTTAAGACAATTGTGTTGAATGCCATATTACCTCACACTACACCTCGCTGGTATACTCAGAGCTAACTGCCAGGTCGAAGCAATTAACAAGACCATCATGCAAAGCTTAAAAGCCAAAGTGGACTGTCAGAGCGGCAGTGGGCCAATGAGCTACCTAGTATCCTATGGGGACATCGCATTATCGGATGGACCCCAACTGATGAAACCCCTTTTTGTCTAGCCTTTGAGTCAAAAGCTATCTTTCTTGTAGAGCTTGAACTACCAAACATTCGAACCCAGTCCTTTGATAAACTGATCGATAAATTTGAACTCCAAGTAGAGCTTGATACTATGGAAGAAACTCAAGATACAGTGAGTAAAAGGATTGTAGTCTACTAGCAGAGGACAACCTAGTATTATGATAAGAAAGTCAAGCATAAAGTCTTTCTGCCGAGGGACCTTGTTTGCAGAGAGTTAAAGGCAATGGGGTTAGAAGAAGCCTGAGGAAAACTTGCCCCTAACTAGGAAGATCACATTAGGGTAAAAAGAATTTTTGGGAAATGGAGCGTACAAACTCGAAACACTAGATGGCGAGTTCATTCCCAGAACTTGGAACACAAACAACTTGAGAAAGTTCTTTGAATAGGTATAGTTTGCTTGTGTGTAAAACGTGAACATGAGAAGAAAACATTGATGAATGAAATGAGGATTTTACGTTAAGAATACATCTCCATGATATTCCTCTTATGTATCCAACAATAAAACAACAAAAAGTATTCGGTAGGAGCCTTGGGAGTTTAAAGAACTCCACCTCCTTGATCCAAATGAGCTCGGGTAACTCCTCTCAAGGGTGACTCCCCTCGTGAGCTCAGGTAACTACCTATCAAGGGTAACTCCCTACGTGAGTTTGGGTAACTCCCTCTCAAGGGTAACTTTCCTTATGAGCTTGGGTAACTCCCTTTCAAGAGTAACTCCCCTTATGAGCTTGGATAACTCCTTCTTAAAGGTAACTCTCATTGTGAGCTCAGATAACTCCTTCATAAGGGTAACTCCCCTCATGAGCTTAGGTAACGCCCTACTAAGGGTAACTCCTCTTGTGAGTTTGGGCAACACTCAGGTCATTTCCACAAAAAAAAGGAAAAAAAGAAAACAAATAGCACAAGAGATGGATATCGCAAAAATACACACACACACAAACACAAAGTGAAATTAACTTGAAGAAAATCATTATAGTAGTTTTGATTGGCATTCCAGCTAAGGAATTCAAAGTAAAATTTTCGCAAATATAAACTAGGTTGGGCTGAACACAACTTTAAGTTGGAAAACTTTGAGGATGATTTGAACTTCAAATTAAAGGAGTTCTCCTATACCTAGCTGACCACAACTCTAAAATGTGTGCTCAAGCTAAACACAATTTCACCTTTTTGACTTCCCAAATGCGGACTTGAGTTCGTCCATCAACCTTTAAGAATGATAGTGAATCTCAACAAGATAAGAACTTAGTACACCCCGGAAGAGGAGGGTAAAGTCAATCCCCCACAATGAGTTAACACGTAATAAGCCATCAGGAGACGGGGCTCAAAGGGGAGATCATGTCCCTGCATCCCTAACGTCCTCCACTTACCATGAAAATGACTAAAAGAAAGGAGTTGGGAAGTAGGGCAAAGAGTTAGATGGCCCTTTACGATGACCTCAACCTTAAGTAGCACCCTTAGGGCTCACATTGTTAATGGAGGATGAGCCTCCCCCGTGCGCACAAAACCTCCCCACACCAATGTGAAATGCACCACCATAGTGACTACGGTTTCTCCACCAAGTAATAGATCTTGGCAACCTCGATTTAGAGACTACGGAAGAAAAGAACAGCCCCAGATTAAGTGATCATGGTGGAAATGGAAATGGGCCTCGAGCTACATACCTAACCTATTACAGGACTTCAGTGATGGACCCATGTAAATAGGGGTCATCGAGCTTCCGACCCATACAGAGACCACAAAGCATCAAAAGTGCCTCTTCAATAATGGTTCCTAAGGATTTAACCTTCATAACTAGAAAGGCTTAACTAAGAACAAACATCTCATCATCTTAAAAAAAATTTTAAGAAGAGAAAATTTCTCGTTACAGCAAGGATCTGAAGGTGATTAACGACGATTGAGATATGAAGAAGCATGATGCTCAATAGGACTACTTATAGGTAATAAAGGACTCTACCAGAACCCGTATTCAATGCTACCAAATCTTGAGGAACCCAAGTGCAGCTTATCTCAGTCGTTCGATCACGCTTGGGGAATCTACAAACATCATAAAGGAAAGCTTTCTCGCACATATAGCCTCCATTGCAAAGCAATGTCATCTGCTATAAAAAGCCCTATCAATGACCTACTACTAACATAGGAGCTAAATGATGGATCTAATATGGGCGAAAGAAGAATAAACTAAGGAAAACGAGATCAACATGGATGACTTCGATAAGCCCAAACAAAAAATGCAATAAAAGTATAAGTGCCAAAGATGAGTATATTCAAAGATAGAAGGAAACCACCCATATATTAATCAAAGAAAGTATAATCACTCAAGGAAAAAATTACAATCAAGAAAGACCACTAGTAGGCTAAAAGAGAAAGTGAGCTTACAATAGAGAAAGCAAGTTGACAATAGAGCCAAAAAAAAAAAAAAAAAAAAGGCTCCTTGAAAATTGACAGGGACCGAACTTAGCCAGCCTCACAATCACTGAAAGTCTCCTCACACTAGCTGAGTACCCACCGCAACAACTTTGCGTTGCCTATCGACCTGACCCTCAGCTTGAGGCTTGACCACAACCGTATTATCAGCAACCATTGATCTTGGATCTATTGGTCGGATTCTTGAGTCACGACTGTAGTAATAGCTTCACCTTATTCAACTCCCTAAGCCTCAGCAATGATAGCGATCTCAGCTTAGTCTACCTCATCCATGGTTCTAACATTAACTTCACCTTATTCAGCTCCCTCTCTATCATCTTCTTCATCATTATCAGAAGCCTCTACAGGAGCCTCACCTAATTGAGCGGCTAGAAAACCAAGGTCCAAGTTCGGATATCTTTTCCAGTAGCTGTTTCCTTATTAGCTTGGTTGTATAAAAAACAAGCTTGACTTGGACCTCCTTCCATTGCTCGATCTTGAAGAGCTCTCTCAAAACCCGCTTCTTGGTCACCTCTGGGATAAGTCGACCACTCTCTAAGTCTTTTACAAGGCCCTTCAACAACACCAAGGAAACGGTGAGAACAAAACTTAAACAATAAAGATTAGTCGCATAACAACGAATTTAATCCTAACTTTAACTTCTACCGCTCCTAATTAGATGATTGAATGCTCTTCCTTAGCTTATTGATCTCTGAAGTAGTGAGCTTAAGCTCCCACTCTTACCTCGTATACCCTAGCTGGGCATCACTCAACTATTATGACAAAGTATCTTGCTCTTGCCTCATAATCATCCACTTATCCTCATACTTTGTAGTCACGGCTTTGACATGCAATAGCCACTCCTTCGCCTCAAGCATGTGGGCCTGACATCGCAAGACCTTGTCTTTTGTCTCCTTATGTAGTCTCTCGTTCTCATTTGTCGCCATAAAAAGCTCACTTTTGCATCTCATCTTGCTTTGCCTGACCTTTGCAAGCTCCTTCCCCAAGCCACCTTTAGTGCCTTGAGCTCATCGGAACCTTAAACAAAGGAAAAAAAGCTCAATTGACGATAACTGGAAGTTTGACCAAAAGAGAGAGAGAGAGAAGCAAAATAACATACCACTTCACCATTCCCCACTAACATTCTGAAAGCTTCAGTAATCGTCACTAAAGCCTGAAAACAAATAACAAGAGAATTTAAATAGCTGAGAAAAGACTAGCAATGCATAATAAACTATGTGAGGATAATAGCAGTCTCACCTCATTCATCTTCCGTGTTGAAAAGTCCATGGCCAAGTCCACTAATGATAGTCCATCATAAAAGGCCCTCAACCTCTTCCTATCCTCTAAACATGTTATCTCCTCGAAGGAAGGCCAATCCATAGATACAACACTTTACTTTAGAGCTTTCCCTTCAGTAAAATCAATTGGTACATTAGGAACTCCTTTTCTTAGCTGACCCCAATGATCCCTAACTACAGCCTGATCACCCAGGGCACTACTGTTGCTCCTAGCAGCCTCCACTATAGGAGATAGCACACTGTGAGCTTGAATAGGTATAGGGGTGTATTGAATCAGATTCCGCTCCTTGCGAGATCGAGCATGATGGGAAGATCCCATTAAGCAGACATCGAGGTTAGCACCTCGATAAACTCATATTTTACTCACTGCTCAATGATTAAATTGTGCATAACTATTATAGATTTTATAGAAATAAATGGAATTGGTACTTAAGTATGAATATTTTGATAATTTAGGTCATGAAGGACTTATGCAACAAACGCAAGCAATTTGGGAGAAGATCTAAGCAAATTTGGAGAACAAAACGAATGTACACCAACTAATATAAAAGCTACACCGCTGGCCTTTATTGGAAAAATAGCGGCCTTCATCATCGGATTTAACACAACCGGCTTACAAAACAAAAACACCAGCGTTTAAAATTTTCAACGTATGCCAGCCATCTATAGATCTACACGGCTAACGTACATGCCAATGTACCATACACCGTTACTATACTACTTCAACACTGGCAGTGTAAAACATTATGGGCATTTTTTATTTGAACAAACCCCTAAACAATGAGTTCCTACACATAGGCGTTGAAGCGATGTACATACACAGTAGCTCTCATAAATTATTTCTTCAAAGGAACATTGATTGATCCATAAGTCCACTATCGATGTACAATGAAAAGTTGCCAGTATATGTTCTTACGCAAGTTTTTAGTATATACTTTTTTTTGTCAATTTGCAAAGACACGACTAGAAACAAAACCCTAGGCAAGAGAGATCCAACAACAACATGTCTCTGTTGATTTTAATTTTAGGACACTAAAATCCCATTGTTCTAGCAACATGTAGAGGCGATTTTAGGGTTTTGATGCGATAGAGCATTGCCTAATTCATTGGGTTAATGGATTTGAAGACTTTGATGAATGAAAAATCCTCTTGAGGTGTTTTCTATCTTGTTTTGTTATGTTGATTATTTGATTATATGTTTTAGATTCCATGCTTAATTAATTTATGAATATGCATTGATGAATTAGATCATTTGACTTATTTTGACATTGATTTTTGATTATTTAGGAATTTAACTATTATTGCTTGTAGTCTATTTGATTTGTGATTGGCCAACACTAATTAGATAGATGGATTAGAGATACCTGAGAGGGATTCGATAATCTGTACAAGCATATCTTATATTTGGAAAAGATTTGTCATAGGGATATGTAGATTTTGACAAAACTCATGAACTTATGTGCTTTATGTGGTTGTAATTTTAACTGGAATAGTATTTTTGGTGTTAGCGAATTACTATTTACCTAATAATTATAGATAAGTTGCCTAAGTGGGATGATTTATGCTGTAATTAGAATTTTTCTACTTCGGGAAATGGCGAATTCTAGTGAGTTTGGTTAAATCCCAAGTAATCAGTCTTAATATCAACTTGAGGCATCAATTCAATTCAAATGATAATATAAGTGCATCATTCTTGATTGTTTTTAGAATGTCCTAAACCTGAACCTCATTTGTGTTGCTAGAGCATTCGGTCTGAAGTGTTCACATTTGCTCATTTATTTAGTTTTTTGTTAAATCACAATCTAATAGCTTAATTTAAAATTTGATCTTCGATAGCTTAGCTTAGAAAAACATTCGAATACCTAGTAATCAGTCATTAGCTCTCTGTGGATCAACTTGGTCCCACCAGTAATTTTACTGCATTTGCACCTGGTTTCTACTGGCTGGTTATTTTTGTGCTTATACATAGAAATTAAAATCAAAAGAGCGCACCTCCAACCTCAGCGACAACACCCCTAACCCTAATAGTAATACCTTTGACCTTGATAATAATGCCCTTAAGATTTGCGCATCTACATCAATGATTGGTGCACCAACCTCAGCAACCTGTGACTCGACTTCGACAGGACTCTTCTCACCAACTACCCTCTTCTTGATCGGAGTTGTCGATACCCATTTTTGCGCCCTTTTAAAAATATATATATAAAAAAAAATAATAAAAATTGTAAAAAGACAGAGAAATACAATAAAAATTGAAAATTATCAAAATATGAAAAAAGCTAAATTAAAAATTAACAAAAAATGATAAAAATTACAGAATTAGAAAGAATATAAAAAATTAAAAAAGATTTAGAAAATTAGATCTTTTCAATAATATTTTTGAAAAAAGTGGAAACATTTAAGGCTTATTATTGATTTAGTATTTTGGGATATATTTGAAAATTAATTTGGATCATAGACCTGTATCATTTTTTACTTATTTTTTTTATTGAATTTATATTTAGCCTAGTTTAGATTGTTTAAGTATGTTTTGAATGGGAAAGCCAAATTGCTTAGTTGGTAGGCTTGGAAACCAAAGGGAGAAGGCCAGGGTTCGATTTGCACGAGTAGTGCGTAGGGAATTCATTTTTAGCTCATGCAATCATCATGCACCTGGGAAGACGCACGCGTGTACCACAATTCGTCGTCTTCCTCAGTTGATTTCCGTCATTAAAGCTCGGTTTTTGAGCTTCCAGGTTCATTTTCACTCGAAATTTTTTAGATTATGGCTTTTTGCATTTCCAGTAAAGCCAAAAGTTAGATAAAAAACTTTAAGAACGAATTCATTTTTCATCAATGCATGGCGACAACACTTTCGATTCTTTGAGCTTCCATAACCGTAATCCACCCTGACCTTTCGAAGGTATGTAATGGCCATTAATGGCCATGGTTGGCCCCTTCATCTCCCTAAATCTCCTCGACTGCCCCAGCTTCTATAAAAGGAGCCCCGATCTCCTCTAAAAACTTAGATCGAAAATTAAAAAAAAAAAAAAAAAACTTCCCAAACTCCTCTCCATCACACGACCACCATACACGACCTCTAACAACCACTGCTAATCTCCGCTTCCTAGACACGACCAAACCCATCATCCAAACAACCCATTACCTAAACATGATAATCTCTACATTAACCATCCTAACCCAACGCCTCAGAGCTAAAATTAGAGAGAGAGAGAGAGAGAGAGAGAGAGAGAGAGAGAGAGAAATCATTAAATTTGTTCGATTCCTACAGGAAGAAGCTCATGCACGAATCCAATTCAATCCTAGTCCAATCTGCACGTAGAACTAATTTCAAATACCAGGTATAAATCCAATTGAGCATAATGGTCCAATTTTATTATTTGTTTTCTGTTTGATTTTGATCTCTCTATTTCTTTTTTCTTTCTTTGAAATATAACCTCAAGAATGTAAAATCTAAAAAAAAAAAAAAAAAAAAAAAAGAAAAGACATAGAAAATAGTGGAAAACAAAGAAAAGAAAAATATATATAGATATATATGTGTGTGAACATATAATATGCATGCTATATTTCTGTTGATGTCAGTAAATAATAATATAATTTAGATAAATAAAAATTTTAGAAAATAAGTTTTAGCATGTAAATATAATTAGTAAATATAGGTTTGAGATTAAATTATGAAAATCAACAAAAGGTATGAGTATGGTTTTAGGATTACTATCTTTTAGATCCTTTTTGATAATCTATGTTAAATCTGATGCATACCATTTGAATCAACAAAAAGTATGAGATAGTTTGCAATTGAATTATCAATATTTCATTTTATTTTATTTTATCAAAAACTAAAAACGAGAAAATTTTACAAAATCAACAAATATTCTCTTTTAATTTATATATATTTAGTATACTATTATAAAAAAATGTTTTCCTAGCCTATATATATATATATACATATAATACCACTTACTTATTTTCTAAAAATACCAAAAAACATAAATAAATGGGGTTATCCAAAAATAGTTTTTGTGGGAGTTTTCAAAAACAAAAGACAAAAATTAGATTTTTTAAAGGAATTTCCAAAATCAAGAAATTGATTAAACACTTAAAATTAGCAGGTTTTCAAAATTAAAAAATAAAAACAAATTAAAAATTTTACAAAATCAAAACAAACTATGGAGACCTGATTTCGATTAGTGGATACGTAGGAACTTGCAAGGTGGTCACAAAAAAAAAAAAAAAAACTTTTTAGGAACCTTTTTAAAAACAAAAAAAAAAATATGTACATGTTTTTGTAAACATATAAATATATATTTTTTTAAAAAAAACTAAAAATTAAAAATTTGAAAAATCCAAAATTAATTCCTTTATGGCCTATATCTTCAAGATTTCTAAAGCCCATAAAAAGCCTAAATAATCACTTAGATTTTAAAGTAGCAGCCCTCAGACTCATCAATTTTTCGTTTTTCACGTATAATAGTGGCTAAACTAGAAACCAAACCAATCATTTGGTTTTCGGTTCACCTTTTTCAGCTTTAGCCGGTGACGACTCCAGTTAAAATATTTTTCAGAAAACCAGGCTTTTTACAAAATCTCTACTGGTTCCTTGTTGAGTGTTCCGTGTCAAATGAGTCAGTTTGATGTGGATCGGGACCTTTAGGAGTATAGGAGCCCTCTTCAACTTCTTGGATAGATTAGCAAGAATAGTTCCTATACCCATCACTAGCATCTCGGGCTCTAAAAAGAGATATAAAAAAAAGGTAATAACAAAGAATTCTAAACCCTCCTAACAATGCCCTCTCTCTAGAGGTCGACTCTATTGGTGATGGAGCATGAGAGAGAGAGAGAGAGAGAAAGGCTATGATCGCATGCAAAGAATCAAGCTACAGCTCCATCATCGATAGGCTTTCCGCTTAAGAAATTTTTCACTATGAACTCAACATCTAGTTGCCTTTACCTTAAGAAATCATAAACTCATCGATACCTGTTGGGCGTCAACATCGCAAGGCCTCAACCTCGGTGGCATCGTATTACGAATAGGCTTGCACCATTCTACTAAAAATTGAACTGGTACTGGATACATTCTTTAGCCCAAACGACTTAGAACCTCTTCTTCCAATATTGACCATTAGAGCTTGCAAGTTTGCCAAAGAGCATAAACGAGCTCTTAGGTGGCCTTACGAGGTACCACCACCTTCATTGGATGCCTTAAAGCAGTAGTATCTTTGGAACAAAATCGAAATGGGCGTAATGAAGAGGCTAAGACACAAGGCTTCGAAAACTACTAACAATCGCTAAGCATTTAGAGCAACTGCGCAGGAGAAAGCCATTAGTGATTAAAGAATTCCTTCTAGAAAGGAGAAAATGGCATCTACAAACCAAAACCGAAGGCCTTACCATATAAGGCAAAAGCCCGCCCTTCCAGCAAACAGACTCAGTCCGAGGAAGACGGGAAGACGACTTCCTAGTCCTTGGGACGACCCCACATCTCATTCATGCGACACACCTCAAGCTCTACTCTTGTAACTGTGCTGCAAACTCCATGAGGGCCATCATTAGCAACCGCCTTGTGATGGTCTATTTCTCTAATTGAGTGATCGAGTTTTAAATTTATAATCTTATATTTCCTTTTCCTAAACATGGTCAAAGCCAAGCAAGTGCACTTATCGTTATGTAGTTTAGGATTAATCATAAGGTTGTCTCCCATAGGGAACAAAATAAACACTAGTACTAACCTTCTTCTCATTATCTAGCCTAAAATAAATCATATTTTAATGATAGTATTGAATTACTAATTACTTTTGTTTAACTAAAGATGCAAATACACTTATTAACACATAACAATGTAATAAAAACATAACCCAGACCTGCAAGCTATGACTAACATGTAATTTCACACCATTAATATATTTTTATTAGTCTTAACTGTGGAATTCAATAGGCTACCTTAAAGTCTTTCTCAAGATCAATAAGGCCCAATCTTGATTTTATCTGCCGGAATCTCTTCCTAGGCTAATAGCAAATCAATGACCGCATTAAGTTTAAGAATTCCAAAGAAAATTGTAGAAGATTTCACCATCTTATCTCTAAGACTATGAGCAATCCCTTTCAACAGTCGAGATCTATTCACTTGGATGATTTCTCGAAGTGAAATCTGGCAAAAATCTATGTCGTGCACTACATAAACTAATGCTTTATATATACGACCATTGAAATTAAGAAGTCTAATAAAAATATTATGAATTTAACACATTTCTACATAGAGAATCATGAAATTTGCAGAATACAATACAACAGACATTAACAAAACACGATAAGATTGAGATTAGAGATAGAAAGACAAAACCCATTTGTTCCATTTCTGAAATTGTTTGAGAATTGTCTACAACAACATTGAAGATCCTTCGCTGGTCTCTCTCGAGTTCCATGGATGAATCATCATAAATACAACACTCACACATCACTTACACTTACAATACACTCACACACACACACACACACACACACACACACACACACACATACACACACACACACACACACACTCCCTTTTGCAGGGAGGAGAAGATGTCTATATTGTTTCTACACTAATTGATTACAATGAATGAATTGATGGATAAATCTCTAGATAATAATTATAATCCTCTTGCAGATGGGTATGTTTCTTTTCATATCTCCTAGACTCTTGGGTGAAACAGTACAACACTTGGAGGAAAATTGTGTCTTTTGTCCGAGCCGATACAACACTTAAATGAAAACATCAGATAGCAGACAATATATCATGAGCGACCAAAGGGGAGTTATTTATGCTGTGAGTGAATTTCTTTGAATAACCAAACTAATCACAGGCGACCAAAGCACTAGGATCCTTGCTGTTCCTTACTTTTCTTCAAATCACGGGCGACCATGGAGGCTGGATTCTTTCTGTGTTCGATTTTCTTCTTCCTCACTTCATATCACGGGCGAACAAAGCCCATGATTGCTTTTGATGTTCATATTCCTCTTTCACGGGCGACCAAAGCCCCGTGATCCTTGCTGTGGTGTTGTTTTGCTCCTATCTCGCCTGTGATTTGTATCCATTTTGCTCCAAAATGTGTTGTTATGATTAAAAGTCACCTGAATTGAAAATATTATTGATCTAAGTATCAATTCCTAAATAAAAACATAATTCAAGTCCTAAATTTTACTTAAATAGCTATTAATAATTATAGATAACTCATGTCTATCACCTTGCTATGTAGAGGTACAATAGGCTCTTTCCCTTTACCATCATCTATATATTTATCCAAAGGAATCTAGTATGCTACCTCGGCAAGCCTAATGTACCAACCCATATAAGTGCCGACACCCATCAAGTTCTCCCCGTTACTCTAGGTTGACGAGCTCTCACCACTAACTGAAGTGCTCACGTCACCCTATGAACTCGACCCTCTCAGGCCAGTACTTGCCTCCCTTTCGTCCCTTATCACCTCGTCGGTGACTCTTTGGGCCTTATTGTCACGCCCCGAGGGTACTCTGGTAGTAGTATGCAACCCTCACATGCATACTATTACCGATTTTACCTTTATGAGTGACATATTTTTAAACAACAAGATCTTTTAGTTGTATCATAAGAAATAACAAATACATATAAGCCATATATTAGTAAAATAACTGTCATTACAAGTCTCGAATAACTTAATATTATAAACCATATTCCTATTCTATATGTCTCTAATTACATAAGTTGATATTTCAAATACTAACTAATTTATAACCAGTAAATAAAAGTAAATAACTTATCCCTAATATCCCATATCCTTCCAATTTCTAATTCTTACTGGAGTCATACTCCTAGAAGAGATAAGCCAGGATTATAGTGTCAACCTGAAAAGTCTTTAGGAATTTGAGCAAAACCATGGACTCAGTGAATAACTAGATATATCACACATCAAGTAAGTTTATTAACAAATCATATGTAATGCAACAATCAAACATATGCACAGATATAAGCTTGGATGATCTAGAATCCAAACAGGTAAAAGATTTACACCCTCTTTTTAGGGTTGAAGGACAATTACTTAATGACTCGCCTACTCAGGAGAGACTAAGTGATGGGAATCAAACCACTACAGTCACAGGTCCACTTATTCGTGCACAAGCTAGAGGACTCCAGAATCTAACATCAATGGTGCTAGGAAATCATATGGAATCAAATGAGAGTCAATTGAATAAATCCTTCATGTTACATACTGATTTTGAGTTTAACTTAAGAAGTTATAGCACTCGGATCAAGGAGGCAACAAGAACTTTGGAAGAGAATTCGTTAGGAATCAAAGTCGGCTAAAGGCGGGTGGCATAAACAACAGAGTTGGCGGTGCATCGATCAAAATAGGTGGACTATCCATTTTCATCAACATACGGGCATGGTACAAAGTGTGGAAGTCTCAGGTTATTTGATGCATGCTTTAAATCCAGTGAGTTATATTGAAGGCCAACGGCCTTTCTGTCAAAGATGGCAACTTACATGCTAGCGTTCGACTAACTTTGTTTTCATTCGTATTTCTTATTAGTTTTCTTATTTCTTTTAGGGTTTTACTATAAATATCCTTTGATGTAACAAGACTCGTTAGTTTTTGATGGTTTATGAATGCAATTGAGGTTTTCCTCTGAATTCTCTTACTCTTATCAATCTGTGCGATTGTGGTGAGTGACGTTATCGATTCTTGCTGTGAGTCATATCATTGAGATCGTACTAAGGCTAATCCTTTGCTAGTGAGTAATATCTGGTAAGGGTTTAGATGGTTATCTTTACTATTTTTTGTTTACTTTTGGTTGTGAGTTGGAGTTTGTGATAGATTGGATTACATAATTATTAGATCAAATTGCTAGTAATTGATTATCTAGTAGATTACACCCTAGGCACATCACTAAGTACATAGGAAAATCAACAATTTTTCATTTTAGGATTATCACTTTAATTTAAAGGTATTTTAACTGACAATTTCCTGTATCAATCCTTAGAAACTCCCTAAATATTTGTAATTTCAAAGCGATACTATGGGCGATGTCCTTTGTTGCCACTTAGTTTTCGTTGGATCGATGGAACAAGAAAAAACCTTGGAATAACTAATATTTTAGAAAAACCAAGCATTAACAGAGAACCGAAATACTAATACGTAGCAGGCTATTACCCATTTAGAATATGCAATAATGCAGTTCGTATAATGTATGACTGTATTAATTATAAAGCCAATAATTTTTAGTCAGGCTTATGGTGAACATACATTACACACACAATGTATATAATGCTTTTTTAAAGTCATTAGACAATATGTATTATCACTTTTATTCTCTTGGTTTGCCAACTGCCAAACATATAACTCATAACACATACTCAATAGATTTCTACAACAACCATATTATTATCTTTGCATTACATATTCTACTAGTTACAAACATAAATAATATAATAGATCTGAGTTACTTACCAACCCATTTTTTCTAATCATAATAGTCAATGGAGTCCTCAATAGTATCAAGATCACCTATTGAGATGAATAAAATATTCATCAATAAATAATATATTATATAACTACTCCTATAGGTGCCTAAGTACCTATATTGTATTTGATATAATTTCTATTACCAGTATTGGTCTTTTAAGTAAGATCCTATGATAACTTATTTTTATTATTAATTTTATTTTCATTTGTTATCTAATCTTAAAATATTTTTATTTTTACAGTATTATATAGTTTGTATTCAATAATTTAGGATTTATTATCATCATCGTTATTATTTTTACATCTTCTTTAGTTTAACTATTTTATGGTAACTATATTATTTTTTTATCATTTATTTTCATCGTATTTCTCTTAATACACTTCATATATTATATTTTTGAATTTTTAGAAGTCACATTGTTCGTAATTTTAACTTATTCTGATTTTTCATTCTTATATACTCACTTATATAAAATAATTATCCGACAGTTATCATAATCTAATTATATTTAGTATAAAAAATGTCTTCTATTCATTAAGTTTAATGTCTAACATTTAACAAATTTTAAACATAATAATCTTAAAGCATTTATATTTATTCATTAAATTTTATCTTCTATTTCTCTTTTTTTATTATATATATAATCTGTTGTAGATGAATAGATTTTGTTCCAAAAGAATTTTGTATGTACATTGGCACCAATGCCACTGACGTTGAACTCTAGATTGCCAATGTTCATGTAAAATTTACATATCCTTGCTCCAGGGAATGTTGGCTTCGAAAGCTGCCAGCTTTACAACGTATGCCATCGGCGTTTGTTCATTTAGCATATGCCACCAGCTTTAGACACTTACACCGACCAGCATAGGGTCGGTGTAGGAACTGTTCATCTTCTTCCTTGTTTTTTTTTCAGTTCGAATCTATTTTTTCTTATATAATATATGTATTATATAAGTGTTTAAGTTACTTCTAAGTGTTTTTACATGATTCACAACTATTTGTTGTGATATATTATCTCATATAACATCTTAAAATCGTAATACTATATGATTTTCTAGCTTCTATATGTATCATATTACATAAATGGAGTTTTAAGGTTAGAGATTACCTTGTATGAGCTGAGATTGGGTTGCTAGCCACCTTCCCAGATTTGACTAGAATCCTAAAAGTTAATGAAAAATCGTATAACCTAATGTTTAATGCTTAAACTAATTTAGAACAAATTTTTACTTATCTTGCTTGCTCCTTTCTTAAGCTTGCATTGTCTCTAGTTGAAACTTGTTTAATGGAGCTGAGTTTTGTGTGTTTGTGTTGTTGTTTTTGTGTTATTTTTATGTGCATTAAAAACTTTGTTTGTAGCTCATTAAAGGTTGTATATATATAAGCAAGGGGAGGCAACAACTTCTATAAGTTTTTCGGCCAAAGGGGATGTTTCCTTTACCGAATGTAACTTGTTTATGCATGAAATTTCCTGCATTAATTGTGATGCTTGTGTAGGTAATTCTAATTAGCTCATTCTTGTTTTTATCTTGACTTTTATTAACCACTTTAACTCCTTTCATTGTAAAATTTTGGCTGCTGCAATTTAGGGAGATCTCAGTCATAAATTTTACCCCATTTGCATCGAATTGTGCAATAATTAATATAACATTAGTTAATTAATTATTTGTTTGAGGATAGGTTATTAAGCTAAACAAGTATTTAGGAGTTGTGTCTCCAAAAATTTATTTAATGCTTCCAAAATTTCTAGATTATCATTGAGTTCAAATTTGAGTTTAAAGTTTACACAATTAATTATTTTTAGAGTTTTATCTAACACGATTAGAGTTTTCTAAGCTTAATTAGCATTTTTTGGTTTCAATCTCTAAGAATTTTAGAATTCTCTAACTAGAACAATGATGTGATCCAAATATTTATTTAGAGTCTAGATTGTTAGTTATGGATCTATTTTTTATTCTTATTATGTATTTATAACCCTAACGGTTCATTCTTAAATTATCGTTTTCTAACTATAAGTTTTATTGATTCTTTACTTTCTATTGCACTTGAAATCATATCTTGATCATTTCTATATTTTGAGTTTTCGATACCAACTATAAAATCTTATTTTATATCTGTTACTCTAGGGAATTTCGTTTTAGGGTTTAAAGATATATATAGGTTCATAACTACCCGTAGTCTTATTCTAGGGTTTTTATTGAGTCTTCCATTGACCTTCTATTTTTATACTTGTATTTCTGTCCATTTTTATTAGCACGAAAGTTCTCAAGATTTACACCTATCACTCAAATCATAAGAGAAAGATAGAGTATTACTTGAACTCAACATATTGAAATCTTAAGTATACAGTAGTATCGAAAAGGTGCTAAGGATCTAAGATGAAAACTCTCTTAGCGAAGTACAAAAGTGCTGTAGAAAAGTCCCTACAAAGCATATGTATTTATAAAGGAGTGGGGGGAAGGGGGGAGTGGAGACCTGAATCCTTCAGGATGCATGAGCAAACCTTAAGGCTCTGACATCACGACCAATAACCGTAGTCATCAAATCTTAGGGATTAATTATTATTGAGACCCTTCAAATCATCAAGGCTCTTGGTAATACCGCATGATTTTGGCCATAGCGAAACATGCTAAGTAAGATATGTCAAGAAGATCCAACGGAAGTTAAATGGTCCTCACCACAAAATACTTAGGGCATGGGGATGCAATTCAAATGAGAAATGTATCTTGCCTAAGACTGGTAATAGCCTCCTCAAGCCAATGACCTCGTGGACTATGCACCCTCTTTGTTCTTCTACAACGAGAGTAGAAGGACAAATGTTGATAGCAGAATGTATCCATCGGTCTACTTGATTTACTTGGGCTTTGAAGCCCATGGACACTAATGGGCCCAAAGGAGCCCACTGCCGATGATGCCCCCATCCTTCTGAAGTAGCAAGAAGACCTCATGTCCCATTGGGAAGACGACATAAGGTATCCTTAGGAATCCTTACATCGGAAAGGCTAGCCGAGCTCATTAGCTCAACTAACTGGCAAACTTGAGCCTATGGCCTCATAATCTCTAGTCAAAGCAAGTGTTCCAGTCCGTGAGCCCGGGGGGGGGGGGGTACGTGGCGAGGAGACACAATCAACTCGGCCACACTTCGAGAAACACAGCTTCCCAGTTTGGGTATCCTCGCTACCTCAGGTACCAGGTCAAATTCCATGAAGAAGCCTACCCTGGTATGACTCTAAATACTATAAATACTCCCTTTACTTTGGAGGAAAGGGAGAGATGTTTTCCTTACCTTATCATAGATATATTACTCTTACCCACAAACTGATTTAAGCATTGGGGTGGCTTATTGGGCAACCCGCTGGTGCCCCTCTAATCACTTTTTTTTTTTTTTTTTTGTAGGAGCCATCTCTATCGGTGAAAATTAGCTCGTGCAACACAGTGCATCTAATGTCCAACTTGTCCAATCTTTCACTAACATTAAATCAATAACCTATCACCAAAAAAAGAAAGGAATGAGCTAAAGTTCTGTACAATAATAATACAAGCATACACAACTGGGTCATATGTTCCTATGCTAATGCATATGCAAAAACTATCAATTTATATCTTTAATTTAGTTGGAGCAAATTAACAGTGGAGTACTCATACTTCGGTAACATGATTGGGAACTTGGGGTTATGAGTAGTAGTAACTATTTAGGGGTTGATATAGGTAGCTTGGATACTTATACCTCTTTACTGTAGTCTCTATATGAAATAAGTAGCCTTGTCTAGGGTTATAGCTGTTACTCATTTCTACCTCTCACAATCCATAATACAATACGACTCAATCGATGCCTATAGTCGTGAGCTACATTATATTACTTTTTTTTGATCCACATAGACGTTACCCCATTAATATTCACCTTATTAACTACTTGTAAGCTACCTATGGTGGCTTAAGTGCCTAACTATTGTGCTGGCATCTCTATGCAAGGTTGTTGCTCCTTGAATTAGATCTCAAAAACAACATAAGAATCCTCAAGCAAATCATTATTTCATTCGTCTTTAAGTATTAATTCATTTTAGGATGCCTATCCTAATAAGCAACAACTAAGTCACTGCGTACTTCTATGCAAGTAGGAAGCCCACCACAAATTAGATGATAGGTGATCCAAAGGATAAGAATCTGTATAAAGAATTAATTGAAATAAGTTTAAAGTTACCAATTCAATCATTTATCCTGATTAGATTATTTATTACTAAACTCTCAAATTACTTATAAATATTACCTTTGCTAGTTTGAGATTTCACTTAATTCCTTTCTTAAAATATTATTCGTAGATCAATACCAAGTTCTAAAGTAAATTTTAGTTTTGAATTATCATATATATTACAGTTCATTAACTACTTATCTTAACCATCTAAACTTATTTATAGTAATTAATTCCTTAAGGTGATATTCTTAATATATCTTATAACTAATAAAAAAATGTTTATCAAGTAGAAAAACTCATTTCAGATGTAATTATTTCATTCACTCTTAAGTGTATTAAAGAACTTAAACTAGCTTCTAGTAGATTGTTATTAACTTATAAATGATTATTTATGTCTATTTTATTAAATAATTTTCTAAAATAAAAATAATTAATTATTCATCTTAGAATTAATACTTTAACATGAAAATATATTATTTACATTTATTCCTTATTTATTTGATTGGAATCAATTTCCTTTTAACTTCAATATTTCACTCTCTTATTGAAAACTAGTGCACACTCTAACTTAATTGGACCGGTTCACTAATTTTTAGATCGGTTCTTGAGCCTTAATTTTTAGATAAACTTCCAAACTCATTGATTTACCTAATTTTAAGTTGATTCAACCCAATTGAATTGGTTTAATATGATTTAAAAATAAAAAAAAACCTCAAATTTGGTTAGAATAGGGAAACAACATTGTCGACCACCGATTATTTGCAAAATCGCGAATGTTCCCAACTGGTTTATTGGCTAGTTCTTTACATCATATTAAAATAGAGTTCTTAATCTTTAAAATCATTATACTTTCACCCCAAAAGGAGAAGAAAAAGTCACCGATTAAGCCCTATACATTATAGCTAGTATGCTGTCCAAAACTCTATTTTGTTTTATTTTTGATATTTTGTAATTTAATTTTTAAAAATAATAAATGTATTTCAAAAGTCAGGAAAATTTCTAATTTAAATGTAAACATATTAAACTACCATTCTTAAAAACTTCATTCAAAAATTTTTTTTTTAATATTTTATTTAGATTTTACATCTCAATGATTTTAATGATCTTATAGCCTTTGTTCAACAAAAAATAGTCATAACCATTGGTCACCTAAATATAAATCCATAAATCTTTAAATATTATCTTTGATTTTATCATTGAATCATTGATCCTAAATCATCATTACCATGTTTATTTGATGTTATTTTACCTAGTCTATACTTAGATTTATAATTTATAAATCAAATCATCATCATCTACATTACTTTCTAGATTTCTAACACATATTCAACAGCATAAAGATAATCATCCATCTATAGATCTAATAATATAATATATGATTCATCATTCAATCATTAATCACAACAACACAAAACACATGAACACAAAAATCATAAGTTAGATTACTTAACTAAGATGTAGAAAAACACAACTTTAAACTATTACTACTAATCAAGGAATTGTTTGTTGTGGAAGCTTCTTAAACACACCTCCTCCCTCCTCTTGATTTTTGCTTATCCTCAGATAAATTTATATTAGTGTTGTGATTAAAAGGTTAGAAAGTCTAGTATCTTATTCTTCCCTTTTTCAATTGATTTCTCTTGTGCAGATCTCTAAACCTTAAGAGGGAATTTTACTTGTGCTTTTCTTCTAATAGAAGTTTAGAGATAGCTTTAAAAGTATAACTTCTTGAAGAAGTTTTTGAGAATGAGAAATGAGAGTAAAGAGGAATTTAAAGCTTTTATAGAAGGGTGGAATACCTTAAACATAAAAATTATACTTTTGAGATTGGAATTACTTCCATGCCCTCATATTTTATATTGATTAAGTTAGTTATCACCTAAATTGTCTATTTTTTTATTTGAAATTTTTATTCATCCCAAATTAAATTTCATTTTTATCCTTTCATATTATAATAATTATTATTATCTTTGTTTTTTAATCTTATATCAAATTTTTGGGACATTTCATTTTCCTTTCATTACCATCACAAGTTGTAATATAAAGATAAATATATTATAAAGAAGGGCAAAGGAATGTCATTTGTTAATTAATGAAAAGGCAATTTTGTTACTCCTAATAAAAGATATATAATAAATCATCCCTTACCTTAAACTTAAGTTTCTTTTCTATCTACAACAATTTTCTCTTAGTCTACCAAATCCTAAATTTTCTCTTAAAATCTCTCTTAAAGGAATCAACAAGAGATTAAGGTAAACTACTTTCCTTTCCTTTTCCTTTTCATAGTTCCGAAAATATTACATCTTTAAACCTATGCATATTAGGTGTTGAAGGTGTTTGTACCTTGAGAGGATATGGAAACTCATAGCCATATTGTTAGACTTCATGGTTTGATTTCAAAAGAGGAGAAGAACAAACTGTTGATTTAAGGTAATTGATATGTCTTATGTTGATCTCAATGTTTATGGTGATCATGTGATTAGTGACGTAAAATATTTGTGTTTTTGTGTATGAATGGGAATTTTTCTTGTTTAGTGATCAAGGAGAGAATGATTTAGGATATGAATAGGGGTCACGGCTGTAACACGAGCCATGATCTCCTCGAGAGTGGGGAGTTTTGGACAATAACGACTGTGAGGAAGGCCATGAAGGTCCATCAACACCCACATCATGGCCGTGACAAAGGCCGTGATGGCCATCATGCCCTCTGTCACGAGCATGACAAGAGTGCTATGATGTGCTTTTATCTTCCCGAGCCTTTAGTTTTTAATCTTGTTTTTATCTTTGTTTTTACCTTTTCAATGATCTTCTTAAACACCTATACCCTTAGCTTAGCCTTAAATACACCTAAACCTAAATAAGATGCCATTAATAGACTTTGGAAAGTAGTGGCTCTTTATAACTTAGGAATCTAGACAACCTTAGGAGTATGTTTTGCTCCATGACAAGGATATTGAGATTGGTATTGTTATATGTGATCAGATGTTCCTAATAGAATTGAGTTATCTATTCCAAATGTTGAACTAGGTATGTCATTACTTTGTTTGATAATTGTGTTTGTTAGGTAGAACATGTAATTGGACTAATTGATATTTGACTATAATTGTTTGCCGCTTGTGCTTGGCTGGGTCTAGTGGATGAGGAGTAGCGATGTACTAGGATGGTGCCTTGATGATCTGTATGTAGTGTTGTCCCAAGTGGAGTTGTGCACAGAGATAATTCTGATAGTCTAGGAGTGGTACGAGTACGATACTCAAGGTGTGTGGGGAGTACCCAACATTAATATGTATACATATTCCTAATATATATAAAAGTATCTGTATATGTTTGTTATGGACTCATGAGTTATTCCGAGTTTAGGGTTAGACGTGAATAACCTTAGGCTGTGTTTGTTGATGACTTGAAGTTCTAGATAATGAAAAAATGGTTATTGCATTGAATGTCATGTTGCATGTGGATGTGTGTAAAGATTGTTCATGTGTGTTTGCTTACAATTTTCGCATACTGGGCTCCGACTCAACCCTTTTTAATCTTTTTTAGGAGCAGGTGAAGAACACATAGTCGTTGACGTAATGGCTATGGCATCTACGTTGATTATAGGGAGGACATTACTGGTGATGATTATCCAACAGACTACTAGATGGTTAGGATCTGATGTTAGATTGAAAATTTTGTTGCAACTGAAAAACTCAAACTAATTGCTATGGTTTAGATTATGGTTTAAATTGATTTCGTTGGTTTTATTAGATTAGAAATATATTGGCATATGGTTTTATGCCAATTGATTTTATAGAGTATTTTTGTTGAATTTATGATATTTAAATAAGACATTATTATTTGTGGAATTTTCTGATTATGAGAGCTTGGATTAAATACTAGATTTAATTGTGGATTAATAGCAGGTTCTGAGTCTTTGTGTGTTTATATCTAATATAGACATGTAGCGAGTGGTAAATGTTCCTAAATTTAGGGTATTACACAGGTCATGTTATTGGGAGGACCAAATCTCAACTTAAGGTCATCTTAGCTCAACGGTTTTTTAGCTATTTAGATAACCTAATAGGATTAACATAAACTTATCTAGCCACCAACCACGTTCTTACCGAGTTAATCTTAGTTAACCGTAAACTTATTGTGTAGTGACTAAAAGACATACTTTAATACCAATATAAGACTTGAATAATTTTTTCATTCATAACTCCACGGCTTAAAATCACTTATTTCCCAAGAAGATGATCAATATCACGTGATATTAATCTTAACAACTTATACTCACATGGTAAAATATAAATAACAAAACAGTACATATGATAACATCAAGAGAAGTGTACTCACATTACTTAGTTGTTGATTTGACATTTTTAGAATGACACTTCTTAATTTTAATCGCCCTCACCTCCACCACCTTCAATTAGAGTTTTTTTTCTCCTAGTTCCAGTTGCCAAATTTGTGTTTGAAGCAACATAACATACCTACCCTTTTTCCCTATTTCAAATTTATGTGAGAGGGACTACTGGGTACCTTTCCTTTTTCTGTCTTTCTTTTTATATGGATCTATTTTTTTTCTTTTTTATTTAATATAAATACTTGCTTATTTACTTCTTTATCTATTGTCGAGCATGAATTTAGCTTCTATCCTCCTAAAGGTCTTGAACCGTATCAAACATGACTTGTTTGATATGACACATTTGACAAGACTAGTAAGGTTTTGTAAAAAGCCTAGTTTTGAAAAATTGTTTGATTGGCGTTGCCATCGGTTGAAGCTAGAAAAATTAAAGGTGAACTAGAAATCAAAGAGTGGTTTAATTTTTGGTTTTACCACTAATCTACATAAAAAAACCAAAGTTTAGTGAGTCATTGGGCTGCTATCTTAAAACCTAGTCAGTTATTTAGGCTTTTATGGGCTTTAGAACTTTTGAATTATATGGGCAAAAAATTTATAGTAAAAAGTTTAATTGGATTTTTCAAATTGTTAGTTTTTTAAATCTTTTTATAAAAAGAGTTTATATATACAAATATATTTTTTGTTTTGTTTTGAGAAAAACCTAAATGTTTTTTTTTTAATTGTTATGATCGCCTGTTAGGTACCTACATATCCGCTATTCCGAATTCGATCCGCATAGTTTGTTTCAATTTTATAAATCTTTAGTGTGTTTGTTCATTTTAATTTGTGAAGAGCCATCGGGTTTAAGTTATTTAGCCGATCTAATTTTTATTTAAAAAAAAAAAGCCCTCGAAAGATCTATTTTTTGTTTCCTACTTTTGAAAATATCTAAAAAGGTCCTAAGTTTTATAAAACCCCCCATCATTCTATTTTTTTGTAATTTAGAAAATAGCTAATTGATATTTACATATAAGCCAACAAAAGATTTCATTATTTTATATGTCCCATATGAGAGAAAACAAAGAAGAATAAAAAAAAAAGGAAAATATTTTTTCTTTTTGTGATGTAAAATTTTTATATTCTAATTTTTATATTGAAGGCTAATATGTACAAAGACTTAAAAGATCAAGTAAAATTCTATGTACAAGCAATCTATCAAAAGTATCTAATTTTGTTAAAAGTATTTAGAGTTTTGCTATCCTTATGGCCTATATCACTAGGTACAGATTTAGGGGGGGTTGACGCAGGCTCGGGCCTCCTAGATCCAGGAAAAATTAAATTTTAGAGGAATTATAAAAAGAGAAAAAATACATGTTATATTTATAATATAAAGAGAGAACAACAGCATTAAATTAAGCGTGGTGTAGTGATTAAGCATTTATTTTTATATCCGTCAAGTCATGGATTCAAATCTCATGGAGGTAATTTTTTTTTCAATATGTATTTATTACACTAGTTACTTCTCTCTCTTACATTAACTACTCTCTCTCTCTCTCTCTCTATATATATATATATATGTCTTTGTTTTTAACTTTTTCTTTCACAACAACTAATAGTATTAAATTCTTTCATCATAAAATTATCAAATTAAATAAATTCTTATTAATAATTGTTTTATGTTCAAAGTATACCATAAGGTGATAATTATTAATATAATCCATATTACAATTGAATGTTATTGCATAATAATCATATAATTTGATTTAGTAACTTTTTGTTCTTTAATTAATGTTATTTATATGTACATGGTTTATTGAATAACTATCCAATCTACATATATTTTATGATCTATTTGTACTAAAAGCAATCACATTGTACATTAATTATATAATTTGATTTAGTAACATTACTTTTTTCTACATGCAATGCTGGGAAAATGAACACAAAGTATTGAATAAATATTTTAGCTAGATAAGTTTTATGATTTATTTTTATTAAATGCAAAATTGATACAGATATTAACTCTATATTTTTACTAATAATTAATTTTCAAGTGACATATATATCATCCCTTATGAAATACACTAAACACTCATTATTATTGTTTGAATGATTTTTTATGAAGTTTTAAAAAATATTATATTGAAATTATTATAAAATTCTCATAAATATATAAGATGTAAAACAATTTTAATAGTGAGCAAATATTGGTTAATAATTTTAAAATTAATTTAATTAAGGTCTGGTCTACCACGTCTTATAATCTTGTGTCCGCCCTGTAAATCACTAATTATATCAAACCTGATATTCTATACAAGTTTGCTTGTAAATTGTTTTCTATGAATTTCTTTGAATTTGGAGCTTTTTTTTTTTTTTAATCTATACCGAATCCGAATAATACTACACGTTGTATCTCTTTAGTGGAACATTTCATATGTTACACACATCTGTCTACAATTACCAAATGACATGACAAATTAAAAAAATAATTAATATCACAAAACTATAATTATATAAATGGCATTCATATTGACTTACTCGCACGTATTGAAATTTATAATTATAAATCCATGCTGTCAATAACACAATTCTTATCATTTTTAGATAAAGATCACAAATTGATTGACATACGTATATCAAATATAAAGAAGTTTTAATATTAACAAGCAAAAAAACATGGCTCATAATGAATGTGACATACTAAATTCTCAAATATAAAGATGCTCTTTTGATATTCCTATGTTTAAGTTATTATTATTTTTATTTAAAAAATATTGAAAGAAAATGCTCAAACTGAGCATTTTCAGCTTGTTAATGTGAGATGCAGGCGGGGAAGAAGGAATCTGGCGTGGGTCGCACGCGTATCCTTTGAAGAAGAAAGCGAAAAAAATTAAAAAAGATTCCCCTACGCGCACGCAGGGGATCCAACCTGCGACATTCATACTAGACATCATCACGAGGCGGTGTTAGTTCCCGATTTCAAAAAATGGTGGAACCATAATTGGATTCCTGGGAGCCAATGTGATTCTCGGTTCTTGAGAATAATCATTTTCTATGATTTAGTTTCAATTCCAAAGGAATAAAAACCATAAAATAAAAAATATAAAAAAAATTAATTAAATATTTTACTTAATTTTAGTAAGAAAAAAATGCAAAATAAAATTTTAATTTGAAATAACATTGAGCCTAACAATAATTGTTTATAGTTCATTAGTTAAAATAATTCTATAATTATGTATTTATTTATTTATACAATTACTTTTATTTTTTTAGTTATCATGTTAGTAGTGTAGCATTATAAAATATTTAAGATACAAATAAGTACCAACAACTCAAAAACAAGTCACTCATTGTTAAGAAATAAAAGTTTGGTTAGAAGTCTATATAAACTCAATAACATATGATTTTAAATATATATTTATTTGTGTTGTTAATAATAATACATTAAAGATCGTAAATATGAAATAAATTTGTTATTATTCGTGTGCGAAAAGTTCTAAATATTTGTTATTTAATCACAAATTTTTTATAATTTTTTTTTTCTTTTATGGTGTAAAACTGCAGGAACCACCACTTATGCTGGTTCTCAATCGATTCATGAACTAGAGGTTCTAAAACCGCCGGATTAGACAATTTTGAGGAGTGGAACTATAAGAACCAGAATTGATGGGTCCTTTGCTGATTCAAACCTACCAGAACTGGTGGGTCATTTACTAGTTTAGATCTACCATTCTTGAATTGGTTTCCAATTTAGGAATTACCGGTGATGAGTTGGATCGGCTCCTAATTCGGATACTGATCCATGACGATGTCTAATTCTCATAAAGCAACCAACACTTGCCAACTTGGCTAATAATGATTTCTATTTTATTACCTAGCTAAAATTTAATTAAACCAAAAGAACCATGCCTATTGCGTATTCAAGTATAACGGGCTAGAATGAAAATGGGCTCATGGTCCGAATTCATTTGGAAAATTAGTCGAGCGCTCTAACTATACTACAAAGGCATGCTGATGTACTATATTTAACCTATAGAACGACTAATTTACATATATTATACACTATATTCACACAAGATGTATTAATATACACATATACCTAAAAAGATATTTATCAATACTTTTTACTATATTATTTTTCCTAAATTTTTTATCTTTAAATACCTTATCTATAATTCCTATCCAAACATCTTTACCAAAAATACAGGTTTCCTACTTTTCTAATGTTTTGATTTTTTTCCCTATCTTTCTAATTTTTATTTCCTTTCTGTTAAATTCCATCATAATTAATTTTTTTGTTTTGTTTTAATAATTTCTAATTCTTTTTATATTTTTGTTAATTTTTTCACTTTTTCTAATTTTCCATTTTTTCATTTTTAAATTTTTTAAGGGAGTCAAAATATGGTATCAACATCTATTATTATTAGTACTTACCTAATATTGCTTCCTTTATATCTTTACCTATTAATTCAGATGTAAATATAAATTACACTTTATATCTTTTTTTATATGTGCTTTTTAAAACTCTTTTTTAGTCTCTTTTAATTTTTTTTGAAAGAACAATTTTTAACCAATAGTTTACTAGGTGTGTGTGTAGTAATAATATATTTGTGAATACTGAGTCGAGTTCATAGGGAGTGAGGACTAATTATCAAATGTATCAGTCCAAATTATAGCTAGGCAAATCAACTTTGTTTCTTTTTTGGATTTTCTTATGTAAGACTAAATAGAAAAATCTTTGATTTCCAGCACCTGTAAATTGATTAGGTTAAGAGCTAACATATCTGAATAATAATCAAATGTATGCTACTGATTAGAAATACACTTGCCAATCCAAATTGTTAATGGGTTTAGTATTTCAATCAATTAAGCACCAGATAGCAACTCCATTTTCCAAAGTAAGTAATTATCATAAATTAACCAATCAATGTTCTCTATTCCAGGAAAAGCGATCAATGGAGTAATTTTTGTAAATCAATAGACTAATTGGATTCAAACTCATACCCTTATGTAATTTCAAATCCAAATTAGATATTCACAAAAACGATTAGAAAAGAATTTCCAATTACAATCCCAATCTATCATAAATTCTAGAATCCATCTAAAATCCTTGATTTGTGAAATAACATCAACAACTCAAATATAGATAATGATTCAATCACTAACATGGATCATCAATCAAATAATTCAGATTCATAACTCATAACCCTAATTAAAGTCAAAAGAAACGAATATCAAACATCATCCAAAATCTGAAAATGAGAAAAAGAATAAAATCACATTGTCAAAATAATCCTGTTCTTGAAATCCAAATCCAAATGACATTTTCCACTTGAATCTGGTTGGAATCCAATATCAAATTACAAAGAAAAGCCAACTAGTGTTCAACCCCAATCTAGATCTAGGAGCAAAGGATGATACTCTCAATTTCATGCCTAGGTTACCCAATCTTTCAAATGATCAATAAGAGAAGTTTATATATGAAAAGTTGCAAGGAAGATACGCTGGCACTGTACACTGGTGGTGTAGGATTAAAATCAGCCGACCTTCATTTGTAAAATTGATTTTTGAGAGCATTTTTGAATGTACACCAGCTCAATGCTGGTGGTGTAGAATCTCTAATAGTCGGTATACATTGTAAAAATTATTTCAAAGCAAGATAGCTACTAGCTTTGGAAGTAGTGCTATGTACAGAAAATTCATGACGATTTTCAACTTTACTCCAGTTGAAATTTGCCAAAACTTAATAAATGAAAGTTTAGTCTTTCTCTCATCTTTCAATAGGATCTTAAATCATATCAAACGAAGCTCAGATGAGAGAAACATGTCGAATTTACTAAAACAGTGTCGAGCTGCAATTCTTAGTGATATTCTACACTTGTAGTAACTTCAAGATGATTTTTAACTTCATTCTTTTATAATTAGCAAAAACTCAAAACATGAAGATTGTATATCTATCTCTTATCTTTCCATAAGATTTTGAATCACATCAAAAGAGACCCTATGAGAGAGATATCTACAATTTACTAAACTTTGTCATTTTCTAAAACATGAAACCATCACTATAATAATAGCGACTTCATGACACATTTTGATACTGATGCATTGTGAATTTATTTACACCCAAAACATGAAAGTTGAAGATCTCTCTCTTTTTCAGTAGGATTTTAAATCATCTCAATAGGAGCTCAGATGAGAGAGATATGCTTGCATGGCTGGCCTACATTCTTCTTATCTCCAATTTTGCATAAAACTTCTCTAATTCACTTGTGTTTGATTATTTAGTCCTTCAATGACCTAAATTAACTTAATAAACACACTTAAGTACCATTTCCATTCGATTTCTATAAAAAATCTATAATAGATAAACATGATTTGATCAATGAAAAGTTGAGTAAAATATGACTTTATTATCACTCTCAAGTATTTGCTCTCAAAGAGGAAGCAAAACCAAGACTTATCAGATGGATACTCTTATTACAAGAGTTTGATTTAGAGATATGGGATAGAAAAGGCACAGAAAATATGGTTGCAGACTACCTTAGTAGAATACCTACAAGTGAAGAGCCAACAACATTACAAGATAATTTCCCAGATAAGCATCTCTTTTCTGCTCAAAAGACAATCCCTTGGTATGCTGATATTGTTAACTATTTAGTTACTAGAACATTACCAAGTGATTTTTCTAGATCTCAAAAAGATAAAATTAAAAGTGATGCTAAGTACTATGTTTGAGATGACCCTTGTTTATGGAAGCATTGTTCTGATCAAATTATTAGAAGGTTATTTCTTAAGAAAATGTTCCTTCTATTTTACAGTTTTTCATTCTTATGCATGTGGAAGACATTTTGGTCCTAATAGAACGGCTCATAAGGTATTAGAGTGTGGATTGTTTTGGCCTTCTTTGTTTCATGATTCCTACATGTTTTGTAAGTCTTGTGAAAGATGCCAAAAAGTTGGAAATTTAAACATAGAGATCGAATGCCACTTACCTTTATTCTTGTTTGTGAAATTTTTTATGTTTAGGGTATGGATTTTATGGGTCCATTTTCCTCCTTGTTTCGGTAATACTTATATTCTTCTTGCTATGGATTATGTATCAAAGTGGGTAGAAGCTAAAGCTCGAACTAATGATGTTAAAGTTGTTGTAGATTTTGTCAAATCTTATATTTTTGCTAGGTTTAGGATGGTAAGAGCTCTTATCAGTGATAGTAGCACTCATTTTTGCAATAGAGTGGTGGAAGCTTTATTAAAGAAATACAAAGTCACTTACTATACTTCTACAACATATCATCCACAGACAAATGAATTGGCCTAGGTAACAAATAGAGTAATCAAGCTATTTTGAAAGATGGTCAATATGAACAGGATAGAGTGAAGCATAAGGTTTGAAGATGACCTGGCTTGCCAAATACGAGATGTCTCCTTACATCTGGTATTTGGCAAGCTAGGTCATCTTCTTATTGAATTAGAACATAGGACGTATTAGGTTGTAAAGCAATGTAAGATGAGACTGGATGAGGCCGGTGAATAAAGGAAACTTTAGTTGCAAAAAACTTGAGGAAATCCGGAATGATGCTTGTGAAAATACAAAAATTTACAAGGAAAAGACCAAAGCTTTTCATGATTAAATGATTTCAAGAAATTTTATGTTGGTCAAAAAGTTTTACTTTACCATTCTCAATTGAAATTATTTCCTGGTAAATTGAGATCTAGGTGAGTTAGACTTTTTGTTGTTACTAATATTTTTCCTCATGGAGAAGTTAAGATTCGAAGCATTGAAACTGGTAAGAATCTTTAAAGTTATTGGTTATCGCTTGAAACCTTTCTATGAAGGCTTTCAAATGTATAATGTTGAAGAAAAAATTTGGAAAATCCGGATTATATAAATTGAGAGCAGCTATATCTAGCTAAAGATGTTAAAGAAAAGAGCTTCATAGGAGGTAGCGTAGGCTTAAAAAAAAAAAAAAAGTTTTGTTTTGTTTGTTTTCTCTTTTGCTTTGCTGCAAATAAGGTAGATATAATATGAAGACTCCCTCTCTCTCTTGTGTTGTAAGGGTTGAAACTCTAATCTCTTCAAATGTTAAATTGGAGAAGTACTGTTATTCCTTTTACTTTTATCTTTATTTCTTTCTTGTCTTGAGTTAAATTAGGAACAATGAGGATACTGTTCAATTTAAGTGTGAGGGAAGGGATAATATGATGTGGAGAATAAAGAATTGAGTATAGTTGTCCGCTGATGTCTGAATTATTGAATTGATTGAAAATATGTGACATCTGAGTTGAATTGTTAACCCACACTTTCAATTATTTGTCCTTAAGTATTATACGGCAAATTCTAGCCAAATTTTTCAAAAATTTCATGAAATTTGGAGATTGTGCTAATTATTATTGATAACATCTATACAAATATGAAATTAACTTGCTAGGTGTCTTACTCACCTGTTGTTGTGATTAGAATACTTAGTTGAAATTAAGTAGCAAAATCTTTAAGGAATAAATTTACTTTGTATTTAGGTTTAGAATTGAAAGTTTAAGTATAAGTCGAGTCTTTAAGTGAACAATAAACATGTCTACTTCTAAGAAAAACTAGCTTGTATATACTCTTTTGAGTTGTTTTGACAACTTTTCAAAATTTAGTGAAAAAGGTAGATGAAACTTTTTACTTAGTGATCCTTTATAAACAAGTTTAATCTTGATATAGCATTCAAAGAAAAAGAAAGAAAGAAACAAGCATAACCTTTACTCCATCGACTTAGGTAATTAAGTCAAGAGTATTCGAACTTAAATGTTGGAATGAGGAAGAGTCCGTAAGGGTCCCTTTAAAACCTGAACACTATGATGATGAGCTGGGATGTACCAACTTAATTAACTCACTATAATGAGAAGGGAGGAAAGACAAAAGTTCAATTATTGAACTTTGAAAAAAAATGTGCGTTTATATGAATCAAAAGAAAATGAATGTTGAAGTACCAAGTGAAATAAGACTTACAATAAAAAGGGAGAAAATCTAGGAAAATAGCATAAACCACATGCTTTCACTATATGTTGCTAGGACTATATGCTTGCTAATGTCCAATGAAGTTTAGATGGGCTATTGTTCCTTATTGGACTAAGTATTTACTTTTGAACAGAAGGTTCTTTTGTTCAATGTTAGGATTAAAGTTTGTTTTGTCTAGATTAGATATTGACTTTTGATTATAGTAATCTAATTACATGTAACTAGTTGGTTAGAGCAGTAGGCACTAGCAATGCAAGTCCTAATCTAGAAAAGATGTTTGAAATTGTAAAAGTAAAAATTAGTACTCTCTATGACATATCTTATTTGTGTTCTTATTTATTTTGCTTGAGAGCAAGTAAAAGTTCAAGTGTGGGGGATTTGATAATAGCATATTATACTCATTTTTCATTGAACAGATCATGCTAAATCGTTATTGATTTTATATAAATAATGATAAATTAGTACTTAAGTGTTCCTAATGTGATATTTCAAGTCTTGAAGGAATTATATGCAAATATAATCAAATTGGAGAAGACTTGTGCAAGTTTGGATAATTGGAACAATGTAAGCCGGGCAAAATAGAATCAAGGTTACCGGCCTTTAATGTGATTAAAGATAGCCTTCATCAAAACAAATCAACACAGTCAACCTAGAAATAGATGAAATATCCTAATTATCATGCATAAGTAATTTAATATATACAAGTTGATTTAATCAAATTATGAATTTTGTTGGGTGTTTAGTTGAATAAAAATTGATGTGTTAGTATGAATTATTAATTGTAGTGTATGGTATGATTAGTGTGTAAAAGTGTTGAATATGTTTGAGTTGCTTAAATTATATTTATTATACACACATCAAGTTGATAAGTTAGGAGTATTAAAAACAAATATAATGTATTAGTGAGTTTTGATAATTATGTTGAAAGTGGCTTAATGTATGTTAAACTCAAGTTTTCCTAAAATAAGTTTAACCCAATCCAAACTCAAACATAGCAGATTTTGGTTAAGTCCCAAGGACCCAACCTAAGCTAAGGTTGATTTTGAGTCATTTAAGCCCAAAATAAAGCCTTAAAATAAGCCCAAACCCAAACCTTTTTCTCCCCATATCAGTTGCCTCAAAAGTTAGCAAATAGAGGATCATATCAAAGCCAAATTTTTGTAACAAAACACAAGCCAAAACAGACCTCTCCAAATTGACATTTTCACTCTAAAAAGGGCCAACAAATTTCCTTCATTTTTGTAAAAAATTTTCTTCTTACAACTCACTCAAGGCTTATTCTAGTGCTCTACATCAAGTTAAAGCTTCTTAAGGTAAGTTTACATGTCTTTTGTGATAATTTTTTTTATCTTTTTGCTCCATGAATTTCTATCAAAATTAGACTATTGGTAGGTTATAAGTAGTATTGATTGTTGAGTTGATTTAAAAAGTATTTAGATACTTGAAGTTGTAGTAAATAATTTATTGTAAGCTTTAAAGTTGTTTTGAGTTGAAGTGTTTGAAGATAGATGAACATAAGAATTGTAGGAGTTGTTTTGAGCAGTGCATGAGTTAGTGAAAGTTGGTGATGAAGGAGTTGATTTATGTTGAGTGATGTAGAGAAGTTGTTTGATGTTGGGAATATGAAGTTTATACATGGTTTGAGTTGTTAAGAGTATGTAGTATGATGTATGATGCTTGTTAAGTGTTTTAGTTGAAGTAGGATATGAGTATAATGTGTAAAAATCAAGTTTGAAACAAGGAAAATTCGGAAAATATCAAATACCCTGTCAAACAACATGTTTGAAAAGGTGTATAGGTCATATATCCTTAATGCAGCATGTATGGGAGGGTGTTTCACTCTCTGGAGTGTCATATACCTTTTGAAACATCATGTATGACAAAGTGTTTCACTTTTTGATCTTTATTGAAATCTATCTACACTTGTATGCCATCGGCCTTCTTCTTCTACACCGTCGGTGTTGAGCTAGTGTACCTTAAAAAAAAAATTGTTTGTTATAATTTTATTACCTTTTATGTTTTTCCTTATTTGTTTCTTAGTTTTGTGATTAATTAAAAGCTTATATGAACCTATTGTATAAATAAAAACTAAGTTATGCTATTATGTGAGTTTTATTGAAATTGATGAATGATAATTACTTAGCAACTAATTGCAATTTATACTCAATTAGGAGATATTGGTCTTTGATATGCAATTATTTGAAACATGATATATATATATATATATATCTCTTGAGTGTGTGAATATGTACTAGGGTATAATTGTGAATTAACCATTTTTTATATGAAATGGTTTCTTTGACAGATTCCTACACTCAACTGAGTTTGAATACCAGACTTTTACTTGATAAACCTAGTTATCAACGTACGTAGTAATATGATTGTTGATTGTTAAGATGAGATATTTCTAAACCAATTCTAATAAAAGAGGAATTAAAACTTGTTTGGAATTGGTTGTATTTTTTGCCATTGAATCTGGTCTAAGGAGCAGTAACCTTGTAACAAGGTTAACATGGTAGTTTAGGAGCTTAGACCACTTGTCATGATGCAATGACCTCCATTGGTGGCTTGATAGGTAATTGATAGGGGGTATAGTATCGGTGTAACATTTGCTTATTCTTAAAAGGATAAAATATGATTTAGTTCACTTTTTATAGAGATGATTGAACTAGGTAATATTATTGAATAAGTTAAGTAAAGTTGAGCAACGACTGTAAACCTTAGATGAAATTACTTTTCCTTTATGAGGATATATTAGAGATATAAGTATATGGGCTATTTATATCAACCCCCAGAAGAGCTGCGGTTATTCAAGAACCCCAGATTCCCTAAACTTAAATTCGGACTTTGAATACTCAAGTGTTGTCTTGTTGACTTAAATAAAGAGAAATAATTTATTATTTTTCCTTGCATTAGTTTCGGAGTGTATGCCACATCGTATTTGTTTGTATTACTATGTACTAAGCCTCTGGCTCACTTTTTCTCTTTCAAGTATTGATGAAGACGAGTTTTATGATTCCTTGAGTTATGTGATGGACTTTGAGGACTTTTTGGATAAGTGTGACGATTAAGACTTTGGACCGACCTTTTTGTTTTTCTTGGCAAGAAAAACCAAATCAACTTTGTTTTTAAAAATGTAATAGTATAGACATGGCTTGTTTATAAGCCAAAGTTTGTAATATAAAGTATCTACTTTTCCCTATATTGTATGTAATATATGGTTTGTAAACTTTGAGATTCCAAGTTATTAGTATCTATATGTTGATATATTAAAGTATCTACTCAATGATGAGTAGTTTTCGTTAAACCTATGTATCTAAACAGGTAAAACAGGCAATTCACATAAACATCTCCTTTTTCGGACAACCTTATGTAATATATCCGTATATTATACGTGGTTAGAGACTTGACATGTCATATTTTAATATCATAAATGTCGAGTTTTTACAATAGGATTCATCAGCCTTCATTCAATAGACCTGTACGTTGGCAAATTTGGAATTTACGCCATTAGCTTTGAGCTGACCTTGCCTGATGACAAAATAAAAAACATTAAAGCTATCTACTACACCGCCGACTTTTATCAGAAATCACACCGGTGTTCAATGTTAACAACATACGCCGAATACTAGGAGATAAAAGCCGCTAGCATTTAGTCAGCTTCGAATGTGTATAGAACCAAAATCTTTAACGCTGCCTCCAATATCATCTCCTATGCTGCCAGTGTTGTCTTCTCGGAAAATTGTTCAAAATCAACATATGCTGGCTAAATCAAATTCAAGGCCGCTAGCGTAGACACCGACATATAATGAAAGATGGTTGTGTATAAATCAAAGCTGACAGCATTTTCTTTTAGGATTTACTTTTACAATGAACGCCGACAATGTAAGCCGTCGGCATACAAGATGAAATTGCTGGCCTTTGTTCTGACGGATGGAATTCTATTTTGCTCTATAAGAATGTGCAAGGCTGATTTTATATTATTCATTCCAAAAACATTTGAAAAACCTTAGAAAAAGAGAGAGTTTCATGGAGATGAGAAGCTAAGTCCCTAATTTCTAGCTAAAGGATTGTTACGGGTTTCAGTTCTTCAAGAATTGTGAGATCTAATTGATTTATATTTTTATGTTCTTTGTACTTGGGTATTTATATATCTTTGATTGTTTCAATTTTGTTATTTTGCTTGATTGATACAAATTAGGCCCTTTTGTTCAGTTAGCAAGATAATATACTGTCAACTAGAATGTTGAATCCATAATTGTTCTATTATTCTAATCTATGTGGCACAATAATATGATTGATTATAGATACATAATTGATTTGTGTTATGAAGATATATAATCTAGTCTAAATAGATCATCTTATGATTTGTTGGTTTGAATTGGTAATCTCTCTTGTTCTTCATGCTATTGATGAATTAAACCTTAAGAGCTAGTTTAAGGCTATTTAATCAATAAAGGGAAATAACCAAAGAGCCTGTTTTGCTTATCGAAAAAGTAAGGAGAGATAGGTTGTTAAAGCTTGTTAATGACCATAATCAATTTATCCAAGATAAAGAACATTAATATTTACATCAATAATCAATTTTGTGAACTGAACTATAATGACACATTTGGTTAGGAACACCTTGATATTGAATTAATCCTTGAATTTTGTTTACTTACTTATAACATAATTAGTTTCTATTGATTTCACAAACCCCACCCCCCTCCCCCCCTTTCTTCTTTTCTTCATCTAATTCTCAACTAGAAATAAGTTTTACCAATCCTTATGGATTCGATCCTACTTACTGCTATATAAAATTATATAAATTTTGAAACAACCAACTTTTATTGCTAGTTAACTTATGCTACCAATTTATTTGTATTTATTACTGTATCTATTACTATATTTATTATTTTCCTTTTCAGGATTTTATCTTTTAGAATTCCTCATATAATAATATAAATAGCTATTAGGGCTTGTATTTTATAATCACATATGATATTTTATACATTTTGAAATACAATTAAGAGAGTTTTTTCTTTAGAAGTTGCAAATTTTACAATTGTGCTTTTATAAAATCATCTAGTAGATTGATTTCTATTTTTATATTTTCATGTTGCGTCAAGTGAGCTTTCACCTTATCTTTTAGTGGCCCGAGCCCTTATTTTATAATCCTTTGAAAATTTTATCGCGATCGGGTTAAAGTTTTTCAGGCTTTGTAAATCCTTGAATGTTTAAAATACAAACCAGAACTGTGCTATTTTGAGGGGGGGGGGGGGGGGGGAACAAAAACAAACAAAGAAAAAGCCCAATAACAATATGATAAAATTATAACACAAGGTAGAGACCCACTTAATAATAACAGTAGCCTAACGATACGTGTGCGGTTCTTATTTTTCCATGGATGAAAAGCAAATATGCTGAATGATTAGAAAACAGAATAGACCCTTTTGTCTTTTTTTAAGGAACCAAACAATCCAAACATACACCCAACTATCTCTTTATCTTTATAACAAAAGTCCGTCGAAACAGACCCACCATCTATCTTTTACCTTTGCTTAATGAACAAAAGTATTTATGATGTAATACCACTATAAGGTAGCTATCAGCCATTCATTTTAATTTCTCAGTACAAATAAATCATACCATGCCAGGTGCGGTGTGGGGCATAGACTAATTCGACCCCGCTTGTAAAGTTATAATAAGATATATCCCACTGGTACAATTCCTATCTATCTTTTGTCTTTCTTTACTGGGAATTGATATATACAAGATTATACCTCCTATTATATAATTGCATATGTACGATGTGATCCATCTGAATGTTTGTTTCGAATGCGGTTATTATTTTTCCTATCGGTCGATAATAATAATAATAATAAGATCTGAAGTCACGTTTTCCTATCAGTCAACATGAAAAATATAATTCTAATATACTAGGCCTTACATAAGTACGAAATAGAATATCAAACACTTGAGGTTGCAAGTCCTAAAAGCTTCATCCCACAGAAAAGGAAAAATCCAAAGTTGTTGCCAACAAGAAAACTGAAATCATGCTGAATTGCACAGCAGGTATTGTAGATGACTCAAATTTCAGCAAGCCGATGCCAATAATTGGCCTCTACATGGCAGCCGCTTCATTGCTGTGTGCTATAGCAATGGGAATAGATGCTGCTAAAGGTTTTTTGAGCAACCAATATTGGATCCCAAGCAAATACTTTTCACTGAATGCTGCCACCCTGACTGTTATTGGGGTAGCCATCAAACTCTCGGTGGATCTAAATTCATCAATGCCTTCAAAGGTCGATCAGCTTGCGAAACTTAGTACTTCTGCTTTCATATGTACTGTGCTTGCCAATATCCAACCTTCTCTAGGAAAACTGGAAAAAGGTGAGCTCCTAGCAAACACTATAGCTCTTGCTATTCTCATAATCACTTCAATAGTAAATCTCTGCATCCAGCTAGACACTGGTGTCATTCTTTCATTCAAAGCAGCTCATATCATTATGATAGTTATGATGTGCTTGATACTGCACGAGTGCATTGCCACCGCAGCATACTTTCCAGTGCTCAAATTCTATTTAAACGACTGCTTCGAAAAAAAAGCAAGATGGATATCTGGTTTTTGGGGAAACACCGAAATGCCCGAATATCTGGAAGCATATCTAAGAAATTTCTCTTTGATGGCTCAGTCCAGCTGCCCCGAATTAGTGATGGCCAGGTCAGTAAGAAGCTTCTCTGTTACTATTCTTGGTTCCGTGTCTGCATCAACATTGTTTGTTATTCTTATTGCATCCTTAATTCATAAAGACAAATTCATGGGCTTGAATACATGTGGCGGTGAGTCTGATTATGAGTGGTCGGTGTTAGGGATTCTTATAGCTCAAATTATTGCTGTAGTAGCGGGCTTGGTTGCCCCGATCAATAGACTAATTTGTTTTATCGGTGCTGCAAAAGAGGGTGGTCTGCTGCACAGTGTAACTGGGAAAAGATGTGATCTCAAATCTCTTAGAAAGGATGAGGAGTTTCAGATGTGGAGACTATATGAGACAAGAGAGAGTCCAATCTTTCTACATCTAGAGGATAGGCAACAGCGTCCCACAATTTATCTTATTAAATATGCGTGCCGTCGATTTCTTTCTCTTTTCAAATTTTTTTGTAGCAGTGCTTTCACAAGTAAGATCTTCATGTATGTTATCCCCCAAGAAAGTGGTCTAGCCTTAGAGCGGATGGGACACTTGTGGTTGTGGTCTCTTTCGCATGTGCAGCAAGGCCAAGAATTGACAATGTCGATGAAGAAACCTAGCTCACGTGTTACCGAGAGGTATATTGATGCAGGAAAGAGGGGATCCCCACAAAATCTCATAAAACTTCTAAAAGAGCACCTTTCCAGTGATTTCGACGGTGTTGCTAGCTTTGAAAATGATGAGTTATGGCCCAAATCTAGAAAGTCTGGAAATTGTTGGTCACTTGCAGTGCTGACATTGACCACTGTTGCAACCGCTCTTCCTAAAGTGGATCCCGCTTCTAAGGAGAGGTTGATGAGGAGTGTGAACGAGGGCCTTGTGTATGTCAAACTGGTGGAAGACCATGTGAGAAGCGATGATGGTTTCATGAATATCCGGGCCGCTGCTAGTACTGTTTGGCTAGGACTTGATCGTGAGTGCAGTTGGTTAACTATAAATCTTCCAGAGCTTGCTCTTAAAAGCAAAAGTCCAAGAGAAGTCCTGGATAGCTTTATCAAGTTTACCAGGGACGATTGGTATAAACAGAGGACAAAACTGAAAAACCGAGTTCCAGAAATTGATACGTGTTCAGTGGTTATGGACTCCATGTACAGAGTATGTCAAACCATGTTGCAGCGGCATAGCTGGAATGACGTTTCCAGCGATGTAGTATTTAAGAAATTGTGTATTACCATAGCTGATGTTTTGGGAGCTTGCTTTACAAATTTAAGACCGTGCATTCTTTCTATCTGCAAAAGGTGCTCCATGGAGCAAAGGAGAGAGACTGCACTTCACATGCTCAAAGTTTTTGGAGAAACCCAAGAAATAATGGAAATCCTGTACCAGGAAGGAAGAAATATTCCAGATATCCCTGACGATGAAAGGGGACTCATTGACAAGTGGCGTTCACATCTCAAAGGCCAAAATGATTTGAGCAGCAGTCCCGATGTCGTGTAGATGGCTGGGGCAGGTTTCTATTGCACACATTATTTCAAGTTTCAACTTAGCTTTCTGGACTGTATCTTTCTATTTGTTTACATAAGTTTAGTAGTGCAACCACTAGTTTTGGCCTGTAAGTGTAACCGTGACTCTTTTTTACTTTTGTTTGGATGATCAATCGTGTTTATTTATGTTTTTGCAATGCCACGAAATATGTTTTTGCTTTGTACTACAGCAATGGTTATAAATGTTATGTTACGACCAAAGGTGTTTGCGTCACTTCCACGATCATATATGACAATGCAAGTATATATATGTACCAGTTGATGCCTGGTATACTTCAACAAAGGCAATGGCTAGTTGTGGTTTATTTGGTCAAAATATGGTCAAGTTCGCAATAGTGAAATTCTTAAACGCTAATTCATGAGCTACTTCATAATAATAATAATTAAAAAAAAAAAAAAACAAAGTCTAAAACAAATGTATAAAAGGATGTATATGATATCCTCTATGCTTAAACTATTATGGGTACCGAGATTTCAGCAAAAGGCTTCCAAAAAAGTGCTCTCATTCATCCCAGAGTCCACTTATAGCCCAAGTTTTTCTATACCGTATTGAACACTAATGGAAGTTGCATTAAAAAATAAGCAAAAACAGCTGTATCTAACTATAAACCCTGTCTGCCTTTCTTCTATTCAAATCATCTTTCATTCACTCACGTGTTTCTTCTCAACTTTTGTCATTTATTTCATCTTATGAGGCAGAACCACCTTTATTTGTCTGGCATCCATTCACATGAGATTAGATATTGTTGATGTATAACTTTTTTCTGTGATACTCATTAAGTTTTGAGATATATCTTGTATTTCCTTTTTTATCGGCAGGGGATAGCAGCCTATAACATGATGAGATTAGAAAATGTTTAGATGTGACCTTTTGTTGACTCTGCATAAAAGCTACCCTTACAAGTTTTTATATATGTATGTGGTTAATGAAATAAATTATTACAATGTTTTATGAGAAAAACATGTGCAAAAAACTCTCCTTTTAATTTTATGCAGAAACTAGCAAATCGTATCTAAGATTTAATTTGGTTTGGCAGCTCAAACTAGAAAATTCTCAAAAATAAATTGCATAAGACATAAAACTAGGATGAAATTGCCTGTATGCGGTTACAGCTAAATAAATGGCTCCTTTCTACAGAAAAACTGAAGTCGGCAATCATGTGTCGGGCTATTTTCTCTCCAGTTAGTCCTAAAGACAAACAACAAATCAATTAAACCTCTATAGTTAATAAGCATATCAACTGACCAGATTTGCTTGAAATTCTGAGGGCCTAACAACATATAATAATTACACTAAGAAAAGTCAGGACCTTACACTTCCTACTCCGTTATTGAACATGATTAGGTGGATGTACTGCTATTTTCATTTCTCCACTGGAAATTTGCTTGAAAGTATTCTAATGTAGAGAGGTTTTTTTCCCCCTTCTTACTAATTCCGGATACTTGCTTCTCTATCTTTCTCTTCTACTACTGTACTCCTTTTTAGCAATTTTGTCAGCATATTTAGCAAATGCAGCAGAAAGTGCGGACTTAACGGTCACTTCAGGCTCTTTATTCTGGCGCTTCCCTGTTTGTTCCATGTTATTCACCCCATCCTGAGGGTTACTCACAGAAACATCAGCATCTTCTTGGACAGAGGCCTCCACACAGAAGGAATGCTGGGAACTACACGCTTGAAGGGTTCATGGAAAGTATCATACAAGCGCCTAACCTATACCATATTAGGATTCATAACAAGATTGCATTTTGAATTCAAAAGCTCCAATGTCACACACATAAACCAAACATGATCTGTATCCACAGAAACATGGACATATGGGCATGGGGATAAGAGAATACCTTGCGATCTCCTATGCCAGGACAACGAGCTAAATCCTCCAGGGAAGCATCCATGATATGGGAAAGTGACTGAAAAATAGCAATGGTCAGTATTAGAAGTTGTTATGATATCTAAATTAGTATAGAATATTTCCTATTTTCCTATAATAGCTCAAATAGTTATACACATATTCTACCCATGTATCAATGAAATTGATATCAAGAAATTTACTGCTTCACATTTATTTACTTTCATGGTATCAGAGCCTTAGTGCCTTAGTGAGCATCGTTGGTGTCTTCTCCTCTTCACCATTGTTGCACTACTCAGCAACGAACCTTTAGACACAACTAGAAGTACCTTTTTCTTTCCACCGCCAGTCAAGGGAGGAGTCCCACCAATTGATTGACCTTCCCCTAAAATCTAATGACCAATGGATGCGGCATGTGTCTCACGCGCCACTTCAAGTGTCAGACGGTCACCTTCAACTACAGCTCATGAAGGTGATTTTGCTTTTATTTGTGGCTCCAAAACATCCTGGTAAGGTTGACTCTTGCTCCTTTGATGTCGTTTTGGTTCTAGTAATCGTGTTGGGAAGCGTGCATGTGGAAGTAGATGTGCTGGGTTTGTGACGTATGTTGCTTATGGTCTGTTTGTGAAAGCTAGGGATGAAACCGGAGTGGATTATTATAGATTCCTGGCCCACTTGAGCTGTTAAAAATCCTATAAGGTCATGGGGCGGGTTTGGAAAATTACATGTCGATCCTATAGGGTTTTGGGTCGAGTTCGGATCATTAAGAAAACTCGATGGGTAACCCAAACCTGTCATATTATAAACAATTTAAAAAATTGATTTTGAAATTAAAAAAAAACTGACTAATTTTTGTCTTTATGAATGGTTGTTAACAATTTTAACTTTATTTTGTCTTTTTTAAAAATTTTAAATTTTATCTCGTAAAAATAATTTTTACAATATTATTAATTTTTATTGTTTTAATAAATAAAACAGCTAGTTCAATGAGCTTGTGAATTGTCGAGTGTGTTGTAACTAGCGTAGCTTGGTTTAGACCATACTGAAGTTTAACTACCGGCCTACCACCTAATATTTTGTTGGATGATGCAATTGAATTTAACTAAGAGTTGAAAAGGGAAACAAGAAAAGAAATGTAGTGGGTCGCGGGGTAGGGCGAAGCGGGGTAGGTCAAGGTCAACACCCTGTAAGAGCGGGTCAGGGTATTGAATAGAAAACCTTAAAGGATTGCGGGTCGGGTTTGGAAGACCCTATTGGGAAGCGGGTTGGGTTTGGGTCTTATGTGACCTGTCCCAAACCTACTCGGTTGCATCCCTAGTGGAAGCATTGCTGGGTGTGCTGGTTCTTTGACATGTGTTGATTCTGGTTTGCTTATGGAAGTTTTGTGTACGTATATTTGGTTATGGATCGTGATTTTCTTTTGGCTTGTCTTTTGGTGTGTGAACAGTAGTTACTGTATTGAGTTTAGCTTGTGTGGTAGAATCTTTGCGAAAGATCTTTTGTGGTCCTTTAAAGCTTCTTTATAAGATGGCAAAGAATAAATCAAAGATAATTGATGTCACTCTTGTGACAACTAAAATCACATAACAAAAATTTAATGAAAATAATTTTATAGCATAGAGTAAAATTGTGCAAGTTTATTTGCATAAGTGTTAAGAAAGAAGGTCACTTCATTGATGATCTTTTAAAAGATAATACTAGATAGAAATGGTTACATGATGATGTTGGGATATTTTATAAATTAGAAATTCTATTGATAGTGATATTATTAATTTGGTTGATCATTATGAATATGTCAAAGAGCTAATGGAGTATTTAGAGTTTATGTATTCAAGAAAAGGGAATATTTCTCATATATATGATATATGTAATGACTTTTATTGTATTGAATATCAAGATCAATCTCTCATAATCTATCTCATGAATTTTAAGAAAGTATATGAAGAACATAATGTTTTGCTACCATTTAGCTCTAATAAGAAACTTTAGCAGACTTCATGGGAACAAATGGTAGTGATGAGTTTCCTGGCTAGTCTTCGTCTAGAATTTGATTCTATAAAATCTCATATTCTCTCTAGTCATGAGATTTCATCTCTATAGGAAACATTTACTTGGATTGCTCATATAGAAAAACATATATTTGTTATTCCATCTCATTCAACCAGTGCTTTAGTCAATAAAAATGCAAGTAGCTCCTTTACTAGTTGAAAAGGGGGAGATAGCACTTGAGGATAGGATTTAGGGAGAGTAGTGTGCTAATATTTTCATGAGAGACACAACGAAAGAAAAAAGAGATAAGTATCACGATCCATTGATTCTATGAATGCTGGGAAAGTGACGAGTGATAAAACCGAAACATGTTGAATTGCGCACAATTGCCGGAAGATGATCTTCTGTATGTTTGTTGATTCTAAGAATACCTACACAAATATGCATTAAAATTCAAAAACTTAATAAGAGTGCGAATTTTGGAAAAAGGATAAACATTGCAAACTATTTATTCGCGCACAAATACCAAAAAGAAATCTTCCATCAACCTGTTGATTCCATCACAGAATACCATGAGAAATAGGAGAGACAAAAAATGTATTTTATTCAATCATAATTCTTTGTCTCAACTTTTACAAGGCTAGTCTATTTATAAGATAAAAGTAAAATCTATTTAAAAGACTTGACATATATAAAAAGATATATTAATCTTATAAAAAGATACTACTCCTATAAATACTAATTAAATCTATCCAAAAAAAGAAAATAACAATCTTCCTAAAATAGTAATATGTTCTTCTTACCCTACATCATCCTCTCCACAGTAGATAGAATTTACCCTCGAATTTTCATCATTAGCTTGCCTTCATGGTGCGATGATATCCCAAGATAAATGTCAACTCTAATAGTTGACTCAGTAGAAGAAAGGAGAGATAAGTATCACGATCTGTTGATTCTTAGAATAATTAGAAGGTAATCTTCTATTCACCCGTTGATTATGAGAATATCCAAACAAATAGGCATCAAAATTCAAAAACTCAATAAGAGTACGAATTTTGGAAAAGAGACAAACATTGCAATCCGTTAACTTGCACACATAATCCAAGAAGCAATCTTCTATTAACCCATTGATTTCATAGAATACTAAGAGATATAAGAGAGGCAAAATAATATTTTTTATTCCATAATAAATCTCTCTCGACTTTTACAAGACTAGACTATTTATAGGATAAAAGTAAAATCTATTTAAAAGACTTGACATATATAAAAAATATACTAATAAATCTATTTAAAACACTTGATATAGATAAAAAGATATACTAATCTTATTAAAAGATATTACTCCTATAAAAACTAATTAAACCTATCCACAAAAGAAAATAACAATCTTCTTAAAATAATAATATGTTCTTCTTGCCTCGCATCAATGAGCTGGGACACACAAAGTGCACTTGTAAGAAGTTGTAGAATCGTACTCAAAAGAAATCATTATCACATATTGCCTCCACTAATTCTACACCGATATCTGAGAAAGCAATTATAATTTTAGCTAATGAATTTGCTAAGTTTTCTCAATACCAAGAGGCATTAAAGACTTCATCTCATCATGTGTCCGCTGTTGCTAAGATAAGTAAACTAACTATATGTCTTCTTTCCTTATCTTTAAAATGGGTTATTGATTCTAATGTCACAGATCACATGATGGGTAATCTCGATCTCTTATCTACCTACCAACCATACACATCTCCTACGCATGTCACTTTAGTAGATGATTCTAAATGTTGTGTTCTTGGTTCTAGAACTATTAATCCTACCCCTTTACTTTCACTATCTTTTGTATTAAGCTTGCCATAATTCTCTTTTAACTTACTATATATAAGTAAACTGTAAGTAAACTTACTCGTGCAATGAATTGTTGTATCTCATTTTTTCTCGATCATTGTCTTTTTCAAGATCTTATGGCAAAGCAGATTATTGATAAAAGGTTATAAATCAGTAAGTCTCTATATTTTGGATACACAGGTACCAAGGTGTTGCATGCTTCGATATTTTCACACCTTTTGAAGCACATTGCTAACTGGGTCATCTCTCTTTACCTATGTTAAAGAAAATCTATCCTCCATTTAATAATATATCTAGCTTAGATTGTGAGTCATGTCATTTTACCAAACATCATTGTTTGTTTACTATTCCTAGAGTTAACAAAAGGGTTAGTTTACATTTTGAATTAGTCCATTATGATGTATGGGGTCCTTGTCTTGTTATGTCTAATACTAGATCCTGGTATTTTGTTATTTTATGGATTATTATTCTCGTATGACCTAGTTCGGATTGGAAAAGTTGCAAACCAAACCGTTAAAAAAAACCATATTTTTGTTTGGATTGGCTTGGTTCGATTGGTTTTTGTTGCCCATCCTTAACTTTCGCCACCATTATTGGCAATGTAACCTCCAATTCAACATGTGCATTCTAGAAGACGAAACTCCCTTGTTTCATGTCTGTACCATCCTTTTCTTCCTCATCAGATCTAATTCCAAGAGATCTTAATCTTCTTATCGCTCTTCAAAAAGGTAAACATCATTGTGTCTATCCTATCTCTTCTTTTGTTTCATACAACCACTTGTCATCATCATCCTTTTTATTTATCTCATCACTTGATACTGTTTCCTTCCTAAGTAAATTCATGGTGCACTTTCTCACTTTGGTTGGCATGATGCTATAGTAGAAGAAATGAATGCCTTAAATACTAATGGTATTCAGCATCTATTGGAATTACCTATAAGTAAAAAGGCAATTGGCTGTAAGTGGGTGTTTGCTATTAAAGCTAAAGCTAATCCTGATGGATCTATAGCTCGATTGAAATCTTTTCTTATGGCTAAAGGTTATGTTCAAACCTATGGACTGGATTGCTCTGACACTTTTTCTCCTGTAGCTAACTTGACTATTGTTCACTTGTTTATATCCTTAGCGGCTACTAATTATTGGCCTCTGTATAAGTTAGATATTAAAAGCGCCTTCTTACATGGCGATTTATAGGAGGAAGTATATATGGAGCAACTACTTAGATTTGTTGCTCTGGAGGAGTTAGGAAAAGTTTGTCGCATTCGGAAAACAATATATGGATTGAAAAAGAGACCTCAAGCTTGGTTTAAGAAATTTTGTCAAGCAATTGAAGCTTTTAGTTTAAGGAAGAGCAAGTTAGATCACTGGGTATTCTTTAGATATTTTCACTCTGGTATGATCTTCTCATTGTATGTGTTGATGACATTATTATTATGGGAAGTGACAGTATAGGGATTTCCTCTCTCAAATATTTTCTTTACACTTGGTTTCCTACAAAAAATTTGGGAATGTTGAAATATTTCTTGCAAAATGAGTTAACGAGGATTAAGAAAGGCGTTTTCTTGTCTTAAAGAAAATATGTGCTTGGCTTATTAATAGAGTCAGGCAGCTAAATTGAGCAGTACACTCATGCTTCCTAATATGTAGCTCAAGAAAGACGGTGAATTGCTCAAAGACCCAGAGAGGTATAGACGTTTGGTTAGGAGATTAAATCATCTTTTAGTTAGGAGATTAAATCATCTTACAATGACCCATCATAATATCGCATATCCAGTTAGTGTAGTAAGTTAATTTATGTCTTCTTTTACTGTGTGCATCATTAAGCAACCTTGGAACAATTCTTGTGTTATCTAAAAGGTGCTCCAGGACATGTTTTACTATATGGAGATCACGGTAATAATCATGTTGAGTGTTTTTCAAATATTTGATTGGACAGGGTCTAAGATAGACAAACGATCCACCACTGGGTACTATGTGTTTGTTGGGGGAAATCTAGTTTCTTATAAAAGCAAGAAACATAGCACTATGTCTTGCTCGAGTGCAGAAGCAGAATACTAGGCTATGATACAATCGGTATATGAAATCATGTGGATTTATCAGCTCTTGTCTAAAGTTGGCTTTAACATGTCATTGCTTGCACAATTGTGGTGTGATAATCAAGTAGTTCTTCACATTGCATCTAACTTCGTGTTTCATGAGCAAACCAAGCACATTAAAATCGACTGCCATTTCATTCGTGAGAAGATATATCAAAAATTGATTTCTACAGGGCACAAAAATTGAGGAATGGTGTTAGGATGAACATGATCAATATACTGGAGAACAGCTAGGTGATATCTTTACCAAAGCTCTTAATGGTGTTAGGATTGATGATATCTGTGACAAGTTGAACATGATCAATATCTATGCTCCAACTTGAGGAAGAGTGTTATGATATGTAAATCAATATAGAATATTTCCTTTTAATGTACAATAGATATTTTTTTTATTAGAAGATCTTATTTTCTAGAATAACTCAAATAGTTTTCTATATATATATATATATATATATATATTCTACTCAAATATCAATGAAATAAATATCAAGAAATTTACTGCTATCACGTTTATTTACTTTCAGAAGTGAATATTTGCATTAAAGATATACTCTGGCATGGGGCATACCCCGAAAGTTTGAACCAAGGGTGACCACATCAGTCTTATTAATATGTCGAACGGTTGTTAAAGCATGTGTCAACTGCAGTAAAGAAAAAGTTTAAGTTAGCTCAACTTCAGCTATTACACGAGATGAACCGAACATTTCCCTAAGAAAACGTGATCCATATACTAGACTAAGTTATATGATAAGAACATGTATGGCCAGATTACTTATTATCTCTGAAAATGATACACTTGACAAATAATCTGTATCCATTTGACCTGGAATAATATCTGCTGGCTTATTATCATATACTTCCATCGTCTCCAAGTAGCGGCCACATTCTTCCAAACTAAAATTAAAAAAAAAAAAAAAAGAAATGTCAAAAGGCACATTTTTCCCCAGTTTTGGAATGTTTACTAATATTATACCAACAAGTTGTCAGAAAGAAATTTAAAGTGTACCTATAACACTTTTTCCCTTCTACAAATTTTTACTAACTCAACCCCCCCGCCAACTTCCTGGGTCTTCCACTGTAAAGAAGGAAATCTCGTGGTAGAGGCATCAGGAGATATGTCGCCCACATGCATCTCATCACTGGCAAGGCGCGAGGCAGAAACCATGTGGAAGGAGACTGTTCCTTTATGGACTGATTGAAAGCTCTTGTATCAGCCTGATTCTGATGAAAGTGCATTGCCACAAAAATTGCACCGGGCATATTGAACAAAGACGGAAAGAGGAGATCAATACACCTGAGATTTTCTCTAAGGTCAAGAGAGCACTTAATTTTTCTTTTGATGATTTAGAGGCCAGTTTCTTCAGGCAATATGGAGATCAACTGCATGACCAGTGTTGAAATTTGTGTGATTACACTTACTTTCACAGAAAGAAGCTGGATAATTAGCATTATATATGAAACATATAGAGTTTTGTCTCTTTCTTTCCATACTAATAAAACTAGGGTGAAATTGCCTGTACGCAGCTCCTTTCTACAAAAAAAAAAAAAAAAAAAAAAAAAGAAAAAAAAAAAAAAAAAAAAAAAACCGAAGTCGGCAATCATGATGTCAGGCTATTCACTCTCTAGTTAATTCTAGAGATGAACTACATATCGACTACACCTCTATGGTTAACAAAGTTTATCAGCTGGACAGATTTGATTGAAAGTTTGAGCGCCTAGTGACATGCAATAATCATACAAAGATAAGTCAAGACCTTATGCTTCCCACTTCATTTATCCACTAAAAATACAGTTGAATGTATTTCAATTGTAGAAATGTACATTCTTTTAGCAGAATTTTGCCCCTTCTCGATGCTTTCCTTCTTTTCTATTGCTTTACTCTTCTTATACCAATTTTATTGTCGCATGGACAACAAGCTAAATCTTCCACGGAAGATTCCATGACCAAAAAAAAAAAAAAAAAAAAACAGCAACAGCTAATGAAGGACTGCTGCAAAAACTATGGCTATTCCATATTTAAGAAACAAGACGTGGAATAGCTAACCCTAAATATCCTGCATCTATTACTATAGGAATGGCAATAGATACTGCTAAAGGTTTTGGAAGCAAACAATATTTTGGATCCCAATCTCACTGAAAGGTGCTTCTCTCACTGATGTTGGGGTAGCCATCAAACTGTCGGTGGATCTGAATAGAACAATGCCTTCCAAAATCGACCAGCTTGCGAAACTTAGTACTTCTGCTTTCATATGTATGGTGCTTGCCAACACCCTACCTTCTCTAGGAAAACTGGAGAGAGGTGAGCTCCTATCGAACACATTTAACCCCGAAATACAAATCCAAGACCATGCCAGAAGGCCACTCAATGTTGAAAAAAACATTACAATTATTTGATGTATTAGAATAGGTATGTCTAATATGCAAGTACTTGTTTGATTTAAGTACGCTTCCTCATTTTGCTCATCTTTTCTATTTTAGATAATGATGACTTGTATGTGAATTGCAACATGAATCTTTTGGTTTTTTTTTTTTTTTTTTTTTTGTTAAAAGCAATTCATTGATAAGATTAACCATTGTTAAGTACATAGCCAGAGGGTCTATCACCCGAGATACAATTCTTAATATCTAAGAGGATCAGCTTTAGGAGTTGGGAAGGGGGGTTACACCACCAATCCATAGGATACATCCCTCTTCTAGTCATAAAAGCTACCAAATTAGCTACCAAATTAGCATTTTTAGATACAAAAGCGATAGATGAGCTATCAGAGAAACGATTTAAAGAGTTTTTTATTTTTTGTTAATAAAGGTGTAGAGGCCCAATGAGTTTTCCTTTCAAGTTCATGACAGGCCTAGACAATAGGCAAGCAATCAGATTCAAGATCAAAATCGGTCTAGCCCATATTTAATGCTAAATCAAAGCCCACAAGGATGGCTCTGCATTCTACTTCCTCTGTTGTGAGCCCATTACACACAATCGAGCACCCTATCACCATATTCCCTTTGGAGTCTTGTACCACCACTCCTACGCCAGCTCTCTCATTTTCCTTACACCACGAGCCATCTACATTTAGCTTCATCCTACCCACCAAAGGTTCTCTCCACACCTTATCCTCCTATACCAGATCTCTGCTGAGCTTTACCGATTGTCTTGAGAGATCACACACATCATTTACCATGGATCGGGTATATGCCATAACTTTCGCCATTTCTATTATTCCACCTTCAAACATGGCTTTGCATCTCTATTTCCATATACACCAAGCTATCATACTTATTTTCACTTCGGATTCTGGGGTTGAACTACCCCATTGGGATGATTTGGCCAAGCCAATCAAAGATAGACCCAACCCTTTGCTTGTCGATGCGAATTCCAAGACACCCAAACCATATCAGTTGGGTCCAATCACATAAGAGAAGTGCATGCTCGGCCGATTTGACCTCTCCACACATCAAACAAAGTGGATCAAGTAGGATTCTTCTCTTGTATAAGTTTTCTGATGTTGGTAGACTATTAGAGCCTATACGCCATAGGAAATGTTGGATCTTGGGTAGGGTTTTGAGACTCCAGATTTTCTTCCATTGAGTTTTAGATACCCCTTCAGACGAGGATGCCAAATTTGGTGAAGTTTTTTGTTGTTTTCATTTTAGATGATGATATGCCGATTTAATAGAACAAACCCCATCTTGCAAGTGTGGCTAGGTTATTAAGTCGGCTCGGTGTATCCAGCTCAGAGGTATGCTCCATACGCTCTCCATCTCTTTGTTTGGTAATAGTTGTCTAAGTTTCCTTATATTCCATGAGTTGGTTTCCTTGTCTATGAGATCATTAACATAAAGGTTATCTGTATCTCCACCCTCGTTACCACTAAGAATAGCGCCTGAAATTAGAGGAACCCATCGATCCTTGAAAACTTTAATTCTATCCCCTGAGCTCACCTGCAAATTCCCTCCTTGAACAATTGATTCTTCCCTTTAGTATGCTGTTCCAAGCCCATGATGGCTTACCTCCTTATGAATCATCTCTAAAATCTTTGTTTGGGAAATAAATTCCTTTGAGAAATCTAACCCAAGGATCAGAGTTTCCTTTTTCTACTCTCCAAGCAATCTGGTTAGTAAGGCAAGATTGAATAGATGTAAATCCTTAAAACCCAATCCTCTTTCTTCTTTAGCCAACGATAGATTATCCTAACTTTTCCAGTGTGTTCTATGCTCTTTTTTTTTGTCCCCAAAAAAACTTTGCTATAATACTGTTCACTTCTTTACTCCATCTCATAGGATAGCAGAAACAAGCTATAGAATACATTAGAATAACTGCTATAACTGATTTGATAAGAATCTCTCTTCTAGCTTTAGATATGATGTTTTTCTTCCACCCCTTGGGTTTCATCACTATCTTTTCCTTTACAAAACCCAATGCTTTATGTTTAGATCGACCCCATAGCATAGGTAGCCCTAAGTACAGACCCGGTTTTCAGTAGTAACCAAGCCCATCCTATTGTCAATGTTTTGTTTTACTTGGGATTCAGTATTGCTACTGAAAAAGATATTTAGTTTCTCTAAGTTCACTTTTTGCCTCGAATCTTTGCAGTACTTCTCCAAAATTTCAGCTAATTCCATTACTTCCTCCATCCTGTCTTCCATGAAAAAGAGGGAATCATCTGCAAAGAATAGGTGAGAGAGGGTCAGCAAATTAGATAACCTCCCACTTCTCCTACTTTCTTCAATGCCCTGTGACAAAACATCTGCCACCAAAATAAACAAATATGGTGACAATGAATCTCCTTGACGTAATCCTCTACTAGGTTTAATTTGTGCCGCTTTTTTGCCATGTAACAATACATTGAATTCTACTATTGTAACACAAGTCATCACCCAACTAATCCATTTCTCATCAAAACCATATTTAGACAACACTTTTTTAAGAAAACTCCATTCGATTCTATCATAAGCTTTGTTCATATCAACTTTTATTGCACAAGAACCCTTTTTTCTTCTCTTTTTATTTTTTAGAAACTGGAAAACTTCATGAGTGATGATAATGTTGTCCTGAATCATTCTTTCAAAGATAAAAGCACTTTGATTTATAGAAATAAGGTTTCCTAAAAATGGTTTCAATCTATTAACCAAGATTTTTGAAATGATTTTATAGACAAAGTTGCATAGAATTATAGATAAGAAATGAGAGATATTTTAAGGGTGATAGACTATAGGTATCAGGACAAGATCAGTAAGATTGAGATCAGGGGAAAAGTACCTGTGACAAAGAAGTCTTTGATTGCATCATTGACCGTCTTCCCGATGATAGTCCAAAAATGTTGGTAGAAAATTCCCAAGAAACCGTTGATCTTGATCTCGATGCCTTTAATCCACCCAATTGAAAAACAACAGCTCTAATTTCCTCCTCTTTCACTACTCTACAAAACGAACTAGTCATCTCATCATTTACCTTCCTATTTATCCAATTCATGCAAGTCCTTTCGTTCCTAACTCCTTTAGAGGAGTATAGCTTACTGAAGTGGTTCACAAATTCTTATGCAATTAACGCATCATCCTCTAACCATTTACCATCTCTATCCTTTAATCTCAGCACTCTATCTTGTTCCTTCTGATTAAAGTTGATTGGTAGAAGAACGAGGTATTTGGTCTCTAAAATTCAGCTAATCAACCCATGCCCTTTGATGCCAAAATTTCTCCTCTCTCTCCCATAGACTATTTAGATCCCCGAACATCATTTCCTCCTCTTCCAAGTCCAATCCCTGTGGATCGCCCTGAATGCTAGGCAATTTTTGCAAAACTCTATCAATCTGTTTTATGTTGTTAGGGAAACTTTTCAGGCTTCATTCAGTTAAATTTTTCTTGCAAGAACAAAGATTCAACAGCACAGAGTGCCAATGGTCCCTCTTATTCCAATTCCTCCATGAATTTTCTATCACCATCTTACACTCACTTGATGATAACCACATATTGTCAAACTTGAAAGTTCTAAAACTCTTATCTCTTCCTTAAAAAGGCATACTAGCAACATAGCGTGATCAGACATACTCGATGGTGTATGTTCAATGCTACGGCTAGGAAAATTTTCAACCCACCCAATGGTAGCCAACCCTCTGTCAAGCCTTTCCCTTATTAAGTCAGCTCCAATCCTCTTGTTACTCAAAGTAAACTTCGGCCCACTAAAACCCAAATCTTGTAGAGCTGAGTCTTCAATGAATTCTCTAAACCCCAACATAGTTCTTTTATCTGCTCCTCTACCACCTTCCTTCTCATGTTCATACAAAATAAATTAAAATCCCTAAGACATAGCTAAACATCACGGCTTTTGGATGTATCACTTAGGAGGTTCCATAGGTTTTTCTTTTGTGGATAGTCAATGGCAGAGTGAATCCAAGATACATAGCAAATTCTATTACCATATGTCCAACAGACCTTTGAATCTATTAGCAAATTCGTCTGCTTTAAAATCTCCACATTCAAACTATCATTCCACCACAAAGCAAGACTACCAGAAAGCCCTCGACACTTGACATAGAAGCATCCACCAAAACGAAGTTTACTTCACAACCTTTCCAAAAGGTCTTCTTTATTTTTTGTTTCCATTAGAAAAACTACACTAGGATTTTTTACCAACTAGACCTTTTAAGCTACGAACTTTCTTGGGAGGCCCAATCCCTTGACAGTTCCAACAAAGAAAACTCATGACCCCCATGTGGCTGTTGAAGGCCAGCCACCACGCCTAAAGATTCGCAACATTCAATTGGAACATCAAACTGTTCATTGATCTCAGTACAAGCTGTAATTTTAATTTCCTTCTGAAACTTCCTTCCAACACCTCTCTTTTTCATACCATGTTCTTTTATCATTCTACTTTTTCCTTTATAGGCTTTACTCTATTTATTAAGACCGCTTGAGGACATATCCATAAACACCCCATCAGAGAGCTCAAAAAGCATGCACCCCGCCCCTACACCCTGTTCACCCACAGCTTCCTTCTTTAGCCTTTTTTGTCCATTTTCCTCTAACGCCTCTCCACCTCTTTTCAGGGATAGACTTCTTATATCCAAAGACAGGTCACAAGGGGCCACAGGAGGAGAAGGATGTGAGTTTTCGATAGGTAGGTAAAAAGCCTGAGACTCAACATTCGATGATAAGTTGATTTCCAGGTTACATATCACATCTTGTTTCAGCAAAGGCATGGAATTTGCAAGAATAGGTTTTATAGGAGGGGACACGGGTAGAGGAGAGATGGGAGGAGGAGGTAGGTTAGGCAGAATAAGCTCATATATTAGCATATCAAAGGAGGTTGAGAGATGGGGGATCTTTAGAATGGAAGGTTTCAAACTTTGGGAAGGAATCAAGGGTTGGATTAAAGAATTTATAGATGATTTGGAGTCAGTAGGATCCAAAGGAGAGATTAGAGGCAGATGCAGAAGGTGGTGGTCAAGTTTAGAGGTACAAAGGAGAGGCTTAGAGGAGCATACATAACTTTTCAGGCAATTAGGGTTAACATTCTCTTTGCTCTGTTCTATCTCCTTAGCATCCAGGGCTTCACTTCTCCATTTTTTAGCACTTTTTGCTCTCAAATCAGGACCAAATCCATCTTATTCCCCATTTTTTTCAAACTCACAACTCTTACTTTGATGTCCTAGCCTTCCACAATTGAAACCCCAGTCAATTAGCCTTTCATACTTCAAGAACACTCTATACTTTACTCCTTTTCCATTGTTTACCTAAATGCTTGCTTTTAGAGGTATATCCATAGTAATCCTCACTTTAACTCTCAGGAAAGCTCTACGATCTCCTTTACCGGAAGCTAGAGGTTCGACTTCTAAAACTCCCCTATTTTTTACCCAATATCATCTTTGCTCTTGAGACAGTCATATGATTTAAACGCAAACTATGAATTTGGATCCAACCTACTATGGAGTTTAGAGGAACATCTTCTATTTTCAGATTCTCATACCATTCCTCCACAACCATACAATGTCCCATAACCGACCAGAGATTCTCCTCTAATAGTTGATCAAATGAGTATAGAAGAGAAGCTTGTGAGGTATAAGTTAGCTTCAATGTGGTTGATTGCTTTCACTTCATATCCTTTCCATGTATTTTTAAGAATATTGATAACACATTCCTATTGAGAGTTTTTATTCGTAATGTTCTTGACTACAAACAACACCTCTTTTTCTAACGGATGTTTTGGTTGGTTCTCCTCAGATGGATCCTCAAGAAGAACTTCATCATCCACCGGATTATCATGGAAGAGACGATTAGATGATGCAGCCTTTGGCTGGGAGAAGCAAAGGAAGGTCCGAACACAAGCTAAGGATTAGAGATAAAGAAAAACCAGGAAAACAGAAGCGAAAGGCAAAGAAAGAAACAGAAAGAGGCAGGAAAGAAAGACACAGGGTAGAGAGATAAGGGAAATGAAAATAGCCAAACTCAAGTTTCAATAGTTATGTGTGGGCTCCTAGAAATGTTAACAAAGACTCTTTTTTCACTAAAGATAGTTTTCACCCTACAGCTTTTGCTTGCCTGGTTTAAAAAACTTATTTATGTGAGTTTAATGAAAAATTCTGCGTAGTTATGATGAGAGTAGGACCGATTCTATTATATTACTAAACGGTTCAAATTTATCCAAATTGTGATTAGAACCCCTAATATTTTTTTACACTAATTTTTATAACCAATTTAATGATAATATTATAGGTGTGCCAATCCCATGATGATACCATAGAAGTTTTCTGGGTTTGATATGGGTATTGTTGAGCGTAGAATTTTTATTTCTAGTTTAATTTCTTTTAATTCGATTTGTATCAAACTTTAACCCATTTGATATAACCTTTGATTACGAATTTAAAAAAAATGCTTTTTGAAATTTTTTTTAGAAGTCGTCATCAGACTAAAGTTAGGAAAAAATGTAAGTTAGGATAATGAGTCGATTGATGCTAACATTGCTTTTGGCATGCAAAAATTGATTTTTTGAAATTAAAAAGAGTTTCATGAGTTCGAAGGCTATCCTATTAAAACCTAAACAGTTATCATCTTAATTCTTTAATCAAACTATTATTCGTTTACTATTAAAAAAATGACATTCAAAGTCTTTACAAAGTTATGAATCTCAATTATAATAGTATTTTATAAAATCAAGCATTCAATTTACTTTACAAAACTAATTATCTAAAATGCTAATTTTAATTAGTTTTTACAAGATAACATGTATGTTATGAACATCTATTTATTTTAAAAAACTATATAAATTCGAAATCGATTAATATTTACAAATTAAAAAGATTTTTTCATTTTTTAAGTCCCGAAGTGTCTACGTATCTGCTAATCAAAATCAGACAACACGTAGTTCTTTTAAGAAATTTGTAAGGTGTTGGTCTCTTTTATATTTTGGACTCTTTCATTTTAAATGTCTTAAAGTTTGTTGTTTGGAAAAGAAATAATTTTTCATGAGATGAAATCCTAACAACTACCAACTTCATTTTTTTTTTTTTTTTTTATCTAAGAAAGTAGAGATTTTCTACTGACAAAATTATATACACACACATATGGTGACGTATGCATACCTATAACATTAATACCCATTTTCTATTATTATTTTTTTATGTAAATACATATGTGTATTTTTTATTTTTTATTATTTTTCATATTTCCTTTAACTTTCTACACTACGAGACCCTAGAGAGATTACTTTTATTTACTAAGTTAAGTATTATTACATGTATCTTCTATATTTTTCCTTTTTTATTTGTTCTTATTTTTTATTTTTATTATATTCTGACTATCAATTTTTGGTTAGCCTACGTAACCACATGACTAGCATATTTTTCTTTAATCTCTATTTTCTTTATATTTTTATCATTTTATTTCTTTTTTTTATTTTTTCTTTATTTATTATCTTTTATTATTATACTACTTAAATGAATTAAATAATAAAAGATTATTTGAATTCACTTACCTGGGACTTGCAACTTCAAAGCACGCAGATTGAAGCAGGGAAATGGGTTGCGGATCAGCGTGGAGTCGAATTGAACGTCAAGCAAGCAGGTCGAGTCGGATCGAAGTCGCAGCCGGAGACGGCCGGAGTCAGCAATCGGGCGGTTCCAGTAGTTTTTGGCCGTGAATGTGTTGGATAGGTGAGATTTGAGTGTTTGAACACTCCGGTGGTGCCCAATCTGTCTGAAACAGGCGGATGGTGGTGTTCTGAGCTCTATGAACAGCGATCGGCGAAATAGTGGTGGTCGGAGCAAATTCCAGCAGCTTCAAGACTCAATAAAGCTAATAGCTGAACTTATCAAGATTCTTTCTATATTAATCAATCCAACCAAGTTCTACCCAGCAACTTGAAATCCAAGAACTTTTCCTTCAACACCTGACTCTCTAGAATTTCTTTGATTCAAGTTTTAGAATTCGTTTTTGTGTGATTCTTCTTCTCCAAAGCATTCTACGAGCTCCTATTTATACCATAAGAGCTCGAATTATAACCGGAATGAGTCAAAGATTTGAATTCCAAATTTTCAAAAATTAAGGTTTAATCTTTTAATCATGGAAAATAGCACTATTTCAGTGATTTCGTTGAATGTTATGACGGTCTTAGTTGATCTTAACCACTCAAGGAGCTTCGAAACACCCCAAATTTGCCCAGATTCGTATAAATTGTATTGGAGCAAAATCCTCGATGCTTATTTTTTCTTATTTTCCAGCTTCGATTTGATGCCCAAAGACTGAATCGAGACTACGTTTTGGTCTCTATTCATAGTGTCCCTTGAGTACTTTGTGATTCATCATTATTTTGGTGAAATCCCAAAGGAATCTTGGCCAAAAATGGCCGAAAAGCAGAAGTCATGAAGATGGAATGCATAGGACTTGGGTTGTTAGAGGAAGAAGATGACATGACATGATCATCTAGGGAGCTAATCCGAAGCACCATGTGGCATGTCAATCCTTAAGACAAATAGAAGGCATTTTGGCCTCTAGCCAAGTTTGAATGCAAGTCTCGTAACTATTTGTCAACAACCTATCGATACAAGTTGTTGGCTTATAACTCAAATTGTATGCCAAGAAAATGATTTCAAGGCTTTGTATCTGATCCCAACTTACTATGGCCTATTTAATTGGGTTGATGATTAAAATACATATTATGTTAATCTCAAAGTCAATCCTTTTATTATTTTTATAGTTCCATTATTATTTTTTTCTTCCATTTTTATTTTATTACTTATTTTTTCTTTATGTATTATTTCCCTTTTTTCGAAAAAAAACTTGGGCTTAATGTAATACTAGTAGAAGATGCAACCACATTGCGGGTGTAAAAATTAAATAAGAAAATGAACTTTACAAGAAACAACATAGTTAAAGTTAATTACATTCAAGATCGGTAGATGAATAAAGAAACTAAAAACATTGCATAAATTGTATAAAAATACATGAAAAAGAAATCATAGAATTAATGAAATAACACTCTAATACATTGTAAATATTTATAATGATAAACAAATCAATCTTAATCACAATTATTTTGCTTCATTGAAGAGGTAGCCATATACCTACAAAACAAATAAGACATTAGAAATGAAATTTATTTAATCAAATTATACTTTTTATGTATACATAATAATTACAATGACAATTAGAAGGAAAAAAGAAAAGAAAAGAAAAAAGTGTTTAAAATCGATATTTATCCAATTGCTTAGTCAATAATCATGAATGTTTTAATAAATTAGTTTCTTTAAGTAAAACAAAAATATAATAAGGAGAATTGATAAAGTTAGCATATACAACCATATAGTATAAAAATGTGTGACGAATAATTGTTTCTAGCTTAAATATAATAGATATAAAATTGTATAGTATAAGTGTACAACGAATGAATTGATTCTAGCTTAAATATAATTGATAGATGATGATTCCTTTCTTCAGTCAATTTTCTTAATTGCAATGATAAGTTTATTTCCTTAAATAAAATGATCAAATAATAATATTAGAGAGATTGATAAATTACCATATAAAACTATATGATAAAAATGTGCGACGAATAAAAGTGTTCTGACTTAAATTATATAGATAGTTATAGATTAAATTGTAATAATGATTCTTTTCTTTAGTCAATATCCTTAAATGCAATGATAAATTTATTTCCTTAAATAAAATGACCAAATAATAATATTAGAGAGATTGATAAATTACCATATGAAACTATATGATAAAAATATGCGACGACTGAAAGGGTTATGACTTAGATTATATAGATAGTATAAAAGTGTGTGATGAATGAATTGTTTCTAAGTTAAATATAATAGATATAAAACTATATGATATAAAAAGTGTGCTGCAAATAAATTGTTTCTAGCTTAAATATAATAGATAAATGATAATTATTTTCTTTAGTCAATATTCTTAAATGCAATGATAAGTTTATTTCCTTAAATAAAATGATCAAATTATAATATTAGAAATTGATAAATTACCATATAAAACTATATGATAAAAATATGCAGCAAATGAAAATTTTTTTGTTTAAATTATATAAATTTACTTTATTCATATTTTAAAGCCTTAGTGGCACAAATAAGATCTCTATGGGTATAAATGCTTAACTAATACACTATGATTCTAACCTTACTTTTGAATGACCTAGTGGGTTGATTAATGTGTTTTAATAAGTAGGTTTTCACCTTATCTTTCATTGCCTGAGACCTTATTTTGAGATCTTTTAAAATCCTTTATCTTCAACGAGTTAAGTTTTTCAGGTTTTGTAAATTGTTGGATGTTGAAAAACAAACCGAACTTCGCTAGTTTGAGAGAGGAAAAAAGCAAAAAGAAAAAAAAGCTCAAATACGATATGATAAAAGTATAACATGATCTAGAGACCCACTTAGTATTAACAGTCCCGAGAAAGAGAATATGATACCATACCAGTTATATGCTGAGTGATTAGAAGTTTTGGCATTTATTTTATCTTTTTTGGTATCTTATAATTTGTTAAGACGGAATATACTCAATTTTTATTGAGTAAAATATGTTAATTCTATTATTGATTTTATAGAAATCCAAAAGAATTGATACTTAATCAAGTTTAATGTCGTGTTTCAGGTTTTATAAAGCAAATGGAACGATTTGGCAAAATTAGGCATGAGTTTGTAACAATCTTCATGGATCAATATCACTTTCAATGAAATGCATAAGTACTCACAATTTCATTCCAAACTCGGGATGATTTGCTATCATTACTATTAGTTTTCTCATGAACTATAGCAATAGCAAACACATTTGGAGGATATACAAGGTTCAAAACTCGTCCAGAACACCCAAAGCTGCCAGCCATAAGAGGAGAATCAACACCAGCCATCTTTTTAGAAGAATGGCCGGCACTGGGAGAATCATGGCCGCCGGCCATCACGCGTGCACCACTTGTTTCGTGATTAATGGCTGCCAGCCTTGTTGCGACATGTCTCCAGCCATCTTTTATGCGAAAAATACTCTTTATATCTGATGTTTATCTCATATATATAAAGAAGTAGGAGAGAGAAAGAGGATGGATTCATTATTCATTATTGATTGTTCTTGTTCTTTATACTCTCAAGAAACCCTAGCTTTTGTTTTCTTGATCATGAGTAACTAATTACTCAGTCTAGCCAAGGATTATTACGGGATCAATTCATCAAAGATTGTGAGATCCAATTGATCTATTGAGTTTATTCTGTTTATGAGTATTCATATTTCATCTATTTGAATTGTTACAATTGTTTTGATTGGTCATTACGAATTAGGCCTATTTGTTTGATTGACAAAGCGATTATTGTTATTTAGAACGTCAAATCCGTAATTGTTTGATTGTTCCAATATAAGTAATACAATAACATGATTGGTTGCAGAATAAGTGATTGATTTATGTTATGGTGATTTATGATCTAATTTAAATAGTTCATGCTTTTGATCTATTGATTAGAATTGGTAGTCTCTCTAATTATTAATTCTATTGATAGATTAAATCTTAAGAGCTTATTTAGGGTTGTCTAATCAATAAGGGAATAATTAAATCGTATCTTGATTATCAATACTCTAAGGAGAGATAGATTTTCAGAGCTTGTTGAAAGTCATAACCAATTTATTCATGAATTAGAATAACAATCTTTGCATCAATGATCATCTCTATGAATTGAACCGTGATAATTCTTTGGTTAGAACTTGTTGCCGTTGAATTTACATTAATAAACGTATTTGCTAGTTTTAGAAATAAATTATTTTCTAAATAATTGTTTATACAAACCCCCAATTTTTCTTCTCTTTTTGCTGATTATTGAAATAGAGATAGATTATCCCCAATCCCTGTGGAGACGATCCTACTCACTACTATTTACAATATTTTAAGAGTAGGTTATTTAATTTTGTTGGATTCGACACCCATCATACAACCTACATATTTGACAAGAAACTGGTAAGAAAAAAATAAAAAATAAAAACTTAATTATTTATATACAAATTAATCAAATTAAAATAAAATTACAGATCAGACAGCTGGTTAAAAAGAAACAATCAAAGAAACCCACAACCATGTTTTATCTTTATTTGATGAACAAAAGTCTATCCAAACCGACCTGACCCACTATGTTTCGTCTTTATTTAATGAACAGAAGTATTTATGATGTGATACCACTATAAAGTAGCTATCAGCTTTTCATTTTAATTTCCCAGTACAAATAAATCATTTCATGCCAGGTGCGGTGTAGGGCAGAGACTAATTCATCCCCGTTTGTAAAGTTATAATAGAGTCTATCCCACTGATACAACAACTACCTCTCTTTTGTCTTTCCTTACTGGGAATTGACACCTCCAATTATTTAATGGCATTCGTACCATGTGATCCATCTGCATGTTTGTTTCGAATGTTGTATTCTATATTCGGATTTAATTTAATATTTAGTACAACTTTTAAAAGGGAGGAATCACGTTCTATTTTCAGGTTCTTTTCTTTGGAACGGATAGGACTTGCATTATCTTTCTTTTGTTGGGATCGGGTGCAGCAGAAGTAGCAAAATACGAAGCGGATAACTGATAAATAAAATACGAACAAAATAATTAAAATAAACTAAATGGCATCAGAAAAATTTAACATGGTTCATCTTTTATTTAGATTACGTTCACGAGATCAACTCTAAAAATTTCTTCCATTATATATAGTAAGCATACAAGAAATATACTTCTCTAGAATAATATTACAGAGATATAATACAAATAATTAAGATAAACCCAAAATAGTAGCATATAAGTATTTTCTAAACACCCTAAAATATCTTTTCTATTTTATAACTCACTATAAATTATCACCTTTTCTAAATAATTTTCTTCAAGGCAAAACTTTTGCTTTGGCTTTCAAGACACACATCTACATATACTTTACATAGGGATACCATGCCTTTCATAGACAAAACGTTCTTGCCAATTCACACTGGTCAAAGTCGTTTAAAAATTCGACTGATAATCTTCAAAGGCCATTGTACTAAATTTTAAAGACAACTTGCTCCTCACATTTAATAAAGTTGGTTAAAACAGACTCAAGTTTCATGCAAATTCTTAAGAATTCTTGTGATTCTTTGGCTACATCATCTCCTCTTTTTTTTTTTCAATGTTAATTAGTGAGTGGGCCCTTATTTAGGAGGGACACACCAACAATTCCCCTCCTCTCCCGACTACATGGAGGGATCCACCAATCCTACTGTTGATCAGCAATATTCAAACTTGTCCCTTGAAAGAACTTTTGTCAACATGTCTGATCCATTTTCATCAATATGGATCTTTTCAAGCTATAATATGTTTTGATCTAGAATGAAAGGAGGAATTCTTCTTGAGGTGAATTGCGCTCTGACTATCACAAAACAACTTATACTTCTCTTAGTGGAAACCAAGTTCCTTTAAGAACTTTTTCATCTACAACAACTCCTTACAAGCTTCAGTTGCTATAATAAACTCTACTTCAGTTGTTGAGAGTACAACACATTTTTATAATCTTGATTGCCATGACACAGCTCCCTTTGCAAATGAAATCAAGTATCCTGTTGTACACTTTTGTAAGTCGACATCACCAATGTTGGGAATTTAACGATCCAAAAACGGATCTAGCAGCGGAATACAAATTATTATTTTTATTTTAAAACCTAATTCCAAGGCTGATCCATGCGATTCAATTAAATCAATAAGGGATTGCAATATACCTTTTATGAAGCTTTCGAATTTCTGATCAATAGGTGTTGCAAATACGAACACCCTCTACTATCCACTCAAAAGAATTTCTAATCGGATCTCTATTCATGTGCTAGCACGTTGGAACAATTTCGAATTTTTGGAATTTTTCACAAGAGGGTCTTTCACGTTTTAGTTACAAAATTTCTCTGTAATTCTAATGTGACGGCGAGCATTAGTTAAACCCTAGAAGTGACCATTACCTCTATTTATAAGATGTTGTGTCTATTGGTTAGCCACCCCAATCTTATTAGGGTTTTCTTCCATTAAACCGACATGTGTCATATAAAATAACAGTTTTACTTAATATTTATTTATTATTCTTAATCTGATTAAGAATAATATAAATTACATAATTCCTGATATGGTTATCTAAAATAACCCATGATCCGATCGATTCAGTCTTTGTGTGTGACCATGTAGGTTCATTTAATGTTAGCAGTAGCCCTAAACCACCTTTTAGGCCTAAAAGACATAATTAGTCTCTAGCAAGACATTATATCTACCCAAATTATGTAAAGATTGGTGATCCGACTCTACCTATTAACAGTAAATTATTTAGTCTTTTGTTACATGATATCTTATAATTAAACATAAGATGTGGATCAATACACTATTATATTGTTCAATTATATATTTCTTGAATTCAAAGTATGACTGACTTAAATGAACGATATTGATAACTCCTTATCAATTCATTCAAGCACGGCCATGCATTTCTCAGTCTTATTCACGAGAGACCCAAAAGATATCTCTCTTAAATTATTGAGAGAAACAAATTCCTTCATGAACACTCACATTCCTCTATATGACTTATTCCATGTCCAATTATAGTTTTATAATTATCTGATAAACGATAATGAAGAACAGAATCAAAACATGGAATGTACTATGTAGGAATCTATAGTGTCATCAGGTCAAAGGACTAAAATAACACTACAATGAGAAATACTTATTATATTGATCAATACAGTATTCTCATATTTGGTCATTCCAATACAATGTACTATTACATGTATCCATGTGCTGAATCGATATCTCATATCCATGATCAGTAAAACATGATCGTCATTCAGCTAACATAGTAGTCTTAATTCATTAGTATTCCTTATAATGAACGACTAGGGATGATTTAGAATAAAGTTATTTCTTGCCTTATGATTTTACTATTAAAGTTGCATATTTTAATAACATAAGGAATAACGAATTTATTCAAGGAATAATTTTCATCAAAGCATAAAGGCCAATAACAATTTTAATAAAGAAAATGACTTGTATTATAAAATAATAAACATTCAAATGACATAGAATCCATATGGTCTAGGACACATCACTAGAAATCTCCCACTTGCACTAGGCTTAGCTGAAAATAAGTCTAATGCCTAATGCTCTAGTATGACCATCATGCTTGGATTGGGGAAGAGGCTTAGTTAATGGATAAGCTACATTATCATTTGTATGTACTCTGCATATCTTAACATATCCTCTATCAATGATCTCTCGAATTAGATGATAATGTCTGAGTATATGTTTAGATCTTTGGTGTGATCTTGGTTCCTTAGCTTATGCAATGGCCTCATCGTTGTCACAATAGAGGTCCACTGTATCTAAAATGCTAGGAACAACTCCTAAAGAAGTAATGAACTTCTTGATCCAAATTGTTTCCTTAGTTGTATTCGATGCCACTATATACTCTGACTCTATGGTAGAATCCACAACTATGTCCTGTTTGGAACTCTTCCAGCTTATAGCACCTCCATTCAAACAAAATACATAACCAGATTGTGATCCAAAATCGTCTAAATCATATTAGAAACTAGCATCTGTGTAACCATTTACCACAAGATCAGTTTCCTATCCTCCATATGTCAAAACGACATCCTTAGTCCTTCTCAAGTACTTTAGAATGTTTTTGTTTGCTATCCAATGATTCTCATCTGGATCTGACTGGTACCTACTAGTGATGCTTAATGCATAAGCGATATCTGGTCAACTATATAAAATGGCATACATAATGGAACCAATAGCAAAAGTATATGGAATCCCACTCATGCGTTCTCGTTCCTCCTTTGAAGCAGGACATTGAGTCTTACTCAATTTAATTATAGTGGCATTGCAAGAAATCCTCTCTTGGAATTTTCCATACTAAATCTTTTTAGTATTTTGTCAATGTATGCACTCTAACTTAGATTAATGGTCCTTGTAGATCTTCTCTATAGATCTTGATGCCTAAAATATAGGCAGCTTCACCTTAAGTCTTTATTGAAACAAATTTCCTAACAATGTGTTGACATTTTGTAATGTAGGAATATTGTTTCCAATGAGCAATATGCCGTCTACATAAAGCACCAATAAAATTGTTGTGCTTCTACTAACTTTCTTGTAAACACAAGGTTTATCTTCATTCTTAACGAAAACAAACTGTTTGATTGCTTCATCAAAACGAAGAATCTAACTCCGAGATGCTTTCTTCAGTCCATAAATGGATTTTTGAAGCTTACAAACCTTATGTGAATTCCCAGAACTATCAAAACCCTGAGGTTGTGTCATGTACACATCCTCAATGAGGTTTCCATTCAAATAGGCTATTTTGATATCCATTTGCCATATCTCGTAGTCATAATACATAGCTATAGCAAGAAGAATCCTAATAGACTTAAGCATGACTATAGGTGAAAAAGTTCCTTCATAGTTTATATCATGAGTTTGTTTAAAACCTTTTGCAACTAGTCGTGCTTTGTAGGTATGCACTTTGCCATCCATGTCAATTTTCTTCTTGAAAACCCATTTACATCCAATATTTTTAACACCATCCGGTGGATCAATCAAAGTCTAAACTTGATTATCATACATGGATCACATTTTTGATTTCATAGCTGCTAACCATTTCTTAGAGTCAGGGCCCTTTATTGCTTCTTGGTAAGATGTAAGCTCATCTTGATCAATGAGGATTAAATCATGATTGTTAGTGATGAGAAATCCATATCTCTTAGGCTCATGATGAATCTTACCAGGCCTACATGGGCCTTTAGCTAGTGGTTCAAGCTCAGCAACTATTTATGAGTCTGATTAAAAATCCATCATGGGTGCTGTGTCAATTTGTAGATCTCGAACATCTTCAAGTTGTATTTTACTCCTACTGGTTTCTTTAGAGACAAATTCTTTTTCTAGAAAGTGACCATTACGAGCAACAAACACTTTGTTCTCATATCGGTTGTAAAAGTAATATCCTTTTGTTTCTTTTGGATATCCCATGAACAAGCATTTTATCATATTTGGGTGCCAATTTATCAGACACTTGATGTTTGACATATGCATCATAGCCCCATATCTTTAGAAAAGACAAACTGGGACATTTCCATCCCATAACCCATATGGTATCTATTCAACCAATTTTGATGAAACCCTCTTCAATATAAACGCAATAGTTTGTAAGGCATATCCCTAGAAGGATATTGGAAGATCTGTCTTACTCATCATTAATCGAACCATATCCAATAAAGTTCGATTTCTCCATTTAGAAACACCATTCCATTGTGGGGTTCCTGAAGGAGTTAACTATGAGATTATCCTACGGTCCCTCTAATAGTCAGAAAAATCTTAGCTTAAATATTCAACACCTCGATTTAATCGAAGTGTTTTAATGTTTTTACTAAGTTGATTTTGTATTTCATTTTTGAATATTTTGAACTTTTCAAAAGATTTAGATTTATGCTTCATTAGGTACACATATCTATACGTACTAAAGTCATTAGTAAAAGTAATGAAATACAAATAACCTGCTCTAGTAGGTGAACTCGATGGTCCACATACGTCTGTATGTATGAAGCCCAGCAAGTTAGCAACTCTCTCACTTTGTCTAGTAAAAGATCCTTCGTCATCTTACCCATCAAACAAGATTTGCATGATTCCTATGATTCAAAATCAAATGAATCTAAAATCCTATCTTGATGAAGCTTTGATTTGTGTTTCTTGTTAATGTGTCCTAAATGATAATGCCAGAAGTAAGTCATATTCAAATTATTAGATCTGAATCTTTTGGTATTTATATTATAAATGGACTTATTATTAGATTCATCACATCAAAGTTTAGAACATAGGGACCATTCATTAAATGAGCAAAACCATAAAAGATGTCTCCATGATAGATGGAGATTGCATTATTCTCAATAAGAAATCTAAAACCATCCTTTGTCCAAACATGAAATTGAAATGATATTACTGCTCATAGCAGGCACATAGTAACAGTTACTTAAAATTAAAATAAGTCTAGAAGGCAAAGTTAATTCAAAATTTCCTACAACTAGTGCAACAACTCTTACTCCATTTGCCACGCATAGGTCCACTGTACCTTTAGCCAACTTTCTACTTTGCTTTAGATCCTGCACATTTATACAAATATGAGATCCACATCCAGTATCTAATACCCATGATGTAGAAGTAAATAGATTGACTTGTATGACATAAATACCTTAAGTAGTAGTCTCATTTCCCTTCTTCTTTTTCAGATCCTCTAAGTATAGCTTGCAATTCCTCTTCCATTGACTTGGTTCATTGCAAAAAAAGCAAACCCCTTCCTTGGGCGGTTTGGCCTTAGGTTGGGGTTTGAGCCTTTTAGCTTTAGTCTAACCTTTTGCTTTGCCCTTGCCCTTGCCATTGTCTTTTCTGTTTTTGCCCTATCCCTTTTGAACCAACAAAACATAATTATTTGTTTTAATATTTTGTTATGCATCCTTAAGCATCCCATGCAATTATAGACTTATCTATTTTGTGCATGTTATAATTCATCACAAATTGATCATAGCCAAGAGGTAAAGATCCTATGATCATATTCGTAGCCAACTCTCTAGCAATTGGAGAACCAAGCTTCTCAAATCTATCAATATAGCTCTTCATCTTGAGTACATGTGCACTCTTGGAGCTACTTGGAGCCATTTTACAATAATTTAATTCTCGTATGACTACAAACCTCTCATGCCTTGCTTGCTCTTGGAACATTTCTTTGAGGCATGCGATCATATTGTACGCCTCCATGTCTTCCATTTGCCTCTGAAGCTCAAGATCCATGGTAGCAAGCATTACGCAAGTGACATCCAAATAGTCTTCTTTATGCTTGGTATAAGCATTCTTTTCAGCTGTTGGAGCATCAGTAGCAGGTTCATCAGGGATTAGTTCATCAATCACATATAACTTCTTTTCATGCTTAAGAACAATTCTTAAGTTACAGTGCCAATCAAGGAAGTTTGTGGTATTCAGTTTATCTTTTTCAAGAATCGATTGCAAGGTTGTGCTATTTGTTACCATGATCTACATACAGAGATATACAAAGTTAATTATCTTTATAGAAGTCATTTTACATGCTTCCACTATTTTATCAAATTAATAACCCTCAAATATTAATTTGGAAACCATTTTTTAAAACAAAGTTTAGTAGTGGAATAAGATCCATATTTCACCAAATATTGAGCAGTTGTGGCATGACACTCCAAATCTAGTTATTTAGGTAGGAAAGGCTTTCCAATTACATCAGATGTCCCAACCTACTAATCTCATTCAATGCCATAGGCCCAAAATCATTTTGATAGCCTACTTAAGTCTAACCATTACGACATGTGGATAACACTATTATTCACCCCATCTAACTAGGATAGTCTATTGCACCCTGCTTTGGCAGAACCTATAATTTAACGATCTAAGCCTTGACAAGTGTTGAACCATGGAAGGTATTTTATAACTTAATATTATGTGAGGAATTTTAAAAGGTGATATTTCATATTGCTTTCACATTATAAAGTATGTAAGATTGTGAATATGATATCACATACATTTACATATATCATCATATATATAACATGCTTACATAGAAAATAAAACTATGTCATAGCATAGCCCTTAATCTATATTGATCTTCATAAGCCAATATGAAGATCCATGGTCAAAACCTAAGATGAAGATCCATCAGCATGGATCTGTGTTGATAAATTCCTTGTATCTTCATGATGGTCCTCACTCTTCCATCTCCATGTATTAAGAAAAGTCTTCATGATGAAATCTTCATGTCTTCATTACAATAATGAAAAGATACAAAGAGATTCCTACTACTATTTAGCATACAATAAATTACAACAAAACAAAACAATACGCAGGCCGTATTTATAAAATTACAACCCATTTAAAAGAAAAGAAATAAAATCCTAACAATTACATAGGTCTTAGGGCCATGTTATATACCATACATGAAACATAAGTACACATAGAAGTCATACACATAACTCATAATACTTCAAAAGCATGTTTTATGTTAAGAATTATTAGATAGTGCTTATCGATTTAAAGGGCACACTTTTGAAGGGGTCAAGAGGACAGAGTTCTCTTATGACAGTCCTGCTAAGCAGTTAGTAGGCGGAGGTCAAGGGGATAGCGTCCCTGAAACCTAAACGAAAATTTTAATCTGGGGAAGGAAAATCCTTTGAAAAATTGAAACTCCTTTTTGAAACCCTTTGAAAAATTGTTTTCTGAAACTTCCATCAAAGGCCTTAATAATTCGTAAAAACGATCAAATATGTGTTTCACACAAAACATATTCGTGCAAACCTTAAATTTGGATTTAAAATTCGTTGAAAAATCAAATTTTCAACTTGGATTTCAAAACGTACAAACCCTTCCTTTTAATAAAACAATTTTCGGCACAATTGATAACCACAATTAACTGTAGAAAAATTCGTTTGTTTCAAAAACATTGATTTACTATGCAGATGATGACTGCAGTTCGTGTCACACGTGATCTCAAGGATTTCTGAATAAAATTGCAAAATCTGATTCGGCAGCATAAAAAAATTTTAGACCCCGAAAAAAGACGCCACAAACAGATCTTTTTTTTTTTTATATAAATCATGCTGTTCACATCGGAAAATCGAACCCCAAAGCAGACACTATAGTGTGGACATCCGACATTCCAATAAATAGTGGACATTCGTAATTCCATTTAGACGCATCATAGATTCCAGGAGCGCGTAGACATCCAATCTAAGCCGTAAATATTATCACATAAACTGCAGTTTAAAGGAAAAATAAAAGACGTCCATGGCGAACAGACCTGATCGAATTCCAGCTGATTATTTTAAACACATGTTCGTTCATAAAAAAAAAAAAAAAAAAAAAAAAAAAAAAAGATCGTTAACAATTAGAACATCCGAAACATGCATTAAACGATATTAAATCATGAAGAACATGTTCATATGTATCACATATACATGAAAACTAATAATAGATTTAATTAAAAACGCAACTGGCTCTGATACCACTGTTGGAATTTAACGAACCAAAAACAGATCTGGCAGCGGAATACAAATTATTATTTTTATTTTAAAACTTAAATTCCAAGGTAGATCCATGCAATTCAATTAAATCAAGAAGGGATTGCAATAAACGTTTTATGAAGCTTTCAAATTTCGGATCAATAGATGCCGCAAACATGAACACTCTCTACTGTATCAACGCCAATGAATTTCTAATTGGATCTTTATTCGTGTGCTAGCATGTTGGAATAATTCCAAATTTTTGGGAATTCCTCGCAAGAGGGTCTCTTACGTTTTAGTTACAGAATTTCTTTGTAATTCTAATGTGACGACGAGCATTAGTTAAACCCTAGATGTAACCATTACCTTCTATTTATAAGATGTTGTGTCTCTTGGTTACCTACCCTAATCTTATTAGAGTTTTATTCCATTAAACCAATATGTGTCTTATAAAATAATAATTTTGTTTAATAATTATTTATTATTCTTAATCTGATTCAGAATAATATATAATTATATAATTCTAGATATGGTTGTCTAAAGTAACCCATGATCCGATTGATTTATTCATTGTGTGTGACAATGTAGGTTCATTTAATGTTAGCAGTAGGCCTAAACCACCTTTTAGGCCTACAAAACATAATTGGTCTCTACCAAGACATTATGCCTACTCAAATTACGTAAAGACCGGTGATCCGACTTTACCTATTAACAATTAGTTATTTAGTCCTTTTGTTACATGATATCTTATAATTAAACATAAGATGTGGTTCAATACACTCTTATATTGTTTAATTATATATTTCTTGAATCGATTGTATGACTAACTTAAACAAACGATATTGATAACTCCTTATCAATTAATTCGAGCACGACCATATATTTCTCAGTCTTACTCATTAAGAGTCCCAAAATATATCTCCCTCAAATTATTGAGAGGAACAAATTCCTTCATGAACACTCACATTCCTCTACATGACTTATTTCATATCCAATTACAATCTTATAATTATTCGATAAAAGATAATGAAGAACATAATCAAAACATGAAACGTGCTATGTATGAATCTATGGTGTCATTAGGTCAAAGGACTAAAATAACACCACAATGAGAAATACTTATTACATTAATCCATATAGCATTCTGATATTTGGTCATTCTAATGCAATGTACTCTTATATGTATTCATATGCTGAATCGATATCTCATATCCATGATCAATAAAACATAATCATCATTCAACCAACATAGTAGTCTTAATTCATTAGTATTTCATATAATGAACGACTAGAGATGATTTAAAATAAAGTTATTTCTTGCCTTATGGTTTTATTATTAAAGTCACATACTTTAATAACATAAGAATTAACGAATTTATTCAAGGAATAATTTTCATCAAAGCATAAATGTCAATAACAACTTTGATAAAGAAAATGACTTGTATTATAAAATAATAAACATTCAAATGATATAGAATCCATATGGTAGAGGGCACATCACTAGCAACCAACCATATCTACATTTATGTAACCAACCAACACAAGTTTTTCATCTCCAAAACATAAACACATTTTAGAGGTACAATGAAGATATCTAAGAATCCATTTCACTACAGTCCAATATTCCTTTGCAAGATTTGAAAGGAACCGGCTCACTACTCCAATTGAGTGAGCAACATTTGGCGGTGTACATACCATAGCATACATCAACGTTCTAACTGTTGAAGCATATGGAACCCTTTCCATTTCCTCTTTCTCTTTCTCAGTAGAAGAGCACTGCTTGGAACTTAGCCTAAAGTGATTAGCAAGAGGATAACTCACCGCTTTAGTTTTGTCCTTATTAAACCTTTTAAGTACTTTCTCAATGTACTTCTTCTGTGATAGCCATAATTTCTTGGCACCCCTATCTCTAGTTATCTTCATGCCAAGAATTTGTCTTGCTAGCCCTAACTCTTTCATAGCAAAAGACTTAGTCAACTGCTTCTTTAAGTGTGTTCATCTTGAAAATATTCTAGCCAACAATCAACATATCATCCATATAAGGTAATAGAATAATGAAAGCATCATTAGAAAATTTCTACACAAGTACACAGTGATCTGAAGTAGTCTTCTTGTAGCCTTACTCCTCCATAACCGACTCAAACTTCTTGTACCAATGTCTTGGTACCTGTTTCAAGCCGTATAGGTTTTTCTTCAATTTACAAACATAACCCTCTTTTCCTTTAACAACAAATCCTCTGGTTGCTCCATATATATCTCTTCCTCCAAATCATCATGAAGGAAGATAGTCTTCACATCCATCTACTTGATCTCTAAATCGAGACTTGCTACTAACCCTAGCACTATTCAAACGGATGTTATTTTCACCACTGGTGAAACTATCTAATCAAAGTCAATCCTTTTCCTTTGGCTGAATCCCTTGACAACTAATCTGGCTTTGAATCATGATTAGGGACTGTGTTCTTTGTACTTTATCCTAAACATCCACTTATTTTTCAAAGCCCTCTTACCTTTTGTTAACTTCACCAGCTCAAAAGTTTTATTCTTATGCAAGGATCCTATTGCATCTTACATAACCTCAATCCACTTCTTTTTGTGTTCATCATCCATTGCTTCTTCAAAATCTTTTGGTTTTCTCCCGTTAGTTAATAACACATACTGATTTGTAGGATATCTAGAAGAGGGTTGTCTAACTCTAATGGATTTCCTTAATTCTGGAGAACCCATTAGAGCTGGTGGTTGATCACAAACACCATCATCATCGGAATCATTTGATGAAAACTCAAGGGAAGCATCTGCATCACCTATCTTAGGCTGGTCTTCTTATATTTCATCTCTAACCTCTCTTAGCACCATTATTGGAGGCATCATTTTTAGGTCTATTGTGCTGCTACTAGACCTAGAACCATTCTTTTGAGCTTTCTTTATATCCTTGATGGTCTCATCTTCAATGAACACTACATCACAACTTCTTATAAGCTTCTTTTAAATTGTATCATAAGTCCTATAGCCAAACTGATCTTGACCATAGCCAATAAACACACATTGTTGTGTCTTAACATCAAGCTTTGACCTCTCATCCTTTGGAACATGCACAAAGGCTTTATAACCAGACACCCGCAAATAAGGAAATATCCTTTCCTGTCCATACCCTATAGGGAGTATCTAACTATAGAAGGACATATGGTGAAAGGTTCAATTAATATATAAACTGCTGTAAATATAGCCTCACCTTAGATTATCTTTGGTAACTTTGCATGTGAGAGTAGACATCTGACTCTCTCCATCAAAGTCCTATTCATCCTCTCAGCTAAGCCATTTAACTATGGTGTCTTTGGAGGTGTTGTTTGATGCCGAATACCATGCTTTTTATAGTAAGTATGAAATGGTCCAATGTACTCTATACCATTGTCTGTTCGGATGCACTTCAATTTCTTGTTGGTTTGTCTCTCAACTAGAGGCAAAAAATTGCTTAAAAGCATCTAACACTTTATCTTTGGACTTCAAAAGGTACACCTATGTCTTTCTAGAATGATCATAAATGAAAATCACAAAATATTGAGTACCACCAAGAAACTTTGACATTAGTCCATATAAGTTTGAGTGTACTAAATCCAATACATTCTTCATTCTAGAAGGAGGGGAACTTTTGAAAGTAACCTTGTTTTGCTTTCCCATTAAACAATCAGCACACTTCTTCAAATAAACCTAATCCAATCTAAGTAACACATACTTCTTGGCCAAACGGGTCATACTTTTCTCACTCATATGATCGAGGCATTTGTGCCAAAACTCAATTGTACTATCATTCTTCACTGCATTCACAGCATCTTGGGAGAGCTTTGCTTTGGTAAAGTACAGTTTAGAGAATTGCTTCCCTTTAGCCACTACCAAAGAACCTTTGGTGAGCTTCCATTTACCATCATAGAAAGTATTGAAGAAACCTTCATCACCCAACATGCCTGTTGAAATCAGATTCAAACGCATATCTGGGATATGCCTGACATCCTTCAAGACCAATTGTGTACCATTCTCGGTCTCCAAAAAAATATCTCTTTTACCTATAATTTTAGAAAATTTCCCATTTCCCTTTCTTATCACACCAAAATTGTCTGGTGTGTAAGATAAGAAGGATATGCCTAAAATCCTTTAAGACCAACTGCATACCATTTTCAGTCTCCAAACAAACATCTCCTTTATTTGCAATTTTAGAAAAATTCTCATTTCCCATTCTTACCACACCAAAATTACCTGACATGTAAGATAAGAAGAATTCTCTTCAAAATGTAGCATGAATGGTAGCATCACTATCAATTACTCAACTTGTCTCATGGATTGCAAGATTGACCATATCATTATCATCATAGATAAGGTTGAACTCCTTGACAACATTCGCCTCTTCATCATCACTACTGTCATCTTTCATCTGTTCTTTCCCTTCGTTCTTCTTTTGATCCTGCTTAATTCTCGACAAAATTTCTTTTTATGCCCTTTTTTCTTGCAGTGATGGCATTCTACATTGGCATATTTATTTGATTTTCCTTTACTCATGTCCCTTAACCTTGGACCTCTAGACTGACTCTTCATCCTAGATTTTGCAACAAAGGCTTCTTCTTGTGATGAATAAAAGCCTTGTGTTCTTCATCTCATCTTTTCATTAAGACTCTATTCCATATTTACTGTACCATTTGGTGCAGAATTTGCAAGTGGAATCTTTAAATTCTCCCAAGACTCTAGTAAGGAGACTAGAATTAAAAGAGCGATTACCTCATCGTCAAAATCATTCAAATGATCTACCATTGATGAACCTTCTTGATATATTGTTGCTAGTTTTAGAAGCATACAACTCCTCCAACTTGTTCCATCATGTTCATGCATGAGTCTCATTATAAATGAGATTATACACATTGTCTTCAACAAACTGTTGGATAAAACCACAAACTTGCTCATGTTGAAACTCCTATTCCTCATCTGTCATATCTTCGGATTTAGTGGCACCAAACACCAACAAATGCATCTTTTTCACAAATAGAAGATCTTTCATCTTGCTTCTCCATCTCTAATAATTTGTGCCATTTAAAATTGATCATTTTGCTTGTCCTTGCCTCCATGATTCAAATGAATGAATAATAATCTAACTTATTTCCTGATGTAGAGGATCCACAATTTAGTGGCAACCACATAGCATACGATAAGTAGGTATATTCACTCAAGTAAAGCTCTTATACCAGTTGTTGGGATCGAGCGCAATGAAAATAGCAAAATACAAGGTGGATTACTGATAAATAAAATACGAACAAAACGACTAAAATAAAATAAATAGCACCAGAAAAATTTAATGTGGTTCATGCTTTATATAAGCTACGCTCATGGGACCAATTTCGACAATTTCTTTCACTATATAAATAGTAGGCATACAAGAGATATACTTTTTTAAAAAAAATATTCTAGATATATAATACAAATAATTAAGATAAATACAAAATAGTGACACACAAGTGTTTTCCAAATATCCTAAAATAACTTTACTATTTTATCTCTCACTGTGAACTATCACCCTTTCTAAATAATTTCCTTCAAAGCAAAACTTTTGCTTTGGCTTTCAAAACACACATCTACACTCACTTTGCCAATTCACGCTGGTCAAAGTCGATTAAAAATTCGATTGGAAATCTTCAAAGGCCAGCTTGCTAAATTTTAAAAACAACTTACTCTTCACATTTAATGAAGTTTGTTAAAACCAATTGAAGCTTCATGCAAATTCTTAAAAATTCTCATGAATTTTCTAGTAGCTATTTTACATAGCCACCTGGCTACATCGTTTTTTTTTTTTTTTCAACTTTATTTAATGAGTGGGCTCTCATGTAGAGGACCCACCGACATCTTTTTCTTATGAAATCATACGAAAACACGTCTATGGACAGCTGGAATTCGCAATCATAAAAGTCACGTTTTCCCATTATATTAGGCCTCACATAAGTACTCATTAGAATATCAAACACTTGAGGCTGCAGGTCCTAAAAGATTCAAAAAAAAAAAAAAAATCAAAGTTGCTGCCAACAGGAAAAAGAAAAAAAAAAAAAAAGCAATCATGCTGAATTGCACAGCAAGTAGTGTAGACGACTCGAATTTCGGCAAGCCCATGCCGGCAGTCGGCGTCTATATTGCAGCAGCTTCATTGCTGTGTGCTATAGGAATGGCGATAGATGCTGCTAAGGGTTTTAGGATGAAACAATACTGGATTCCAAGCAAGTACTTTTCACTGAATGCTGCTTCTATTACTGTTGTTGGGGTAGCTATCAAACTGTCGGTGGATTTAAATTCACCGATGCCTTCGAAAATCGACCAGCTCGCTAAACTCAGCACTTCTGCTTTCATATGTATCGTGCTTGCCAATGTCCCACCTTCTCTAGGAAAATTGGAGAATGGTGAGCTCCAAGCAAACACAATAGCTCTTTCTATTCTAGTAATCACTTCAATTGTAAATCTCTGCATCCAGCTTAACACTGGTGTCGTTCATGCATTCAAAGCTGCGCATATTGTCATGGTAGTGTTCATGAGCTTGATACTGCATGAGTGCATTGAAACAGCAGCATACCTTCCAGAACTCAAAATCTACTTAAACAACTGCTTCGAAAGAAAAGGTGGGTCTGGATTGATATTTGATTCTGGGGGGAAAATAGAAAAGCCCAAAGATCTGAAACTGGAAGCACATCTAGGAAATTTATCTAGGAGGGCTCAGTCCAATTGCCCCCAATTTGTGGTGGCCATGTCATTAAGTAGCTTTTCTGTCAGTATTCTTGGTTCAGTGTCTGCATCAACATTGTCTGTTATTCTTCTTGCATCCTTAATTCATAAAGACAAATTCATGGGCTTGAATACATGCAGTGGAGAATCTGATTATCAGTGGTCAGTTTTAGGGATTCTTATAGCTCAAACGGTTGCTGTAGTGGTGGGCTTGGTTGCTCCAGTTTGTAGACTTACTTGTTTTATCCGTGATTTAAAAGAGGTTCATAGGCTGCTGGGGAAATATGATGACACACGTGTTCTAAACTGGGATAGGCGTTCGTTGTCGAGGAAGAGTCCAATCTTTCTAGATATACAGGAGAGGCAACAGCGGCGTGCAGTTTATCTTATTAAATATGTGTGCCATCGATTTCTTTCTCTCTCTAAATCTTTTTGTAGGTGTGCTTTCACAAGTAAGATCTTCGTGGTTATTTTCCCCCGAGACGTTGGTCTAGCCCTTGAAAAGATGGAATGCACGTTGTCAAAATCTGATAAAATTTTGAAACCTACATCTTGTGTTACCGAGAGGCATATTGTTGCAGGAAAGAAGGGATCTCTACAAAATCTCATAAAATTTCTAAAAAGACCACCTTTCCCGTGATTTCGATGGAGTTGCTAGCCTTGAAAATGATGAGGTACTGTCCAATTCTAAAAAGTCCGGAAATTGTTGGTCACTTGCAGTGCTGACATTGACCAGTGTTGCAACTGCTCTTCCTAATGTACATTCCGCTTCTAAGGAGAGTTTAACGAGGAATGTGAACGAGGGCCTCGTGTATGTCAAACTGGTGGAAGACCATCTGAAAAGCGATGACCGTTTTGTGAATATGCGGGAAGCTGCAAATATTGTTTGGCTACGACTAAATCGTAAGCGCAGTTGGTTAACTGTAAATCTTCAAGAGCTTGCTCAAGTAAAAAAATGTCCAAAAGACGTCTTGGATTACTTTATCGAGCTTAGTGCTGATAAGGTTGATGCTCATCATGTGGCTGCTCAGATTAGTGTGTGCCTAAAACTAGACATGTCCTCTCATGAATATGAAGTCACAATGGGCTCAATGAACAGAGTATGTCGAACCGTGAAGGATCAGCGTGGCTGGAACATAGATAACAGCGATGAATTATTTAATAAACTGTCCACTACCATAGCTTATATTTTCGGAGCTTGCTTTACAAACTTAGAACAATCCATTTTGTCTATCTGCAAAATGTGCTCCATAGAGAAAAGGAGAGAGTCCGTACTTCACATGCTCAAACTTTACGGAGAAACTCAAGAAATAATGGAAATCCTGGCACAGAAAAGAAGAAACATTCCAGATGTCCGTTTCGATGATAGGGGATACTTTAATGGGTGTCGTAACCAACGATCTGGGCAACAGTCAACCGATGATATCGTGTAGATGGCTGGTGGAAGTTTATAGTCCAGATTGTTTCGTTTCAACTTAGCTTTATTATCGGCTGTATCTCTTTTATTTTGTTTAGATAAGTTTAGTACTACAGCTATTAGTTTTGGCAGGTAAGTGTAATGTGTAACCTTACTCTTTTTAGTACTACTTGGGTGATGAATGATGTTTGTTTATGTTCTTACATGGAAAAGCTAAACTATAGCAAGTAATACCAATAGCAATTGAGTCACGAAATATGACTTTTGAAGCGCATGAGTAACCAGTCAACAGAGTATGAAATCATTATTTTGAAAAGGAAAAATGAATTCTACTACAATAGTCTTAAACAATATAGCAGCAGCATTGCTTCGTACTACAGCAACGGCAATAAATGTTAACAGGGGTGTTTGCAGCACTTCCGGAATCATATGCAACAACGCAAGTATATTCCAGGTGACGCCTAGTATAGTTTAACATAGACTATGAGAATGGTTTATTTGGTTGCAATGGTGAAATTCTTAAACGCTAATTCATGAGCTACTTAATCAACAAAAGTTTAAAACAAATGTATAAAAAGGATCTGTATGATTTCCTCCATGCTTAGCCTGCTATGTGTATCAAGATTTTAGCAAAAGGTTTCCAAAAAATTGGTCTCATTCAAGCCGTTGTCCACTTACAACCTCGGATTTTTCTACACCTTATTGAAAATTAATGGAAGTTGCACTGAAAAAATAAGCAAAAACGGCTCTATCTGACTTTGAACGTTTTCTGCCTTTCTTCTATTTAAATCATCTTTCATTGACTCACGTGCTTTTTCTCTACTATTGTTATTTATTTCATCTTATGAGCCAGCACCACCCCCATTTCTCTTGCGTCTAATCAATCGCATTAAGTGGATTGGGGAACCAGGCTCCAGATAGCCCTTGATAGCTCTTGGGCCCTGAAGTTTCTCCATGAAAAATCCAAGCCGTCAGTTATTCACTGGGACTTCAACTGCAGCAATATTCTACTTCATCATAATTTCCATGCCATGGGTATTGAGGACCACAGGATATTTGGCTCGAGTGAGTGGCCTATTATTATCTCAAAACAATTAGATGGACCTGAGATTATTTAACTCTAACAGCTCCTTCCATTCTCATTATGATAAATAACAAAAGTGTCTTAAATAGATTTTACTGTAATACTCATTAAGCTATGGGATGCATCTTATATTTCTTTTTTATTTAATAAGGCACAGCCCGTGCTTTTAATTTTATCTTTTTAGCAGCCGGCAGGATAAAATAACATGATGTGATTAGATAATGTTTAGATGTGACATCTTGTTAATTTTTTTGTAAAATCTGCCCCTACAACTTTATATATATGTATATGAACATTAAAATGAATTATTACAATGTTTTATGAGGAAAAAAAAAAACATATGCAGAAAACACTCCCTTCAATTTTCTGCAGAAAGTAGTAAATTGTATAAGAGCTTCAACTTTTAAGGGGCTGTGAGTTTATAAGGTAGTGTTTGTGGGGTAAGAGTTCAATCTCTAAAGGAAAAAGACGATGACTTCCAGCATTTCACTAGGGATAGGTCCTCCAATGTTCTCGTGCGAGAATTATCTTGTTTGGGCAATCAAATGAAGGCGAATTTGAAGGCCTAAATAAAAACCGTGAAGATGATTTGGCAAAGAAGCCAAAAGTGCCTACTTGCCTATATTTAGTATTCAATTTCACCAGGATAATAGCATTTGAGACTCCAAAGGAGGAATGAGGAAAACTAAAGAATTAATTTGAAGGAAAGGAAAGAGTGAAAAGGGTAAAATTCTTAACTTTGAAATAAAAATATAAGATGCTTAGGATGAAGGAAAGAGAAACTGTAAAATATTATTCCTTTTAAGCTTATAGATACTGTCAATAAGATTAGGCTCCTTAGGGAAGATTTCAATGATATGAAGGTGGTGAAGAAAATACTTGTAACTCTGCTAATAAGTATAAAGCTAAAATTTTTGGCAATTGACTCTTGCGACTTGAATATACTTTTAGTTGCAGAACTTATTAGCAAACTACAAACTCAAGAACAAAATCAAACACAAGGGAAGAAGATGCAACTAAAGGCGCATTTGAAGTTGAATGTGCATTTCAAGCATGAGTTTTATATAGTTCTACCATACAATTTCAAAATTAATCCAAAAATGCCGTATTTATAAAACATATTCTGCATATAAGGAACATAAAACACATTAAGTGAGTGCATCCAAAAATTAACATTGAAAATGCACTCATTGAATGTGTTCGTATGTTCCTTTATTTATTTATTTTTTGATTGGATCAGTCACATTTAGTGATTTTTTTTAAATGAATGTGCATTCCAATCACATTCAGTGAATGCACCCTCGTCTTTCATATATTCCATTCGCATTCTCCACCTACCATTTACACACATACACACTTAAATTGCACTCCACTTATCTCTCCCATCCCAAAATAATCTTCATTTAATCTCCCCCATTTTCATCTAAATATTCTCCCCAGTTCATTTCGAAGAGCCCATAGCATCATCTATATGTAAAATTAAACTCAATGTCTTCTAATTTTGTGTATGTGTGTGTGTGTGTTTTTTTAATTTTTTACTTTATATGTTATGAAACCCTAATTTTGAAATTAGACTAGATTTGTATAGTAGTTGTTGTGCTTGCTACTTAATATTGATGTATTGCTGTAATGTTGTATTTTATGAGCATACCATGGTGATTTTGCAACCTTAGACGTGTTAGTATTTATACATGCATGACAAGTGTTTGATGAAATGTTTAAACTAGCAATTGCATAGCTTCTTTAAAGAACTAATAGTAAGTTGAAGATATGGAATGAATTGTATTATCTAGATGTGCAATTAACACCTATAATCTATCTAATCCCACTAGAAATGTATGAATAGGTGTGAATATAGTGGATTTTGTTCGCTTCATTGAGAATGGAAAATATGGCCTAGTGTATGACCATGCCCCAGTCAAAAAGGTGTGGACGAGAACCGATGCCGACTTTTCCCATTTCTTAAGGAAGATATGTGACAATGTTGCGGTAGATCCAAGTATGGGAGATGTGGGGTTGGGATAGACTCCCATCATGTGCTCCTCATGATGGTTCTTGCCAGTTAACCATTAGCATGTAGGTGTCAAATGCACTGAGATACCACGCATCATTCAACACACGTTTTCACCACATATTGCCTAGATTAAGATCATATGTCACCTTGATAGGTATGAACGACACGCTATGTTTTATTAATCACATTGTTAATTTATTAGTAACCCTTTCAATGGATGCATGTGGAATGGGAGCCATACCCCAAGGACTTGTTAGAAAGACTCCCATCATTTTGTACTATTGGGAAACATATATGGATAGCACGAGTCCCACTCAATTGCTTCGCCATCATTGAATGACACTTCCTAAACAGAGAGGCTCGCTAGTTTAGTGAGTTGCAACACATCCAGGCAGATGCCATATGCGGGGCAAGTCCGAATCCAATTAGCAACATCTTCACATGGCATATGTAGCTTTCTAGTAGGAGTGTCATGGATGTCTTGCCCTTATAAAGAAGGGTCCTTAGGTGGATCTAGAATATATGAGTTGGTATTGGCGAATCAAGCACAAATACATCTCCTATATAGGTTCATTGATTAGAAACTTGGTAATACATTCATTCCACTTTACATGTGTTTCCTATAGCATACATATTACATTGTTTTTTTTTTTTTTTTTTCAATTTTTTCAATCATTCAGATCGGTACCATGGGGATGATTAGTCGATGTCAAAATCTAGGTCGTGCATGTACTCTTGCAGATGAATCCATTGCTCTTGCTAAAGTAGAGAATGAGATCATGTTGTACCCAGCTGAACTAGGTCAACAAGAGGGAGAAGATTAGCTAAACTATGAGAAGGATGAAATAGAGATGAATTTTGAACAACGTAATCCAGGACGTCGATAATTAAATAGACCATGAGGTGGTTGTCAAAGCACCTGCTCTATACCAACCTACCAGCCAATGCCTACACTAGCATCATTTGAATGAGGCATTGTCGGTATGCCTTCGTGTAGCTCATACCCAAGTGATATTCTATTTACTTTGATAAGCGGTCCGAGTACATTTTTCACTTCATCATTCAGCCATGACCATTATGAGCCCATTGCAACTTCTCCAATACCTCACATATAGCAGCCACTCCATATAGCAGCTAAAGCATATATGGGAGAGGGGTAACCGGGCTTACACAACAATGGCCTCCAGCACAACATAGTCCAGTTGCCCTAGGGATTTCACTGAAGGTTCTAGCAAAGGGCATAGGCAAGAGGGTTATCAAGACAAAAGAAAGGGGAAGGAATCCACGCTAAGACAGTTTGGGAAGACCTTTGTAATAGGAAGAAGGGGGGAAGAAATTTTAGATTAGTTACGCTAGTTGCTCTTTTGGCTACTGTATTAGGCACAAATTTTGACTTATCTTATTTTTAAAGAAGCACTTGTTGATTATGATGTATGAATCTAGTTATTGATATTTAATTTTTAAATGCTAAAATTGATGTAGTAAATTTGCTCATTATTTCATTGAACTCATTATCTATCGACTGCTAGATGTTGGTTGAAGCTCATCGTGTATTGAGTTGTACAAGGTGATGGTGTATGTTCGTTATTAGTTACTAGTGCTGGCTATGACTTCTAGGTGGATATTGTTAAGTTAATGTGTTGTGTTTGTGTTTAGAGTACTTAGGGGCTTGAAAAAAATGAAGGACTGGGGTGCATTCACTGAATTCGCCTATTTAAGAAAAAATTTTAATTTTTTTTCTCTTGTTTATTTATGATTTAATATTTTTTATTAATTTAATTTTTTTATACTAATAAGACTCTAACACGTTCCCTCTAATGTATAGTAATTAATAATATTGACATTTTTTTATGAAACTCGAATAATCTATTTATCATAAAAGATAACACTTGCCAAGTTTTTGTAATTAATCAAAATATAATTAGAGTACTAATTAGAGTAGCAAACACTCCAGCTCCGGAAAGCTTCAACACACAGAAAAGTATAGAGAGAGTGGGAGGCCAAAAAAGAAAAAAGAAAAAGGAAAAACACCAGCAATCATGTTGAATTGCACATCAGGCAGTGTAAATGACTCGAATTTCAGCAAGCCGATGCCAATAATTGGCCTCTATATTGCAGCTGCTTCATTGCTGTGTGCTATAGGAATGGCAATAGATACTGCTGAAGCTTTTAGAAGCAAACAATATTGGATCCCAAGCAAGTACTTTTCAGTGAATGCTGCTTCTCTGACTGTTGTTGGAGTAGCCATCAAACTCTCAGTAGATCTAAATTCGCCAATGCCTTCGAAAATCGACCAGCTTGCGAAACTTAGCACTTCTTCTTTCATATGTACCGTGCTTGCCAATATCCTACCTTCTCTGGCAAAGCTGCAGAAAGGTGAGCTCCTAGCAAACACGATAGCTCTTTCTATTCTCGTAATCACTTCTGTTGTAAATCTCTGCATCCAGCTTAACACTGGTGTCATTCTTTCATTCAAAGCTGCGCATATTGTCATAATTGTTTTGATGTGCTTGATACTGCACGAGTGCATTGCCGCAGCAGCATACCTTCCGGCACTCAAAATATATTTAAATGATTGCTTCAAAAGAAAAAGAGGAGGGTATAATCAGAAATCTGATTTTTCGGGAAGAAATGAAACGTCCAAATATTTGGAAAAAAATCTCAGAAATTTCTCTATGTTGGCTCAGTCCAATTGCCCCCAATTCGTGATGGCCAGCTCAGTAAGAAGTTTTTCTGTCACTGTTCTTGGTTCGGTGTCCGCATCAACATTGTTTGTTATTCTTATTGCATCCGTAATTCATAAAGACAAATTCACGGGCTTGAATACATGCAGCGGTGAGTCTGATTATGAGTGGTCAGTGTTAGGGATTCTTGTCGCTCAAATTATTGCTGTAGTAGTGGGCTTAGTTGCCCCAATCTGTAGACTTGTTTGTTTTATCGCTGCTTCAAAACAGGGTACTCAGCTGAAGAGAATTTTTGGAAAAATAGGTGATGTGAAAGATGTTAGTAAGGAGGTGGAGCTTTCGATGCGGAGACTATATGAGACAAGAGAGAGTCCGGTCTTTCCACATATAGAGGATAGGCAACACCGTCCCGCAGTTTATCTTATTAAATGTGCTTGCCGTCGATTTCTTTCTCCATTTAATCTTTTTTGTAAGAGTGCTTTAACAAGTAAGATTTTTATGTCTATTATCCCCCAAGAAAGTGGCCTAGTAATACAGCAAATTGGTATCTTGCATCCTTTAGGTCAGGTTGGTGAGAGAGTATCGGCATGGTCAATGATGAAATTTAGCTCACGCGTTACCGAGGTTTATGTTAATGCAGGAGAAAGGGGATCCCCACAAAATCTCATAAAATTTCTAAAAGAGCACCTTTCCTCTGATCTCGGAGGAGTTGCTAGCTTTGGAAATGATAAGCTGTCACCCAATATTAAAAAGTCTGAAAATTGTTGGTCACTTGAAGTGATGACATTGACCAGTGTTGCAATCGCTCTTCCTGATATAGATGCCGCTTCTAAGGAGAGTTTAATGAGGAGTGTGAACGAGGGCCTCGTGTTTGTCAAACTGGTGGAAGATCATGTGAAAGGTGATGATGTTTACATGACAATCCGGGCAGCTGCAAGTACTGTTTGGTTAGGACTTGATCGTAAGCGCAGTTGGTTAGCTATAAATCTTCAAGAGCTTGCCCGTAATAGAAAAAGTCCAAGAGAAGTCTTGGATAGCTTTTCCAAGTTTATTAGTGAGTATGATGAGACAAGTAAACAGGACAGAGGAGATGCGAAAACTGCTAGATGCAAAAAGGCCAGGGATTCCATGCATAGAGTATGTCAAACCATGTTGCAGCAGCATAGCTGGATCGAGAATTCCAGCGATGTAGTATTTAAGATACTGTCCATTATCATAGCTGATGTTTTGGGAGCTTGCTTTACAAATTTAATACCGTGCATTGTTTCTATATGCAAAAGGTGCTCCATAGAGCAAAGGAGACTGACTGCACTTCGCATGCTCAAAGTTCATGGAGAAACCCAAGAAATACTGGAAATCCTGCAAGAGGAAGGACGAAATATTCCAGATATCCCTTACAATGAAAGGGGGCTCATTGATCAATGGCGTTTGCATCTCAAACGCCGCAGAGATTTCGTGTAGATGGATAGCGGAGGTTTCTAGTGCGCACTGTTTAAAGTTTCAACTTAGCTTTCTCGGTTGGTATCTTTTCTTTTTCAATTTGTTTAGTTAAGTTTATTACTACAACCAATAGTTTTGGCCTGTATGTGTAACCATACTCTTTTTTACTCTTATTTGGGTGATCAGTTGTGTTTGTTTATGTTCTTAAATGGAGAAGCTTAAGTTTAGCAAGTAATAACAATAGCAATTGAGTCACGAAATTTCACCAAAGTGTGAAATCATTATTTTGAAAAAGGAGGAAAAAAAAAAAGAAATCAATTCTACTACAATTAGTCTTAAACAATATAGCAGCAGCATTGCTTTGTACTACGGCAACAGTAATAAATGTTATGCTACCAAAGGTGTTTGCCAGCACTTCCGCGATCATAGGCGATAACGCAAGTGGATATACCAGGTGGTGCCTGTTTTACTTTAACAAAAGCTATGGCTAGTTGTGTTGTGTTTTGTTTGGTCAAAATATAGTTAAGTTTGCAATGGTGAAAATTCTTAAAAGGCTAATTCAATGAGCTACTTAGCCAAAAAAAAGCGTTAAAACAAGTCTCATTCATTGCCTTTCTTCTATTCAAATCATCTTTCATTCACTTACGTGTTTCTCCTCTACTTTTCATCTTGTAAGCCAGCACCACCTCCACTTGTCTCGCGTCCACGCAAGTAGATTGGACTGGGGAATCAGACTCCAAATAGCCCTTGATCGTGTAAGGGCCCTGTAATTTCTCCATGAAAAATCCGAGCCGTTAGTCGTTCACGGCGTCTTGAAGTGAAGCAATATTCTACTTGATCATAACTTCCATGCTAGGATGGGTCCGGATAATGGCCAAGTTTCGACACAAGTATTGAGGACCACAGATAATTTAGTTCTAGAGTGAGTGGCATATTAACCATCTCAAAACAGTTAGATGGACCTTGAATAGATTTTACTGTAATATTCATTAAGTTATGGGATGTATCTTAAATCTCCTTTATGATTAATAAGGCACAACCCATGCTTTTAATTTATCTTTTTAGCAGCGGATAGAGTAAAACAACATGATGGAATTAGATAACGTTTAGATGTGATCTTTTGATAATTTTTGTGTAAAATCTGGCCTTACAACTTTATATATATGTATATAATTATTGAAATGAATTATGACAATGTTTTATGAGAAAAACATATGCAGAAACATTCCCTTTAATTTTCTGCAGAAACTGGCAAATTGTATGAAAGCTTTAAATTTTAAGGGCACTTGAGTTTATAAGGCAGTTTTTGTAAAGTTAGTGTAAAGTTAGAGTTCAAACACAAAGAAAAAAGGATGATGATTTCTAACAAATTTCCTAAGGATGAGTCCTCCGATGTTCTTATGCAAGAATCATCATGTTTAGACAATAAAAATGAAGGCGTGTTCAAAGACCCAAGTAAGATTATAGGAGGAGGTGAAAAATGATGTTGATCCCCCAGCATTAAGAAATAATTCAACCTTGGCTCAAATAAAAAACATGAACACTATTTGGAAAAGAAGCCAAAAGCACTTGCTTGCCTATATTTAGGGTCTGTTTGTTTGGCTTTTTCTGACAGATACAGACACTTTTTTCAAATATTTTTCTAACAAATTATTTATCAAGAAATAGATATAGATAAAAAGAAAAAAAAGTTGGCAGTTCTCATCAAAAGATCAAATAGATCAAATATAAATAAAATATAGATATAAATCGGACATATTCGATTCAATATCATCAGGATCATAGCAGCTGAGACTCCAAAGGAGGTATGGGAGAAATTAAAGAATGATTTCAAGCAAATAAAGTAGTGTTTGTAAGGTGAGAGTTCAAACACTAAGAAAAAGGGATGATGACTTCTCGCAAATTTCCTAAGGACGGGTCCTCCGATGTTTTTATGCAAGAATCATCATGTTTGGGCTATCAAAATGAAGGTGTGTTTGAAGGCTAGAATAAGCATGCAGGATTAGGTGAAAAATGATGGTGATCCACTAGCATTAAGAAATAATTCAACCTTGGCTCAAATAAAAAACATGAAGACTATTTGGCAAAGAAGCCAAAAGCACTTACTTGCCTACATATGCAGCCTTATTTGATTCAATTTCACCAAGATAATAGCATCTAAGAATCCTTATTTGATGCATTTCGTCAAGATAATAGCATCTAAGACTCTAAAGGAGGTATGAGGAAAATTAAAGAATGATTTCTAGCAAGTAAGGTAGTGTTTGTAAGGTGGGAGTTCAAACAATAATAAAAATGGATGATGTCTTCTAGCAAATTTCCAAAGGTTGGGTCCTCTACTATTCTTATGCAAGAGTCATCATGTTTGGGCAATCAAAATGAAGGCATGTTTGAAGGCCTGAATAAGCTTATAGGATAAGATGAAAAATGATGTTAAGAAATAGTTCAACCTTGGCTCAAATAAAAAACACATAAACTATTTGACGAAAAAGCCAAAAGCAATTACTTGCCTATATTTAGCATTATTCGATTCAATTTCACCAGGATAATAGCATTTGAGACTCCAAAGGAGGTATGGGGAAAATTAGAAGAATGAATTAAAAGGTAGTGAAAGAGTGAAAATGATAAAACTCTTAACTTTGAAATAAAAGTTTAAGCTACCAAGGATAAAGGAAGGAGAAACAGTAAAAGAGTATTCCTTTTAAGCTTATATATACTACCAATAAGATCAGGCTCCAAAGATTTTAGTGCTATGGATGTGGTGAAGAATATACTTATAAGTCTGCTAGTTAGTTGAGTTGAGAAGTATTGTGACTTAGAAATGCTCTCAGTTACAGAACTTATTGGCAAACTACAAACTCAAGTACTTATTATGCAATGTATATACATTAGTCACCTAACAGAAGAGAAATTCTTCATTAGTACTCAAGTGAATTGATCAGTGGCAAGCAAGTATTAATAAATCTCCAACATTAGTCACCCAACAAAAGAAAAATGCTTCATTAGTACTCAGTTAATTGATGAGTGGCAAGCTATTAATAAATTAGAGTGCAGATTCAGGTGCAACGCATATGGTCATCCAACATAAAATTACTCTTGTTAAGCACATTTAACCCTGAACTAATGTACTCGAGAAGTGACACAACACAAGCGTTTGCAACATAATTGTGCGAAAAGGCCTGTGAACTCATGGAATAGGCCGAGGAACGAAGAATTACGAGTAACTGTAGTATAGGAATAGAGATTGAAATCAACAACTTGAAAAATAGGTTTGCACGGAATAATTCATTATGTCATTGACATGTTCTTTTATATACATAGATTTAAGGAAATTAAATCATTGATTTAATGAAAGAATAATTCCTAGTCAAAACTTTCATAAAATACATAGATTTGCACCTAAATAGCTATGTTATAGCTAATATACAATTACAGCAAATGTTTTTTCTCGATTTTCCAACACTCCCCCTCAAGCTGGTTTGAAGATATCTCCCATAGCCAGCTTGCCAACTAGAAAATCGATCTGTCTTGTGTGTAGTCCCTTGGTAAAGATATCAGCCATTTATTCTCCAAAAGGAATGTGTTCCATGTGAACTAGTCCATTATCAATCTTCTCCTTGATAAATGCTTGTCAAGCTCGACATGTTTTATGTGATCATGAAAGAATGGATTGTATGCTATTGAGATTGCTGCCTTGTTGTCATAGTAACAACTTCATAGGAGATGAATCTATCACTTTTAACTCTTCCAATAACCTCTTAATCCACATGATCTCACACATACCTTGGGCTACAGCTCTAAATTTAGCCTCAGTGCTACTTTTAGTAATCATTTTTTTTTTTTTTTACTTCTCCATGTAACCAAGTTACCACCTACAAATGATCAATATCCAAAAGTGGATCTTCAGTCTGCTATGCTCCTAGCCCAATTTGCGTCTGTGTAAGTTTCAATCTGCAAGTGCCTCATGACTTAAACAAAAGTCCTTTGCCTGGCGTTCCCTTTAGATACCTTAAAATTTTGTAGATGGCTTCAAAGTGTGCCATTCCTATAGCATGCATAAACTAGCTGACCATACTAATAGAGAAGGATATATCTAGGCATGTATAGGTTAGATAAATCAATCTCCCCACTAGTCTCTGATAACTCTCCCTATTCTTTACATTCTTAGCTTCTGCAGGTTGCAATTTCACATTAGGTTCTATAGGGGGTTCAGCAAGTTTACACCCAAGCATACCTGTCTCGTTCAGCAAGTCAAGAACATACTTCCTCTGATTTACAAAAATGCCTTTTCTACACCTAGCAAATTCCATTCCGAGAAAGTATTACAATGCCCTAAGGTCTTTAATCTCAAACTCTTTGGCTAGTTTCTTTTTCAACTTTTCTAGCTCATCACAGTCATTCCCTGTTAACACTATGCCATCTACGTATACTATCAAGATAGCTATTTTACTATCATTGGAATGCCTATAAAACATTATATGATCAGCTTGACTTTGAACATATCCATAGCGCTTTATCACCTTGCTAAAGCACTCAAACCAAGCTTTCAGTAACTATTTAAGTCTTTACAAGGACTTCTTCAATCTGCACACTTTGCCATTTCCATACCTTTCTTTAAGATCTGGTGGGGGACTAATGGATACCTCTTCCTCAAAGTCTCCATTAAGGAAAGAAATTTTAATGTCCAATTGGTGTAAGGGCCAATTAGAGTTAATAGCAAAAGACAACAAGATCTTAATTGAGTTTATTGTAGCTACCGGAGTAAAGGTTTCTTAATAGTCTATCCTATAGGTTTGAGTAAGACCTTTTGCAACAAGACAGGCTTTGTATCTCTCAACACTCTCGTCTACTTTACTCTTGAGAGTGAATACTCATTTGCATCCCGCCGCCTTTTTTCCCTTCAGTAATTCTACAATCTCTCAAGCATCATCCTTCTTCACAACATTTATCTCTTCAAACATAAGCAACCTCCAACTTGGGTCATCAAGTGCTTCCTGAATATTTCTAGGCATAACAAGCTTTGAAATGTCTATAGTGAATGCTCTATGACTATCAGAAAGGTTTTGATAGGAAATATATTTGCCAATAGGATGTTTGGTACAAGTTCAGGTTCCCTTTCTAAGGGCAATGGGAAGATCAAATCAAGGTTTTGTTTCAATATAATAAGGGTTGGTTCCAAACCAGGTTTAGGTACAGAGTTCTCTTCCTTAGAATCTAATCGTAATAATAAGTTTAAGTAAAAATAGGAGAGGAAGAGGAGAGGAAGAGGAAGGAGCAGAAGAAGGATTACTTGAAGCATTTGGATTATCATTACTTAGGGCTTCTAGTCAACCATGTGATGGGATAATGGCCTTGTTTCTACCACCTCTAAGGATACCTCTCCGAGAATAAACCACAGGATCAGGATTGTTTCTATTTTTTTTTTTATTCGTAGTATTTCTTTTTCCATCATATCAATTTCATATTTGATTTCTTTAGGCCTAGTTTACGAGGTTTCTTTTTTAAAACAAGTATCAAGAAGTGCGCTAGGTAAGGGTTCAACAATTTCCTAGAAATTTGGTTCAACTATCTTCTCCCCATGAAGCAAATTTTTGGCAAATTATGGTGTATTTTCCATGAAAGAAACATCCATAGAGACTAAAAAAACGTTTTTTAAGGGGATTGGAGCATTTGTAACCCTTTTTATTAGGTGCATATCCTATAAAAACATATTTTTTAACTCTTGGATCTAATTTAGACCTTAGCCTTTTGGAGTGTGTAAATACGTTGTGCAAAAAAATATTTTTAAGGGTAAATCAGAACTGATTGTAGATTATGGGAATACCATTTTTAAGCAATCCAATAGGGTAATAAATTGTAAAACTTTGGTAGGCATCCTATTGATTAGATACAAAGCTGTCAGTACAGCATCACCCCATAGATACTTTGGAACATTCATATAAAACATTATGGCTCTAGTTACTTCTAACAAGTGCTTTTCTTACGTTCAACAATGCCATTTTGTTCAGGTGTGTCAGAACAAGAGGACCATTGTAAAATTCCTTTTTCATTTAAAAAGGTTTCCAAAACTTTATTAAAATACTCTGTTCCATTATCAGATCTCAAAATATTGATTTTTGTTTAAAATTGAGTTTCAATCATCTTATAAAATTCTTTGAAAATCCATTATATGTCTCATTTTTCTCTCATTAACCAAATCCAAAAAAGACATGTATGATCATCAATAAAAGTCACAAACCATTTTTTTTTTTTTAGAAATTGTGGTTACTTTTGAAGGAACCTAAATGTTACTATGGAATAGAAAAAATGGTCTTGATAGGATTTTGGAATATAAGATTTTCTTGAACTTTTTGCCATTAGACAACTCTCACATTCAAATGATAAAGGATCAATCCTTTTAAATAACACTGGAAATAAATATTTTAGATAAGAGAAGCTTAGATGGCCTAAACGATAATGCCAAACCATTATTTGATCACGAATAGATAAAGAACTAATACTACTCGCATTTTATTACTAAGAAATTTATCCTCGAAATAGTAGAGACCATTAATCGTCCTAGCACTGCCAATCGTCTTCTCCGAGCTCCGGTCCTAAAAAATGCAATAGGATCCATAAAAAATAACAAAACAATTATAATCTCTATATAGCTTGCTAATTGACAAGAGACTACAAGCAAGTTTAGAAACATAGAGAACAAATATAAGATCTATTCCCTCATAAATTTTTATAAGGCCTTTTCCTACAGTTGGTGAGAAATAACCATTTGTTATCCTAAATTTCTTGTTTTCAGAACATGGTAAATAAGTTTCAAAAAAATGTAAGAAATTGGTCATATAATTAGATGTTCCTGAATCTATTATCCATGAAGCAAATTTAAACTAACAAGATAAAGCATAGATTACCTATGTGTGCCACATAAACATTAGGAACATTGGAAACCATATTAGATTTTAGCAGTATAAGAAGATGCTCCATCTGCTCCTTGGTAAAAGGGTAGGTATCGACTCATTGGCAGTAGTCGTGGCTTGGTTGATTTATCTCTAGCTTTTCCTTTACAATATGCAGGTTTCCCATGAATTCCCCAATAGGTCTCACGGGTATCATGAGGCTTATTGAAAAAATCACACCAAACTTGCTACTTTTCATCATATTTGCATTGAAAAACAGGAGCCTTGCTTCTAGTCGTGGAGACCAAGGCAGAACCTTCAGCAATTCCAGTTCCCTTTTTGCCAAGCATCACATTCCTCTGACTCTCCTCTCTTCTGACCTTTGAAAAAACTTCACCAATTGAACGTAGGGGCTGTCTTCTAATAATTCTCCCCCTTACCTTACCAAACTTAACATTAAGTCCGGCCACAAACTTGAAAATGAGGCCTTCCTCTACAATCTTCTTGGGATGTTGAGCTTAGGAGATTTCCACTCATAGGTATCAAAGATGTTAAGATCTTACCAAATCCGCTTAAAGGAAATAAAATATTTTCTGACGTTGTCCTCCCCTTGTCGCATCTCTCCAAGTTTGAGCGTCAACTCAAAAATCTATGATTGTTTTTTGAGATCGGAATACATCTGATTTACATTCTCCCAAAGCTCTTATGTCATTGGATAGCACATATAATTAGAGTTAATATCTTCTTCCATTAAATTCACGAGCCATGTCATCACCATGGAATTCTCAACTCCTATGTAGTATAGGCCAGATCATCCACTGCAGAAGCCTTCTTTCACCAGTCAAATAGCCCATTTTTTTCATGCCCTTCAATATACATCCTAACTCACTGAGACCATCTCAGAAAATTGTCAACATTCAAACTAACTTTGAAGATTTCGACAAAATGAGATTCTAAGAAGGTACCACCAATTTTTGAAACATTCGTGCTGCTAGAATTGTCCAGAACATTATTGAAAACAGAGGAATCATCCGACATGGTTCTAAGGTGCAGGGATCAAAGGAAGGAAAAAGAAGGAATTCCGGCAAGATATTCTTTTGACTCTAATACGAACTTGAAAATAGGTTTACACGGAATAATTCCTTCTGTCATTGAGGTTGTTCTTTTATATATTTAGATCTAAGAAAATTAAATCACTGATTTAATGAAAGAATAATTCCTAATCAAAACTTTCCCAAAATACATAGATTTACATCTAAATAGCCATGTTACAGCTAATATACAATTACAGCAAATATTTTTCTTGATTTTCCAACACAACAATGCTAGAAGATCACCAACAAAAGGGGAGGGATTGATCACCGACGGAAGATGAGGGTTTGGAGACCTAGGAGCCCGATGCCCCCTCGCTCCCCCAGTTTTAAAAGTTTTCTAAAACTACACCAAGAAGTTTTTAGAGAGACACTTAAGTTTACATATAATACTTTTCCCTTTTATAAATTTTCATTAATCAACATCCTGGCAAATTCATCGGTCTACCGCTGTAAAGAGGAAAATCAAGACAAAGGCATTGGAAGATATGTTTCCGTCTCGGCATCACATCGCTCTGTAGCAAGGTGTCACGGTCCGAGAGTTGAGGACTTTATGGGGGTGTTTAGCTGGGGCATGTCGAGTTATGGGTGGCATCAGCAGAAGGTTTGTTCGTGGTGTGGGTTGTCTCTGAAGGCGGGTCTAGCCTCCCATGAACAAACTGGTCGGGAGTTGATGCCGCTCTCCTGATGAGGCCAAGGCAGGCCGAAACCAGTTCGTATAATTGAACCTCCCATCTGAAGGAGGGATCGTGGCAAAACCGAGATGGTGCTCCTTATGAGAATGTGGGGCTCGGAACTGACCTGGGAAGTCAAGGAAGAATAGGCTGGCTCACCATCCAGATTAACAACAAACGATACTTTGATGGATGGTTGAGCGCCGCACGGGAACTCTTTGAGGAGTGAAACTCCCGTCCCGTGTCAAATGGCATCAGAGCAGAAGTTCCCAGCTCCATCGGACCACTTAGATGCTACCCAGAGTTCTTGGTGAGTGGGTAATTCTTGTTGTGGATACGGTTCGTGTGAGCGAAGCTCAAGAGGAGCGACCACCAGAGAGAGGACATTGTTGCTAGAGGGTAGCTGTGTCGCGAGTCGTGGAGACAAGAATTTTCCCTTATCTTGTTGTCGATTCAACTCGTGTGGGCGAAGCTCAAAAGGAGCGACCACCAGAGTGAGGACATTGTTGCTAGAGGGCAGTTTTGTCGCGAGTTGGGGTTGAAGCAAGATCTTATGCTCAAACCTTACTGTTGGGCAACTCAACAAGAGGCGATCTCGGACAATGGATGAATGGGTGAGGGCGAGAGGAAGCCTATGGAAACCCGAAGTCCTGGTGAGATGATCTTGGGTGTATTGACAAATGGTGTGGAGAAGGGGTGAGCTTGAGAGTGGGTAGTGGCTGCAGCAAATTTGCCTCATGACGAGGACGTCATGAATTTAAGTGGAGGAGAATGTCACGGTCCGAGAGTTGAGGACTTTATGGGGGTGTTTAGCTGGGACATGTTGAGTTATGGGTGGCATCAGCAGAAAGTTTGTTCGTGGTGTGGGTTGTCTCTGAAGGCGGGTCTAGCCTCCCGTGAACAAATTGGTCGGGAGTTGATGCCGCTCTCCTGATGAGGCCAAGGCAGGCCGAAACCAGTTCGTATAGTTGAACCTCCCATCTGAAGGAGGGATCGTGGCAAAACCGAGATGGTGCTCCTTATGAGAATGTGGGGCTCGAAACTGACCTGGGAAGTCAAGGAAGAATAGGCTGGCTCACCATCCAGATTAACAACAAACGATGCTTTGATGGATGATTGAGCGCCGCACGGGAACTCTTTGAGGAGTGAAACTCCCGTCCCGTGTCACAAGGCATGAGACAGAAACCAGGTGGAAAAAGACAATTTCTTACAGACTTACCGAAAACTCTTGCTTCAGTCTGATTTTGATGAAAGTGCATCGCCACATAGGTTGCACCGGGATAACGTATAAACACAGTAAGATTTCCTTTTTCTTTTGATAATTAAGAGGCCAGTTTCTTCAGGCTCATTAATTCAATATTGCGATCAACAGCAGGATTAGAGAGGAAATTTGCATGATCACACTTACTTTCATAGAAGGAAGCTTAATAATTAGCAATGGATACATAAGATAAAGTGTCTTTTCTCCTTTCCATCTTAATAAAACTAGGATGAAATTGCCTGTATGCAGTTGTAGCTAAATATATGGTTCCTTTCTGCATGTCAGCTCCTTTCTACAAGAAAACCAAAGCCGGTAATGATGACGTCAGGCTATTCAGTCTCTAGTTAGTACTAAAGATAAATTACAAATCAATTAAACCTCTATAGTTACTAAGAAAATCAGCTGAACAGATTTGCTTGAAATTTTGAGGGACTAATGACATGTAATAATTATACAAAGAAAAGTCATGACCTTAGGCTTCCTACGCCATTGGCAACAAAAAGGCGGCTGTACTGCCGTCTTCATTTCTCCACTACAAATTAGCTTGCAAGTGTTCTAATGTAGAAATCTACATGCTCTTAGCAGGTTTTTTCCCCTTCATATCGTATACTTGCTTCTCCATCTTTCCCTTCTACTGCTTTACTCTTCTTTTTACCAATTTTATCGGCATATTTTGCAAATGCAGCAGAAAGTGCTGACTTCACAGTCACTTCAGGCTCTTTCTTCTGGCGCTTCCCCGTTTGTTCTGTGTCATTTACCCCTTCCTCAGGCTCACTCACAGAGACATTAGCATCTTCTTGGACAGAGGTCTCCGGTACAGTAGGAATGCTGGGAACTACACGCTTGAAGGGTTCATGGAAATCATACAAGCGCCTAACCTATACATATTAGGACTCGTAACAATGACTATATTTTTAATTCAAAAGCTTCCATGTCACACGTAATCAGCCATGATATATAACAACAGAAACAAGGACATATAGGCATGAGGATGAGAGAATACCTTGCGCTCTCCTATGCCAGGACAACGAGCTAAATCTTCCATGGAAGCATCCATGATATGGGAAAGTGACTGGATAATAGAAATGGTCAGTAGTAGAAAAGAATATTTGCATTAAAGACATTCGCTGGCAAGAGGCATACCCCAAAAGTTGAACCAAGGGTGACTACATCAGTCTTATTAATATGTCGAACTGTTGTTAAAGCATGTGTCAACTGCAGTAAAGAAAAAGTTCAAGTTAGCTCAACTTCTGCTATTACACAAGATGAACCGACCATTTCCCAAAGAAGACATGATCCAAATAATTGACTAAGTTAAATGACAAGAATATATATAACCAGATTACTTAGTAACTCTGAAAATGATACCCTTGACAAATAATCTGTATCCATTTGACCTTGAATAATATCTGCTGGCTTATTCTCATATACTTTTATTGTCTCCAAGTAGCGACCACATTCTTCCAAACTGAAATTAAAAAAAAAAAAAATGTCAAAAGGCATAGAGCTTGTCAAGCACCAATGGAATGCTGCTCATATGATTGGTCCTACTACATTTAAAAGTGGGGAAACTCTAAAGAAGCTACTTAGGCTAAGACTGGTCAGAATTAAACCAAACCTCCAAGCACACAATAAAGTACACTCATGAAGGAGAGCTGTTTTCGTAACTTCAAGTAATGGCTTGACTACATCCTCCTGAAACCAGCACAATGGCAATCTTCAGACTCCATTAACATTAAACCATCAAAATGGACAAAATGCTCAGCAGATTCTCAAAGCCGAATATGTCTTTACCAGATCAATGAACAAGATAGCTTACCACATCAACATGACATAGAACAACGCGAAGCTTGAAGTTCTTCTGCAGTTCCCTTATTCGATAATATAGATAATCTGGATGTAGCAGATGATAGCGAAGGCTAAAATGAAAGTTAAATGATGAGACTACTGCATCGAGGGATTTGTGGAGTTTCAAGCATAGTATAATTCAAGATGACTACAAGTTCCTACAATGATAACAACTTTTGTTTGAAATTCAACCAAAGCATCCAATTTCTAAAATCAAATAGCATCGTTATCAATCAATCTCTTTCAGTAATTATCCTTTGAATACACACAAGGGAAAAAGTCAGAACATAAAGTAAAGATAGTCAAGATGTATATTTGTATACAGTTTTTCAATATGGAGTCCGTTAGGCCTTGTGTTGCATTGCTCATGCTCACATTGAACCTATCTATCCTCTTTGTAAACATCATGTACATTTTCTAATATTCAAGATGATAAGAACTTCAAAAATTTTAAATGCAACATCTTTCTTCAACATGATTAACAAAAAAGAGAAAATATAGAAGTACCTTAAATAAAGAGCACATGAGTTTTGGCCAAGTAAATAGTCACAGATCACATCTGCAAAGGCCCATCTCACATTTCTAATGTGTTTGAGTAAGGGATTTCCCTTCTGCAAAGGGGAAAACATATCTTATGTTAATGACACAAAAAAGAAGATAACATTGTTAGGACTTCAAGTTCAGTTCAAAAGACTCAAATGAAAGCAAGTTTAAAATTCAACTCATTTCAGCAAGCCCAGCAATGAACTAAAAGGAAAAAACAAAAAAGCATAGCATGTCTTTTAAAATCATATCCACAGACAATAGGCGCAATATATATATATATATATATATATGATGTGGAATTAAAGAAGATCAGACTCAATATTTAAATCAATATCTTATACTATCCCCCAAATTTGTGCCCAATTACATAATTTGCACTAGATGTCAGGCTCTTGAACTAGAATAAAAATGTTAGCTTCATTTAAAATGACAAAAGACCACATAGTAGATTCTATCTATTCCATATACAGCAAAAACTTCTTAGACAGAAGAAACAGTTTTCATCTCATCATTATTCCATGGCATATAAGTAAAAACAAGTTCTTTTTGATTAATCAAAATTATGAACTTTGGAAAAATTAAGGGAAGGACAAGATCCTCCAACCAAATTCACTTATATTCTTGTAATAATCAGAGGATTGACCAAAAGAAGTTTTTGATACATCACTGTCTGAATGCATATTATCCAAACCGAGCACTAACTCAATCAGCATTACTCCTTTCACTTGACTAAACTTGCTTTTAAAAAAAAAGGTTAATTGAGCTTTTAATTCTACCACTTCCCTGTCTCAAATTAAAATAGCAGCTTGAAATCAAATCATACTGTTGATTATTGTATCTATATGATATAACAACAGACTCCCACCACAACCAAGACACAATATTTGAATATTTTAGTCCAAATTTATAAAATGACCTACATATTATAATTTCATTTGCTATGGATGCAAACACCCTTGAACAAATTGATGTGTAAACATTCAAAGAATCTCAACACCATTTTCTAACTATGGATCCTAAGTAAAACTTAATAAGAACAAAGACAGTTTTACATAATGCTGTTTCATTTCCAAAGTAAGCACGTAATTAAACTCAAATTCGAACATTCAGCATTACCTGTCTTGGGCTCACAAGTATTGCGTTACGACTCTGAGCATAAAATGAAGATGATGATGATGAGGATGGGCCAGCAGTTGTTGTACCACTCAAACTAAATACACCAAAAAAACCCACAAAACAAAATTTTTTATCATCACTGCTGATATACACAAGCCAAAATTAATCCTTTTTTCCTACAAAACATCAAAACCATACACTCATGCATGCCATCCAAAACTCTTAAGTTAAGAGTAATATCAAAAAAGGCTTCCTTTAACTAGTACTTGTCAAAGGTCTAAAAAGAAGCTTATAATACTCTCCAAAACTGATCACACACTTTGCAAAACAAAAAAAAAAAAAAAACCCGGCCACCCGTCAGCACAAAAAACATGCTTCTAATTACAACTTAATCAAATTCTTAACTTTATCAACATAGTTCAACAAACGTCTACAACTTTACAATATAAACTAACTAATTAAGCAAAATTTGAAAAAGGTCACGTATTTCAAAATTCAATCAAGTATACACAGAGCCAAAACTATCTTTTTCCTACAAAAAATCAAAAACCACACAAAACCACATGCCATCCTAATCGAACTCTGCGAATACGCACCAGCAGAAGTTCACTATGAACCCAATCAATGTAACATAAGAAAACATGCTTTTCGTCAACCAATTCAATTAATTCTACATAGACCCACAAAACTTCGGAACTTAACATCATAAACCAACGACTACTGCAAAAATTGAAAACATAAGTGCACGAATTGACGAAAAATTTCTACAATTAACCCATTAACAAATGTGTAGGCACAATCAAAATGCTTCAATTCACCAACTTTATCAACACAGTTCCACCACAGATCGCAACTTTACGCTGTAAGTTAACGGGGAAAAAAACGAAAAGATTTGGACCTCGGTACAAAGGGTGATGGTGGCGGTTGCTGTGAGCGCCGGCGGCGGTGGTGGTGGTGGAAGCGGCGGCTGGTAGAGGAGGTGGAGGAGGAGAGTAGAATTCGGAGGATTTCAGGAAAGAGAAAGCTTGAGAGAAAGAGGGAGAAGGAATAAAAAGAGAAGGAGGGGTCGATTTTGATTGGGAGGAGTCTATGACTTCGTGGTAAGATGGAATTTTTATTATCGTCTTCTTCGTGCTGTTGTCGTTGATGTTTTGGTTGTCTTGTGGGTTCTCCATTTTCTCATGGTTTTTCCGGTGACTGGTTTTGTTTCTTTCAGGTTATAATTACATTAACTGATGAATAGGATCAGACTTTGATGGATTTGGGAGAGTGTACTTTAGAATTGGGGATGCTTCCCGCCAGAACCGGAAAATCTTGAACCGGATGCAGACCGGATTTAACTGTTTGGGGCAGGTTTGGAAGTTGGATCTCTCTGCTTTGAGGTGAGCAAACGGCCTAACAGGCCAGGCTAGGCCGGCGTATTGAGCCATTAGTTAAACAGGTGGGGTCATTTGGCCTTTTTTAAACGGCTCAAAATTTTAGGTCTGAGCCAGCTGCTTTGACTTGTGGCTAAACGATTGGCCCACAAATCAAATGAAATTTTTTTTTTTGTTTTATGTCAGTTTACGTAAAAATTAGAATATTTATATATTGTAGGGTTTTATATATATTAAAGATTAATTCTGTTTCTATTTTAATTACTTATAAATAAAAACAAGTTTTTTAAATGCTTTATTAAATATCATATTACGTTTAAATTAATAAATATATACTTAAAAAAATGTTATAATGCTTATGATGCATGTATCAATTCTTTCTTCCATAATATATCATAAATAATCACTAATATGTTATTATATTATTCTTATTCTTAAACTTTTTATCTTTTATTTTTTTCTTTTTTTAATCTTGGCTTGCGGGCTAAACAAGCTGCGCCAATTTGGCCCTCATTTAAATAAGCCAAAAAAATTGGCAGTGTCTCGTTGTTTTGAGCTAGTAAACGAGTCAACCCGAGGACGAGGGTCGTATGCCCAACTTTAGCTGTGCTATGGTTTGTTTCCATTTTTTTTTTTTTTAGCCAAATGATGTGTTGTGGTCTAGTGTAGACTGTGTTGGTTTGTAGTTTCAGTTTCAAAACCGGTTCTAGCCAATCTTAACTCAGCTCTTGTGAAATCAAAAATCGACCCAATTGACTATTCCAATAGTAAGAAACATACAGTTGATTGACAGTACCAATTTCAATTCTAAAATGAGGGGAAAAGGGGGAAAAAACCACTTTGGTGCAATGTAGGGAGAAAAGGAAAAAATATGAACAAAACATTATGAAAAAAAAAAAGGAAAATATCAGCATTTCGATAAGCATCCCGATTATCCAATGTAAAACACTTATATCACAAGCATAAGGGTACACCGAATGCAACCATCAAATGTTGGCCAATGGTTCACTTTTCCCATAGAGGCCTTAAATGCTCGATCTAAAGATAGCTTAAGATACCTCACATTTAATCTTGGATCAATAATCTCTTAAGACTTATGATAGACCCAAAACAATTGTCCGATATAGCTTCATAGTCCGCGACTTCAATTGATCATTTAGTTTGTTCTACGAAAATGGAACTTAAACTTAACTTAAATTTTCCTCACAAAGGTCTTAAATACTCAATCCGAAGGTAACTTAACTTAACCTAAGAGGATATATCCATAACTTAAATTTCCTATCACTCTTTTGTCGGACAGTATTGACAAAAGGTAATGCAATTTCATGCAATGCATGTCCAGGTTTATTTATAATCCAATAGTTGTTAATAGGTTAGGGATGATCATATTTTATATATAGCATTCCAAACAAGATAATCTCGGAAAACATCATTCGAACACAAGAGCAATCAAACAAATCATTTTCAAAGCATCACACGCAGTATTTGCTATTACTTATTTGATTTCAAAAGTTAGACCACGATTTTAGGTTATTTTAGACTTCTTACCTAGACTGACTCATTAAACCAAGTGGTCTTAAAATCATATTTTTAATTTAACTCCAACTTCTGTATCATAACATTTATACTTAGAAAAGACTATTTGTCAACTTAAGTTGGAGGTCTAGTGATCATCTTCTCCACACAAATTTCAAAATTTTGCATATTGTATTCTTCATTTCACACAGTACGACTTCATAAGACATCAAACATCACATTATAACGTCTAAATACTTCATAAACAAGTTTAAATAGCATTTTATGCACACAACAACCAGTAGAGCAGTAAACCATTAGAAATCTCACTCATTGTAGTGGAATATTAGTTACTTGAAGTAATATGAAGGTCGACCCTAGAAATCAAAGTTTTTACCTATACAATATAAGAAAACACTCTTTTAAACTTAAAAAATATGATGTAGTACGTATAAATTAAAGTTTTACATTAAAATCTAATGAACAAATTAGAATAATATAATCGTTGATAAGCTCAACATTCGAACTCACCAAAACCTAAGTACTAGTATACCTTTTTTCAAGCGTACTTGTTTTGGAGCATGTAGAGTCAAGGCAACTTGCAATCTAAAAGCAGAGATTAATGATGAGAGTTATGAATTTTGAATGTTATGACGGTTTGTTGGTTTTCATGGATTGAAAGTTTCCAAAGGAAACCTTTCTAAGGAACGAAAATTGAAAATTGAATGACGGAAAGAAAGGATATGGTCAAGGGCTAGTATATATATACTTTGAATTTTGAAATAACGTTGGATAGTTCACTTGTACGATAAATTTCGGATATGGGTCAAATTTATACGCGATATGATATCCTACTATAATGATACATCCTATAATACTTTTGGGCAAAAACTTATGTACCTACTGATTTGGATGTCCTAATCACAAGTATATACTCGGAATTGCTAATTAAGACTTCTAAATATTTTGTTCTATGATCCAGTATGGTTTAATATAATTTAGGGTTTACAAGTAATGATAATAAGGCTTTGGGTTATGAGATTAAGGTTTTGGGCATTATAGGGTCTGATCAGCCAATAAATTATTTATCATCTATTAATTATTACATTTCGGTCATTGAAAAATTTTGGGACCTCACGTGATTTCAATCTAAGTCTCTGAGATAGTTCTATTCATTTTGAGATTGCATCTTAGTATTCGTGGAATTTTTTTCACAAGATTTTGGAATTTCTTTTCAAATGGCTTTTTTTTTTTCCTTTGAACCTATATATTGTGTCATGTTTTTATATTTTTTTTAGATAATAACAATAATTTTAGTTGTTTATTGATATAACTATATTATATCAACAATTGTTACCTGTAGAAATGATTATTCTTTGATAGACATCATCATCATCATCATCATCATCATTATTATTATGAGGTTGTTCTAGCCATCGAGACCTGGCTTGAACAACTGGTTGCTTATAGCTTACCTTGATTAGGTTAGATATAGTGGGCCTCAAGAGGGAGGGCCTTATTACCTGTTTATGCGTGCCCTTATGGTTGTTTTTTTTTTTTTTTTTTTCGGCTAGTTCTTATGGTTGGTTTTATATGGTTAATTTTCCCAAAAAACTTATTATCAAACTTGAAGTAACATGTTCACACAAGCACTTGACATATGCTTTGTGGTAATCCAAAGTCTAGCAGTACAATAAATGTTAGCATCAACTATGTTGTCAAGAGAATAGTGGAGATTTATATCCGTTTTATTATGATTAAGGATGTAACCGAGTGGGTCGTTATAGGGTTCCTAGCCTATCCAATCCATTAAAAACCCAATAGGGTCCAACTCTATAAAGTTGTAAGATCATGTTTAGATATATAATAAAAACCTACAAGGTTAGGTTTAGATCATATTAGAGATGGTAAATGGGTCGTGTCGTGCCATGCCATCTACGTACCAAATTTTGCATGCAACGTGCTATTATGTGCCTGGCCAATTCGTGCTCGTGTGTCATGCTTTGCGTGCTTTTTTTTCACGTGCCGAATCATGCTGGCCCATTTATTCACCTGCCATGCCGCGTGCCTCCATGTACTGGTTTGCGTGCCTTTAATCGGATCTAATTTTACACAGTTTATTCGGTTTTGTTATTATTTTCGACCAGTGGTTTTTTTTCCTATGGTTTTCAGAATTTTAATTAAACTAATTATTCAAATTAGTTATAAATAATTTATAGATTTTAACATTTAACATAAATAAAATGTAGACGATTAATGAAGCAATATTTTTAACTCTATTAATAATAATATACATTACATTATTATTTACATTGAGAGTAAAAAAAAAGTAATTAATTTAGTTTTAGAAAAAAAAATGATGCGAACGTGATGATTGGCCGCCTTGTTAACCGCCTTGATCATCAGCGTTGCTTGGGGGCTGATACCATAGTTGTGGCCCTTGTGGGGGTGGTGGTAGCAAAGAATGAACCGGTCAATAACTTGCCCATTTAGAGAAATTGCACATGTGAGTACTCATGGAGTTGAGCAAGTCCCATGTTCTTTTTGGACCTTGGTTATCTATGTAAGAGTATTTATTATGTCTTCCATATTATATGTAGCGAATCAGGATTGTTGTTGTGTTTGAGCTTGACACTGCCACTATCAGTGTTTGAGCTTGACACTGTAGGGAAGGGACAGATCATCCAAGTTAAGATCAAAGCTTTGTTCATTTGATTCATTTCCGTTTCCCGATTGTGTTGCACTAGTACCACCTTAATCTCTAATATATTGGTTGGCTTCAGAATCTTACCTGAAACATAACCACCTTACTATGTCACTCTTTGTGAAATTTAGAACTTGATTCTGCTTTCATATAATTTGAAAGGTCAAATCCTAACAATTTCATAATGAGTATGATAAGGCAACCATATGCAAGATGGACATTCCTTCTCTTGAGCACCCGACACATGCATTGTATCACCAAATAGCACACATCTAATGCTCAGGGATCCATCATTGCATCCATCAAGTAGATGTCTTCAATGGAGATGTTATTAGTATTTCCCTGTGGACATATATTGTAGCCAATCATATGATGGATTAGTCTACAAATTGGTAAGAGATCTTTTTACTTGATGTGCTTCACGTGGTCAGATTGACACTCATTAACATATATTAGAGCACTAGCTCGGTTAAATACCCAGCGAAATGCATTGGTCATATCCCAATTTTTACTCAACTTATAGCCCTCGTTTGTTTGATGAAATAGACCGTTTAAATAATCAGGGATAATGTAGAGAACACAACCAAACATATAAGTAGTGATAGAAGCTCGAGTTTGACATCCATTATCCACCCAAGGAATCATATTATCATCTTCTATGACATCGTTTGTGGTGGCATTCAAATAAAACATATGAACAAGATCAACATATGCTCGTTCAAAAGGTCCATGGGTGTAAGCAAACCAATCTCACGTAAGGTGTTACTGAAGTTATGTCACTAATTTAACCCGTCCATGTCATAATCTTTATGTAGAAGGACGAACCGAGAGTAGAACTCAATTCATAACATGCTCTCATAGCCAGGATGGGCAAATAGATATCAGTACCATTATCACCACATGGGTGAGGACTAGGTAGAGAAAGTGGGGATGGGGATAAGGATAGGGATGGGGATGGGGATGGAGACGAGGGACGGGATAGGTGTTCTTTCCCAGTAGGGGCATCGTGTAGTAACTTTAGTACGACGGTATGAACTTTCTTAACGCTCCATTATTTATTGATTATATTTATAGTAGAAGGAACTTCTAGTGCAATTAGTAAATGGCAAGTGCAAGTGTGATTATGTGAAAGACGATACGGGTTTAGAAGACACAATGAAGGAATTTGAGACACATATATTTTTTAAGGGGACACATATATTTAATTAAAATAATAAAAATTTTATTCATTTATATACAATCTAAAGTAAATTAAAAAATAAATCACCATTTTTATGTTATTATTTTTAAAAAGGCATATAAAATAATTACCTATTACAATATTATTTGATAATTTCGTTTTCTTTTATTTCCTAAAAAATATTGAAGTTAGTATGTTGATAGTGATACAATTGAAATCATTTCAAACAAATAAAAGATATTAAATATATTATATTTTTTAAGAAGACAAATATATTTAATGAAATAATAAAAATAAATTATTTAAATAAAATTTAAAGTAAATTAAAAAAATAAATCACTATTTTATATCATTATTTTAAAAAGGCAAATTAATTACTTTTACAATATTATTTGATAATTTCATTTTCTTTTTTTTCGTAAACAATATTGAAATTAATATGTTAATAGTGATACTATTGAAATCATTTTAAAAAAATAAAATATACTAAATATATATATATATTTTTTTAAGAAGACAAATATATTTAATTAAAATAATTTATTTAAATACAATTCAAAATAAATTTAAAAATAAATCACTATTTTTATATATTATTTAAAAAAAAGCCCACATGCTGGTTCTCATGCCTTGCGTCATGAGAGCCCACTTATTTAGCATGCCTCACATGCGGCATGCTGGCCTACACATACTCATACTTTTGTCTTTTTCTTTGCATGCCATGCCAGGCATGCGACCCGTGTGCCGTAACCCACCTATTTACCATCATATAACAAACCCGATGGATATCTAATAACTCGGTACTTATTTAAAGAAATAAATAAAAATAATACTAATGGATCAAGGAAAGAAAATGAGACATGGATGAGCCATCATCGTTTCTACCTCCTAAAAATGTTTTTTCGTTTATGTTTACTAGACTAGTTAAGAATTTTAGAATTTTTCATTAAAATTTATTCAAGTCATGTTTACTTTAATATTGTTCAATGTCTCTTATATATTAGCCCTAACGAGAGATTTAATTTAACTATATTCTTAAAATGTTTATGTCATTATCTAAGTCTCTTATATGAGACATGGTGATAAAAGTAATTTATGTATTTAAATGTTAAATCATGAATATGGTTTGCCACATATTTATCTATTTCATATGCATCTTTTTGTTTTTGAATGTACATAACATATATATCAGAAGCACCTACTTTTCTTAAATTTATTATTAAAATTTCAAAATGTGTTGGAAAAAAAATATGGTTATAGGGTCGGGTTCTTGGTACCCTATAGAGTGGATTTTAATATAGTATAAAAACATTGTAGGGTTATAGGGTCGGCTTTGGGAGACTCTATAGGGTAGTAGGTGGGGTTTTGAGTTCACACGATCTATACAAAACTCGATCCGATTACATCCCTAATTATGATTATAATGTCAGAAAAAGGCTTCCAATGTTATCATTGATGTATGGTTACATGTGATGTACATAAAAGTTGTTATTTAAGAAGTGTTGATTTGATGATACTTAGAGAGATGTTATAGAGAGAAGTATGATACAAGGAATAAACAAATTCTCATAACATGTGTACGACAATAAAATTTATGATGTTTTTTATTAATTCTTGATTTGTACTGGATTATGCAGTTTTACCTTCTATAAAGTCACTCCGATAGAATAAAGATGTTTATGCAAAGTTTAATAATATATCAAATGTTCTAAATGACGAAGAGAATAATTTTATTTATAGAATTTGACTCTTGATCCCAACCGTTAGATGAAGTTGAGATAAACTAACCATATGATTTGCTAAGAATTAGAGGATCAATTCTAATAATTAATGGTCTAAATTAAACTTTCCTTTTTCTCATATAAGTCTCATGGTTTAGACCTTGATTTGGGCAAAAATAGATCCAAGTGCAAGACATTATTTTGGTTTCTAAACCTTGTCACTTCCTCCATAAATTGGTTTAAAGTATTAAACCAATCATCACATGTATAAATCGATTTGATTTTCCTTTTGCTTTCTCATTCAATCTTTAATATCGATTGATATTTAATTTTACAGTGCATTTGGTGGAATAATCAATTATTACTTGTCCATCAATTATGAGTTGAATTTCACTGATTTATGCTCTATGAATAATTTGAGCTCTTGCAACTCTTTTAGATACCTTTTTCTTATCTTCTTCTTCTTTTCCTTTTTCTTTTCTTCTCCATTTTTTCCCTATGTTTTAACTAATAATTGGTATAAGTACAACTAGGAAAAGGAAAAAAAATATTATTATTTTAAATTACAAAAATATCACTGGGATCAAAATAATCTCACTTTTGAGCAACTTAAATTCATCTCTTGAAGAAACAAGTTCATTAGTAGATGAACTTGTCTCTTCAAGAGACGATGTAGACATAAAAATAGTGATCTCATCTATTGGTCTATGTAAAAAATCCCATCCTCTTTTCCGTTCTCTCATTGATGACGGTTTTGTCTTGATCATTTCTTTCTAGTAGTGAGCTTAATTAATGAAACGAAACCTTAATTTCATTTTCATCCATCAAATTTCAATTGCAAATCCAATCTAAAGTAGCAAGTTCATTGATTGAGCTCGTCAATTCCAAAACCTTAATTCTAATCCCACGTGTGAAACCTAAATCAATACCTAAGACCCCTCTTTTACTTATCCTTCCAATAATCTCTCTCCTCTTCCTCTTCTCTGCCGTCAGATCAGAATCAAATATCTCTAATGGAAAGAGATCTTTGCGCAGGCTTCTCCAAGCTTAGGTTGTGCCTTTATTCTTTTCCTTTCTCTCTCCTCTCTCTTTTTTATCCTTTTCCTTTCTCTGATCCTCTTCTTTTCTCTCTCCTCTTCTCTCTAATCCTTTCTCTTTCTCTCTTCTCCATTATCCTTTCCTTTTCTCCCTCCTCTACATTACAAAGACGCTTCAAATCGAAAAATTTTATTATTATCACAATATTTACATAATGTAAATTGGACTATAGGTATGTTAAGGAAAAAAAAGGGATAGAAAATTAGTACTCAAAGAATGACTAGAGAAGGTGAGGAGAAAAAGAGCCTAAAATATTGAGGAGTTTCGGCGTTGCTTGGTTTAGGTTTCTTGTGGGTGATGATTGGGCGGATTTGGATTTTTCTGTTTTCACAATGGTGATGCTTGGTTTAAAGTTCCAATGAGTAAGGTGGAGTAGTGGAGAGGAAATGATTGGAAAGAGGAGAGAAAATTTTTTTCTTCTATGTAAACTCGTCACTTGGATAGAAGAGTTTTATTAAATTCAAACTCGTCTCTTAAAACTAATATTATTTTGATCCTATAGTGGTACTTTTATAATTTAAAAAAAAAATATTATTTTTTTTCCTTTTCCCTAGTATAATAGATCCTTTTTTTTTTCCTGATAAGACTACAACATACTCTATAATAGCTTTTCACATGAGTATTTCATCTATTACAAACAAAAAATTCACTTATATTTTTAATTATACTTTCGCTTTTTAATCTTCATTTTAAAGCATCTATTTTATTATTTTGATTAGATTCCGTATGTGCTCAGTTAGACATGGGCACAATTCGGTTCTGAACTAAGAACTGGATGTCACCGACGGTTCCAACCCAATTCAAGAAAAAAAAATCAAAACAAAACGCTTTCACATATGTAGCATATGGTAGGAAAGGTACGGGAAAAAGCAAAAAGTTAAAGAAGAAAAAACAGCAACTGCTGCAATTTTAGACCATTTGGTCCAATTCCTTTGTGGAGGTGGGGATGGGGGATGGTTGTTTAGGAAGACAGTGAGAGGGAGAGGGAGAGATAGAGAGTCAAAAAACAAAGAAAATTCAAACATGATATTACAGATATATTAGATACAGTATATGCAATTGGATGAATGAATTGAAATTTGAACGTTTCAAACTGTGGAGCAGTTGTGTTAAATTAAGACTGCAAAAGCAGCAGCAATGAACGAGGGACAGGATTGAAATTTGAAACGTTACACAACCAACAAAATCAGTTTATAAATTTAGCCAATTGCTAACATTCATCTTTGCACTCTCTCTTTCCTGCTTTCAGACCTTTATTTCATAAATTTGCTTAATGTTGCTAATGCGTGCTAGCTATCTATTTTTTTTTTCTCTTTACATTACGATATCTCGTAGAAAAATATAGAATGACATTGTTCTTTCAAGGAGCATTAAGTAAGTCAAAGAAATCAAAGAAGTAGATACGCAAGGGAAAAGGTAAGGAAGCCATGGGCGAGTAATACCTAGACGAACAATACGATTACTATGACTTTAATGAGTTACGAGCCGGTGACTTTCTTTCAAAGGGAGTCCTTCCAGTTCTTGCTCCACCAAGTTTCAAGCACGTAACACTTAATATACACAAATGCAGAAACAGACTCAAAGACTCGGAAGTGCAAGAAATTCCTATACCGAAAATGGAAGAGGAAGCTAAATGCGACGATGGTCCCCATTGCGGCGGTGGAAACAATCAAAGTATAACTCTACGACCCTTAAAATCCTATATTTTTTCTAAACATTTTTCAAAAAGACATTAGACCAGATGGGAATGGATGGGCATATTGCAATTACTATAGCGAAAGTTATGCTTGGAAGACCGGAGATGGGTATTGGACTTTGACGAACCATATGCGGTCATGCCATCTATTTGAATATGGTGTAAACTCGTCACAACAACAAATTGCTCAGTCATCAGTTAGCGATCATGCTGCTTTGTTCCACTTCATAGATGAGAAGTACAAGAAAAGCCTAACCTCAATTATGTAGCTCAAGAATGCCTCAATACAAATGCACTTAAGTACAGTGCCACAAACGATGTGCAATGAAACATTGAAGTTATATCACGAGGGTAAGTGGGAGCTTGCCTATAAGTTTCCCTCTCTTGATACATGCATGTTTATATGCTCAGACATTTTGTCAGATGGTTAGCATAAACACTCATACAAGGGAGAACGTGTCATTGGGTAGATGAGACTGGTTTATGCATAAACCGTTAATTGTACTATGGGCAATGGATGGACAACATATTGCACAAAATATCTATACAATTAAAAGTACTATCTTAGGGGAATATAAGCTGACAAAAAAAAAAATCTTTTCAATTAGATTTGATAACGCCTTGGCAAATACAGTAAGCATACTTGAATTATAGGAATTGTCAACCCATTCTAGGCGACATATTTTTCCACATTAGATGTGCATGTCACATCTTAAATCTATGCATGAAAAAAGGAATGAGCTTATGATCTTAAATATTCACCAATCAAACAGGTAATCGACTACATGACAAATCACCCCTAGGTACATAAAGCTTTGCATAATTTCTATAGAGAAAATGGAATAAGACAAAGGAAAATTTAAAAAAGATGTCCAACACAGGTGGAATTCCACATACAACTTCTAAATAACACACTTGACTATAAAAATGCATTGTGTAATTTTTCCATGATACACATACCAAATATACCATTACATCCTAACGATTGGAACGTATACAGTGGGTTATTATAAGTCCTCAAAATCTTTTATGACTACATGAAAACTTTGTCGCATGTGTATCGTCCAAGTGTGCATTTGTTTTTGGTTGAGGCAGTTAAAATTGTCAGTACTTTGAATGAGTAAAGCATGATCTATTCTTACAGCCTTTTGTAAGTAACATGTGAAAAAAGTGGTTAGATTACCATTAGGAAATTCCGAGGATTTATCTTATTCCTATGCTCCTTGATCCTCGTTGTAAGAGTGATGAACTTGTTGGTTATTTAAATTTGTATTATAAATTTGTAGACAAACTATCAGACACTCAAAAATGCATATACTGTGATTTTAGCTCAAGTAACCCGGGAGGTAAGTATCATTCTTTTAGAGTTGTATTCATAGTTTTCATTTATTTATGAAGGCCCAAGTCCCTTTGAGTACATCCCCTACGTCGATGTCGGATCAATCATTAATAGGTGGTCTACCTCCTGGCTTATCATTTATAAACAAACTTACAAAAAAGCACAAAGGAGTTAGCGGGCGGTAATTGGTTTAGAAATTGACAAGTATATGATAGCTTCCTTTAAGTTTGGCGACAACACAGAAGTGAGAGAATTTGACATATTGAAATGGTAGAAGGGGTATTCAAAGACATATCCTATACTTTCTACAATCATGAGTCAGGTTTTAGTGGCATCAGTTTTAACTGTTGTGAAAGCACAAGCTCTCAACATGCTGGTCTTATATTGGACGAGCGTAGGTCAAGACTAACTCCAGTTGTCGTTGAAGCCCTTGCTTGCAATGATGATTGGAACAGAGCGGAAAGGTGGTTGCAAGATATGATATACACCACTATTAAAGAAGATGAATACTTTAGTGACTACAACACATCTGGTAGAAGCACAACCTACTCTACATAGAAAGGCATGAGGCTCTACACCAGAGCGGGCTTTGAGGTGTACCTCCTAAAAAATGTCTGTAATAATTAAACATTAATTTGACGTGTTTATTTTTTTCTTAATTGCCAATGAGCTTGCAATGTTTGCTCGTGTTGAATGTAATTTACCGTAACTTAATAGACTAACTCGTATATGGAGGCCCTTTTTTTCTTCATTCCAATTTTTTTTCTCCATTTTTTTTGTCTCCAATGATATTAGAAATTTAAAAAAAATGACAAATTTTTTGGTTTGTCGGTTTTATAACCGGACTGAGAACTAGCTGTTCTTGAGGAATCGGACCGAACCCAGGATTTCGTTTCATGTTGGTTTCAACTCGTTGCATATGTCTATGCTCAATTAGTGTCAACAATAATTCATGCAAACAAGTAAAATCAACATATATAATTTCTATAATCATTTTTAGTCAATCATCTAAGTATTAAAATATATATTTAAATATATTACGTATTTTAGTACTGTAATTGCAATTAGGTATGAATTTTAGCTATTAAATAGTGGAATATAAAATTTCATGTCTTGCAGTTTCGAAAAGTCTTTTTTGTTGACATTGTAAGGACCCGACCCCCTAAATCCTAAGATTTAGTGTACCGAGTCCCTAACCACATATAACATTTTCACATTATATGTAAGGTTGTCCTAAAACTAACAGTTTTATGAGAATTGTTTGATTAATTCTATCAACACTTTATAAACAATTTTTAAACAAAAAAGATTGCTAATAAAAGCAATCCATACATATATACATTCATGTACAAAGATTAGTGTCGATATAAGACACTACAAAATTACATGTTGTTCTTGGTACAAAAAGATAAACTAAAGAGATCTTAAAGTCTTTTACAAATTAGGCTTATTTGACAAGCCTCATATACAGAGAATAATATTTTAAATAAAAGCATCTCCCAAAACCAAGGGCATTCGATCCTACTCGTCCCACTCTTTTATGAACCTCTCAAAATCTGACCCGTATTTCAGATCATCATACAACTCATCTTCAATACCTACAATGCAGCAAAAGTGAGCCAAAGGCCCAGTACACAATAACAAATGAAAAAAAAAAAACAAATTGTCAAGCAAACTTAATTCGAATGAAATGCATCAACGATCAAGTGATTATCTTGTTAAGTTTTCTTTTAACAAAACAACAGTAGGGTATTCAAATCCCCGAATCAGCTCTGGGAATTTAGAGGTCCTGAGTAACAGCAGCTGCTCAGAGGATTGATATAAGCAGTCCAAACACTTATATCTCCTGTATCTATTCTATAAAGAAATAGCTTCATTTAAGGCTCTAAAGCCGTTGCCCAACTCTACTTAAACTCAGTCCACAACATGAATCTAGTACACAAGTCTCCATAAACTTTGAACTAAACCATGACATTTCCCCCTAAGTTTAAGCAAACATTACTCAGATACTATTCTCTCTATCAGCTATTCGCTTAACCATAAACAAATTGCTATTATATCATAGCGTACCATTGTATCATGGTAAAGTCATTGCATCATGACTTAGGTTAAGTGCCTAACTAACATGTCATTACATCGTGACAGGTTTGCTGCTCCTCGGACCAGATTAAACAGCGTAATAGACATCGAGTTCTTCAAATTATTAAATCGAATTGAATTAAGTCAAATTTAATAATGCCTATTCCTAGCATACAACAAGCAAGCTATTGCGTACCTGTATCCAATAGTGTATTACTATATTAACTCAGAGGGGGAATCAACTGAAGAACCTTTACTGAAATAAGGAATATCAAAACAAATCAATAATTAAAGTTAGAATATATATACAACACACTATTCTAAATTAACTATACAAGAAGATTCAATGAACTTAACATATAGCTTTAACATTTAATTCATACATAAAACATGTTTATGTAACTTATAGATTCATTAGAAGACCATATATGAAGCAAAGAAGGACGATTGAAGAAGGCTAAAATTGTAAAAACTCAGGGGATATGCGGGCAATTTACACAGGGCAAATTGGAGCCGAACGTCGGCAGCGTTGGAATCATATGTCGGCGGCGTTAAGAAAATCGATTCTGTTCGCATTCAACACCGATTAAAGGCCAGCGACGTTGAAGCCCTAGTGGCCAGCGTAAGATTGAAAAAATAAACGTTGGCCAATTTCTTCAAGAAGCCGGCAGCATTGTAAGCAGCGTTAGAAAAATCGGTTTTGATTACATCTAACACCGTCTCTACGCCGGCGGCGTTGAAGTACCAAATACCAGCATAAACGCAAAAACAAACTTGTTCGAAAAGTTTTTGTTTCCCTTGTTTTGCACTTTGAAAATTTGTAACATGAAGTACTTTTAATCCTTCTTCAAATATATATATAACTTCATATATTATTATCTATCCACACTAACCATTCCTAACAACTTTGAACATCATTTTAACATATCAAACTACTTCAATTATAACAAACCCTCTCATACTCTTCACCTTAACTTAACTACTCAAAATCCACTTCAATCCTCACCAACACTTCTTACTACTTCCATAACACATATAACAAGTTCATATAATAACAAACACAACCTAACATTTATTAATACATAAAACCATTCAAACTCATATGACATTAAAACTCATTCTAATGGATTCTATATCTATATCACAAGAAAGAATAAACAAAGAGTTTATACTTGCATTAACTTACATGAAGAAGCTTTAGCTTAGCGAAAATTGCCAAAAACTTATTTTTGCTAAGGTTTGGAGCTTATGGTTTGAAGAAAGAAGAACAAAAGAAAGAAAAGAAAAGTGAAAATTCGGATGGATTGTGTTGGCTGCCAAAAGGAGGTCTATTTGATCAAATTATGGACTCATGTTTATCCTAATTTTGACTTTTAGGGTACATATGGGTTGGGCTTAATTTGGTTTAATTTAGGGCTAATTTGGACTTAATTTGAGCTTGAAAATGGGTTTAACTTAATGTAAAATTATGTTAGCACATTTTTAGACATTTCAAAAGTTGTTTTGATAATTTTAAACATAACACACACATATTAATTCATAAGAGACATAAACATTAATTATACTATACACACATTAATATACGTAAAACAATAGCATTAATCTCATCACACATATACACATACATCAATAATTTACATTAATAAACATAGTATATCAAACCTATTTTTACACATTCATTTTGATATATCAAATTTACTTCAAACTTAATATTTAAAACTAATATTATATTTACATGAAAATTAAATCATTAAATAAATTAGGTTATTTTAGACATGAATCACATGTTTGTTGTCATTACATGTCCTCAACCTTAGTTTCAAATGTCAACCTTAGGAAAATTAAGACTTGTTTGGTTCATTGATGTTTAGCGCTACTGTTTTCTAAGAAACAGATATTGATGAAAAAAATATATAGATAAAAAAAAAATTTACTTATGAATAGATCATACTGATTAGATACAGAGAAGATACAAATGCAAATCAAATATAAATACAACTACAGATAAAAATCAGACTATTCAAACACACTCTATATATTATAATCATGTATTGTGGAGAATCTTTTTATATGTTTATATGTCATATATAGAAGGGAAATAAAACAACAAACCATTTTTTTATATTTTTATATGATTAATTAATATTTTAATTTTTTTTATATTTGAATTCTTAACTTTCTTATTTTGTAAAAATGGATTCAATCCTGGATATGCATAATTTTTTGTAAAAATGGATTCAATCCGACAAGTACGAGTAAGTTTCTGATTGCCAAATAATTATATAAAATTTATTTACTCAAATAATACAATAAAAAGATATTAAAAATAAGTTGAAGATCCTTCTGTCTATAAAAGATGTACTATAATGTACTATAATCGTAGTAAACATAATACTCATTAGCAAGTAATTGAAATATTTATGTAAATAATGAAAGCTGACATCCTCAATTGGGTAAGACTTTGCTAATTAATATATATATATATATATATATACACACATATTAAGCAGCATGATTTAAGAAATGCGATATCGATTTATAACCTTCCATTCCGCGCGGGGGATCCACTAATTATAATACAAGGAACCTTTTTCTTTGAAAAATAACAATAAATGGCCCACCTTTGCATATTTGCAACAAGCATATGCCCTATTTTCAATTGGCACCATTGAACATTTTTTAATGATGAGAACCTTACTTTGAATTTGTTCTTCCCTTTTGACTAAAACGGATAGTTCCTACTTTACCATATAGCTTGTATGGTTGATGGAACCTTATCATTAATTTTTAATTATTAAAATAGATTTATATTAATTAGTATAGTAAGTATATTTTAAATATAAAATTATAATTAAGAATAAATTTAAACCAGCAAGTGATGGAATCTGTACCGTTAAAAAAAATCACGGTACTGTAGAATTTTCGTGTAGATGGTAAAGGACAATTTAATCTATATATTTTATTTTAATTAATGGGCAGAATATTATATTGAAAAATCGCATGGCTACAGCTGATCAACTCGAGGGCTATATGCCTCATGATGTTTGGAAACTCAAAAGTCCACGTGTAGGCCCACCTCTCATGAACAAAAAATATATATATATATATATATATATACACGTATATAAATATTCGGTAATCTAGCAAAATGTATAAATGGAAAAATTCTTTAACTTGCATTAAAGTTCAGTTAAACTCCTGAACAAAAAATAAAAATTACGTAATCTAGCAAAATGTATAATAGGAAAAAATCTTCAACTTGCACTAACATTCAACTAAATTATGTCCATTTAAACCAGTTCAATTTGAATACCCTATCTTGATATCCATTTATCATTTTTTTTTAATTTTTCCATGTCACACAAAATAATCTTATACTCGTATATTTTAGTACGATGCCATTAAAAAATAGGACAAATTATATATTATAACATAAACATTTGGGATTATATTAAAAAAAAAAAAACAAAAGGAAAAACGGAAACATTATATACACTGTTGGTGTACTGATGAAGCACTCAAACTTTAGGGACATGCAAATGTCTTTTTAGTTTAATGGCAACATTCACCATTTTTCATGGTATTATTTGTCGTTTTTCATTTATATGTATTGGGATCGTATTCTCCTTTATATTTTTGAACACGATAAACCCTGAATTATTAATCCACGGGAGTCGTCTGACGGCTTTTTGAATCATAAATTTTCGTGACTATTACTTATAATATGTGCATTTGGTCGCGATCAACCATCACAGCTGAGCGGCCATGGAAATTAATAGGCTAAGGTCAAAATCATTATTGCGTAGGCCAATTCGTCATGCTTTCGATTTTATCATCTTCCTTCCGGATATTAACACATAACGCCACGGACCGCAGCCGGACTCACCGGACCCTACCCCCATTCGCCATCCCTCCTGGTCAATGAACACTTGCTGGTTTAATTTAACTGGTGAGCTGCCAAACCAAAACAAAAATAAGGTCAGGAACCATGCCATTTTTTCAAGGGGGTTCCCATTCCCATTCAGCAAATTATAAAAAAGGAAAACTTATATTGTTCTCTCCGTAATTTTATTATTAAAATAAATATAGTATTAATATATTAAATATTTTAATATTTAAATCTCATCCACTGTAGGTTCTGGAGTTTTCCAAATCAAATAATTCAAAGGAATCTTTGCACACCCATATGAGTTGACTAATCCTTGAACTGCTAGTGGGAAATTCCATGAACTTTCCTAATATATGAATAAATTAAGTTATTTCCATTCATTTATTTCATCTTATAACAGCAGCTCTTGCTTTTGGTTTTTGGACCGTTCATTCAATGTTCAATGGCAACGTTTGTACAGATTGGTTATTCACTTTGTCCGCCGTTTTTGAAGAACTTTATCCCCATTAGGTATGGATCACATGCTACGCTTGGATACATGTGATATGTAGCCGTGATGCAAATTAAAGAATGTTTACAATGATGTCACAAATTTTGATAGTACATAAAATAAATATCATATTCAATAAAAGAATAATAGATAATATTGCTTGCTCGATTCAGTAGGGGTTGGATTTAACAATGATAGGCTTGGATCATGATTAATGAGTGGTCTACAAAAATAAAAGACATGTTAGTGACATTAGGTGTGAGCCCAGTATGGTCACTCTGAGATTTAAGTTAGTAATAGCCATGATAAGCTCGTGGATTAAATAAGGAAGAACGTTATTTGGAAAAAGCTATGAGTATTTATGATGATTGATCTAATAGTTGTTTCAGTAGTAGGCGAGTAGATGAGTGGCCAAGCGGTTGGTTAGCTACACATTTATACTTCCAGTGGGATTAGTAGTGATTGTGGGAAAGAGTCACGACCCATCATATGTAGAGTGATCCCGACAAAGCCACTAGTGATGATTGATGAGCATATTGGGGTCGATTGAGTACTGGTCGGTATTGAGATTAGGTATAGTTGGCAGTTTGAGGGCTTGGGGTCGAATTCGTCAGCTTAACTCAATGGGATAGAGGGCTTGGCTTGGATAGGCCCATAGTAAAGAATGGTCCATCAACAAGTAATAACAATACTAACTTTAATCAATCATGTATTACAAGTATGAGAAATATGATTTTTTTTCCCCTCCTTTAGCATTGATATATTTGAATTTCCAATGTTTAACAAAATTTGTAGAGTAAGACTTTTAACACTGTTAATTTTTTTTTTCTATAAAGTTGTCAAATTCTCGATTCTATATAGAATAGTTAGATGTTCTATAAAATTGAAACGTAGAAACTTAAGGTTCTACAACCTATGCAAAATAGCTATGAAAAGCCATAGACATACATATAGAAGTCATAAAAAATTTGAAATACGTAATGGATGTAAAAAAAAAAAAAAGAAATTAAGTTACTTTTTTCATTATAACTTTTGATCCATAATATAACATACATAAAAAAAGTAAGTAGAATCAAAATTAAGTTCTTTTCTATTATTTTATTTGAAAGAAATTATGAATTGAATGAGATAATTTTTTAACTTATCTTCAAATTTTAATTATATAAAAGAAATATATAAGTTTTATTGTAAACTTTATAGCTATAAATTGACTTAAATGATTTTTATAACTGTATAATAGGAGACTTGAGGGAAGGAGAGAAAAAGATAGAGAGTGTGTGTAAAAATAAAAGATATATCATCCTAATAGGTGATGAGCATGTAAAAAAACGATTGTGTTTTTTATATTTTAGCTTGCTTGACTCATATAGATAAAATCGGTAAACTCGTTAAAAATATAAGATTTATCGAGTTTACATGTAGACTTAGATGAAATCATAAGATTCTACAAAAAAGCGATCATACATACAAATCAACTCCGAATAACCTCTTATAATTGTAAATTCATAGACTCGTATGTGTAAAATTTTGAAAACTATGTTTGCATATATTTGCTATGTTAGTCATTCTAATTTGTTCAAGAAAAAGGAAAAAAAAAAACAGTTGGTATTTTTTAAAAGAAATCTAAATAATCCAAGTTTCAATTTACTAAGAAATCACATTATAAAACGAGAATTTCTTAATAAATTCAAGTGCAATAAATTTAGATTTACTTTTCAAAACACCAAATAACTAACCTACCGCAAGTCATCACTTCAAGTAGATGATTGGTGATGTCAAGTTTACTTTCTTTAGTATAGGTGTATAATTATGCAACTTATTTAATTGTGTTTATGGTTTAAAAGGTCCAACTCTGAAAATTTCATCAATCATGTCATTCATAAACTCATGTACAATTAAGATTATTAATTTTAAAACAAAAATTTATCATCTCAACTCTATACTAATCCAAATAAAAAAAAGAAAAAAAATATCAAATTTAGTACTTAAACTTTACACAAAAATTAATTTGATATATGAATAATTAATTTAATAATCAATCATCTTTTAATGACCATCTTCACTGTTTGCCTAGTTTATGCACCTATAATAAACAACCTATTAGTACTGAAAGATATTAGAGAAAGTTATAAAATTTCAATGATTACAAAAAATTTAATATTAAATTGATAATTTTAAATTTCAAATATCAAATTAAATTTTCATACAAAGTTTAAATATAAAATTTAATATTTGTCAGAAAAAAAATTAAAAGCATAATCATTAAAATATATGTATAATCAATAAATCATTGTAGGTGTAGGCCATGGTGTGAAATGGGAGTTACATGGGTCAGGAGTGGATACCCCCACTCCGAGTAGCTTGGGATGGGTTAAATTGCCACTCACCCTTTTTCTCAACTTTCACCATAACATGTACATGCTCATAATTTATACTGATTATTTTTTGTTACATTTTAATGTACACGTGACTTGCTACCCATACACATTACAAAATGACAAAATTTCCCTAACAGCTTGGCACCTAACAGAGCCTATTTCCATTGATAAACTCACATCAAACAATAGATATCTTGGGAGAAATTATATAGAATAAAGATGTAAAGAACGCTTTACACTTTGGACCAAAGCCGTCGCATAATAGTCTAAATTTTGGCAGCACATTTTCCTAAGGTGGTAATACAAGAACTCCAAAAAGGTATTGTAAATTAATTTTATTACTAAACCGGCGGCCGTGATGCAGGACTTGATTCTCCTCTTGACTCGCCACCCACCGGCTCCCTTGGTGATCGAACTGAGGACATCCGTTGAAAAAACGACGGCATTCGATTGAAAACCCACCGGTCCGACATAACCATCCGGTCTAACCGTTTCCAAACTTTCCCTCCTCGGCTACTCCCTTCACCTTCGAACCGATACCCTTTTCTCGAACTCCCTTCCAACGAGGGATAAGGATTTCTCATACTAGATGCTCGGTCTAACAATTGCTTCCTCACGTCTTCGGGCAACCGTAAAGTGAACCGCTCAATGTTCTCACCGGGTTGGACCAATGAGTGTCCGGTCGAATGAGACCTTAAAAATCTACGTGACCACCTCGATCCTCGTGTTCGATTCCTTTTCAAATTCTGCCCACACTACCTCCTCCTTCAATTAAAATTTTTTTATCCCCTTTCACACTATCCTCAGCCTTATCTACCATGGGATTATTAATATTATTATAATCGTTATCATTGTTACCATCGCAGTCGTTTTGACCATCTTGACCACTATTATCGCCACCGGTTTGTCTATCCATCTCGGGATTAACCACCAATCCAATCGGCATATGTACGGACTCGCCCGGTTGAGGTACGAGGTTGGTCCGACACACAGGACAAGTCGTGTGAGCTGCCAACCACTCATCGATACACTCGGGGTGGAACACGTGATCGCATTTCGGGATCAAACGCAGCGTTTCATCATCCTCAAACTCGCTCAAACACACGGCGCACTCCAACGCCCCTCTTCCAATCTTAAGCCCTTTGATCGAAGAATAAACAAAAGTCGGGAAAGCCTCGATCACGTCAGGATCCAGCCCCCGCGGACGTCCGCGCATGGACGCGCCGGCGATGCGGCGGATGGAGTTGCCAACGGTGCCGGAGTCGCTGCAGTGGAGGATGTAAATGGAGACGAAAACCATTAAGAATAGGACTCCTACGAGGACGATCACGATCATCGACACGCTGGGGTTGAAATTCGTGTTGATGGTGGTGTTTCTGTCCGGCGGAGAAGTGGGCTGAGCTCCGGCCAAAGGGGAAAGAAAAGGGCTGTGAGAAGAAAAGTGATTCCATAATAACCGTAGTAAAGGTCGGGTTTAAGTTTATGGGAAGTTAAAATCATGTTTTTCTCTAGGATTAGGGTTTTGAGAGTGAATTGTTGTAGATAATTATGGTATAAAGAACATGGCTGTCCTGTTTTTCATTTTTTGTTTTTTTTTTTTATGGAGTTGTGTGAGAGAGATATTGTTGATGTTACTTGGAGTGGAAGACTAGATTTTTCTATGAAGGTTCCAATGCTAGGAAAAGGTTGAAACTAATGGGTTATAATTAAAGAGACTTTCCTGAATCCTGATATATAATGAAATAAAACAATATATGGAAAATATTTGCTGCGTTTTTTAAATTTAAATTTTATATTATTTAATAGGATGTTTTCAATTGGTTTAGAATATATATTGGACTATAACTATGCTGCTATATTTATAAAAGAATGGAAAGGATGGGTGGTGGAAGAGAAAGAAATAAAGAATATGAAAATAGGAGGAAACAAAAATAAAATATGGTATAGAGTTTAATATTTAGGATATGAGCATATCTGCCTTCTGTGAATACCTTTCATTCCAATGAAAAATTGAAAAGTCCTCTTTTTCAAAAAAAATTCTAAGGCCTTACATGATTGGAAGGCTATATATATATATATATATATATTTATATTATTTATATTGTCTGTATTGGAAACCAAAGGGGAACAATGGGAGGTAAATTTTCTACATTAATTAATTTATGTGATATACATCTTTAATTTATGAGGCACAGCTCATAATGTAATGCAATGATGGGCTTCGTCAATTGTTGTTGTAATGGAAATATATTGTGTATTATGTATATTGTCATTAATGGCATAATAATAGTAAAAGCTTTATATTTTCCCTATGTAATATTGTGCAGTTCGCTGGAAAACATAATAACATATATCGTGAGAACACATAGTAGGACTCTGCTTCCAATAATATATATAAAATAAATTAAATGTTACGTGAGTGGATAGCCATGTTGTATGGGATATCTAGTAGAACCTACTCTACCAGATACTGTTAGGATAAGTATTAAAAGTTACAAACTAGGTTTTGGTATAGATTTATTAGAACCTACTATCATAAGATAGGGTATGAGTACAAGATGTTATCAAAGATGTTGTATTCTAAAATATACATGGCATGGTTTAGAGTTCCTAGTACTTGCTCAGCCAAAAATTATTAAATAATATTGAGAAATGAAAAATAAATATTATTATTATTATTACTTTTTGGGCTATAAATGTTCTTTGAAAAAGAAGCTAAGTCATATATTAAAAACCTTTAACTGCTGCTTAGTTATGTAAATGCTTTTATATCATCATTTTTTTTTGGAATCTTTTGCCCTTTTTAGCATTCACTAGGTGAACTTTATTTACTTTTACTAACTAACTTTGTTAAATCTGTCACGTGCCCACCGTAAGTATTATTTTATTTTTTTTACTTAAATTATTATTATCACTATAATTATTAATTTATTACTTTCTAATTATTTTTTATCAAGATTATTACTGATATTATATACATAGAATTATTTTACTTACAGGAAAAATTTCAATTAGGTCTAAGAAGCCCCGTTGGCTCAAGATACAGATATTAGCCCCACATAAGTCTCTAATTCTTTTACCAACTCAAGCATGTTATCTTTAGTTGATCTTATATAGAGGTTCATTGTTAACATTTCACCAATGTAGGATGATTGATAATCAAATTATAATATCAAATAAAGGACATAGAGGGCATGATAGCTCGATGTATTTATGCTTTAACAAGAGCTCTTTCATTTCTCTTCTCGACCTTGTCACCGTCTTTACTTAACCTTAATACTTTAGTAAATGAACGTCATCATTACCACCACATCGTAGTAACCATCATCCAAACCGACCACGACTTATAACCTTTACTCCAAAAGCTAAACCTACCAACGTCTCCTAAACCTCTAGTATTTCTCGCCACAACTTCAATGACCATATACTTGAAGCAGTTGTTGCGTTCTCTCGCATGATAAATCAGAGTAACACTCTGATGAGGTGACCATCATAACTTTACTCTCGAGCTGCACCGATTTCTCCTTGAAAATCTAGTTCCTAAGAGATTTGGTTCATGGGTTCAACTAAAAGCTAGGTATAGACTCTCTTAGACTCTCTCTCTTTCTCTCTAGCTCCTTGGAACTTACTGTTTGTCTCTAAAAACTGACCCTAACTCACCATCCTAAATACCAGAGAAATAAAGCTTATGATAAATATAAAAAAAAACCACCATAGAAAGCTAAAAACCATGAGCATTATGTTCGTGAGGTGGCTATTGGGTTTAGTATGGTGGTCATGGGTTTTAGTTTTTCAACAAAGGTGAGCTACGTGTAGAGATGTAACCGTGTTAGACTTTATAAGGTTTTTGATCCACCTGATCTTGTAAAAACCCTATAGGGTTAGGTTTGAATACCATAAAATACCCGATGAATACTCAATTCGAATACTCAACTAGATAGTAATATTAAAAAAAAAACATTTGTAAATGTGATGACGTTAGGTGATGGCTCTATCTGTGATAGCTTTAGGTGATGGCTCTCTCGGTGATAGCTTGAGGCAGTATTTAAGAGTTGAATTGATACGTGAATGAGAACGATCTCCTTTGTTTATTTCATAGCTTTTTTTAAAACTACACGAATCTGAATCGTGGGATAAGCACATATACAATGATATCGTAAATTTATAATTTGATCGGGAAAAATAAAAAAAAGAAAAGAAAAGAAAAGGAAATGCACAAACATGAGTACTTCAAGGCTCGACCCATCTTAATCCTTTGCTTTTTATTTAGATTAATACATCAACTTTAGTTTTTAATTCTCTAATTATTTTTCAATTTTGCATAAAATTTATGTTTTTGATAAATAATGTTGTTTTTAAACTCTTAGAATCAAATAAGGAGAAATCGAGTGTCTTAGTTCAGATTTGGAGCAAAAACAACAATTAAAGTGAAGATTGCAGAAGTCGAGCTCTGTAAAGTCATAGCTAAGGCCAAACAAAGAAAGAAGATAGTAAAAATTGGTTTATCGAGCCTCAACTGTGAACCCTCGACTTCAGTCGAAGCGATCAAGCATCATTCTAGAAGAAAATACGTTGTCGAGCCTCAAATCTCGACCCTTGACAAAATCATTTACAGACCAATTCTTTATCAAGATTGCTTCGAGCCTAAGCAATATGACCCTCAACTCTCTCAATTTTACCATCGATAGAGTAATGGATAAAAACGCATAGTTTACTTTGGAAATATCTAAAGTCAAGCCTGATCTTGCTTTATACAAGCCTCGACTAACAGATCATACGCAACCCTTGATGAGAGTTTTAACAAATCATATGCGCGTGTGGAAAGTTATCAAATTATGTTAAAAAGAATATGCTAAATCTGCCACGTGTCAATAAAATAGGCCATGCTTTATGTGCATATTAGCCTATAAATAAACGTGTAAGCGTGCCTTGTAAAGTATGTACCAATAATGTAAATTAGCATTAACATAAAGTAGATTTCTGAAGGATTCTTGGGTAAAAGAATTTCCATTTCTTTTTACTTAAGAATTTCTTCTATTTTCTAAGTAAAATCAATTTAACCCGATGTTTGTAATTTTTATGAATTTCTGAGCAATTAATTGATTAATCTTTCAACTTTGTTTTATTTCTTCTAATATGTGCTTATTTGTTAAATCCATGAGAAATAAACTCCTACAGCTTAGGGATTACGAATCCAATTCCTGATTCAGTTTGATTTCAAATGCGTTTTCAAGTTAATTTGATTGGGTGTTTGTAATTAGTGACTTGAATTTAAACTTGTGGTTTTTAAAGGAGTGGTGCACTCTTTTAGATCCACGATAATTGATTAGATCGAGAGATCATTTAATTGAATAGATCTGTGGTTGCTAATGGAGTCGATCCTAACTATCTCTTGTTGAGGAATGGGTGAAGACTTTCTGTCATTTGCTTTAAAAATTCACCGAGTTGTCTTTTCCAAAACAACGGATTCCTATTCTATATGCAGGTCTAATAGAAATTTCAAATTACTAATTTTAGCTAGATTTAGAACTACTGACTTCGAGAGAGGCTTTAGTTTAAATTAGAGAATCCGGTGATATAAACACACAATTCAAAAAGCTTTTAAAAAGTTTTTTGTTTTTAAGAAATCATTCTGATAAGGAATTGGTGAAGTAATCCTGAGTTGCTGTTTCATAGAAATTACAGGCTTATTTCTCATTTTACCCATTAAACGTTTGTGAATATTTCTAACTTAGCATAGTTCCTTTTTCTTTATGTTTTTCTAAACCTTTCTTTGGCTAGACAATTAATGAGGTTGAGAGCACATTAACTACTAACCATTCCCTTAGGACAGACCTAAATCATTATCTATGCTACATTTGATGGGTGTGTTTACCCTGTGAGACCATAGTTATTGAACCTGATTTAGAAAACATATATAAATTTGAAAAACTCGGTCAATGATCAATGTGAATTGAAATTCATTTAATCCAAACATAAACATACACACACAAAGTTTTCTAGCACCTTTGTCGGGAAATGGTGTTGGATTCAATAATATTTTTGAAGCTCAACAGGGCAATAGTGGAAATCAATTTTCATTTGTTGTTCTAGTTGCCTTTTGCATACTTATATTTTTGTTAGAATAACTATCTATCTTCTGCAGTTTTTCTATTTGTCTGTTTTGCAATTTGGTTGTTTTGTTTAGGATGGAGCAACACATGCTATTTCTAATTCAACAATTGGAGGATGCCTTGAGACAACAACAAGAAGGGTTCTTCCCTCATCAACAGAATGGTAACCAGTATCTTCTAGAGATGTGCCATCAGCATTTTGCCAGTAGTTACCGTGGAGTGTATTGGAATCCCCCATAGAAATGAAATGCTTATCCTTAGTATCAAAATTTGCAACCCAGAAACTTCAACTCTCATTCTAGCTTTGGGGAAACTCTCATTTCTTTCATAAAAAAAACCAATCATCAATTTCAACAGACTGAGTTGGCACTCGAAAGCTACTTAAGATCTCTCGAAAAGCTTGAAAACGAAGTAAACAATGTTGTGACTATGCTTAGAGCAAAAATTATGGAGGAGATTCATGTTGTTTACCTTAGAAGTGGTAGGCAGTTAGAAAAGACAAGAGAAAAAAATAAAGAGGAAAAAGAAGAAGAAAAAAGGGTTGAAAAAGACCAAAAAAAAAATAAAAGAAAAATGTGAGGAAAATAAAACAGATACAAAAGAAAAAGAAGAAAAAGAAATTGAGTAGAAAAAAATTATATTTCTTATTGAACCATATAAACCTCTTTTGCCTTACCCTGCAAGGGCAATGAGGAGACGATATGAGGAACATTTTAAAAAGTTTTTAGAATTGTTCAAGCAGCTGCATATAAACCTACCTTTGGTTGATGCACTTTCGCAAATGCTAAAGTATACAAAATTTTTGAAAGAGCTGCTTTCCAATAAGAAAAGATTGGAGGAGGTATCCATAGTAACCCTTGGAAGAGACTGCTCTACAATTTTGTTAAACAAGCTTCTTGAAAAAACGAAAGATCTAGGGAATTTTCTCATACCATGCTTGATAAGGAATCTCCATGTGGAAAAGGCATTAGTTGACCTAGGTACGAGCATTAACCTCATGCCCTCTACCATTTTTAAGAAACTAGGTTAAGAGAACCAAAACTAACAAGAATGAGCTTACAATTGGCTGACAGATCTACCAGATACCCCAAGGGAGTAGTTGAGGATGTTCTTATAAATGTCCAGAACTTCATCTTTCTTGTTGATGTTGTGATTCTTGATATGGACAAAAGGATTGATGTCCCTTTGATTTTGGGGAGACCATTTCTAGCAACCGCAGGGGCAGTTATTGATGTTAAAAATGGAAAGTTGGTGCTAAGAATGGGGGATGATGAAATGATGATAAAATTATCAGGAAATGCGAAGCAAGGGATAATAAAATGATGATGATTATTTGACACTAGAGTTTATGGATGATGAGATTCTTGAATCAAATTAAGATTTAGCTAATAAACTCTATTTTATGAAGGAAAATACAGAAGATGATGAGCCTATGAAAGGATCTTTTAATAGTGGAGTTGAAGAAGAAAATGCAGAAAATGGGGATGAGATAAGACAAGAATGAGATAATGCTAAGTAGCTTAATCCCTCCATCGAAGAACCACCAAATTTGGAGCTGAAAGAGTTACCTAATCATTTGGAATATTCTTTCTTGGAAGATGGTTGCAAATTACCTATGATTATATCTTCCAAACTCGATGAGAGGCAAAACAAAAAGCTTTTGGAGATCCTAAGAAAACATAAGAAAGCTATAGCATGGAAAATTGCGGACATCAAAGGTATAAGTCCTACCTTTTGTACACACAAAATCCTTATAGAAGACACTTTCAAACTTGTGGTGCAACCACATAGACGTTTGAACCCAAATATGAAGGAGGTGGTGAAGAAGGAAGTACTAAAACTTTTTGATGCAGGGATTATTTATCCCATTTCTCATAGTGCTTGGGTGAGCCCCACACAAGTGGTACCAAAGAAAGGAGGAATAACAGTGGTTCCCAATGATCGGAATGAATTAATACCAACTCAGACTGTCACTGGTTGGTGGGTTTGTATTGGCTACAGAAAGTTGAATGATGCCACCAGAAAAAACCACTGCCCCTTGCCTTTTGATCGATCAGATGCTCTTGCTTCCTTGATGTAATGTCTGCATACTTTTAGATACCCATAGCTCCCAAAGATCAAGAGAAAACAACTTTTACATGTCTTTATGGAACTTTCGCATATAGAAGAATGCCCTTTGGGTTATGCAATGCTCTAGCAACATTCCAAAGGTGCATGTTAGCCATTTTTGAAGAATATGTGGAGGACATAATGGAAGTCTTTATGGACGATTTCTCTATGTTCGGAAAATCATTTGACAATTGTCTTAAAAGTTTAGAGAAGGTCCTCCAAGATGTGAAGATATGAATCTCATGCTGAGTTGGGAGAAGTGCCATTTTATGGTACAAGAAGGAATTGTCCTAGGACACAGAATCTTAAGGAAGGGTATCTAGGTGGATATAGCAAAAGTTGATACTATTGCAAAATTGCCACCACCCACAATAGTCAATGGCATTAGGATCTTTCTTGGTCATGCTAGCTTTTACAGGAGATTCTTTTGAGACTTTTCAAAAATAGCCAGACCCATGACCAAACTTCTTGAAAAAGATTCCTCATTCGTTTTTTATGAGGAATGCAACACAACATTTGAGCTACTAAGCAGAAGCTCACACAAGCACCTATAATGGTAGCTTTGGATTGGAATTTGCCTTTCGAACTCATGTGTGATGCTAGTAATTTAGCAGTAGGAGCTGTTTTGGGGCAGAGAAGAAATAAGCATTTCCAATCAATCCACTATGCCAGCAGGACCTTAACTGCCACTCAAGCAAATTACACAACCACGGAGAAGGAGCTGCTCGCAGTCATCTTTGCATTCAAAAAGTTCAAGTCTTATTTAATTCTTTTAAAAGTTACTGTTTTTACTGACCACTTTGCTTTAAATATCTGCTTGCAAAACTTGATGCAAAACCTAGATTGATTAAATGGATTTTATTATTACAAGAGTTTGATTTGGAAATAAAAGATAAAAAAGGGTATGAAAACTTTGCTGTAGATCATTTATCACGTCTTGATAATCCATGTGAAAATGAATCTAAGATTGAAATTGAAGAAATAGTTCCAGATGAAAAATTATGTTCTGTGTGCACCATAGACAATTTCGAGCCTTGGTTTGTAGATATAGCCAATTACTTGGTTAACAAAGAAATTTCCACAGAACTTGATTATAACCAAAAGAAAAAGTTCTTTTCTGATTTGAAATATTATTTCTGGGAGGATCCTTTCCTTTTTCAAATTTGCTCTGACCAAGTAATTCGGTAATGCGTTCTGATGAATGGGGTTAAAAAATCTTAAATCATTGTCACAGTGGACCAATTAGGGGTCACTATGGTGTAAACAAAACAACACATAAGGTTTTGGAATCTGGATTTTATTGGCCATCAATTTTCAAGAATGCAAAAACTTTCATTTCAAACTGTGACAATTGTCAAAAGACAGGGAATGTCTCGAAGAGGATGAAATGCCCCAAAAATTAATTTTAGAATGTGAAATCTTTGATTTTTGGGGCATAGACTTCGTGGAACCTTTCCCACATCTTTTGGCAACAAATATATCCCGATAGCTGTTGACTGTGTTTCAAAATGGATGGAAGCTCAAACTTGTTCCACTAATGATGCCAGAATAGTCACAATTTTTTTTTTTAAATTGTTTCAAGATTTAGATGTCCTCATGCTTTAATCAGTGATAGGGGTACCCATTTTTGCAATGACTAAATGGAAAAATTTTTAAAAAGATATGGAGTACATCACAGGATATCCACCCCTTATCACCCCCAAACCAGTGGACAAGCTGAGGTCTCTAACAGAGAACTCGAGGGAATTTTAGAAAAAATTGTGGCATCTAATAGAAAAGATTGGGCTAAAAAGTTAGATGATGTGCTATGGGCATATAAACAGCTTTCAAGACTTCTTTGGGCACAACCTCATACAGAATAGTGTATGGAAAAGCATGCCATTTACCTATTGAGCTAGAACATAAAGCATATTGGCTATTAAGTTGCTAAATCTTCATCTCAAAAAGGCTGGAAAGAAAATTTTTTTGCAGATGAATAAATATGATGAGTTGCGACTGGAGGCTTATGAAAATAAGAAGATATACAAAGAAAAAGTCAAAAAAGTGGCATGGTTCTAAAATTAGGTTTCCACATGAATTAAAAAAAGGAGACAAAGTGCTAGATTAAAACTTTTTCCAGGAAAACTTAAATCCAGGTGATCAGGGCCATTTCAAGTGCACAAAGCATTTCCTCATGGTGCTGTTGAGATTAAAGGAAAAGATGGAGAAATTTTCAAGATCAATGGGCAAAAATTAAAACTATATAAAGCACCATCTGAAAATCCTACAATGACAGAAGAAATAAGCTTGACAAGCCCTCATGATAAATGAAGGTTTGTAAAAAAAAAAATCTTTTTAAATAAAGTGCAAATTCTTCATTTTCTTTTCATTCTTTTTGAATTATCTTTCTTTATGAATTGCTTTCTGTTCATAACTCTATCAAAGCTCTAATAACATATGCTTTGCTAAGTTCTTTGTGTTAACAGACTTAAATAGGTCTCACAAGACAAGTTTGACCCCCCGAGCTTACACGGAGAGAAGTTTTCTTCACTTCTCAATTCTTTTTAAAATTGTGCTTTAAATAAAAATTGCTTTGATAAATTGAATCCCCTAACTATTTATATAGATGATAAACATTGAGGACAATGTTTGACTTAAGTGAGGAGGAGGGTTAAGCAAGATAAATGAGTCTAATAACTTAATTAATTGCATGAATAGAGTATGTATTGATATAGATCAAGTTTTCCATGCAAATTCATAATAACTTAACGAAATGGTTAAAATTTGACAAATTTTTTTTTGAAAAATCACTTAGCTAAATGAATTATGAAGTTGTCTCGAAGCTGAACAATTTTTACTTTGTTCAAATCAATTAACAGTATTAATGTGAAATAGTTTTACTTATTATTTAGTTTAGAATTTTAGAGTTGGAATTAGCTTAAGGTTCTTAGTAAGGTTACTCAAATTGTCTTATAAAAGCTTAAATGATTTGTATGTTTTCCAAATTAGTCATTTTGAGAGCCGTTTTAATTTATGGTGAATGTTCAAGTGATAATCATAACTTGATAATTTTTCTTTGTGCATTATAATTAAAAACAAAACAAAAAATAAATATAAAACATGTGCTTAAAATTGGAATGGGGTTGAGTTGGTTCCTCAGAAGAGCAACTTGTTATACCCTCTTTCAATTTCAAAAGCCATAAAAAAAAAAAAAAGTAGAAAGATGCGGGCAACACCCCATCCAGAGGTAAAGAAAAGATGCAGGGAACACCCTATCCCTTTGAAGCTTTAAATAATTAAGAAAATTAAGGAATAAAAGCACAAATAAGGAAAAAGATTCAGGGGATGAACTGATGAACATACATTCACTTTAGATTACTCTGCTTAGAGAAATGATTAAAGGATTACATACTTTATATATAAGGAGATAAAAGATGATTGAGTTTCTTTTTACTCTGATTGATCTTTTGAAAAATTTTTGCTTTAGAATTCTTTATTAACTAATGAGGGTAAAAGCTAATTTACATAGATAAGCCAATTGATTTCTGCAAAAGTACATTTATTTCAGTCAGTAAAGATAATTAAAATTTTCAGAATATTGAGATGATTTGCGCTTGAAATATTTAGGTCAAATGAACTATTCATGATTTGTTTCCTTAAATAAGCCTTGTGCTCTTTAAATTGTTTTATTTGCTTGAGGACAAGTAAAGGCTTAAGTGTAGGGGAATTTGATAAGTCATTTTTAATCTATATTCTTCATAGGATTTTAAGCTCATGTTGCTAATAATTTTTTATAAAATCCTGCAAAATTTATGTTTTTAAAAATAATATTGTTTTAAAGCTCTTACAATCAAATAAGAAGTAATCAAGTGTCTTAATTTAGATTTAGAGCAAAGACAATAATTAAAGTCAAGATTCAGAAGTCGAGCCCTGTAAAGTCACAGTCGAGGCCAAACAGAGAAAGAAGACAGCAAAAATTGGTTTATCGAGCCTCAACTGCGAGCCCTCGACATGATCATCGACCTCAGTAAAAGCGATCAAGCATCAATCCTGGAAGAAAATACATTGTCGAACCTCAAAGTCGAGCCTCAAGTGTGGACCATTGACAAAAGCTTTTACAAACCAATTCTTTATCAGGATTGCCTCGAGCCTCAGTAATACGACTCTTGACTCTCTCAATTTTACCCTTGATAGAGCAATGGACAAAAACACACACTTTACTTTGAAAATTCCCGAAGTCAAGCCTGATCTTGCTTTATACAAGCCTCGACCAACAGATCACACGTGACCCTTAACGAGTGTTTTCACAGATCATATGCGCGTGTGAAAAGTTATAAAATCCTGTTAGAAAGAATCTGCCAAATCTGCCACGTGTCAATAAAATAGGTCATGCTTTCTATGCATATTAGCCGGTAAATAAACGTGCAAGCATGTGTTGTAAAGTATGTACCAACAGTGTAAATCAACATTAATGTAGAGTAGATTTCTAAAGGATTCTTAGGTAAAAGAATTTACATTTCTTTTTACTTGAGAATTTCTTCTGTTTTCTGGGTAAAATCAATTTAACCCGATGTTTGTAATTTTTATGAATTTCTGAGCAATTAATTGATTAATCTTTTGACTTTGTTTTATTTCTTCCAATTTGTGCCTATTTGATAAATCCATGAGAAATAAACTCCTACAGCTTAGGGATTACGAATCTAATTCTTGATTCAGTTTGATTTCAAATGTGCTTTCAAGTTAATTTGATTGGGTATTTGTAATTAGTGACTTGAACTTAAACTTGTGGTTTTTAAAGGAGTGGTGCACTCTTTTAGATCCACGATTGATTCAATTGAGTAGATCGAGAGATCATTTAATTGAATAGATCTGTTGTTGCTAATTGAGTCTATCCTAACTACCTCTTGTTGAGGAATAGGTGAAGACTTTATGTCACTTGTTTTAAAAATTCATTAAGTTGTCTTTTCGAAAAAATGGATTCCTATTCTATATGCGGGTTTAATTGAAACTTCAAATTATTGGTTTTAGCTAGGTTTAGAACTACTGACTTTGAGAGAAGCTTTAGTTTAAAGTAGAGAATTCGGTGGTATAAACACACAATTCAAACAGCTTTTTAAGAAGTTTGTTGTTTTTAAGAAATCATTCTAATAAGGAATTGGTGAAGTAATCTTAAGCTGCTGTTTCATAGAAGTTACAGGCTTATTTCTCAATTCACCCATTAAACGTTTGTGAATATTTCTAACTTAGCATAATTCCTTTTTCTTTATGTTTTTCTAAACCTTTCTTTGGCTAGACAATCAATGAGGTTGAGAGTATATTAGTTGCCAACCATTCCCTTAGGACTGACCTAAATCATTATCTATGTTACATTTGATGGGTACGCTTATACTATGAGACCATAGTTATTGAACCTAATCTGGAAAACATTTATAAATTTGAAAAACTTGGTTAATGACCAGTGTGAATTGAAATTCATTTAATTTGTTAAACACACATACCAGTATCATTATTGTTTAAGACTCTTAAATTTATTAAATATTATTACAAGTTGAAAATAAGTTAGAAAAGAAAAAAGAAGAATTAAAAAATAAAAAAGGGGGTTCAGGCAAGTTTTGGGTTACTAGGCAAACTTTGTAGGGCCAGTTTGATTATAGTATGAAAACCCTATAGGGTTGTAGGGTCAAATTTGGTGTACCTTATAAAACAGTAGGCTAAGTTTTGGGTTCATATGATCCATTGAAAACCTAACTTGTTTACATCCTTAGTTGCATGTGTTGTGTTCAATTGGTGGTTTTTGTTAGGTTTAGTATCAGGTTTGGTCTTCCTATCATTTGGTGTTGGTTTGTGACGTTTGAACATTAACCTAGGATATCCAGATGCAGGCATGGTATGTTGTTTTACCACTTCAAATTCTAGCATAAAAAAAAAAGATTAAGTCGTTTGGAATTAATTTTTTATAACAATTAGTACATAAGAGTGTTGGTTAGGCCAAAGAAAGAGAGATTAGACATTAAGAAAATAAAACCTTAGGACATGAGAGTGCTAGTCTAACATTTATTATGTTTTATTACTCATTAATCTTGTTTCCCCCTACAAATAATCACATATCTTAAATGGGATTTTGTGCAGTGGTGAGAATAAAGATATGTATGTCATTATACTCCTTGACTAGTTTATTTTTAAAACAAGAAAATAAGAGGACTAATTTTGTTTGAGAGTTATCCCAAAATGGCCATTCAATCATTTTTTTGGAAGGAATGAAGTCTCAAGGAGTGAATTAATTCTTTCTGCTATCTTAAGTGCAACATTATACAACCGACTTGTTTGTCATGTCTTATACAATCCACGTTGAGAATTTTTAAAAAATTTCTTTGACTCCTAGTTTAATGTTATCAGTTAAATAACTTATGGAAATTAGAGTCATATATTGGCCAATTTTTTAAGTTGAAAATTGAGTTCAAATACAACGATAATGCATCATATTATATAATATTTGAGACAGAAGCCTCATTGTGTAATGATTTTGAAAGTTCATACAAGTAAAGTTGTAGTTGTTCATGCTCTTTTATTGTCCCACATTGTTAATATTTTAACACTTAGCCTTTTATATAATTCATAATTGCAAAAGCCTCTTATTGGTATTATAAACATTAAAAGACAAACAAAAGCTTAGTGGGCTAAATGACTTTAATGGGCCTGAGCAGTTTTTATTATAAATAAAATAATGATAAATATGGTGATTAATATAACATAATATTTATAGATAAATCATAATATTCTGTAAACAATAATATAATAGTATTAATGTACTCATAAACTTTAATTAGGTATCAAATTGATACTTTAAAAGTTCAGGTACTTAATTACACATTTAGATAAAATTCATGTACCAAATTTGACATGAACTCTTTCTTTTATCTTCTAATTTTTATTAACCATGATCTACTCTAGATATCATCATCTTTTAGGATGGTTGTTTTGTGGTGTTTATAATATGAAATATATTCTTTGGCTATATGTGCTTCATCTAAGTCCTAGAGAAATGTTGGTTGTTGATAAATACTAATTGATCCTACTTTATAAGTGCTAATTTATGCTTAATTCGGGTATTTTAATAACTAAAATTATGAAAATAACACATAATATTTTCCATTTTATTTCATGCTTTCAAATTATGTTTGAAGATAAGAAGGAGAGATTCATCAAGTTTGTGCAATTTGGAAGGGATTTAACCAATAAAATAAGGTATGTTTTTATGGACACAAAATAAACACAATTGTGTCTTAATGTTGTGTCATTTAGAGCATGAAAAGTTAAAGGGAAAAAGTCTAGCTAAAAAGGACATAAGATAGACGCGATTATGTCTCACCCATGTCTCGCTCTAACTCCCTCTTTCGCAAAATTTCATCCAAAAGGGATTGGAGATAGACACAATTGTGTCACACTCATGTCATTGCTAAATTTTTGCATGAGTTTGATTCGAACTTTTAAAAATAATGTGACCTAATTTGAGGAGAGATGGTACTTTTAGTGTTCTTTTAGGAAAGTTTCAAAATTAATCCTCTCCATTAATGAAGTAGAATGTTTCGCTAACCAAACAATTCCTTTTTCCTATTTTGGAGGAAACTTCCAATTTTAGCCACAAAGGATTTCTATAAATGGGAAAGATCAAAACTTTTCAACAACACTCCATCAATTACAAATTCCATCCTTGGGCTCAAGCAAGTCAAGACTCAAGCTTTGATTGCTTTACAAGAATTCATTGTAACAATAGGTATTGATTGTCATTTTTTATGTTTGTTTCTACTCCTTGTATTTTTAAATCATGAAGGAGTAAAACATTTGTTTTCATTTTGATAAACCTTAGGTTATTTATGTGATTTGTTTTATGGCTTTTGTATTATTGATTGATTTCTCTTGGATCTACTTGTGTTCCTTTTATTGTTTATCTTCAAATTGATAATCTAAAATATTGATTCTTGACTAGCTTTCACTTTAGTTAATTGACAGATTGCTTTCATAAATAGATCTGGATAATTAGATGGAGTTGCATACAACCCTAGATATAAGGCAACATAAATCTCCGAGATTAGGATTAAATCTAATATTAAAAAATTTTTCCATTCGAGAAAATAAAAATAAAAGTGAGATTATCATAATTGTAATCACATAGACACCTAGTGGGGATTCAAGAGATAAACGTTCGTTGCAATTTGGTAAATCTTATTAATCTTGATTTATCCTTTGTGATTGGCAATTAGATAATTATGTACTTTATTAATCTTGATTTTTATTCAGTTAGATCATATGAGTAGGGTGAGTACTCATATTCATTAGTCTTTGTGAGAATTTAACTTGTTATTGATTGTGATCATCTTTACAAGTTATTGGTGGGGTTACGGGGATTGACAAGTTTAGGGAAGTAGTCATCCTAGTGATTTAACTGCTCGTTTCTTATTACTTATTCTTCCTCTTTATTTGGACTTAAATAGACTAATTCCATCATATCCTTATTTAGTGCATGACTACAAACAATCCCACGGCCTTGGTTGAATTTAACTTAGAGATTGAATGACTTAATATAGCAAATTGGTAGAGTCTAGGTCAAGAACTAGTTGCTTAAGCTCAAGCCAATTTTGTAGAGCTCATGGAAAAGAACAACACCAACAACAATAATGAGGACATTAAGACCATTTTTGGGTATGCTTGAGCATCCTTGGATGACAATCACTCAAGTATTGTTCAACCATTCATCATGGCTCATAATTTTGAAATTAAGCTAAACATTTTCTAAATGGTTCAACAATGGGTCTAATTAGATGGTCTCTAAGATGAAGATCCAAACTCTCACCTCTAGAGCTTCTTTGAAATTTGTGACACTTTCAAAATCGACGAGAAAAGTGACAATGTCACTAAACTCTTTTTATTTCCTTTTTCCTTGAGACGAAGGGTAAAGTAGTGGCTAAATTCTCATCCTAAAGATTCACTCATCACTTAGCAAGCATCATTGAAAAAGTTGTTACATATATATTTTCCACCTGCCAAAATTGTTAAGTTACGATGTGATATTTCCTCCTCTTTTCCCCCATTAAATTCGGAAACTCTTTATCATACCTAGGAGAGATTTAAGGAATCATTGAGGAAATGTCCACACACAACCTACCTTCACAGATGCAAGTGCAAACATTCTATAAAGGTTTGAATTATTCCACTTGCCAAATGATTGATGTGGCTACTGGTAGCATGCTTAATATCAAGAAACTAGAAGAATGTTTGTAATTGTTTGAGGATATGGCAACTCACAGCTATCAATGATTTAACCCTAAATCTATGTAAAAAGATGATGTTGATGTCATAACTACTAGCTACTCCACTTGAAACTTTGAATAAAAAAAATCGATGGGTTTATGGTTAACTAGCAACCCAATTTTATAGAAGCTATTGTTATTTTGCTCGTGCAAAATAGATGAGCAGGTAGATTACCTTGAAAACCTTGTCAAACAACAAAATAATCCTTATAACAACACATACATAGGGTAGAGAAATCATCTAAACTTCTTATGGAGCATAAAATGCTCCAAGAAACAATTGGGCACCTAAATCCCAAAATCATCAACCTCAAGAAAAGAAATCAAACTTTGAAGAGTTGATGATTAAGTTTGTCTAGGCTTCAGAAGCTCATCTCCAAGTTATTGAAGTAGCTTTATGTAATTAAGATGCAACTATAATGAATCATGAGGCTACTCTTCATGAAGTAACCTAAAACTTAATCTACTAACTTAATTTATTAAAAAGTGTTTAATTAATGATTTGTAATTTAAGTTGTTAAAGTTAAGTTAGTATAATTTAATTTGATGATATGATAAGTTTGTAGTATAAGAATATCTTGTGATTGATATATAGTGTGTATTAGTGAAATTGTAATATTATATGTGTTTGTTGAACTTCATTAAATGAAGTATATGTATATTTAATATAAGTTTTAGCAGACTTTGGATGTCTAAAACTAAGCCCAAGCTCAATTGAATTAATTAAGTTAAGCCCATACATAACCCATAACCAAACCATGTTCTCTTATCTTCTAAACTCTTCCATTTGTCTCAAACGTCAAAAAGTAACCCAAAAATATCACAATCCAAAATAGACCCTGCTTCCATTGTCTTTCTCTTTCCATTTTCATCATCTTTTCCAATTATAACAAGCTCAAATTTCTCTCTAAAACTTCACTTTCCCAAGATCCTTGATAAAGAACTAGCGTAAGGAACAAGTAGGAATAAGAATTTAACCAAGGAAATGGAAGAAAAGTTTGAATTAGTTCAAATAGCCATAAGAGTAAGTAAAGTTAAAATTCCTGTTGTTTTGGTTCAATTATGGTTTTGATTGATGTTAATATAGATAGAAGTAGGAAATTGATGTTTAAGATGAATAGATGATATACTAATATGTATGTTGAACTAAGTATGCAAATAGACATATGTACCTTATGTATTTGATAAAATGATATCTAAATTTTATAATGAGTTGATGCATATATTGATGTTGATAGTAATATATGATTAAGATTTGAATGATTAGAGTGATGATAGGATTCTACAAGCATGAGTGATAGGGTTATATTTAAAGATTAAGTTTGTTATACATATTTATGTGAAATAAACACAAGAGTACAAGAGAGTTTGATGGCGTTTGATTAGTGTCAATAAGTTAGTTTTGATATGTTATTACAAATGCATAAAGGCTTAGTGAGGAGTTAAAGAATATAGGACTTTTAAAATTTCAAAACAAGTACCAAGGAATAATGTCCTGTTCATCATGGGCGTAATAGCAGCCGTTATCTTTTAGAGTTGCATTTCCCCATCAAATACGGCCGTTACATAGCCCGTTATCTCCTCTGAGTGTTTTCAAAAGCTAGATTATGGCCGTAATGAAGCCCATTATCTCATTAGGTTGTTTTTGAAAACTTTTATAAAGGTAATTATGGATGTATCCTTCATCACGGTCTATATCACGGCTGTGATAGTGAGCGTTATCTACTATTACGGGCATGACAAGACCAATTATTTTTATCGCAACCCAAAATCACAAGCATGATGGTGCCTATGATACCCATCATGGCCTTAGTCACAAGCGTGATAGGTCTTCTGGTACTGTTAAAAAATTAAATTAAATTTGTTTGTTATAATTATTTTTTTATATGTGTTTCTTCAATTGTTGCTTAGTTTTGTGATTAAGTAGAAAGCTTATATAACTCTATTGTATGTATATATGTTGAGTGTTAAAGGATTTAATGAATTAGTGTATAATTGTAACTTAACAATATTTTATATAAATGGTTTCTTTGACAGATTCTCATATTCAACTGAGTTCAAAAACCAGCCTTTTGTCTGATAAACCTATTTATCAAGATACGTAGTAATATGGATATTGTTTGTTTAGGATATGCATATTCTAAAATTTATCTTAACTAAAGAAGGCTTAAAAAGTATTTGTATTAGTTGTGTTTTTTGCTATTAAATCTGGTCCGAGAAGTAATAACCCTGTTAACGAGATTAACATGGTATTTTAGGCACTTAAAACACTTTAGTCATGATGTAGTGACTTTCCTTAATGGCTCGGTGGATAATTGATAGGGAGTATAGTATCGGTGTAACATTTGCTTATTCTTAAAATGATATAATATGATTTAGTTCACATTTTATGAGAATGAATGAACTAAGTGATATTATGAATTAAGTTAATTAAAGTTGAGTAACGACTGTAAACCCTAAATAAAATTACTTTTTCTTTATTGGATTATATTGGAGATTTAAGTATTTGAACTGCTTATATCAACCCCTTGAGCAGCTGCGGTTAGTCAGGATCCCTCCTTCCCTACTCCAGATTCCTTAGGATTGATATCGGAGTTTGAATGCTCTAGTGTTGTTTTGTGGACGTAAATAAAGAGAAATAATTTATGATTTTTCTTTGCATTAGTTTAGGAATGTATGCCATATCATATTTGTTTTGTTACTTTGTACTGGGCCTTTGGCTCACTTTCTCTATTTTAGGTACTGAAAAAGGCGAGTTTTATTATTATTCGGGCTATGGGACAAACCTTGAGAACTTTTTGGATAAGTGTGACGATTAAGACTCATGGACCAACCTTGTTGTTTCTTAACACAAGAGATCAAACCAAGTTTTGTTTTATAAATGTAATAGTATAGATATGGTTTGCTTATAAGCCTAAGTTTGTAATATTAGTATTTAAGTTTTCCTATATTATACGTAATCTATGGTTTTGTAAACTTTAAGATACCAAGTTATTAGTATTTATGTGATGTTATTTTAAAGTATATACTCCTTGATGAGTAGTCTATTTGATAAAAGTTTTGTATCTAAACAGGTTAAACATGCAATCTACATAAACACCTCCTTTTTTCAGAGAGTCTGATGTGTAGTACTTAGATATTATACATGGCTAGGTGACCTAGCGTGTCTAATATGAGAGATTAGACATGTCAAGTCGTTTCACTTCATAATTTGGAAAAATAGGAAGATCAGATTATTAAGCTACTCTCATAAAGACCATAAGGATCTTTTCTTGGAAATACTGAACCAAACTTAATAGAACATGTTAGTATCTGGAGTATGCCTTCAATAGGGAGAAATCTAATGGGCTTTGTGAAGGATAACATAAATGGGCTTTTTGACACCATCTATAACCTAAAACCTTAAGGCAATGGGTTAATGAGTCTTCCCTCTTATAAACTCTTCACACAAGTCCTATATTTCCCATGTGGGATTCTTACACTTGTATCTTAACAATCTCACCCTCAAGTGTGAGTCTCCATAATGGGATAGGCCATACTCCTTCTCAACAAGAGCTTGTCAAACTGACTCCACTAAACACACTTTGTGAGTGGTCTCACCTACTCACTATGGGTTTTCATAAACGAGTCATGCTACAAACCTCTTCTTTCCATATGGTGGGCCAACCATGGGAGATTCCCAGCCGAACCATCGGCTCTAATACCAATTATGAAGGTCTGAAATATGCCTTCAATGGGGAGAAATCCAATGGGCTTTGTGAAGGATAACACAAATGGGCTTTTTGACACCATCTATAACCCAAAACCTTAAGGCAATGAGTTAATGGGTCTTCCCTCTTATAAACTCTTCACACACGTCCCATATTTCCCATGTGGGATTCTCACACTTGCATCTTAACAAAAGACATAAATGTAATGATCCTTAAAATCAAGAATTGCTATATGAACCTATAGGAAAGAGATAATTAAGTAGAAAATTTGAAGATGAAAAAAAATATCTAAAGAAGTCGTAGGTGGAGTCACATAAACCACTAATTCCCTACTCTACCATCTTAAATAGAAATCACAATAATGAACACTTTAGGAAGTTTTTGGAGCCATTTAAACAATTGCAAATCAACTTACCATTTCTCGAAGCTTTGTCACAGATGCTAAATATCTTGAGAACTTATTGTCCAACAAAAAGAAGTTAGAAAAGCTCTCCACCATAACACTTGGTAAGAAGTGCTCTATAATTATTCAAAGCAAGTTACCATAGAAGCTTAAAGATTTAAGGAGTTTCACTCTGCCTTGCTTAGTTAGCAATTTGTATGTTGAAAACGCTTTAACTGATTTTGTAGCAAGTATCAACTTAATGGCATATAAAGTATTAGCTGATCTCATTAATCGGTTACTACTGTAGTAAATCATTTTATCATTTATAGTAAATAGAGTAAGTGATATATTAAGTATTTCAGTAGTATAATTCCATGGAGCGACAACCTTACTAGGCCATACTTGCATGGTAGTTACGCGCTTAGGCAACCCCCTATTGTTAATATGATAATTCATAGGTGGCTCGATGAGCTCTTAGGCTAACTTTTATAATTGATAAAGATAATTCATAAGTGGCTTAGTGGATCGTTGATAGGGAAAACAATATTGGTGTAACGTTTACTTAAGCTTAATGTGAAGTAATGTGGTTTAGTTCACGACTATGGATGCCGATTGAATTAAATGATATTAGGGACTTAAGTAGATATGCGTAATGGTTGTGAACCCTACATGATGCTATTACTTTTAGATGTTCCTAGAGGAGATACATATATTTGGGCTATTTATATAAATCCCCTGAGCAGTTGCTACTCCTCAGTAATGTTTTATCGGAGTGTGAGTGCAGCAAAATTATATTGTTACACTTTAATTAAAGATATAAATTTTTGGATATTGCATTACATTAGAATAAGTATGTATGTCATCTCATGTGTGCTTGTCTTGTTGTTGTACTAGGCTTTGGCACATTCTATTCTTCTTTCCATGTGATGATTTGGATGATGGTGATAGTTTTGAGTATGGGATGACTTTAAAGGAAAATGTTGATGAGTGAAGTGGGTTCGGATCGCTATATTTGCTTTTATTTTATTTAAGAATTGGATTTATCTTTTGATACTTGTATTTTCTTAAGAGTCTGGTTGTAGAGCTCATGTTTTGTACTTAATCTTTAAAGCTTGTTTTACTATCATGAAACTGTATTCTATGTTTAAGATACTTGTTGGTAATGTTGTTTTTGTGAAGGTTGAACTAGTCATGAGAGCATAATATGAAATATTTTTGTAAGTTTATTTTACTATTGCTAAATCCAGTTATTTTCAAAAATCTAATTATACGATTTTAGAATCTAAAAGTGGCTAACAAATGTTCACAACAAACAAGTCTTTTAAGATAACCTGTGCATATAATACATATAATATTATACGTGGCATTGGACACACATATACCCTATTTCGGGGCATAACAAATATATAATATTGATATTATATTATAGGAAATGAATTACCACTTTCATATATATATATAATATATACATATATAAATATCACATTTATATAGTATTTAATAAGGATGATGCCATGCCCTATAGTGGGCCCTAGTCATGACAATTCACCACAAATGCCTAAGTAATTTTATTTAAGCATCTACAACGGAGCTAATCATGCAAACTTACTTTATACCCAAACTTTTATTTACACACTGATCGATAGTAAGTAAAAGAGTTTAATACATAAGTATCTCGAGTTTATTTCGAGAGATTACCTACTAATGTTGACAGAGTAATTAAACATACATCTCACTAATTTAAATTACTATATCTAGTTCATCACTTGTAATATCCTCAAAATCATAAAAAAAAAACTATTATTACTGGTGTAGTCAATATATTAGAGCTATAGATATGTCTAAAAGTACCTGCAACACTAATCACTTATAGGGGAATGAGCAAAAGCCATGATTCATTGAAATGAGAGTACAATTTCTCATTTCTGCTCAACAAGCAATAACAAATAAGTTATTAATCATATGCCATCCATGAACAATCATATGCAACACAAACATTACACGTGGTCTTCTATAACCAACATGAAGTCTAGGATAAAAAAACCTCCCCTTGACCTTGCGGGGGATTGGTAGTTCCATTAAGTCCAGGTCGTCTAGCCGCTTTCTCTTGATTCATAAGTTTCAGGGTACCTTAAATGCAACTCTACTTAAGATACTTTAAATACAATTCTAAGATGGAATGTCCAAAATCGTTCTTTTAATACCTACAGATACCTTAAATGTAATCTGAGGTAGCTTAAGATTCCTTAGATGCAGTCCTAAGCTAATTTAGGGTAACTTAAATATAGCCTAAATCTATAAAACTTACGATGGGACCAACAACAATGGATGGTTTATGTTTTAGTAATACATAACTTCCCTAAATCTTTTAGTTTGTATTACTAAAATAGGATACTTAAAAACACTTATAAAGAGATTTTGATAGAACTTATATTCAAAATTATTTTCTTAATACTTGTGGATACCTTAAATGCAGCTTAGAGTAACTTAAATTTTCTTTCAATCCATCAAGTGACAATGATGGCTTTAAATATTGCAAGACACAGTGTAATACATATTGGTTTTTATTGTATCACGATACTCATTAGTAGATTTAAGGGTGATCAGCCAAAATACAATTTAGACAATTCACAAAAAATGCAAAAATGCACATTTTTTAATAAAGTAATTGGTATTCATACAACTCATCAATCGAGCAAGTATAATTTCAAATCAACGATCACAAGTACTTATTATAAGTTTCCTATGGATTTTAATAATAGATCTTTAAAAAGTTTTTTGATTAATGAGTTATAAGCAAGCTATATTTTTATTGGCATATAAATCAATAGATATGATTGCTATTATTTTTTTATTAATTCATAATCATCATATCATGTCATATAACATACTATGATACTCAATAAATTACTTCAAATAATATGTTACTATATTCAATAGATTGGACATATATGTTTATGTTCTTATAAATAATTGTTTAACCTTACTACGGAATCAATTTTTACTTTATCATATATAATAATATTATTAATATCTCGAAGCTTTTGCTCAAGCATGTAAGATGAAATTTAAATTTTTGCATTTATCCCGCACCGCTGCTTTTGTTTTAAGGTTCATCAGATGATTTAAGAAAGAAATGGATGGGGATCCGGGCATCTTGGAACACTTGAAGTTCCGACTGTCAAGGAAACATTTACCAAAACCATCAATAAGAATGAAACGGGGGCCACTTTAAATTCATGATAATTTATTCCATTTGCTTGTTCCTCTACAGAAGAATTGAGGAAATATTATTTCAATGTTATTATTATTTTATTTCTTTTTCCTCCCTTTTATTATTTTTTCTCTTTAAAGCCATTTCCACAAGCATTTACTTTATATTATAATCTAATAGAACACATATTACCAAGAATTCAAGATGTAAAATCGTCGGATAATCATACCAACAAACAACCATAAAAAAAATTAAAAAAAAAGCCAGTGTAACATACTAAGAAATTACCTTATTCGCTTTGGTCTTATTAAATCGAAATAATCATGTAGCCAATTTAAAAAATCAAAATTTTCATCTAAAACATAAGAAAATATATTTTTTCATAGTTAATATATCTAAAGTTATAAATTTATAATAACTAATAATATAAAATTTAATATATGATATTCCTATTAATGAGATTTTTAAGGTGGATAAAATCTTTCCAAGTCTACTCTTATTTCGAAAAGCACTAGTGTCCACATTCCTAATATGACTTTCAAAATTGACAATGTTGAGATATATGAAAATTATAGATTTTATAAGTTTAGTAGAAGTATCGGCTGATAAACATTTCGAATATGAGAATTTAAGTAAGAAAAGAAAAAATAAAAGGGAAAAGAAAAGTAAAGGAAAAGGAAACGGAATGGAATCCTAATGCCGAGAATATTAATGAACATATTCATTGCTTTACTTAAGTTCCAAGGATTGACGAGCTCAAGTTGTTAACTGATAATGATCATATCATGGGTTCCTTTGATACGTGTAACTATGATCTTCTATAAATATGTGTTTTTAATTATTGTGTAAAAGAAAATTTAAATACCTATTATATTAAATATTTCAAACACTATAATATACTTTCATCTTAATCTTTTTAAAACTTCTATTTTTGAACTTTAATATCCGTTATCGTGAACTATAATGTATTCAGGATTTAAGTTATTAGCATTTTGATATTTTATGACCTAATTAATAATTAAATCATCCTGAATTTGACTTTATTTATATTTTACTATTATAAATATATAGAGTTTCACAAATAAAATAAGTGGAAAGATATGAAAATGGAAGAAAATTATAGAAAAATCTATATTTGAATACAAAAAATTAAAATGGAAAAGAATAAAAGTGGAGAAAAAACCATTGAAAACATTTTCACTTTTAAAAGCCAATTTGTTTATCTTGAGTTTGATTGAAACCAGTGGAAATCAAACAAAATCATGAAAGTGCCCTTGAGAGCACATGAAAATATAAAAGGATAGTTTAGTCTATTTACAGTATGGGAACCAAACTTTTCACTTTTTTTCTTGATTTTTGTCTTAAAAACCTAAACAATAAGAAAATTATTCTTCTTCTCATTTCTTTTTCGTTCTATGCAATTTTCTTTTTTTTTTTCTTTTCATTTTTACGTTCTTTAAAATCATTGAACACAGTGTTTAAGCACAAACAACATTGGTACATGATAAAGGCATATTATACTTACTTTTTAGTATATAATCATGTTTAATCATTATTGATTTAATAGAAATCATAAGAAAATGAAACTTAAGTATGATTGTTGTGATATTTCAAGTCTTGAAGGACTTATATTACAAATACAAGCAAATTAGAAGAGTTTTATGGAAATTTGGAGAAGAGAACATCCAAGGCTGGCCATTGGAGCAAGTAGGCCACTAGCCTTCAACAAGCAACTTGCCAGCTTTCAATAATGGAAGAACAAATGTTGTCAACCTTCAACACAAATGGAGCAGCCTTCAAAATTATACTTACGTCCATTGGAAGAATAAAGGTTGCTGGCTTTCATGCCGATGTAGACTTAAAGCCACCCTAATGCTGCTTCAAAGTGCTGCCATCTTGATTTGGAAATTATTTCTACAATGAAGACCGACCAATTTAATTTCAAGGCGACTGGCCTTTAAGCGACCTAAGTCCCCTGCGTGTCTTTTCATATAAATACCCTCCTGTAGACTTTGTAGAAAAGGGAGAGGAACCCTAGAACGAATTGAGAGTCTATTTTTTTACTCCTAATTATAGATTATGACATAGATAGTAGTTAGCTTTTTCTTTTTATTTTGATTGAGGATTCCACACCAAGATTAAGTGGGAAACATCATTTTTTTTCTTGGATTTAAGAATGGATTTTCTAAACAAGGTGATTTCTTTCTTTTCTTATATTGATTTTACGGATGGAGTTCGATACTTGTTTTTTTTTTTTTTGTCCTTATTTAGGTTTTGAGTTGATGAATTGAATTGTTCAGTTGATGTTTTTTCCACTATTTATTGAATTATTGCTTGTGTTCATGTTATTGATGCTAATTCACCGAGCATGTGTTTTGGATTGATTTTGGAATGCATGATAGACTAAGACTGTAGTTGAGAAATTCCTTTCTAATAAATTATGTGATTAGCTAATTTGGATTATAAATCTCATAGGGATATGGATTTGAATTCTAATTCTATTAAGGTTTGGTAATCTATACAGATTAGTCAATTAATCACTTTCCTAGAAATAGGAAAAATTGATTGGTTAATTTAGGGTAATCACTTTCTTTGGAAAAAGAAATTTTTGTCTGGTGCTTCATTACTTGAAGCAAGTGTATCTTTGGTTGATAGTATACATTCAATTGATTTTTGGATCTGTTGGCTCTAAACCTAATTCAATTGGATGTTGGAAATCCTAAAATTCTTTGTAGATTAGTTATATCTAAAAATCCAAAATATATCTTTTTTATTTGCCTAGTTTTGTTGTACTACAATTGAGAGCTACTCTCACTCCCTATGGACACGACTCGGTACTCATCGAAATTTTATTACTACACATGTACCTAGTAAAAATCTGCACATTTAAAGGAATTTAAAAAGACTTTTAAAAAGTACATAAAAAAAATGTGTTCAGTACATGATGATGAAATCATGTAGGCACACACAGACAATTTTAAATTAAAAATTATTATTATTTTTTCAAACTTTTTACGCAATTAATCTAAGAACATGTTGATTTTTGGTTTTATAAGAAAAATCTATGATAGAAGTGTTCTAAAAGTGAAAATATATGTGTATTTTTACACATTTATCTAATACATTATGGACTTGTTGATAATACTTGAAACAATTTATAATGAAATGTTATCATGAAATTGTAATCTATCATAAGGCATAGATCCACTTATTTAAAATAAATAAGAGTGCAAATCCATTGCTAGAATACAACATCCCATGAAAAATATAATACAACGAAATAGACCATCTGACCGGAAAAAAAAAAGGACCCAATTTTAAACAATTTTGAATGTGTGTTGAATTGGAAACATTATATTTATTATGTCCAATATTATTAATTAAGAACATTTATAGGTTCAATAATATACTCTCCTATATATTTAAAATACAGGTTTTAAGGTAGGTTAATGGTATAGAAAAATTATATACTTTGCAACTTATCCTAGCGACCATATTAGATAGAGTAGGTTTAAGTTGCAATAAGGTTGTCTACTCATGTATAAAAGTGGATACATTAAGTAAATCATCATAAATGAAATTGTGTGGAAAAAACTTCTTTTATAAACTTATATCTGCTTTTCTCATCGAGATCTATATTTAATTTAAGTAATTAAAAGCCTTAGATCTTGTCCTATGGATTTTTTTTCCCCTTTACATGCGGGGCTGGATGAAGAATCTGAGGGGCGGGCATAATCAATAAAAAGAACTCGAATTGACCTGTTGAAAAATAAAAATTTGGAGTCTAACTCATCACTTTTTTTTCATGTGATGATTGTGGTAAAATGTGGTATTTTAACATTAAAAATGTATGATACTTTCAATTGTTGCTTATACATCTGAAAAGTGATTCCTACTCTAAGAAATGTATCTATTGCGTGTCACTATATAATAAGTATATATCTAGACATCGTCACGGTCCGGTTCGGGTCTGGAACCGGACCCGAACCGCCGGTTCCCGGTTCCAAAAGTGGTGGAACCGGAACCGGACCCGTGGGAGCCGGTCCGGTTCCCGTTCTTAGGAACCGCCGGTTCTCACGGTTCGGTTCCGGTTCTAGAGGAACCGGGAACCATGAAAAAAAGATAAAAAATCAATTAAATAATTTACTTAATTTAACTAAGAAAAAATATATAATAAAATTTAACTTGAAATAACATTGAGCCTAATAATAATTGTTCATGGTATTAGTTAAAAGAAATTTTATATTATGTATTTATTTATATACAATCACTTGCACTTTTTTTTTAGTTGTTATATTAGCAATGTGACACTATAAAATATTCAAAGATATAAATAATTCTCAATAACAAAAATGAATCACACATTGTTAAGAAAGAAAGTCTACTTTGATTAGAAGTCTACATAAATTTAACAATATAGATTTCAAATGTAATTATTACTTATTTGTAATAATAACACATTAAATATTGTGAATAGGAAAATATTTTTTTATATTTATGCAAAAATAGTTTTAAATATTTATTTTATAATTACAATTTTTATAAATTTTTTTCTTTTTTTCTTACTTTTTTTTTTAAAATTTCTATGGTATAAAAACCGCCGGTTCTGCCGGTTCTTAAATCGACGATTCCAAAACCGCCGGGTTATACGGTTTTAGGGATGGAACCGTAAGGACCCGTCAGAACCGACGGGTCCTTTAACGTTCAGACCCCCATTGCCGCCGGTTCCCGTTCAGGAACCGCCGTGACGGGTCAGGTCGGTTCCCGGTTCGGAACCGACCCATGATGATGTCTATATATATCTATATTATTATAGCAAAAAGACACCCTTTGATACCTTTAGTGTTATAAATTAAAAAATATTTAAAAAAAAATTCTTAAAGAGTTACATTAAATAGCATATAGAGAAATTTATTGGATATTAAAAGTGAGTAGGGTTAAGGATATGTACATTGGAGTTCTATCTGAGAGAGACAAAAAAACGTTCTACCATTAGAGATATAACAAGTGCATACATATATATATATATATATAGGCAGATTTATTTAAAAAAGTATTTTTTTTATAAATAATGAATTAAATAATTTAATTTACTTACATAGTTATCCTTTGTTAGCATTGTTTGATAGGTAAGCATCTACTCTCTCTTTTATATGTGTATATATATATATATATATATATATTAAAAAAGAGATAACTAATATAAAGTTACCTTTTTCTTTTCATCCAATAAATTGAACAGATTATTAATATCTTTAAGTAATTGTATATATGGTAGCCTATAAATATGAATTTGGATTTGAATAATTAAAACATAAAACTTTATTTATTTATATTAGTAAAAAAATGAAAATTGAAACATATTGCCAATGAATTGTGAATTTATCTTCTAAGATAAAGATTTAAAGTAATATGCAGTAAAATGTTTGGCAGAAAAAAAAATGTAGTATCTAATAATGGCACCACACTTATTATATTTATCATGATGTATGGAGTGAGCAAGGGACACACTCTAGGGGTATTTTACTATTGGCCTGATGTAATCTCACAAAGTGGTAATTATCTAGATCCTTCTTGGAAAGGATTCAATGATTTAAACATTTCGATGAATTGGGTTAGGCAAATATCAAAAAAAGAAAATATTTACATTGATCCAATGTTCCATAAAAAACTATATGCAAGAATAGGAATCGCATATTCAAGAGAAAATTATCAAACTCTTGAAAATCTACCAGTGCAACAAAGTAAGCTTTTCTATCTTAAAAATAAAAAGTCCACCTAAAAAAGGACAATTGAAAGCATAAAGGAACGAAAGACAAGTTTTAAAGATGCACTGTTTTTACAATGTTATAAAAGGGGGGAAGAACAAATAATGAAAAATATGAAATTACGGAGTCATTCATATTTTTAAAATAAATAAATTTGTCTCTAGATTCCACTTAAAGCAAAAAATATATATATATCAATTATACAGTTAAATATTATATATAGTAAATTTATTATTTTATATAATAATATATTATGTATGGTGTATAATTATATATAAAACTTTATATATCCAAAATTGTAAATTCAATCCTTGTCCAAGAAAATATATCATACATATATATGCATCAGCATTGATCTCTTATAAACTGGAAGGAAAAAAAAAAAAAAAAAAAGGAAGAAGAAGAGTCGGCTTGCTCGGCAATCACTAGTGCAATAATTGCACTGATGCTGAAAAAGGAATAAAAACAGAACAATTGCCCCATGCCAATGCCACCACGTTACAAACTTACAAAAAAAGAATCTTGACAAAATTAAGGCACTATATCCTGGGCTGTGTCGCTAAGAAAAATGGACAGGGGGCATAAGTTATAATGATGGCCTATTACATACTATTATTTTTTCTACTTGTCGAGAAGTTGTATTTTGGGCCGAGGGAGGGTAGGGTCTTATAGGTCCCCTAGGCCCCCCGCTTCATAGTATGACAGTTAAATGAACCGAATAAACTTTTTAATTAATTTTAACATTCAACTTTTATCAACTAAAAAATTGAAAACCAAAAAAAAAAAAAAAAAAAAAAATCTATTTGGAAAGTTTATGGGACGATGAATGTTCGAAAATGTTAGCCCATGTATTAAAATACGTTCCGTTGTAATTAGAGATGGATGCAGGATACTATAACTGAGTATCAAGTTTTAATTAAATTAATTTTAAAATTATTTTATTATATTCACTCGTTATTACAATTATATTACATCTTATATATAATTAGGTGTTACTGAAAAAATATAGAGTTAATATCCTTTTAAGTTTTTCTTTAACGAAAATAAATCATAAATATATCAAGATAATATCTATTCAATAATTTATATGCATTTTTTGAACAATAATTATAGAAAAAAATGTTACTAAATCAAATTATATAATTAATTTGTAATAAATGACTTTCAGCATAAACAAATCATAAAATATATTTAGATAGGATAGTTATTCAAGAATTCATGTACATTTTAATAACATAATTGTAGAGGAAAAAAAGTTACTAAATCAAATTATGTAATCACCGTGCAATAAGATTTAATTGTAATATGGATAATATAATTATTATTTGTGGTATACTTTAAATAAAAAATAGTTATTCACAAGAGTTTATTTAGTTAGGTATAATTTTTGATCAAAGAATTTAATGCTATTAGTTATTATGAAAGAAAAAAAAAAGTTAAAATGAAATGAGAGAGAGAATGAGTGGTTAGTGTAATGAATGCATGAAAAAGTAAAAAGCGTAACCTGGATTTGAACCCATGAATCATGAATATAAAAATAAAAGCTTAACCACTATACTATACTTATTTTTTATGTTTTAATTTGCTCTTTATAATATACATATAACATATAATTTTTTCTTTTTCGAAAAAATTCAAAAAATTAATTTTTTCCTGCTTGGGACGAAGAGAAGTTACCGAGTGTGACGCGAGGCCCCCGTCTACCCCCTAGACCCGCCCCTGGTTGTAGTCCAAAAATGGAGAAGATAATATTTACATATACATAGATGTTATAGATGGCTAAATTTGGATTTTAACTATTTGGGCTAAGTGACAAGGTCCAAAAAGTCAAGTCCATGAAATTGGGATGACTAAGGGAGATATGGCATGTGGGCTTGGAGTTGGAACCATTGGACTGGATCGACTCATTTGCTCACAACTTTTCTCTAGGAGCTCATGCACTTAAAGAGATTTAACATGGGCAAAGAGCCCATGAAGAAATCCATTATTAGCAGGACTCGTCTTGTCCGTTGACAATCAATATGATTCAATGGATGTCATTAAGAGCCAAGCTTTATAAATACCCATAGCTCCTCCTCATTTGGTAGGGCCATAAATTGACATAAATGATGTCGTGCTGGTGGAATACTCTATAAAGGATCACATAGAGCTCAAAGCGAAGACTACACGACCTTTCTTCTAGAGCAATAGGGTTGATGCTATATACCTCCTCCACCTATCACTTGTGCGTTCAATCTCCTTGAGATTGTCTGCTCCTCTTTGCTACCATCTCATTCTTAGTCATCACTTGTTTTGCTTCCACATTACTCCTCTAAGGCCATGTGTAGTGCAAGATGCATGCTGTACGCCGTAACTGTTGCAATTGGATCCACCCTACTACAAATGTTTAGAGGCTTTTGAAGTTTTTGTGCATACTAAATCAACTAAACTATGGCTCAAGAATCCATTTAAGTTTTCCTTAATTTGTTTACTTAAAATTGAGGTTATTCAAATCCATTGATCCACTGAAATCCCTCATTCCTTAATCTAATACCAAAAAATCTAGTAGTAACATATATATATATAAATATATATATATGAATAGAACATTATCTCCTATCCAAATTATGCATGACTTTAACAAAAGGCTTAAATGCTAATGAAGTTGAGTATATTACCAATAACGTTTTTTTCTTCTTCTTTATAACATATATTATTTGCAAATTTAAACAACTTTTGTTTTTAGCTAGTGATAATTTTTTATGTGATATGCAAGTCTTTTTTTTTTTTTACGCCATTATAACCAAAGTCTTTTTTTTTTTTAAATCATTACAACCTAATCATTTTTTTATTCAGGTTTCCATGAATATCCATATATTTTTTTAACTAAAATGGAAAGTAATCTGAATGGGTCCATTTATCTATGCATGGGATCATTTTAAATCAGAATTGGGGTACAAATGAGCCAAGCTTTTTTCGGCTCAAGCTTCATTTAACAACTTAATGTGCTTGAGCTAAGTCAGACTCTAAGTGAGCCTAAAATGTATAGGCTGGAGTCCGAGCTTGGTAAGGATCCTTGAGCTTGAGCTCGGTTCATTTATGTATATAATTATATATAATTATATTTATAATATTAAATTAATGTAAATAAATATAATACTATATCAATACCAAGAAATTAATATATCAAACGAGCCCATAATGAGCCTATTTACGAGCCTAAAGAAAAGCTCAAACTTGCCTAAAATGAGCTAAGCTCGAGTAGCCCACAAGTAACTCAGCTTATTTGTAACTCTACTAACCAATTTCAGTGACAAATATCTACAAAAGGTTAGAAGATTTAATTTTTTTATCAAGTATATTATAAAGGTGAAGGGTCTTAGCTAAATTAATATGTTATGATTCCTTGAGCTTGTCTATCTTGTTTGTCATATAATGAAACACGCAACAATGCTATTAGTTTTCATGTGTTCCTTCTTGGCACTTTTTGGTGAGGAACAACCACTTCGCACCAAATTCATATGGATAATGAATAAACATGGGATAAAGGGTGAAGCTTCTTTGTGTCAACTGACCATCTCATCTTCAACCTATGTTAGTTGAATCCTTGGCAAGTAGCCTACAAACAAGATTGCAAGAAAATTTAGGAAGATGGGATTCAATAGTGTTAGGTTCACATGTCCATTTGTTGTATCTTCCCTAACCAATAGTAAGATGTTTCGAAAATATAGATCTCTAGAATCCATTGTCATGATTGTGGCCAACAATCCTTCCTATGTTAAATATTACCATATAGGATGTCTTTAAGGTAAAATTCATAAATGATCATAAATCCATTAGTTGATTGATTTTATATATGTTATGTGTAATGGTGCAAGATTTAAGTATAAATTTGTAAAAATAATGTTTCATAATTTTACATCTCAATGTTGTCAGTTTTTAACATATCAATCTAGGTGTTGATTTGAGTTGATGTTGTATTGATGAATCAAGCTATGCATAGTAGCATAAAAAAGGAAAATTTGATGTAATACTAAATAACCAAATGACAACACCAGGTTACTGTTGTTGTGATGATGACGGAAATGACTTCTTCCATGATAAATATTTAACCCTAACTACTGGAAGCAAGGTTTACAAAAAGTGGTCACCATGGCAAGTGATTATCTTAATGTAGTTAGCATGAGTTTGAGGAATGAGCTTTGCGATGCTAGAGAAAATCCAAAGGATTGTTATAGGTACAATTTATAATACTCCGTTCTCTTGATCAAACCCTCTTTATTTTCATTCCCTCAATTTCCATGGGTTTCAAGTGAATGATTGAAATTGTCTAGATTCTTTAACTATGTAGTGGTAAATTATTGCAATTTGTATTCTTCCTTACAGTTTTAACGATTAATCATATGTGACTACATTAAGAGGGAAATTAAAAATGATCCCCTTTTCTAATTCATCAATATAAATATTGGTATCATATAAATTTCATTATTGTTTTTAGGTACATGCAAGAATGAACAAAAACAATCCATTTCATAAAGCCACATGTTCTTTTCATCGTTTCTAGTCTCAAGTACGTCAAAGACTTGAGCTTCTTAAAAAGCAAGCCTATTAATGTCTCATTCTCTATGAAACTTGTGTTTAAGATGCACTGATATGCGTTTATGAGTGATAGTGAAGTTGATAACCTAAATTTGAATGATGCTTATGGAATTGCATCGAATGAGATGATGGATAAGATTGCATTTGCAATTGAGAAAGGTTTTATGTTTTGGCTATTACAATGGAGGTAGAAGAAATCGAACCGGTACCTCTCACTTAAAAGATCAGATGAAATGCAACTATACTGTAAGGCTATTGGCAACCGAAAAAGAGATTGATCATCCTCTATGTGTAAACAAATTTGATGCAAACTTAGTAAGAGGAGAAGCATTTTCTCATTGGAAGGGAAAATACATATGGCATGTTGGATTTATGATTGGTGTAAACTAAAATGACTACCTTCAACAATTCATTTATGTATTAATGGGGTGTATCATATGTTTACAAAATAAAATTACATTATCACATCACATATTTTTAATTACTTATACCATTGCAAAATCCTATCTTTTAGATGGATTTACTTAAATCCAAGAAGTCACACACTAATAGAATAAGGGCGTTTTGAGGGGAAAAGTTTTGCCTCAATAGGTCAAAATTTAGCCTTAATGAACCATATGAAGTAAAAATTTCGCTTGATAAGGTTACCTTAGCAGGGTTGCCATAAATAGCCTAGTGAGGTGAATTTCACCTTTGAAACCAATTTTGAGGCGAGATTTGCCTCAATTATTAGAAAAGATGAGACTTGCCTCATAGTTTGGGTGACCATGCTCTCACCTCCTAGTTTAAATATATTTTTAAAATAAATAATTTTATGCAAATAATTTTTTTTTATTTTAGAAATTTTGTAATAATAAATTCATAATATATTAATATATTACTATTTACACATTTTATAATTGAAAATATATTTTTTGAATTTTTTTCTAGTAATTATTAATATATGTAAATATATAGACATAATACAATTATATTAATTACTAATAATGTTCATTAATAAAAAAAAAACATATAAATAACTTAATCATATGACTTTAGTTCAAGGATACTAATTGAAAATCAATTATAAAGCTGAAAATGAAAAAGTAATCAAAGAAAATAATAGTTAAATTTCAAATTATTTACATAAATGAAAAGATTAACAACCACATATTATACTCAATCTGTACCAAAAAATTTGTAATTGGATGTGGTTGAAAATTAGAACTTCATAAGAGATTTGCAAGAATTTGACCAACAAAAAATGAGAAGTGTGTTAGCTAAAAGAAAAATAACGGTAGGAAAAAGCCATGGTTTCGTAATATATAGTGGAGTTATGAGGTGCATTTTGCCTTTTAAAATGTAAGGCAAAGCTTGCCTCAAATGCGGCATTTGAGGCGAGTTTTGCCTTAAATCTGGATTCCCCCCTAGGTATATTTGGAGACAAAATTTAAGTGCAAATTTTGAAAAAAATTGTCATAATTTTCAAAAATCAGTTGATTTTTTTTTCAATTTTGTAATTAAATTTAGAATAAAAGTATATATTGCCTTTATAAATATGTATTCAAATTTATGTTCATGTATTTATCATTACATTTATGTCAACATATAATTATTTTTTATTGCTTATATATACTTAATAAATTAATTACATTATATGAATATATATTTTATTATCAATACCTATATATGTTAATGTATTTAAGATTATGTCATGTTATATAAAATGCCATGACGCATAGTAAAAACAAAAAATTCAAGGAAAATATGGTATTTTTAACACACGAAATAATACACACAACATGTTTAATAGACCACTAGAAACACTAATAAAGCATACAATACATAATATATATTTATGTCAAAAATAATGAAATGAAGGTATACAATACCCAAAGAACTAAAGGTCTGATAAAAAAACAAAAAGAAGTAGATAACAAAGGCCAATCTATTAATCCACCAATGTTGATTAAATTGTGTTGAACTTGTGCTTGAGGTTATCTATGTAGCAAAGGCAGAAACAGTGAAAGGTAAAGATGGATAGTATCCATAACCCTGTGTAAGAGCACTCTGAGAGAAACTTAGACTGAATGGGTGATTCATGCTAGCATGAGGAACTAATCCGTAATGGGTTGCTATTGGAAAGACTATTTGGCCAATGTGGAGAGTGGCTACGACATAAATGCCGATGTCGGATGATGCCCCTATGGTAGAGCCGTGCTACCTAGTGATCCTACAGTAAGCTGAGATGGGGGTAGAGGTTGACCAAATGATTGACATAGCATCCTGTATGGCATGGAATGAAGCCGCTAAAACTGACATGATGGTGTAGTCAACACCGGTATATAGGCCGGTTGGCATGGGCCGACATCGCTAGTCGAGTCACCTAGAGATGGAGGGTATGGAGGATATTGCCCTTGAAATGGCATGAAGGGGGATTGTCCCCTATTAACATACACAATGTCTTCTCCATCTGAGCTACCTTCTGCTTCATTCATCAACCTCAAAGCCGGAGCTCACAAAATGATCTTGAACGGGCTATTCATAATAATCACGCCTCTCTAGTAGGATCGAGGAACCGTATCCCATCCTATGCTAGTAGCCTGACTTATGCCTAAGGACCTATTCTATAATGGCGATCTCACTCTTAGGATCTTTGCTTGTGGCAGCAGTGTGTCTGCCTCCTCCTCTTCTTTGCGTCTATCCATGCCTGCAAGCAACAAACGACTAGTAATTTTGTTAATAATTTGAATAAACGTGCATAATATAAATCTAATGAAATATTCATCAAGTACTCTTGCATAATTCTCTTGTAACACATCTGATTCCCATTAACTGGATTCCTATCCTTGGACCCAACAAACATGAGTGTGTTTGTAGTTGTCCATCAGCAAGAGATTCTAAAATATTAATTATAATGCAAAAAGCAATAATTGTACTACGTTAGTGCATATACAATATGATAATATACTGATTTGACCTTCAAGATACACTTCTTTTCTTAAATTTGTAAGTGCATAATACATCGTAGATTTCGTACCTCTGTGTGCATTGACTTTTGCTGCTTCCTATTCTCGATATTTACTTTTGATTGATTCTACACGACACATGATGAGTACAGTGTTACATTAAATTGTTACAATATTTAACGTAAATTTACGCATTTAGAAAAACATACGTACCTGATGGCAAGGGTCAATAGATATAAATGAAAAAAAATCCCTTTAATCTTGTATTTGGTGCATGAAACTCACCAGTGGATGGTGCTAGTGATATGCCCTAGGCCATTTGGATACTATTTAATTATCTATTAATCTTAATAAGATTAAGATTAATAAATAATTATTAATTAGAATCACTTTTAAGAAGTGTGTCATTTGGAATTCCTAATAACTTATGTGTGTCATTTGGAATTTTTAATAACCTTTGAAATCCCTAATAAGATTAGGATAGTTGACTATGACATGGTTTCTTTTAAATAGAACACAGTGATCTCCCCTAGAGTTTTTAAGAGACACTTACCATCACATTAGAATTACAGAGAAACTTTGTAACTCATAAGTGAGAAACCCTACTGAGAGAGATTCCCAATATTTAGGAATTGTTCCTACGTGCTAGCACATATAGAGATCCGATTGGAAATTCATTCGTGTGGATACAGTAGAGGGTGTTCGCATTTGCAACATCTCAGATCCGAATTTTCAGTATTCTAAAGCATCAAAAAGGTAATTCTATCCGTTTTAATTTGATTGAATCGCATGGATTCGCAATTGAGAATTTAGGGTTCGTTTTATTTGAAAACGAAAATATATTTCCACTGCATATTGATCCCTAAATTTCCAACAGATGTTTCACTGCTATATGTAGGCCTCCTTTCTTCTTGATACGCTCCTTTAGCCTATAGTGAAGCTGGCTATAGGATTTGTCGACTGTAAAGTTACGAGCTTCCCACCAATTATTTAGTCTTTTCTAGTTGGTTGGTGCTAAAAAACTTGTACTGCAAATTGACACATTGTAAATGTTGGTTAATGGAAAAAAATAATAAGATACCGGATAGTTAATATAATAAGATGGAATGTAATCTTATCATAACTTGTCTGATGATACCATGATGATAATCTTGTGGAAGCACCATCCAAGCATGACTGCTAGCACCTGGAACGCATAGCTTCATCGAAGCTCTATTATGGATTAGGAACTCCATCCTCAAAAGCCTTAGAAGCTCACATTTTATCTCTTATAACCTTGGAGGATCTTAAATGTAGGCCTCTGGTCGATCTATCTATAGTGCTCTTTTGAAGATTTCCTTTTATATATGCCCTGATGCTGTCTCTTCTAGTGGAGATTAGCAGCCTCCTGAGCAACATTACGTGTTGTCTCCTCTTGCTCAACAACAACAGTACACGGGTCGTTAAGATCAAAATTCATTTCCACAATGACATCATTTATTTGTTGTTGTAACTCCTCATCATCACCATCACATCATCATCATCATTATCATCGTCATCGTCATCGCCATCAGGGTTAGCCCTTGCACGACCTTAAGTGGCAAGAAGCGACGTGAACGAGTGCCTTAAAAAGAAAAAGGTTGAGTGATTAGTACATCCACTATGCATGTAGACCCTAATATAGGCAAACTAGTTAGAAAGGTGAAATTCACCTATGTGCTCCTCGAGATGTATAGTTGCATCCTCCATAATCATGTCTAGAAACTCATGATTATCTATCCCACACAAAAAAAATGTAAACGTTATTACATTATTACAAACACACCACTAAAATATTACGATACAACAAAACAAGTCATCCATGCCTATCTAATCAACATCACTATCACCCGCCCCACTACAGCTTGCATTGGGGTCTGGTAAGCGTGCTAGTTTCCTAAGTCCATAAAAATGCAATCTACTAGAATTGTTCATGGCCTAGTAACCGCTTATTGTAAAGCGTCAGCGATCTCAGGTTACTACTCAATTTTGCAAGTATCAGTTGCTTCGATTTGGAAAAGACCATAGTTAAATAAATGTTGATGTTGCAGTTTTTGTACGACTGTCATGCCTCAATGGGTACCCAAAATGTGATAGCCTGCCGTACACAATATTAAAACTTAAGAATGACTACCTTAGTCACTCGAACGCTTCCATATCGGTACAAGGCGTACATTCACATCAAAGGGAGACCGTAGAGTAATGCATTTTAGGATATTGGCAGTGGAACATGAAAAATAACACTTAATATATTTCATTGAAATATAAAGTCTTACAACTTCTAAGGGGCATTGTCCTGGTAATTTCCATAACAACATAGTCTTACTAAGATAAATAACTAAAGGTAGAAGATTTTAGAAGAAATCTACTTTAAGACTTCAAAACAGAGTTCCTCCAAAAGCTTCCCAAAATAAAGATTCTACCCGAATGATCAAGATGGTCTTGTGTAGACACCCAATTTTTGCCCAATTAATTAAGGCTTAAAATTTAATTAAACTCATTTTTTTCAAAAGCCTTAAGTATTGATGAAGTTGGCCAAGTGATCAAGGCACAGGCCAAATGGCCTGTTGGTTAAACACATTGACCCACACACATACCCAAGCTTAAGGACACAGGTTCAAACCCTAGCAAAGACAAATTTTTTTCCTTTTTATCATTTTTGTCTTTTCATCTTTCTCAAAGTGACTTTTGCCTTACTTTGCATCAGTTTTAACTGACAAAACAACATTAATTGTTGAAATTGATGAAGCAATTGCAAAGTGGTTATGGAATATGAAAGATTAGTGCACAATTCATGAACAAAAACAACCCAAAAGTCACAAAATTCGTGCTAAAAAAATTGGAAAAAATTCAATTGTAAAAACATTCAATTGCACTTAAATGAGGAGTTACAAGAATTGAATGAAAAATTGATGAATCATCTACCCATATTAAATGATTTGATGAAGAATATGAGAAATCAATCATCAATTCATCAGTTTCAAGCAAATTAATCACGAATTTTCGAATTAAATTCGTGAAAAATCAAGAGACAAAAATCGATTCATTTTTGAAACTGAACGAAACGTAAAATTGAGCTTGCAACCTATAAATAGGGGTCCTAAGAGCAAAAGGCACAAGCCAATTTCAACAAACACAATCAGAATGAGTGAATTCGAAAATTTCGAAAATTAGGGTTCTTAGAGAGAAAATTCGAAATTTGAAAATTTCGAATTATTTTTTATTCAATTTGAGTGGTTAAGGAGCTTTAGGAACAAGTTTAAAGTGATCAAGTGTCCTTTAATTTGATCAATTTGTTCAAAATCATCTCTGCAAATTTTTTTTTATTTTTCAAAATCGGACCGCCGGCAACCGCCATATCGAACCGCCATCTACGGTGGTTCTGGGCGCGAACCACCACCACCAGCGGACGCGTAACCACCATAGGAGTCGGGCCGACAAACTCCCAACCGCCGACAACCACCAGAGCCGCCGGAATCCTCCTCGAAAAGTCGTGACTTCGTCTTCTTCGCCCGATCGGGTCGGATCCGACCCGAAATCCGACCCGAAAATCCGAAGTCCAACCCGGCCGGTCATCGGTCAACGGTCAACGGTCGTCGGTCAACGGTCAGCTTAGATCAGATGGCCCAGATTCAATCATCCAGATCAGACAGTCCATATTTGATCAAGTAGATCAGACGGCCCAGATTCAATCATCCAAATCAGACGGTCCAGATTTGATCAAGCAGACCAGCGGATCTGATTCAATCAAAGCAAATCAGACGGCCCAGATTTAATCATCTCGATCAACGCCCCAGATTTGGTCAATTCCATCAGACGGTCAGGATCAGTCAACGCGATCGACACTCCAGATCTCGTCCGCTTCATCCAACGGTCCAGTTCAATTCGCATTATTTTATTAATAGTTTATTATATAATTAATTTTCAGAAAATAATAAAAAATAGTAAAAAATTCATAAAAATTCAGAAAATACAGAAAAATCAAAATAATTATTTTTTATATAAATTTATTTTTTATTTTTTGATATTTTTGAATATTTAGTATATATTATATACATAAATTGCTTTTAGAAATGTATTTAATGCATGAAAAATAATTTTAATATATTGTAAATATTCTGAATATGTGAATTTATGGATGATTTTTTTTAAAAAAATAAAATAAAAAATAATATAATAAATAAACAAAAAAATAAAAATGATAAAATTGGATTTTCCAAAACCAAAATTAAAAAAAAAAATAAAAAAAATGATTTTTGGACTTAGAAAAATATGTTTTCATGAAATGAAAATCAATTGATTAGATCATAGGACCATCAAAAATGATTTTCATAAAAATATAAAATTTAATGAACTTAAATGAGAATAGTTCAAAAATTAAAATTGACAACAAATTAAAATTTTTTTTAAAGAACTACGTTTTGTCTGATCTCGATTAGCGAGTACGTAGGCACCTGCGGGGCGACATAAAAAATAAAAAATGTTTGTTTTTTTTTTGTGAATAAATATTTTGTAAATATAAATGTTTTTGTTGATATTCATATTCTAAAAAAATAATAAATAAAATGAAGAAAAGCACATAAAAAAAAAAAATAATGTGATTTGTGAATATTGTTATAATATTATGAATTTTTGAGCATGAAAAGGATAAATTATAAGTTTAAAATTCCAAAAGTGGTAACCATTTGGTTTTAATAGGTTAGCCCCGAATCCATGATATCTGGTTTTTAAAAGTTGTTTTTAAATCAAATTTTCGCAGACTAGTAGCTAAGTTAGGATCAACCGACCCATTGATCCTAGCTTTTTATTTTTTCCCGATTTATATCGGGTGGCGACTCTAAAAAGTTTTCAAAAATTAAAATTTCTTTTAACCCCTAGTCGAGGATTCATGTTAAATGGGTTCGGGTTTAATGTGAATCGGGTTAGGAGAAATGAACCAGATAGTGGAAAAATCCAGGCTCGACAGCTTGGCGACTCCACTGGGGACTATAAATTTTTTTTTTTAAAAAAAAGAGAGGGCTAGCCACTTAGGAATTTTAAATTTTGAATTTATCCTTGCTCAATTTTTGTGAATATGTGATTATTTGTATATTATATTGAATAATTGTTTTTGTAAATATATACTAACCTTACAAATAAAAAAAAAAAAATTGTTTTTATTTTTGCATTTGCATTTGCATTAGCATAATTGTGTGCTAGATACGGTCGTACCAGGGCCGTCTTAAGAGCCTAAGCGAGGAGGACGAAGTAAGGTCCGGGGGCTGTGGCTTTCCACCCTCTAGATCAAGAAATGTCCTCCCACTCCGGTTTAGTACCACTAAATCGGGGAACCTATAGAACCCTACCAAATCATGCATTCATTAGCATGGGATATGACCAACTTTTTCTAAAAAAAATGAGTTGAAATATAAATGATAATGTAAATACTTAAAAAAAAAGAAAATTCTAAAAAAATATAAAAGCTGTCAAAAAATTAAAAATTTTGTAAATATTAGCTTATACCTTTTAAAAAATTTTCAGAAAATGATGTCTTCAACCGACAGTAGCGATAGCTTATGGGCTCGCCTTATTAGAGAAAATCGAGTGGAACCTTTCAAAGATCCAATGCTCCTACTGGACCGATGGTTTGTCAGTTTTAGTCCGGTCCAAAAGTCATTCATTGAGGATAGATTAGGCCCAATCCTCAGCCTACCAAAGATCCATGTTCCATTCACCATGTTCCGAGCCCTCACTCATCTATGGGAACCTGAAGAAGTTGTCTTCCGTTTGGGTCAGCATATACTTAGCCCGACCATTGAGGAATATACTAGGCTACTCCAAGCACCTCCTACCTCTGAAGGAATCTATGTTCCGAACTTCAAGCATAGCCCGGTCCGTGTTATATCAGAATTTTTGGGATCAAGAGGGGACCAATATTGAAGCTATCAATGATTGCAATGAATATTGCATCCGGCTAACACACTGATGGACTGGTTTGGAACTCCTGAATACTTTAAAAGCAACCGAGCCACTTTCAGTATACCACTTGAAGTTTGGGAAGAAAACCGGGTTAATGCCTTCATAGTAGCTGCTTTTGCAACTATTCTCTTCCCTAATGGCAATTTTCATCCACTTCCGGGTCATAGAGCTGGTTTCTCAATATTTAGCTGGCAAATCCTATGTTCCCGCTCTTCTAGCCGAACAAGTCCGTAGTCTGAATCACATCAAGTCTAAAGGACAAGGCAAGTTCAAAGCAAGCATGCATTTACTGATGATTTGGTTTGCTAGCCACATTAAGCACTACGGAAAAGAATTGGCTAATGGATCCCTCATCAGCTGAAATATGATCTCATCCAATCTTTTGCTGAAAGGGTCCACATGGAAGATGATCATCCTCTATGGGATATAATTGCCATTCTTGAAGACATGCCACCTGAAGACATGATGTGGCAAGCTCGCTGGTTCAAAAGCCCTGCAGCCATCCTAAGTTGCAAGGAATACATGGCAGTACCCCTAATTGGACTCACCGGCTGTACTGGTTATTATCCCTCAAGTGTTATCAGACAGTATGGTATGCTGCAAGATATTACTGTCAAGCCTAATTTGGAGCAAGTCACTCTAGATTATTGGATCCAACCAAGATACTACCAGCTAAAGAATTCAAGCTAAATCAAATCCGAGCTATATGGGAAAATAGAGAGGTGAAGCCGGTTTTTGAAGTCGAGCCAGAAAGTAAGGAAACCAAGAAGTATAGAGCAACCAGGTGGTATGTGGCTAGCCAAATGAAGAAGAATAAGGATATTCGATATGAAGCTCCCGATATCCTTCAACCAGCACCATCGGAACCTGACCCTGAAACAACTGCTTACATGGAAGCTGTTTCGGCTCGCCTGGAAGTATGTCACCGAGATTTCCAAGAAAGAGAGAGGGAAATGGTGGATCGCCTGCAAAGTGCTGGAAGCAGAATTGCATTCTTAGAGGCTGAGTTGAAGGCAGCTCGAAAGAAAATTCTAGCCCTGGAAGACAAGATTGTTTGCCCCACTAAGACAAGAAGACTGGTTTAGTTGGTTTAGGTTTAGTCCTTAGGAATCAAGGTTCTTTGAAACCATTAGAAAGTAGTTTTATTCAGTCACTAGGAAATAAGGTTTCTAAACCATTAGAAGTTTTTGTTATGTTAAACATTATCTTTTAATACAAATGTTTTTTTTAAAACATTGGTCAATATCCCCATTTGCATCTGTATGATAGCATATCTACATTCTTGCATATGTATATTAATTCATTTATTCTTTAAAAAATTAATAAATAATAAATGTCCAGGTCTAGCAAATTCGAGTTTAAGTCAAAAACTTGAAAGATAGCGTCCAAGCCGGTTAGGAGCCCTATTGTTACCAGATCCCGAGCTAAGATGTCTAACACCGGGAGCAACCCCACAGACCAGACCAATGAGCAAAGACTCAACACCGTGGAACAAACCCTCCTTGGAATTGCTGAACAGATGCAGGCTTTAACACAGAGTCTTGCACAACTTAAGACCCCCACAACTTCTGAAGAATCTCAAGGTCACAGAAAGGAAAAGAAATTGAAGGACAGCTTATTCAGCAAGAGGAGTCACCAAATGAGTTTAATGCGGCTGAGTTGAAGAAAGAACTGGAAGCTCAGGCTAAAGAAATGGAGAGAAAACTGCTTGAGAAAATGAAGACGTTCGATGGTTTTGATCAAACCGCGATCCTGAATTTGCCTCAATATGAGGAAGGTGCCTTCCCTGAGAAATTTAAGGCACCGGAATTTGAAAAATATGACGGGACAGGTTGTCCTAATATGCATACCAGATTGTATGTACGACGAATGGGGCAATATGCAAATTTGACAAGCTGATGGTGCAAACCTTCCAGGACAGTCTTACTGGTGCTGCTTTGGCCTGGTACGCCCAATTAGACCATCAAGAAATTGATACTTGGGACAAGTTGGCTAGGGCATTTTTTAATCAGTATAAGTTTAACATTGAGATGGCGCCCTCGGTATGGGATTTAAGCAATCTGAAGAAGAAGAAAGAAGAGACTTTCAAGGAGTATGCTCAGCGCTGGAGAGCATTGGCTGCAAGGATCACCACCCCGATGCCTGAAAAGGACCTCACTTTCACTTTTATCAACACATTAGAGGAACCTTTCTTTTCCCATCTGATTGGGCATGCATCAGCAAGTTTCTCAGAAGTGGTGATAGCTGGATGCAGGATTGAGAATGCAATTTCAGCAGGAAAATTGCAACAAGAAAAGAAATATACTGCACCGAGAAATGTCCCATACAAAGGGAAAGATTCAACCGTCAGCATGGTCAATACTTCAGATGCAACTGGCCCTACTAAGTCATTCGTGTTGTCAACAAATCAGAATCAAAATCAGAATAAGGATCAGACTCAACAAAGTGCAGTCCCAAATCAACAATCAAGGTTCAACAGGCAACTTCACTCGAATTCCGGTTCCCCTTAGCCAAGTATTAGCTAAATAAGGGCCGATAATCTGATCAATCTTGAAGTTCCTAGGGAAGACTAAGCCTAGAAATTACAATCCTGAGCTGAAGTGTGAATATCACATGGGGCAAATCGGGCATTCAACAGACAGATGCTGGAGGCTTAGGCATAAAATCCAAGATCTTATTGATGCAAAAGTCATCCAGTTGGATTTCATTGAAGCTCCAAACGTCTCTACTAACCCATTGCCAAATCATGGACCAGTTATCAATATGATTACCGCTGAGATTCCGGATCCAGAAGAGCTTGTGTGCATGATTGAAGGTGGACCTAGATCCATCAAAATCGAATAGGCAAAGGTAGTGAAGATGGATCAACTTCATCAAAGCCTAGGAACTATACCTTTCAGATACCCCTTGCTGTGAGTGATTATAAAGCCGCTCCATTTGATTATAAGGCGGTAAATCATGCTTCAATGGCCATGGTTGGTGGCCTTACTCGCTCAGGAAGAGTTTATGAGTCGACCGGAAAGAATGCAACTGTGAATATGCCACAGCAGCAAAATGAAGAAGGGAAGAAAGATGAAGAGAAGTCAGCATTGGCAAAACTGATGAAAGCAAGTGAATACAAAGTTGTCGAGCAGTTGGCCAAAACCTGCCCAAATATCGCTCATGAGTCTGCTGATTAGCTCTAATGTACACCGTGAGGCTCTTTTCAAAGCCTTAGAAGAAGTGAAAGTTCCAGAAGGGTATCAGAAGAAGCCTTGGGGCATATAATCAACTCAATCTTTGCAAATGAGCAAATCATTTTTCATCTGAAGAACTGGGAGAGGAAGGGATCAACATAACAAGGCCCTCTTCATCGTAGTCAAAAGCTGTGGAAAGATCGTCTCTCGAGTATTAGTAGACAATGGATCCTCTTTGAATGTGTGCCCCTTAGCCACTTTGAGCCTATTGGGATTGAACCGTCAGACATCAAACCAAGCTCTACTGTGGTTCGTGCTTTTGATGGATCAAAAAGAGATATAATAGGTGAAGTGGAGTTAGAAGTCACCATCGGGCCTCAAACTTTCATTATTCCTTTCCAAGTGATTGATATCCCCAGAACATTCAATCTGCTGTTGGGAAGACCATGGATCCATGCTGCCAGGGCAATACCATCAAGCCTGCACCAGAAGGTTAAGTTCATAGCCAATGGTCAACTCATCACTGTTATGGGAGAACAGGATTATGCCATTTACAAGGAGACAGCTGTCCCTTACATTGGAAAAGAAGGAGAAGAAGACTTCGGGCTCCAAATGTTTGACGAAGTCTGTATGATGAATGATGAGAAAGAAACTCAGGTGGGAACCTTTGGACTGGGTTATTCCCCCACTTGTGCTGAAGTGGCAGAAATGAAAAACCAAATGAGAAGGAGGAAGCTCGACAAGGAGTATGATCCAATTCAAAATCCCTCACATCAGCCATTCCTTTCCAAAGCCACATCATATCCAGCAGCCAGATGATATCAAAGAAGATGCTTCATCCAAAGAAATGATCTTGAGAAATTGGTTCTCTGTGCCTTGCGCTAGTATTAAGTCTTTTAAGTAAGAACTTATCTAAGACTAGATTTGTGTTTTGTGTTTTTCAGTATTATGTGATGCTCAAATAAGTGTACTTAAACACCGTCCCAGTTTAATGAAATTTTTTGTTTGTGCTTTCACTATTCTCATACATTCCTCATTCATATTCAACCAGATCGACAATTGTGATGAAGTTCAGGGATATCTCGCGCGTATAATTAATGAAAATATCAATATCACCTCTAACTCTACTGGGTTAGACGTTGAAGATGATATTGATTATCAATTTAGAACACAAGAAATTTGGCAAAATTTTGAACAAGGAAGGATTGAAATTCCCGAAACCATTGAAGTGATTAATTTGGGAACAAGCGAAAACCCTAGGAATCTGAGATAGGGGGAAAATTGCCTGAGAGCACGGCACAAGATTTAACCAAGTTACTAGCCGAATACTTGGATGTTTTTGCATGGTCGTATAGCGATATGCCCGGTTTAGACCCATCCATTGTGGTTCACAAATTGCCAACAAAGGAGGATTTTAAACCTATAAAGCAAAAATTAAGGCGATTTAGGCCGATTTACTCCTCCAAATCAAGGATGAAGTAAAAAAGTTGCTTGAAGTAGGATTCATTGAGGTTTCTGATTATTCGGATTGGGTATCAAATATAGTGCCAGTACTTAAGAAAAACGGGAAAGTGAAATTGTGTGGATTTCAGAGATCTAAACAAAGCAACCCCGAAAGATAATTTCCCATTGCCTCACATCGATGTTTTAGTGGACAATACCGCTGGAAATCATCTATTTTCATTCATGGATGGATTTTCAGGGTATAATCAGATATTAATGGCCGAAGAAGATAAGGTCAAAACCACATTCGTTACAGCCTGGGGAACCTTTTTTACAAAGTCATGCCTTTTGGTCTCAAGAATGCCGGGGCAACTTATCAACGAGCAATGCTTGCTATACTTCATGATATGATGCACAAAGAGGTGGAAGTATATGTAGATGACATGATCGCCAAGACAAAGGAAGGAGAGGATCATGTAGTGGTGTTAAGGAAGCTTTTTGAAAGATTAAGGAGTTTCAGTTGAAATTGAATCCAGAAAAATGCACTTTCGGAGTGACATCTGGAAAATTATTAGGATTCATGGTTAGCCAAAAAGGGATAGAAATCGATCCTGATAAAGTCAAGGCGATTCAGGATTTGCCTCCACCAAAAACATTAAAAGAAATCAGAGGCCTTTGGGAAGATTGAATTACATTGCTCGATTCATATCACAGTTGACTGATAAGTGCCAACCGCTGTTTAAACTGCTGAAGAAGAATGCCCTAATTGAATGGAATGACGAATGTGAAAAAGCCTTTAATCGGATAAAGCAATATCTGACGAATCCACCAGTACTGGTTACTCCAAAACCGGGGAAACCGTTGTTCTTGTACTTGACAATTCTTCCTGAATCCATGGGTTGTGTGCTCGGGCAAAAAGATGAGGAAGGAAAAGAAAGAGCTGTTTACTACTTAGCAAGAAATTCTCAAATGGAGAACAAAAGTATTCAGAGATAGAAAAACCTGCTGTGCATTAGTATGGGTTATGCACAGACTTAGACAGTATACGCTCTTTACTCGATCGAGTTGATTACGAAGCATGATCCATTGCGATACTTAGCACGCAAACCGGCTTTGGTTGGTCGAATCTCGAAATGGCAGATGCTACTTTCTGAATTTGATATCACTTATGTAAGTCAAAGTTCAGTCAAAGGACAAGTTTTAGCTGATCAACTCGCAGAAAGCCCAGTTGATGACGAAGAAAGAAGGAACAAGATCAGTTTCCAGATGAAGGCATCAGAATAACAGAAACAGAAGTCGAAAGCAACAGTTGGAAGTTGTATTTCGATGGAGCAGCCAACGTATACGGGTGTGGAATAGGGGCAGTCCTTATCTCACCAAAAGAAGAACAGTTCCCGGCATCAGCCAGATTAATGTTTCCTTACACAAATAATGTAGCGGAATACGAGGCATGCATCATGGGATTAGAAATGGCAATTCAAATGAATATCGAGGAGCTCGAAGTGTTTGGAGATTCATCACTTATCATTTTCCAAACTCGAGGCGAGTTCAAAACTAAGGATCCCAAGTTGATTCCTTATCATAATCACTTGGCTGAGTTAGCAGGAAGATTCAAAGAAATTTCCTTCACTTATGTGCCGAGAACTCAGAATCAATTTGCTGATGCATTGGCTACTCTGGCCTCTTTGATCCAATTCACTGAAGGAGTAAGAATACAACCTTTGCAAGTCCGAATAAGAAGTGAACCCGCATTCTGTGCTGTGATTGAATCAAACGAACCATGGTTTCAAGATATCAAAATTTTCTTGCAAACAGGTAGCTATCCTGAGTGTGCTACAAAAAAGGATCAGAAATCATTGAGGCGTCTGGCAAGTCATTTTTTGTTAAGCGGAGATACCCTATACAGAAGGTCATTCGATACAACCCTGTTGAGATGTGTAGATGAAAAAGAAGCTCAAAAATTAATGGAAGAAGTTCATGAGGGAGTATGTGGACCTCATATGAACGGATATATGCTAGCTAAAAAATTATGAGGCTAGGATATTTCTGGTTAACCATGGAATCAGACTGTATCAAACATGTGAGATCTTGTCATTTATGTCAAATTTACGCAAACAAGATAAATGCTCCTCCGAAGGAATTACAGTCAATGTCAACACCATGGCCGTTCTCAATATGGGGAATAGATGTAATTGGGCCAATTTCGCCAAAAGCTTCAAATGGTCATCGATTCATACTAGTTGCAATCGATTACTTCACCAAGTGGGTTGAAGCTGCTTCATACGCCAGTGTGACAAAAGCCGTTGTGGTGCGATTCATCAAAAGAGATATCATTGCTCGATATGGAACTCCAGAAAGTATCATTACCGATAATGGTACAAATCTGAACAACAATGCAATGACTGATTTATGTCAGCAATTCAAGATTAAACACCGGAATTCCACTCCATATCGCCCACAGATGAATGGAGCAGTAGAAGCCGCCAACAAAAACATCAAGAGAATCATTGAGAAGATGACATTGCATACAAAGATTGGCATGAAATGCTCCCATTAGCATTAATGGCGTATCGAACCTCTGTAAGAGTGTCAACTGGGGCAACGCCCTATTCCCTGGTATATGGAACTGAAGCCGTTTTACCAGTAGAAGTTGAGATTCCTTCGCTCCGAGTACTGGCTGAAACAGAGCTCGAAGAAGCTGAATGGGTTAGACAAAGATTGAACAGTTAAATCTTTTAGATGAAAAAAGATTGACTGCCATGTGTCATGGGCAATTATATCAACAAAGGATGGCTAGAGCATTTAATAAGAAAGTTAAGCCAAGAAATTTCCAAGAAGGTGATTTGGTTCTGAGAAAAATGCTGCCAAATGTGCAAGATTCCAGAGGAAAGTTCACACCAAATTATGAAGGACCATATATAGTGAAGAAGGTCTTGTCGGGAGGAGCATTAATCCTTTCCCAAATGAATGGACCCGATTTAAAGGATCCTGTGAACTCAGATGCTGTAAAGTTATATTATCCTTGATCAATAAAATTTGTCATTTCAAGTGATCAATTGGTTTTATTTTGATTAATTAAAACAAAGTTGATATCCCTGAAATTCTCTGAAGTCGAATCAAACCTGAAATTCTCTGAAGTCAATCAAAGCCTGAAATTCTTTAAGGTCAAATCAAAGCTTAACCCACAAAATTCTTCCAAATAAATTTACAACCAAACACCATTTGAATCATCCGACAAAGAAGTTTGAGCATCTTATAATACTGACTGAATGCATTTATACAGTTTGGTCTATTGATTGTTCTTACTTTGAAAGAAAATATTACTGCAAGGATAACTAATTTTGATAGAAATTGAAGCATGTTTTTTGGATATGGAACAAAATTATCATAAAAACTCCCAGTGGACTAAAAATTCACAAGTACCCCCCTCAGTTAGACTCAACGGATAGACTAGTACTGACCAAACACAAAATCCATACTTTCAAGATGAAGACAAAATTCAGAAATCCATCCACAGATAGTGACAAGACAGAATCAGAAATCATCCACTAAAGATGGTGATCAAGACAGAATTCAGAAATCCATCCATTAAAGATGGAGATCAAGACAGAAGTCAGAAATCCATCTATTCCAGATGGTGACCAAAACCAAAGCCCATAGGTCCGGCAAATGACCTAACCAAAGCCCATAGGTCCGGCAAATGACCAAACAAAGCCCATAGGTCCGACAGATGGCCATATCTTTTTTTCAAATATAGACCTGACAGATGGTCTATCAGTTTTTCTAAGTCTAGGTCCAACAGTGACCTAGCAAATCTCAAAATCTAGGCCCGACAGATGGCCTATCATTTTTTTCAAAATATAGACCCGACAGATGGTCTATCAGTTTTCTAAGTCTAGTCCGACCAGTTAACCTAGCAAATCTCAAAGTCTAAACTCGACAGATAGTTTAGCACAAGATAAAAAATCTCCTTAAATAAATTTGGAAGGAGAAGCTAGCAAAAATTAGTTATCTTTTTGTCTTTGTGGCAAAAGTTTTGTTCAAACTTACACAAAGAGGGGCAGCTGTAGACACCCAATTTTTGCCCAACTAATTAAAGCTTAAATTTAATTAACTCATTTTTTTCAAAGCCTTAAGTATTGATGAAGTTGGCTAAGTGATCAAGGCACAGGCCAAATGGCCGGTTGGTTAAACACATGACCCACACCCACATACCAAGCTCAAGGACACAGGTTCAAACCCTAGCAAAGACAAATTTTTTGCCTTTTATCATTTTTGTCTTTTCATCTTTCTCAAAGTGACTTTTGCCTTATTGCATCATTTTTTAATGACAAAACAACATTAATTGTTGAAATTGATGAAGCAATTGCAAAGTGGTATGGAATATGAAAGATTAGTGCACAATTCATGAACAAAAACAACCCAAAAGTCACAAAATTCGTGCTAAAAAATTGGGAAAAAATTCAATTTGCAAAAACATTCAATTGCACTTAAATGAGGAGTTACAAGAATTGAATGAAAAATTGGATGAATCATCTACCCATATTAAATGATTTGATGAAGAATATGAGAAATCAATCATCAATTCATCAGTTTCAAGCAAATTAGTCACGAATTTTCGAATTAAATTCGTGAAAAATTAAGAGGCAAAATCGGTTCATTTTTTAAACTGAACGAAACGTAAAATTGAGCTTGCAACCTATAAATAGGGGTCCTAGGAGCAAAAGGCACAAGTCAATTTCAACAAACACAATCAGAATGGTGAATTCGAAAATTTCGAAAATTAGGTTTCTTAGAGAGAAATTCGAAATTGAAAATCTCGAATTATTTTTTATTCAATTTGAGGGTTAAGGAGCTTTAGGAACAAGATTAAGTGATCAAGTGTGGCTTTAATTTGATCAATTTGTTCAAAATCATCTCTGCAAAATTTTTTTTTTATTTTTCAAAATCGGACCGCCGGCAACCACCATATCGAACCGCCGTCTACGGTGGTTCTGGGCGCGAACCACCACCACCAGCGGACGCGCAACCACCATAGGAGTCGGGCCGACAAACTCCCAGCTGTCGACAACCACCAGAGCCGCCGGAATCCTCCTCGAAAAGTCGCGACTTCGTCTTCTTCGCCCGATCGGGTCGGATCCGACCCGAAATCCGAAGTCCAACCCGGCCGGTCATCGGTCAACGGTCAACGGTCGTCGGTCAACGGTCAGCCTAGATCAGACGGCCCAGATTCAATCATCCAGATCAGACGGTCCAGATTTGATCAAGTAGATCAGACGGCCCAGATTCAATCATCCAAATCAGACGATCCAGATTTGATCAAGCAGATTAGCGGATCAGATTCAATCAAAGCAAATCAGACGGCCCAGATTTAATCATCTCGATCAACGCCCCAGATTTGGTCAATTCCATCAGACGGTCAGGATCAGTCAACGCGATCGACGCTCCAGATCTCGTCCGCTTCATCCAACGTCCAGGTCAATTCACATTATTTTATTAATAGTTTATTATATAATTAATTTCAGAAAATAATAAAAAATAGTAAAAAATAGTAAAAAATTCATAAAAAATTCAGAAAAATTCAGGAAAATACAGAAAAATCCAGAAAAATCAAAATAATTATTTTTTATATAAATTTATTTTTTTTGATATTTTTGATATTTTTTGAATATTTTTAGTATATATTTATACATAAATTGCTTTTAGAAATGTGTATTTAATGCATGAAAAATAATTTTAATATATTGTGAAATATTCTGAATATGTTGCAAATTTATGTGATGATTTTTTTTTTAAAAATAATGATAAATAAACAAAATAAATAAAAATGATAAATTGGATTTTCCAAAACCAAAATTTAAAAAAATAAAATAAAATAATAAAAAAAATGATTTTTGGACTTAGAAAAATATGTTTTCATGAAATGAAAATCAATCGATTAGATCATAGGACCATCAAAAATGATTTTCATAAAAATATAAAATTTAATGAACTTAAATTGAGAATTGTTCAAAAATAATGATAAATAAACAAAATAAATAAAAATGATAAAATTGGATTTTCCAAACCAAAATTAAAAAAATAAAATAAAATAATAAAAAAATGATTTTTGGACTTAGAAAAATATGTTTTCATGAAATGAAAATCAATCGATTAGATCATAGGCATCAAAAATGATTTTCATAAAAATATAAAATTTAATGAACTTAAATTGAGAATTGTTCAAAATTAAATTGACCAACAAATTAAAATTTTTTTTAAAGAACTACGTTTTGTCTGATCTCGATTAGCGAGTACGTAGGCACTGCGGGGCGACATAAAAAATAATAATTTTTTTTTGTTTTTGTGAATAAATATTTTGTAAATATAATATGTTTTTGTTGATATTCATATTAAAAAATAAATAATAAAAATGAAGAAAAGCACATAAAAAAAATGAATAATGTGATTTGTGAATTTCTGTTATAATATATTATGTGAAGTTTTTTGAGCATGAAAAGGATAAATTATAAGTTTAAAATTCCAAAAGTGGTAACCATTTGGTTTTAATAGGTTAGCCCCCGAATCCATGATATCTGGTTTTTAAAAGTTGATTTTTTAAATCAAATTTTCGCAGACTAGTAGCTAAGTTAGGATCAACCGACCCATTGATCCTAGCTTTTTATTTTTTTCCCGATTTATATCGGGGGCGACTCTAAAAAGTTTTCAAAAAATTAAAATTCTTTTAACCCTAGTCGAGGATTCATGTTAAATGGGTTCGGGTTTAATGTGAATCGGGTTAGGAGAAATGAACCAGATAAGTGGAAAAAAATCCAGGCTCGACAGCTTGGATGCAAAATAACGATCCTGCAATATCAAAAGTCTATAGAGGTGTAAGCATAACTAGTTTAGTGAGATATTCCTTACGCAAAACTACTTGTAACAAGTATTCAACCAAGTTCATTGAACAATCATATGAAATGCAATAACCATATGATCAAACAATACATATAACTATCTCGTTTCGTATGTATGATGGATTTACCCCTCCATTGATGGTTAGGGAATAATTTGAACTAGGCTCTAAACGACCTCCTTTAAAGTTATGCACGTCTTGGGGTTCTAACGAACCATACTACTAGTCCTCGGGCTTTCCTTACCCAAAGCGATCGATCCGGCTCGGCTACAACTTGAGGCCGTATTCCACGAACATCCTAAATCTTCAAGATATAGGTAGACAGCTTACCTTTCCGGTCCTACGCTAAGGAGTAGTAGCAAAAATACGAAATGATATTCTAAGTGATATGCATGAGCAATTTATCTAATCCGACATTAATTTATTGAAAATGATCAAGCAATAATTACACACATAGCAATAAATACATAGAAACAATTATATCAATCACATATTAGGTTCCGATATACTTATCATTCATTAATCGCATATAACAATTCACATACATAATTCCCATAATATCCCACATGCATATCAATTTTATCTTTTCCTAACATCTAGTGCTCTATTCTATAAACATAAGCATGAATACATAAACGTAAAGGAAACTCACTCATCCATAGCGATCTTCTATGAGTCGAAGTAATCCTCGAGGAAGAGAAGATCTTGGTCCTCGATACCTAAACAAAAGAAATACCCGAAGTGAGTATTTCATCCAAGATCTACTCAAATTCTCTATTTCTATCTTATTAAATTCGTCAAATTCGCATAAATGGAAATTCCAACTTAAAATGGTCATAACTTGCTCATTTTAACTCGGAATTTCGCATATTATATACCGATTTCTACCTACTCGAAAATATCTATCCATTTCTAAGGTTATTTCTATCAAAAGAAGTCATTTGGGTCTCGGAATAGTGACGTAAAGAATTGTTACAAAATTCTAGATTTCAAACTCAAGTTTTCAAACTTTTCTCCATTCAAGAATTCTTGTACAAAAATATAGATATTTGTATGGTTAAAAAATCCTTTGAATATATATATATATATATATATATACTCAAATTATATGCATGAATTTAGTGGTGTTGTCTCAACAATGATTTTTGTAAAGCAATGTACCTTAAAAGTGAGAAAATGTTAAGACTTGAAAAGAAATTTCTTTTTAGTTTTGCTAGGAAAATTCCTAAATTACTATAAGTGAGCATTTCCTTCTTTTAACTCCATTTCTTAATATTGAGAATAATTAAATTTTCAAAAAGTAATTTTAATCTTATGAGATTCCTACAACTTTATTTCTAGCGGTTGGAAATTGTAGTTTTTCTAAATATTTCTTGGAAGTGACTAAAGTTTCTTAAAGTAGTCATGTTTATGTGTTCTAAAATTTCCCTAAAGTTGGATCCACTTTAAGTAAATAATATCAATGATCTTCTAAGTTATTTACTATTTTTATTTCCTAAGTAAGGTTTATCTTTAGAAAGGTTATTCTTTGATAATTTTGTAAAACTTGTCTAGACTTTAGTATTTTAGAGTGTTGGTAGAAAACTTTGATAAATAAGTTTAAGAAAACCTTTATTGAACAATGATTTAGCAATATTAATTTTCAAAGAAACTTTCCTATTTCATTGGTTTTTTTTTTTTTTTTAAAGAGAGTATGTGATATTTTACTCTATATATACTTGGATGAAATCCCATATACTATTATTATTAGAAACTTATGATGAACTTTTCTAACTTTGGAAAAGATTTGTTAAGATGAAACTTTGTGTTTTTATGGAAAAATATTTTCTTACATTACAAAAATTTATTTTTAAACAGATTTCTTATTTTTTCTTTATTTAAGAAAACTTTTTTCATAGTTGTTGAGACAATATCAATATGTTCATGTATGAATGAAAATATGTAACTATGAGAAAAATAAAAACAACATAATAAGATAAATGTAATAATACCATAATAGTAAAGTTAAGTATTGGGAACCTTAGCTTCATCAAGGTATTCCGGGACTAAGAATAGACTAGAAAAGAAAAGAAAGAAAAGAAAAGAAAAAAAAATTGTTTTGACTTGATATGGACAAGTCTAAGACTAGAAAGACTAGTCTTAATAATAACATGAAATAAATAAATTGCAAAGCATAGAAATAAATAAATAAAACAAGTGAGCTTATATGCTCTAAAGAAATATATATACATAATACTATATAAAAGTTATGTTAAAGAAAATAATAATAACAACAACATAATAACAATAATAACATAATGGAAAATATGAACATGAACAAAAACAAAATATGAATAGTTACTTCTTTAACTCTCATGAGTCTAAGAAACATACACTTAGCTCATGCTAAGTTGTATGAACATAATGAGTATGTGTAAGAAAATTTACCTAAGGTTATGTGTTTGTTGAAGAAGAAAAGAATGGATTGTAGTATTATGTAGGGAATAGTTTTAGGGAGAGAAGAGAGAACTTGGGAGAGATTTTGAGAGAGTGTTTTGTGGAGTAATTTTGGTAGAGTTTTAGGAGGAAATGAGTTATGTGAAAGAATATAAAAGAGGAATGAGGTATTTATAGAGTTTTGGAGTGGAAATTGGATGTAATAAAATAAAATGGAAAAAAAATAAATTGATAGATGAGAGAGAGGGGAGGCGCCAGGTTTGGCTTGTAAAAGGGAGAGAAAATACCTTATTTTGTTGTTTTGTAATAAAAAGAAGTAACGTGTAAAGTGTGATATGATTAAAATTGTATGGGAAATATATATTGTAAGGTATAGGTATGGTAGTGTATAAGAATAGAGTGTAAGAAAAAATAGAGATAGATGAATAGTAATGAAATGTAGAAAAGTACTATGAATAGTAGAATAGACAACTAAAATATCAGTAATAAAGAAAATACGCGTAAATAAGCTATATCTAATATTTTCAGTTACCGAAAAATTCTAAAACTGATATTTTTGAAATCCTTTTATTTTTACGAGTTTAATGATATTGTCGGAATATTTTCGCTATCTAGTGCATCAGGGCACGATTTTTGAAAACTGATCCCATTCAGATTTGAAAGATACTAGAAAATTATGAATCTAATATTTTTAAACTTTCCTATATTATTACGAGCCATTTTCCACAATTATCTTAGTTTCTTTATCTATGGTTTAAGAACACGGGATTGCCGGATTTAGATTCACTAGACTAAACATAAAATTAGGTTAACTTTAGGGTTCCGATTTGACTTTCGGTTCTAGAGTTTACTTATATTTATCAAAAAAATCTAGGGGCTTGCAACGACCTTCCATGTGCTAGACCGTTTGATGTGATCTTAGAAGCATCAAATTTAACACCGACCAACTTCAAGTCCAATAAGACATTTCAAGGAATTGAAGGCTCAATGTTTGGAGTTCCAATGATAAAAACACAAGCTAAACAGACTAAAGGAGCTTATAAAATAGTTTGGGACGCAATAGATTGAAGCCTTGAAGAATTAGAGTTGCAAGGGCCTTTACGCCGACCCAACGCCGCCGACATACCTGCTTAAGCCGCTAGCTTTCCAATCAAAGTTGAAGATAGCATAGTTTTGTAAATTTTGTTTTATTTCAAAGGCCGCTGGCCTTCATTAGAATTTTGTGTCTTTTCAGATTTCTATTGTGGCTTTTCATATTTCCTTGTTTTAATTGTTTAGTAGCTTAGTTTTGAGGCTAATTAAAGCCTATATAAACCTATGGGATGTAAACATATCACATATCTTATGATGAATGAAATTTGAGAGTTTTCTCTTTAGAATTCCTCAGTGAATTTCGTTTTGAACTTATCGAGTTTCCCGTGGCGTTCAACCCCCTTTAACTTATCAATCGGTTTTCTATCCCTGATTGCGGCATCTATGACTATACCAAGATTCTTGCCTTCATATAGGCAACAGGTCGCGGTTTTTCACTAAGTTTCTTAGACAATATTGGGATTTTGTTTCCAGGTTTTGATAATAGGGTCTTATCACAAGTTAACGTGGTTCAGTTCTCATCACCATTTGCTAAGATCTTTTAAGTAAAATGTCTATTGCACATGGTCTGCAAGAATGTATGGATCGTCATCATACCAAGACATTGCTGTGTTGATTGAAATGAGGTCTCCATCGATGCTTTCTGATTTGTCTCAATTGGTATCAAACTAGCAATACTTGAATAGAAACATATGCCACTGACCCATGTAACATAATTGAATAATGTCAGTTAGTGTGCATAAAAAATAATCTTTTGTCCGTCAATAGCACCCATAGTGCACATGCCACTATTATGAGATCTCATGGATATCTCTTTAATTTCAATGCTAAAATAGACTTCATTCACCACACATGATTTGTGATAATGGTGATGTAGATTTGGTCCGCATGCCAAAGCTGCTAAATCATCTGATACTCTTTGTCTGTCGATCATGGTCCTAAGGTGCATAATCTGCAAATTATGCAATGTAAATAGTTAGCGGGTTATGCATAGTGAAACAATTATGGAGGATTTCGCAATGGGTTAACCTTATTTCTCATCCATTCAAAGAAATGTTTGCATGCAATTGAGCTTATGTTTTGTGCTCTACATGCAATCAGTTCTTCCTCAAACTCCCTGAACAGAATGGACCTAGAGTTTAATTGGACCAAAAGTTGCAAAGATTAGTAGCATCAATTCATTTACGTACCTAACATATGGTTGGACTTCCTTACGGTTATTAAGCACTGTCTAATGCATCTTATGAAACTCAAGATCTAGCTCCCATATGGTGTTTATGCCTAATGGTCACATTAGTTGGCCAAATATTCGAAAACTCGATAAGGAACTGTCGTTCAATGGATCATCCCACAATCGATGGAGTCAATTTATTCTCGTGTCCATGTTCTCAAAGTATAATGAAAAAATTTGAATACTTTCCCTTACAACATATGATTTAGTGATAGAACCCTTTGGTCTAGCTCGGTTCCTAATATCCTCCTTTAAGTACTCCCAAATAATGTTCAATGGGATACATCCAAAGATACTGGATGGGACCACATAGTTATGCTTCCCTTAGCAAATGGACAGCTAAATGCACCATTATGTCGAAAAAGGTTGGGGAGAAGATCATCTCCATTTTGCACAATATCATGACAATAGCTTTCTCATAAGACTCCAACAGATTTATATGAAGTTGTTTTGTGGTAAACTTTCGAAAGAAACGAGAAACATCACAAACCACATCATAAATTCACTTATCAAGAAAACCATGAATGACCACTAGGAGAAACCATTGAAATAAGACATGATAGTCGTGGCTTTTTAGACCCTTTAAACTTACTTCGTCTACCCTTGATCATAAGCTTATGTTGGAAGCATATCTATTCTGAAGTTTCACATCTCTAATCTAGTTATACACCGCTCTAACTTGCCTAGATGACAATGTATAAGCAATAGGTGACTAAAAAGTTCGATTGCCATGATTTTGCAGATGCAGCTTTTGTAAACCCCGGTTTTTCAAGTAGCCAAGATAACTCAAGAACCGGAAACCAAACCCTAAACCGGAATAGCTTAAGTCTGGAGTAAGAACTAGGAACCCTAATTCCGGCTTTTCCTCGATTTCCAATTAAGAAACTTTTATAAGAAAATTTAATTTTGAATATAATTCTTGATTATATTTCAAACCAAGAAAATATCAGATTTTAAGAAAATTTCAATTCCGGGTCATCCCGAAACCCATTATAGAAAAACGTGCCCCGGAACTGGGATTTCAAAAATTTCCTTATGAATACTCATTTGAACCGAAATAAAATAAGGATTTCAAAAATATAAATTTCATAATTTTTCGGCTTATGAAAAATACAGTTATAGCCTTTTTATTCGTATTTTCTTACTACCGGTAATTAAATTGTCTTGACTACTGTTCTTTACTATTCACAAGTACAACCTATTACTACCTATTTGTACACCCTACATTTGCAACACTTACCATCACTCAATCACTTCCCTTTTCAAAAGATTTTTGTCTCTTAAAAATCAATACAAATTATGACAAATGGTACTTAAATCAAATCAAAGCTAAATCAATCAAAACAAAAAGAAAAATCAAACTTTCCCCCCCTCCTCCATGAATAGTGGCCGGCGTGTAACCCCCACCCGCCCCCCATGAAGCTCCATTTTGCAATTTTTTTAAAATTATTTTAGTCCCATTTAACCTAATTTCAAATGCTATATAAACTACTTTTTCTCTCTCTCCTTCTTCATTCTTTCACTTTTCAAGTTTTACAAAGGTAAAAAGCTCTCAATTCTCTCCCTTATTCCCCTCCTTGCCGTGAGCTTAGAGCCCACACACACATACACACACACACACACACACACACACACACACAACTCTCCTTTTCTTCCATTCATCTCCTATTTTACTTCAAGTAAGTGAGCTTTTACTCCTTCTACTCATAGATCTTTGTAATGGCTAGGTTTTTCTTGGATATTTCCAACCAAAGGACCCCATGAGCTCTTGCTATGGACAAGAAAATGTCAAAACAAGAATACCGAACCATTATAAAGTAGATCTAACATTTAAATGAGCTTTCAAGGCATAAGTTTTATGATTTTTCATCAAAAAGTGTTTTGAACAAAAGATCTTTTATAAAAATATAGTTTTTATGTTTTCAAAACCTATTTAAGCATTTGATATAGTAGATCTACCATTTTACTACTCATATTCATGTAGGCATTTAAGATCTCATCATTATTTTGGGTTTATGTGCATTAATGGTCTTTAATGCTTTTGTCCTTAGTAAATAACCTTTCTAGTATATAGATCTATAGGTAGATGAGTTAATAAAGTCAAAAAGGAAAACACTTTTCAAGAAATGAACTTGTGTAAATTCGGATGACTTGAAAAACCTAGATCAAAAACCCATCTACCAACTTTTAAACATGTGTTTTACAAGAAAAATGAAGCCTATAGGTGATAGATAATGTTTGGTAATATTTTTCATGAGTTTAGAGGAGTTTTTACTAAAGAAAATATTTGAAACAAGAGATGAAGTCTAATAGAAGTTTTGAGTTAAAAGCCTTGAAAGCCAGATTCGTAATAATGGATAGATGGTCATAAAACCCTAGTTTTCCAACTTCAAAAATGGTATTTTCTTAAATAAATGAAGTCCTTAGGGTATAGGTAAAATAAATACTTAAAGATCTAAGTATAAAATGCATTTTTCCTAAAAGAATCAACTTGAAAATGAAGTTTTCTAAATTCGGATTTTTGGAACCACCCTAGTATAAGACCCACTTAAAAGTTTACAAATAAAGATTTTATTAAAGAAATAAAGGCCTTAGGATATAACTAATATAAGGGTCAACATTTCTTTAAACAAAGTGGGGTTTTCCTAAAGAAAATCCTTGTAATAAGTAAGTGTGAACAAGTATAGTAACCTTACTTGTTAAACAATGGCATGAAATGGTTTTCTAAGAAAAAGTTCACTTAAATTCTTTGAGTCTAAAAATTTATAGGAACTTAGGTTCATTAGAGTTCATACCATGACATTCATGATAGGGAAAATCATTACCATGGCATTTAGTTTCATTTTGTGCTTAGGAATCTCAAGTGCATTCATGAAAACCACATTTTTGGAATCCATATAACCGCTGTACAGATCTGATCCCTCATTTCTGAGGCTTAGATATTTTCAAAACTTGATTTAAACTTCATATTTAGAAAGCTCTTCCGAAGTAGATAGAAATCGATATAAAATTTGCAAAATTCCAACTTAAAACGACCAAGTTATGGCCATTTTAAATTGAGACTTTGAAAACGACGCGAATTACGATTTCACTAAGTTTTCTTAGAGTTTTAGCATCCTTAGATGGTAGTATACTTATTAGGGTATTTCTTATATGAATAGGTGAACCCGTGGACGTTGACTCTTTGCCTCCGAATTATTATTTCTAGAAGAACGGCGAACCAATGGCGGAATGAGTTTTTCTTCCCGATTCATTTATTGTATGTGTTTGTAAAGTAGTGCACTAAAATGTAGGCCAAATGAATGGAATATGAATGATAGGGAATAATGGGAAATTGTATGTTGATGATGATATGAGAACTCAAAATAAGAATATCGAAACCGGGTGATAAATTTTGGTTGTGTACTTCGCTATAATGGATTGTTTGAGAAATTGTTTGATCGCCTAAGTAAATTGGCTTAGTCAACTTGGACTAATGCCAAATTTGACATGTGCATATCATAAGGGGAAGGAGCATTAGCATTTGTAGGTTAATCGTGATCCATAAACGATATCGAATAATCGTAGGTTAATCGTGATCCATAAACGATATCGAATAATCGTAGGTTAATCGTGATCCACAAACGATATCGAATAATCGTAGGTTAATCGTGATCCAAAAACAATATCGAATAATCGTAGGTTAATCGTGATCCAAAAAAGATATCGAATAATCATAGGTTAATCGTGATCCACAAACGATATCGAATAATCGTAGGTTAATCGTGATCTACAAACGATATCGAATAATCGTAGGTTAATCGTGATCAATAAACGATATCGAATAATCGTAGGTTAATCGTGATCCAAAAACGATATCGAATAATCGTAGGTTAACCGTGAACCATAAACGGCATAAAGTTAGTATCGCAGTATTCGTTAATCTGCTAACCCGGGATGGAGGGCGCAAGTCCATCCACATATGATTTCCGGCTGGTCATATGTTTGTTTAACTCACGTGTTTGGTGCATTCACTTGCTTGCTTAATTACTTGGTTGAATTGTTGTGACATGAATGTTATTGTGGAAGATTACACTCACTAAGCTAGTTAGCTTACGTCCCTACAGTCCATTCCTTTTGCAGCTATCCCATTTGTGGCTTAGGCGGCGTGACCAGGCTGTACAGGTACAGAAGCTAGGAGTTTTTCCTAGAAGTTGGATTTTCTGTATTAGACTTCCATAGGAAGCTTCTAAGACTTGGATGACTGTATATGATCATTAATTATTCTTTTGTGGGGGAAAGCCCCTTAGATTATGTAATATTTATTTATGTTTCATGAATTATATCCTACTGCTAATGCATGCCAAATTAAGCTTTTATCTCCATTTGCACTTGTACTCTATTGTTGTAAAGGTACGCCTTACATCTATAAGGCTCTCGAAAGACTAAGGCGGTAATTTGGGAATCTTATATGGTATGTGGTGGACTGTTACGTTTAGGGTACCCTATGGAGCGTGACAGCTTTAGGTAGATACCCATTTGCTGGAGGGTGAGTCGCATTTTTTCTATGTCATTTGGCTTAACCCTTCAATTCAAAAATAGTCCTAACCAAATTATCACATATCTTTTTCTTGATGTGCATCACATCAATGTTGTAGTGAATATGCAGTTGCTATCAATACGATAATTTGAAAGCATACTTTTTTTTAGACTAATTTGTACCATCTTTGTTAGTCCATCAATGAAATGTCTTTTGCGTCTTCTGCAATACAACACACTCATATTGACTTAGCTGAGCCAATATATCCTCACTAGTGAACTCCATTAGTCGTGGCCGCCATGCCATCAAAACTCGCCTTGTCATAGTGCCACTTATGCCTAAGTGGCAAAAACCATCTATGACCCATATAATGAAACTTAATGTTTGTTTGGTCACTTATGCAATTTACATTACATATAGGATAAGCTTTATATCCTTTGCCCATCCAACCGGAAATGCAACCATAAGCTAGAAAGTCATTGATTATCTACAGCAATGCACCATGCATAAAAAAATGACCAACTTCCTTACACAAGATCACAACTCTTCTAACTCTTCTACTAAAGGTTGTAGGTAACATCAATTTCTTTACTAGGAGATCTGGGTTCGGTATTAAAAGTGACATCACTACAACAAAATAAGCCTTTAACCATGTCTAATAAACGTGGCTACATATTAATTAAATGTGACCAAAAATTTTTTGTCACATTTTTTATGTGGCCTATAAATGTTATAAAAGGTTTATCATAGATTGGATATGTAACATCAAAATTTAAAATGTCGTTAATATTAAATTTAAGTGCTAAATCGAATATATTGGCCACATTTAAACATGTCATACCATTATGTATTGGTCACACTTATGTCTGGTTAAATATAGTTAATCTTTATTCCACCAATAATATCGGAAGGGAAATGTATGATCTATAAGGTTTACATGTGAGTAAATATTTTTATTAGAGACGTGCACACATAAATAAGTTACTAAATTAATGATGTTCAAACGTGGCCTTGCACAGGTTGAATGACCTTTATAAATGGTTGTTGGACTAAAGTAGCGATTTATAAACATCACAAATCTCCTATTTCTCGTAATTTAAACATGGCTACTCAAATCATAGCTATTATTATTCTACTTTAATGATATGTCTAAATGGAATGCTATGTATAATGTACAATACATAGCTATTATTGTGTCTACATATGAAATATATTTGTTTGATATCCATACACCAGTTGTTGTGATACAACAAACATAAATATATTTAACCATATGTCATTGCACAATTGAGCAAAATGTAAACATTAAACTTGTATAATATAGTTCATATACCAAACATGACAAATGACACTTGATGATGAATAAAATTTATACAAACAAACATAACGTGGTAAGTTAACATCCTCAATAGAATAGACATAAGTTGTAAATCCAATAGTTTAAGAATGTCAAAAAAAAAAAAAAAAAACTGTCATTGTATTTATCAGGAGGCATTTTCAGAAATGGTTTGAAAATCCCTATCTACTTCCTCAAATTTCATCTTCACTTCCTCCATTATGTTTATTATCATATGGTGTTAGAGAACGGACCTATTTGCTTGGACTTCTTGTAACACAACATGTGAAATAAGGCACACATAGATGTAATCACTGAAAAAATAAAAATCAAAGAAAGAGAGGAATATGAAAAGTGAATATCGAAAAACACTTAAAGTAATATTAAGTCCGATAAATTAAAAAGTCTAAAATAGCAAAAAGGCATTTGTTTTATAGTCTTGCTTTAGCATTCAATACCAACTAGTGATTTTTTTAGCAAGCAAGCATTTCATAAGCACCATCATCATGAAACAATTAGCATTATCTAGTAATCTTAATATTAGTTTTTACATTGGGATACATAACAAGATAGAAACAACAATATAATAACACAAGTCAATAACAAATGTAAACTAAATGAAAAGCAAGCTGTCTCCAAAAAAAAAAAAAAAAGAAAAAGATAAGAAGACAATGCCCATCATCTTAAACATTTGCATGATGATGGTGCCCTTTGTAATAAGATTAACAGTTCCTTTAATGCAAAGCTCTTACAAAACTAAAATTCATTATGAACCATAACTTTTGAATTCTAGAAAGTGAATGCATATAAAACAATATTTCTACTAGTGTAATTCCATTCACTAACTAAATTACATTGTTCAATGTATAAATTAAAATATATAAGAAAATAAGAGAGCTACTAAGAAACTAAACAATTCCATGAAACAAATCCACAAAATTATGGTAGTGAGATGTGCGAAGCATCATTGCAACCTTAAGTTTCCGAACTTGTATACATGCTATATGGGACTAAAAAGAGTGATATACCTAAGCATCTTTATCCACAAGGCAAGGCTACCATGGAGAAATAAGAACTTGGACTGCGAATGAACTTCAAATATATGAATCTAGAAATTAATTTTCAAGGATCTCTCATATTACAACATTCATTAAAGACACAAAAGATTCTTGATATGCTGATTAGCACTACAAAGAGCTACATCCCTACAATAATTCACAAATTAACCATCATAGTTTGATATCTTTAAGTAGAATCTCCAACTGATCCTCATTATCCTTACCCATTAATTCAACGTTATCACTTTTTCCATTTATAGCCCCATGATTGTTGTGATCATAATTAAAAAAATCATTTAAAATATCAAATCAGGAACCATAAATTTTTCCATTAATTCGCCTCTCCTCTCTCCATTTGATGCAAAACGAGAACCCTAGGTATATGAAACCTAAGACCTAACGCTCGACGATGGATTAGAACCTTAGGATTGCCTTGGAATAAGCGATAGGAGTGTGACCCTAACCAAATCTATCGATTAGAACCAATCCTATCAAGAAGCCGAACCAAACCCTAATCAAACCTGTCAATTGGAACCTATGTTATCAAATTAGATTTCCTCAAGCTTTGATGAAGAAACTTGATATAGTTCTTTTTTAAGAACTAAGAGAAAATCTTCATAATGGAAGAAAATACTCTCAAATTTTGTCATTCAACTGATATTCTATCGATCACCCATACATAGGGTTCATATAGGCTTCAAACAGCCTTGGAATACAAACAGACAAAGAAAAAAATAAGAGAAATATGAAAAGTCACTCAAACAAGCCCAAAGCCGACAACCTTCAAGGCCAAGGTCGGTAGCATTTAAAACATACACCAGCAGCTTATTCAACAGCATTTAAAATTTAGCTACCGTTCGCTTTGAATGCCGGCAGCATAGATACCAACACTGACGGTGTTGGAGGCAGTGCACCTATCTATTGTAAACGCCGGCGTTTCTCAATAGCAAGCTAGCAACCTTTGTTCTCAACATCCATTTCTAGCAAGTTAACAAGTTTATTTGTTATATTGGAGTCTTGTTGGTTAGCTTCAATCTCTTGAATCAATTAATGTAGAGCTTCATTCATCCCCTTTGCTCTTGCTTTAGTCATCAGTCCTTCAATATCTTGTAATGGATCTTTGAATTTTGTTGTTCTTGTTGGTTAGTTTCAATCTCTTGAATCAATCAATGTAGAGCTTCATTCATCCGCTTTGCTCTTGCTTTAGTCATCGATCCTCCAATATCTTACAATAGATCTTTGAATTTTGTTGTTGCCTTTAGAGTTAAAGATCCATTACAAGATATTAAAGGACCGATGACTAGATCAAGAGCAAAGCGGATGAATGAAGCTTTACATGGATTGATTCAAGAGATTAAAGCTAACCAACAAGACTCCAATATAACATATAAACTAGTTAACTTGCTAGAAATGGATGTTGAGAACAAAGGTCGCCATCTTGTTGTTAAGAAACGCCGACCTTTACTACAGATAGGTGTACCGCCTCTAATGCCGTCGGTGCTGGATTCTACGTTGCTGGCGTAGGCACTTAGGTCGCCGACTTTCGAAGCGAAAGGTAGCTAAATTTTAAACGTTGTTAAATAAGTTGCCGGTGTATGTTTTAAAGGCCACCGGCCTTGGCTTTGAAGGCTGTCGGCTTTAGGCCATCTTTGGGCTTGTTCGAGTGACTTTTCACATTTCTCTTATTTTTTTCTTTGTCTATTTGTATTCTAAGGCTGTTTGAAGCCTATATGAACCCTATGCATGGGTGATCAACGGAATACAAATTGAATGACAAAATTTGAGAGTATTTTCTTCCATTGTAAGGATTTTCTCTTAGTTCTTGAAAAAGAACTATATTAGATTTCTTCATCAAAGCTTGGGGAAATTTAATTTGATAACCTAGGTTCCAATTGACAGGTTTGATGGGGGTTTGGTTCCGCTTCTTGATAATGTTGGTTCTAATCGATAGGTTTGGTTAGGGTCACGCTCTTATCACTTATTCCAAGGTGATCCTAGGGTTCTAATCCATCGTCGAGCGTTGGGTCTTAGGTTTCATATAGCTAGTGTTCTCGTTTCACATCACCATCTTTAGAACTTTTCTTACGAAACTTCCTCCGACCCTTTCTTAGCGCATGCATTTATGGACTTAAGATGTTCTTGTCCTATTGGTAGGTCATTTCAATATTAGAACACGTAGCTATACTCAATTCACAACATTTGAAAGAGTCATTAGCACCATGATTTGTGGCATTGCCATTTATATAGGAATTAACGCTTACCTTCTTCAAGCAAATATCACTACTATGGCCATACTTACCACAAAGAAAACAGATCAAAGGTAAATCCTTGTATTCAACACCTTGTTTCCTACTGTCAATCATAATATAAGAAACAAGAGGTTTTCTAAGATTTAAAATAATTGCCACCCCAGTAAACTTTCCTCGTTGTGCCTCTTTAGTATTATAATTAATCTTCATAAAGTTATCAATAACCCTAGTTATTACTCTAATAACACTTTTATTGTAATATTGAATTGGCATACCAGGAAGACGTATCTGTTAATGATTGTGCCCTGGCCAATTACTAGATATTGTCATTATATATATATATATATATTATTGATACAGAGACATTTCTATTATATTGTTTGCATGTTTACTTTATAATAGGATCCATGAATAATTTAATTATTCTAAATGTCCCTAGATACTCATTATTATGGGAATGATAATGAATTAAATCTAGTATAAGTTTTTGCTTGATAGTCATGAGATGTCTATTTGTATGGGGATACAAATCAAACTCATAAGCACATATTAGAGGATTATTTACTAGAGTGACTTATTATGATATCACTACATGGATTCATGTTATAAGTGATTCTCACAATAACAATGTCAGTTTATCCTTAGACCCAAAATCACCATAGGTTCCAACATGAGGAACATTATGATTCGACTCAATCAAATATTATCTTTAATCGGATAATTATAAAGGTTGAGATTGAGCATAATGTGAATCATATAGATGAAGTTGAGCGATTAAGATAGAATTTGTCTCTCTCATTATGAAAGAGATATTTCTGGCCCCTCGATAAGTGAAACTGAGAAATGCATGACCATGCTTAAATGAATTAATAGTGTGATCAATTTCATTTGTTTTGTCAGTTCACTTGGAGATCGAGAAATAAAAAGATTGAATGATATGAGGACGACACTATACATGCCTTATGTTCAATCTGTATATCATGTGAGAAAAGGATAATGGCATAAGTTATGGATCAAGTGAGAATCGGATCACCGATCTTCACTTAATTTTGATAAACATAATGTCTTGCTAGAGGTCGCTTATTTTTTATTGACAAAAATAATTTTAGGTCAGTGGCTAACATTAAGTGAACCTACAGGGCCACACACAAAAGAATGAAAAAAAAAAAAAAAGATGATGGACTAAATTTAAATAAATCAAGTAGGAATAATAAATTTATTTATTATTAATCTTAATTTGTTAAGAATAATGAATACATATATTTTGTTAAGAGCAATAATAATTCCTAATTGGAGTAGGAATTCTTATGTTAATAAATTAATTTATAATTAGTTTATCCCTAATAAGACTAGGGGCACTAATGTCATTTATCATATTAATATTATTATAAATAAGACATGTGTTATCAATATTAGACCTACAGAGAAATTTTGTAAACTCTAAAAAAGAGAAACACGAGAGTCGTGAGTAAATTTTTTTTTTATCAGATCCAGAAGTCTTTTAGATAACACTGGCATGTGAATGATCCTTTTGAAGGAGTGTTCATTTATATAGATACTGTAGAGAGGATTGCAAATTCACGATTCTTACAGATTCGAGCTACCAATTGATTTCAAGTTTTAAGGTTAAAGGTAGAAATTCAAAATATTTGTTTTGTTTTAATCTAATCAAAATACATGGATATTGGATTAGGGTTTTCCTTTTGAACTCCGTTGCAAAAGTGGTGGGTGTCAAATTCAACAAATATTATGTTACTACTCTCAAAATTTGTATAATTTGTATATAGCAGTGAGCAGGGTCCATCCACAGGGATATGTAAAATTTATTTCTATTAGAAGAATAGATGAAGAAAAGAAAGGGTAGGGGCGGAGGTTTTGTGAGAGAGAGAGAGAAGGAAGTGTGTTGATTTGTTTTGTGTAATAAAATTCAAATTTAATAAGTAACTTAAGTAGTAAAAGTTGTATTGGAAAAGAAAATATAAGGAAGAGGTTGTAAGGATGTAAGAATAGGTTGTAAGGATGTAAGAATAGGTATGAGTGGTTGTACTTGGTGAATAGTGTGAAAGAAATTAAAAAGTTGATTAGACAACTAAATTAACGATAGTAATGAAAATACAATAAAAGGCTATAATTATAATTTTTATAACCTAAAAAATTATTATAATTATATTTTTGAATTCCTTATTAAATTTCTGTTCTAACGAGTCCTATATTATTTTTCTATTTTCGAGCCTTGAGGACCGGTTTTCAAGAGCAGATCCCGATCGGGTCCAAAAAGAATTATTTGTTCTGAATCTTGACCTTTATGTTTTGATAAATTATTTAGGGCTATATTCTGGAGCTGACTCATTTTTATTGTTATGGGGTTATGTTCTTGGGCTTTTCTGGACTTAGGATTTCCAGGTCTAACTAGTCTTAAGTATTCTTTTAGGGTTTCGGTTCTCAACTCCAAATTCCAAAATCGAATTCAGATTGCTATGAGAACGAGGGCTTACAACGTACCAATTCCTAGTGGTTTCTATCAAAATTAATAACAATTAAGCATGGTTTGTTCAATGAAAAATGAGTATAATATGCTTTTATCAAAATCCCTCACACTTGAATTGTTGCTTGTGCTCAAGCAAATAAATCAAACCAATGAAGAAATCTATCATATATTGTACTAATTTTCACTTTCACAATTTCAAGCATCTTCTTTACGTAGTGACTTGCATTGTTAATGTCTACTACTCTAACCAAACTGGTTACATGTAATTAGATTACCATAATCAAAATTTAGTAGTTAATCTAGACAAAACAAACTTTAATCCTAGCATTTAACAAAAGAAACTTTTGTCTAAAAGTAAATACTCAGTCTAATAAGGAAAAATTACCATTTAAACTTCACTGGACATCAACAAGCATATAGTCCTAGCAACACTAAGTGAAAGCATGTAGTATCTACTCTTTCCCTAGGTTTTCTCCATTTTTATTATAAGTCTTATTTCACTTTGTACTTTAACATTCATTTTCTTTTGATTCATACAAGCTCACGCTTTTTTTTTTCTTTTTTTCAAAGTTCAAAAATTTAATTTTTGCCTTTCGTCCCTATCATTAAAGTGAGTTCATTAAGTCTGTATATCCTAAGCTCATCACCCAAGTGACCAGGTTTTAAAGGGACCGCTATGGACTCTTCCTCACTCCAACATTTAGGTTTGGATACTCATGACTCAATTACTTGAGTTAGTGGAGTAAAGACAATGCTTGTTTCTTTCTTTTCTTTTGAATGCTATATCAAGATTAAGACTTTTTTTAATAAAGGATCACTAAGTAAAAAATTTCATCTACCTCTATCTCTAAGTGTTAAAAAGCTGTCGAAACAACTCAAAAGAGTATATACAAACTAAATTTTTCCTAGAAGTAAACCTGTTTATTTTTCATTTAAGGACTCAACCTACTCTTAAACTTCTAATTCTAAAGCTAAATACAAGGTAAATTTGTTCCTTAAAGATTTTGCTACTTAATTTCAACTAAGTATTCTAATCACAATAGTAGATGAGTAAGGCACTTAAGCAAGTCAATTTCATATTTATATAGATGCTATTAACAATAATTAGCACAATCAACAGATTTCATGAAATTTTCAAAAAAATTTGCTTACAATTTGCCATATAATACTTAAGGACAAATAATTTGAAGTGTGAGTAATTGATAAGTGTCATTAGACCCTTAATTTTGGTGCTATTTGAACATTCTTGGTATGTAATTTTTGAGATTTCATGAAGAAAAGGACATTTATTTTGTGAAAAATTCATTTCTTGGCTTAAAGATCATATTTGGAAGTTTTTATGATGGTTCAAAGGAAATTAAACAAGTTTGAATCAATTTTGTTCAAGAAGGAAGTTTATGTTTTCATCCTTCTATTCATCCTTGGCAGGGAAGGACTAGGAGGAAGAGGTCAGAATGCAAAAGAGAAGTTTAATCTTCATCCTTACCTTCATCCTTAGCCAGGAAGGACGCAAAGGATGCGAACAGCAGCTACACATGAAGAAAAGTTTTCAGCCTTTTATTCATCCTCGCCCAGAGCTGACAGTCAAGGAAGACATCAGAATGCTTTTAAACAAGTTTTAGTTATTTTTGCCTTCATCCTTGGCCCGATCCTGGCCATGCTGACGCCTGAGGATGAACTGGGATTTTTCCAAAAGTATAAATAGAGCTCTGTTTTCTTGTTTTACAGTTTTTTAGATCATTTTTTTTAGCTCTAAGACAGAAATTGCGAAGGAAATTACGAAGAAATTGCTAGGGCATCCATTGAAGATCTCAAGACATCAATTAGGGTTTATTCTTTCTATCATGATTCTTTCTATTTCCTCTAGATCTTTTGTTCTTATTATAAATCTCATGGAGGAGTAGATTCTTATACTCTTCATCTTGTGAAACCTAACCATACGAATTGAAATGTCTTTTGATTAATGAATGTTCATGCCTTTGTATCTATTCATGTGATTCAATAGTCTTGTGATTGATTTGTGCACAAATTAATTGCATGTTTGATTCTTATTGGATTGAAAGAGGTTTCATTCAATTAGATAGATCTTCATGAATAGAGGAATTGCTTATTTCACCTAGAGGTAGGGAAATCACGATTTTCTGCTATAAGAATTTAATTCTTGTTCAAGGATCATGATCTTTAATGCAATCCTATGTGATGTTAGTAAGGGAGAGGTCTCTACTATCTCATTTAGGGTTAGGAATTGATTAACTCGAGGGAGGAATTGATTTACTTGTTGAGATCCCGCAGAATGAATTGATTAACTCGAAGGAGAAATTGATTTACTTGTTGAGATCCCGCAGTGCAAAGCATGAATGATTCATTAATCAATCTTTTATCATAAGAACTTTAGGTTTAGGGTGGATCAAGGTGGAGAGTATGTCTTGTGATTGAATTCATCTTTGAAAGCAAACATTAGTTGATTTTAGAGCTTGCTTAATCTTCTGCTTAATAGTTAATTGTAGATTTCTCTCCAAAATTTAGGCTAAATAGTAGAGAACCGGTAATACTAGTACTTGTTCTTCAAAATCCCTGAGGACGATACCCTAAAATCTATGCTACATCGAATAGGTACGCTTGCCTAGCTTTGATCGTAGATTTACTTGGGTTTATAAATTTTAGAAATTAATACGATCGGTAAAACATCATTAGTAATACAATTCAACTCAGATGTCATAAATTTTCAATCAATTTAACGATTCAAACATCGACAAACAATAATACTCAACTTCATTCTCCACGTCATCTTATCCCTTCCCCACACTTAAATTGAATAGTGTCCTCATTCAACTCAAAATAGGAAAAAGATAAAAATAAAAGAGAAAGGAATAACGGTACTTTCCTAGTTTAACATTTGAAGTGATTGGATTTCCAACCCTTACAGCACAAGAGAGCGAGTCTTCTTGCAATATCCACCCTATCTGCAACAAAGCAAAAGAGAAAAACAAACAAAACAAAACTATTTTTGAGTTGCCTCCAATAGAGCACTTTATTTATAGTCCCTAGCTGGACTTTTGCATCTCATACTCATGGAGGCTCAAAAAGTCGGGATTCCCTATATCCAACTCCAGGGTCTCCCTCAAGCTTCAATTTCTCCTAGAAAACTTTAGCCTTTTCACTATCAAGTGCTCTTAATAGTTAATAAAATGAAATATCATTAGAGACACCATTCTTATCTTACTCCTTACACTTTCTAACACATAGCATCACTTCTTCATCTCCTATTCTCAGCACTATCCTCTGTCCTCTCACATCAATGAAGGCTCTAAATGTGGCAAAATTTAGTCGACTAAGGATAAGAGGTATGTGGTCATCATCTTTCTTATCCATCAACTTAATAACATTCATAAAAAAAATTAGGATATTTCATGGTATCATCGATATTAGATCTAATAGTTTCACCATCAAATGCCATGGTAAGTGTACCATTATGCACATCAATTTCAGTCCTAGATATTTTAAGAAATGGTCTCCCTAATAAAATCAATGATGAATTAAGAGAATCATCATTTTCCATGTCAATCACATAAAAATCAGTAGGGAAAACCAACCCATTAACTTGCACTAAAACATCTTCTAAAACACCTTCAAGATAAATATTTGATTTATCAGCAGGTTGAAAAATTATACCCATTTCCTTTAATGGACCAACATTTAAACATTGATACACAAATAAAGGCATAAAATTAATTGAAGCTCCTAAATCACACATGGCTTTTTTAATCCCAATATTTCCTATTTTACAAGGAATGGTAAACAAACTTGGATCCTTGCACTTAGGAGGAAGCTTTCTTTGAAGGATAGCTGAAATGTTCTCATCTACACTTATAATCTCATTACCATTCAACTTTTTCTTGTTAATGCACAACTCTTTTAAGAAATTTACATAGCGAGGTAATTGTTTAATTCCATCGAGTAAAGGAATATTTACCTCAACCTTGTGAAAGGTCTCAAGGATCTCATTTTCTTCCTCTTCTTTCTTGGACTTTGCTAATCTAGAAGTAAAAGGAGGTGTTGTTACCAGTATTTTAGGTGGTTTAGTTGTAGGTCCTGCAATTTGATTATCTTGATGGTGTGGAGTCACTACCTCTTTTTCAGTTTCTTCCTCAAAGTTGTTGCGGTGTGCTTTCTTGATGGGTTCCTGCAATTCCTTTCCACTTCTCAAAATAATTATGCTAACATTTTGCCTTGGATTAGTAGTAGTTTGAGAAGGCAATTTACCTTGAGATTCTATCCTACTCATGAAAGATGAAAGCTGACTTTCCTGATTCTCTAAATTTTGAATGTTCAACTTTGTCTCACCCTAAAATTGTTTTGTATTAATAGCAAGTGATTTAACAATTTCCTCAAGAGACATACCTAAACTTAAAGAGGGTTGTGGTGCTGGATTTGATGGTTTAGGCTTATACCATTGTTGAAAGTTTTGTGGTCTAGCTCCATATTTGAATTTAGGATGATCCTTCCATCCAAGGTTGTAAGTGTTTGAATAAGGATCATATTTCCTCTATGGTAATCCTAAAAAACCTCCAACTGCATTAGTATGCTCATGGGAGTCCTCTTGAAGTGTAGGGCACATGTTAGTTGCATGACTAGAAGCAGCACATATCCCACATGCTTTCACCAATTGTGCATTTCCTAAAGCCATTTGCTGAACAAGAGATGTTAGTTTAAAAATTTGATTTTCAACGTGAGAAACACTTACCTCATTAACCTTCCTTGAAGAAGAATCATGTCAAAATCCAAATTGTTGTGAATTGACAGCCATGATGGAGATCAATTCCTAGCTTGACCTGGGTTTATTTACTATAGCACCTCCACTAGCTGCATCCATCATCTTCCTCTCCATTGGAAGTAATTCTTCATAAAAGTATTGAATGAGGAGTTGTTTAGATATCCCATGTTGTGGATAACTTGCACAAAAACACTTAAATCTCTCCCAATACTTATGAAGGTTCTCTGTGTCTTTGAACTTCACAAATCTCCGTTCTTATGTTAGCAGCTCTTAAAGTGGGAAAAATTTGTCGAGGATAACTTAACCATGTCTATCCATGTGGTAATAGAACCTAAAGGCAAATAAAATAACCAGTCTTTTGCTCTGTCTTTCAAAGAGAATGGAAAGGCAAGCAATTTAATTTGCTCCTCAGATACTCCTTCCAGCCTCATGCTAGAAAAAACCACATGGAATTCCTTCAAATGTTTATGAGGATCTTCATTTTCTAAACCATGAAAAATAGGAAGCAAGTGTACCAAACCAGATTTCAAATCAAAAGCAACATTCAATTATGGATATTGAATACACAGTGGTTGCTGAGTTGAATCCATTACAGCCAATTCTCTTAATGTTCTTGATTTGCCATTGTTTCTTCTTCCTTTTTATATTCACTGGATGAATCAACAAAATCTAGTGCTAAATTCAATCCAGGCGATGAAGATGTAGTGGCTTCTTTTTGATGCAACTTGGCTTCTTTGCATAATTCCCGGGTTGTCTTCTCAATTTTTGGATTGTATTGGAGTTCATGTATGAGAAGAGCGAGTCATAAAAGAATATAAATAAATTTATTTTGAACCAATCCCCATCAATGGAGCTTAAAAATTGGTGGGTGTTGAATCCAACAAATATTGTATTCTTACTCTCAAAATTTGTATAATTGGTACATAGCAGTGAGTAGGTGATCCACAGGAATTGATAAAATTTATTTCTGTGAGAAGAATAGATGAAGAAAAGAAGAAGAGAGGTTTTTTTTGTGAAATAAATGAAAATAATAAAACTAATTATGTCACAAAAAAGCAAAAAAATAAAAATTCAAAGATTAATTCAATATCAAGGAATTCCTAACCAAAGATGTCATTACAGTTCAATTCACAGAATTGATCATTGATGCAAAGGTTTCTCTTCTTTATCTTGGATAAATTGGTTACAGTCATTAACAAACTTTCACAACCTATCTCCCCTTATTTTTTTATAGTCAAAACAAACTCTTTGATTATTTCTCTTATTGATTAACAGCCCTAAACAAGCTCTTAGAGTTTAATCTATCAATAGCATGAAGAACAAAAAAGACTACCACTTCAAGCCAACAAATCCTAAGATGATCTATTTAGACCAGATTATATATCCCCATAACAAAAATCAATTATTTATCATATAATCAATCATGTTATTGTATCATAAACATTAGAATAATCAAATAATTATGGATTTGATATTCTAATTGATAGTATATTACCTTGAATTGAACAAACGAACCCTAATTTGTATCAATCAAGCAAAACAATAATAACAACACATTCAAAAGATATATAAATATCCAAGCATAAAGAATAGAACAATATAAATCAATTAGATCTCACAATCCTTGAAGAATCGAAACTTGTAATAATCCTTTAGCTAAAAAATGAATTTAGCTACCCATAATCATGAAATCCTCTCTCTAGGGTTTGGATATGACAATAGATGAAAAGAAGAAGATAGATGACCTTAAACTACAACTCCCCCGTGTTTTATAGAAAAGCAAAGGAATTTAAATTGACAAAATAAAGGCCGACTAGTTTGAACTGTATGCCATCGGCCTACATGGCTAGCTTTAACAATTTCACTACTGTGCATAGGCTAGCCGTAGCATTTCTTCTCCAGTAAGGAATTTAAATTGACAAAACAAAGGCCGACTAGTTTAAACTGTATGCCATCGGCCTACATAGCTAGCTTTAACAATTTCACTACAGTGCATGGGCTAGCCGTAGCGTTTCTTCTCTAGTAAGGAATTTAAATTGACAAAACAAAGTTAACTAGCTTGAACTGTATGCCATCGGCTTACATGGCTAGCTTTAACAATTTCACTACTGTGCATGGGCTAGCCGCAGCGTTTCTTCTCCAGTAGCTGGTGTATGTTTTAGATATTGAAAGCTGGTGAACTTTGCTTATCAAAGCGAGCGACGTTGATGTACACACTAATGTTTTAGGTTCTGTGAACATATAAGGCTGGCTCAAAGCTAGTGGCATTGAACTCCCAGTGGCCGACTTATGTGTTTGACAAAAATTTCCAAGACGAGCTCATAGCTAACTTTGAAGTTTAAACTGTCAGCATATGTGTACGTCAACAGCATAAATCTCTAGATGCTAGAGTATAAGTATTTTTTGAATGCTGATTGATTTTTGCTTAAAGACTGGCAGTGTTGATGTTCTAGTAGCTAGCATTCGAAGAATTGAAGATGAAAGCTAGCTGTGTTGAAGTTTGTTTGGACATCATTTATTTTTCTATATCTTTTTTATTGCATCAATCTCCTTAAATTTTCTTGTATTTGGTTTATATTTCCTTCAAGACTTGAAATATCATAATTAAGCCTCATTAAGTACCAATTTCTTATGATTTCTATAAAATTAATAACAATTAAGCATTGTTTGTTTAATGAAAAGCGAGTATAATATGCTTTTATCAAAAAGATTTTATCTTTACAAATCTTAAAACCTTATGGAAACCTAGCAGTATCCACACAACAATAGAGTTTGCACGTTTTTCACTTGTATCAAAGGATGGACTCCATGGTTGCACCATCAAATAATGACCAAGAATCACCCATGGACCACCAGTCAAAGCATTAAAATAATCGTTAGAATTACTTAACTTAATAAGGAACTAATCATTATTCAAATAAACAATCTTGAAATCACCACTATTTTTCCACATATTCTGAATTCTGGCTTCAACATATGGTAACCTATTGTTCTCCCAAAATCTTGACAACAACTGTGTTCTTCATCGAATCCGCCATCATTTTCTGAGCTTTATTAGAGAAATATATAGCAAGCAATCCATCTTCCTTTGAGATCTCCACATCACCTTTGTTACTAACAAAGTCATTCAACCCAAAGCCATCACCATGATTATCACCATCTCCCATTAATGCATCTCTAAAAGAAATTGGAGGAGTATGAAAAACACCATTCGCTTCTCTATTCTTCACTTTCTTTGTCGAGTGATCATCATTTGAGAGATTTGGTAGATCTTCTTTCAAGAGCGAAGGAGAAATTTGCATTGTACTGCCTTTTTTTAGTATGCTTGGTTTTCCCCTGTGCCTTTTTTTTATTATTCCATCAACTAAATATTTTTGTGACTTTATATATGTCATTACAATCTATATCTCACTACATTTTTGGCATCTACTGCATGAAAAAATAATTACCTAATACTATATACTATAATTATAATTAAAAAAATAGTAGTGAATGATGCTCCCAAGTTGCATGTGTGAGAAAAAAAAAAAAAAAGAAGTTTCTTTTTGAGAGAATAAAAAGGAGAAGTGAGAGAGGAGTAAAAAAAAATTAACTATCCATAAAAACGGGGGACAATTTTTTTCATAGAAAGAATGAAGAGGGAAAGAGAGAGGAGTTAAAATGAATTAACTACCTAAAAAGCAGGAACAGATATTTTTCACAAAAGATAGAGGAATTACAAAAATACTACCTACTTTATAATATTATTTTTTGACACAAATCATAAAGATTCACTTAATAATATTATAGATAATAAGACAATAATTATTTAATACCTTTAAAATGCATGACATATATGAAACATTGGCATCTAAGTGAAATAAATTAGACAAATAAACAAATACAATTAAATACATACATTAATATATTAAACATTATAATTTTATAATATTAATAATAAAACAAAATCATATTAAATAGTAAAAAAAATATAGATATTTCTTACTAACTTTATATGCGAGAATACATAAATAAACAGCTTTAATAATAGTCTTCATGCAAAATTATCTGAAAAAAATAAAATAAATTAATATTACAATATAAGAATATTTTTTTGTGACTTGTATGAGGGAGAAAAAGGAGCAAGGAGAGGGATAGGCTGGTGGGAAATATATGGGAAATAATATGAGTCGAAACTCTCCTCTCTAATTTGAATTTATGAGGCTAATTTTGCCTCAAATACAATTATTGAGGTGAATCTCGTCTTTGATGTAGTATGTGAGGTGAGACTTGTCTCATATGCCACATCAGAGGCGAACCTCACCTCATTTTTTCACTCCATCAGATCGACATATTAAAAAGGTAAAATCACATATTGATAATGCGATATACATAAAAAAGGAAAAATAACATGTTGAATGTGCAACTTTATGATATATAATTATTTTTATGTAAGTGATATTTAGAAAAATGAATTTATGGCATATTAGTAAACAAATAAATATCTCATATTTTAACACTCTTTTAAAAGAAGGAGTTAGCGTCTTCACTGGGCCTTGGTGTAACTGAGATAGACAGATTTGGCAACTTCATGCATTTTCATGTTGTCAACCTTAAAGTAAAAAAGGATTTTTCAGTCATAAATTGTACGTTGTTTTCAATTCCCATATGAATTAAAACCATCCGTTTGCATGATTTAAATTAACACTTCGAGTTTTAGACCTAGCCTTAGAAAGTATTTCATCAATTGCCTCATTACCATGATTTTCTCTATAACATGCCCATAAACTTGCTGGCTAGGGTCGTGTTTCCCAATTACGTTAATATCTATTTAGGTCATAACGCAAGTGGAAAATGCAACGTTTTCTTACAACAATTTTCTGATTATTTCTCTCCGTCTTGGCATTCCACTGTGACCCGTTGCTCCTATGGGCATTTATCTAGGTCCTTAAAACTCCTGCCTAGATAATTTACAATGACTTTCATTAGTCTAATCGAAATTGCGTCAATTCTTAAATATAATAATGGCAATCTTTCAATATGTTATTAGGTGTGCCTGCTTAATATTTTGTTTTGGTATTTAACTAATTATTATCATTATTATTATTCTATTCAATAGCTGGTTAAATTCAACACATCAAAAGTGATACAATTTAAATTTTACAAGATATTGAAAGTGACAAATATTCTTTAAATTCTTTCTATTTAAGTTTCTTTTTTCCCCCATCATTTTTCCTTAAAGAAAGTTATTAGAAGGCTATCAACTTCATGTTTGAATTTAGAATCAATCTAAAATATAAACCCAGATCAATCATGTCAAATTATTAAGAATACACTTGATGATGGAAGTGTACCATAGCGTGATTGAGACTTTGCAATAAATTTGGTTTTTGGCCTTTCAAGACATACCTTAGATCGTTTACTCTTCTTAATGATGGGATGTCTAAGAAGACAACCTTAATGCTCTCATGGAGATATAATATATATATATATATATGTATAAGCTAACCTAGGGTTAACATTATTTCTAATTTGGCTCATCATAGAATTAGAAATATTATTCTGGTCTCTATATATATAGGTCCTGTAATCCTCGAGAATTTTTAGGACTAGTAAAAATGAATAGAATAGCAAATGCATGATAGATATTGCATTTGAGGCCCGACAAAAACCCTAGTTACAAACTTTAAAATATCACGAGCTTGATCATAACCTAAAAACCTAAATAGAAATTTTGTAAGTATTAAAAGATACCAAAATCAAGATTTCATGACCAGAGTCAAAAACTCAGGATATAAGTAAAGTAGCTCTAGATTTCAAGTGCATGAGAAAGCTAATAACTAATAGAATATATAGACTAAAAATGATGCATAAAAAATAAACCCCTAGGATTATAATTACACAATGGGAAACTACAAATAGATTCATAATTGCAAATCTAGACCTCAAATAAAAATTTTGATTGCACCACAATTCTAGTTGAGAAATTTGGAGTCTATAGGTACTAAATCTCTCATTTGGCCTATTGGGCTGTAAAACTCTAATCACGTAAAACAAAACTCTAAAAATACTCAATAACATAAACTTTAAACTCAAAATTTGAACTCAATGATAATCTAGTAATATTTCAAAAGCCTTAGATGAGAATTTAGAAATAAAACTCCTAAATAACTTATATAATTTTATGCGTATAGGCTGGTATCCAATGAAATAAGCTAGATATTTAACTTTATAATTATCCTACAAGTAAAAATCTATCTCATACGGTTAAAAAAACCACTTGACTGGATTGTAGTCCATGGAGTTCATCACTGTATCCTTGCTTGGGAGATTAAAACAAGTAGTACACTAAGTCAAAGGTAGGGACACTTGATCTAATAGAAAGCAACCCAACCACCCCAACATTTAATGAAAACTTGATGACTCAAGCTAGCATTTGGGGATCAGGTTTTCCTCCATTCTTCACCAAAAATACCCAAGATAAGTAGATAAGGAAATTTTACATGTGCTCACCGCGAAACACATTAGAAAACTTGAGGAATTGGACTAGTCAATCCATTTTTTTTTCTTTCTTTTACCGCGCAATAGCACCACATCCCATGTTTATAACCAATAATAAAACTTATAAGAAGCACACAAACAAACTAATAAATTTCTCCCAAAAGAAAAACTGTAACCCATCTTTTTCTACAAGCATATAAGTCAAACCTAAGATAAAGACCCCACCATCTTCACCCTTAAATTCTCGTGAATTCCCAACTCAACAAGACCAAAATATCACAAGAAAAAATTCCATTTTCCTTTGAGCCCCACCGTGACCCACAACCCAAACAAAACAATCACCCAAACAAAAATAAAAGCTAATAAAAATCACTCTTCCACGAGACTTCTCGAAGAAAAACAAGGCATCTGATAAAGTCATATTTTATTCAGCTTTTCAATGATCAAATCATGTTTATCTATTATAGATTTTATAAAAATCATATGAAAATGGTACTTGAGTGTGCTTAATTTGATATTTCAGGTCAATGAAGGACTAAACATACAAAAACAAGTAAATTAGAGGAGTTTTGTACAAATTTGATGAAGAAATCAACATACACTAGCCAACGCATGATCTATACCGCCAGCTTACTTTGAAAAAACAACCAACCCTGGCTTTTGAAGGAAGCAATGCCGCTAGCGTTTAAAATAGAACAACATCTTGCAAGTTTTTTATTGTATGCTAGCAAAATTCAACCCTATGCCGCCTACAGCCAACGTTTGGATGGTGTAAAACATTCTATGGATTTTTTTTTCTTCAACGAATGCCAAGTCCTAGATGCTCTACACCATCGGTGTCGTAGCTAACACACCTTAACTCTAGCTCTCAAAAATCAAATTACAAAGCAATGCTAGCAAGATCCAAAAGTACACCGCTAGTGTACAATGCTGGTGTATGTGTCCTCTACTGTTCATGTATAAATTTCTTTTGTTGTATCTTTTGTTTGTGTGGAGAAACCCTAGGGCACTAATTTCTCTCTATTCCTCCATAGCTCCTAGATCTGGATTAGGGTTTAGAACACTACTTAAGTTTTCTTTTTAATTTGACTAAGGATTCCACATCGGATTCAAGTAGAAGACATCATTTGTGTTTGAATTAAAGATCAGGATTTCCTTGACAAGATGATTTTGTTCTTTTTTTATATTCAATTATTGGATGATGTTTTAAACCTGTTTCTTTTTATCTTAATTTGGTTTTGTGTTGTTGATTTGGAATATTCAGTTGATGATTTCTACGTTGGTTGAATCCTTATTCAAATTCAAATTGTTAATGCTATTTCACCATTCATGTATTTTGGCTTAGATCTAGAATTCATGATATACTAGGATTGAAATTGGAAAATTCCTTTCTAATCGTTTTTGTGAATAGCTAATTGGATTTAAAATCACATAGGGATATAGATTGCAATTCTATTAGGGTTTGGTAATTGATACAGATTTTTCGATTAATCACTTCTTAGAAATAGAGAATATTGTTTGGTTAATCTAGGGTAATAGCTTACTTTGGAAAAAGGAGTTGTCACCTGTGCTTGATTGGTTGAAAATATTAAACTCATTAACATTTTGGATTGGCAAGTGTATTTCTTATCAGTAGCATACATTTGATTATTATTCAGATCTGTTGGCTCTTGACCTAATTAATTTACAGGTGTGGAAATCCAAGATTTTTCTATAGATTAGTCTTATATAAAAAATCCAAAAAGAGAAACAAAATTGATTTGCCTAGCTACAATTAAAACTGATACAGTTGATAGCTAGTCCTCACTCCCTGTGGACTTGACTTAGTATTCACTGAAATTTTATTACAGCACATGCACTAGGTACACTGGCCAGTTAATATCTACGCATTTAAAGGAATTTGTAAGAGATTAAAAAGAGTTTTAAAAAGCACTTATGGAAAAAACATGATCAGCATCCAATAGCAAAAACAAAGTTGTAGAGGTCATAGTCAAAGGTAAAAGTTATATTGACTAATATAGTATGTTTTCAAAATTTCCAAAACTTATCTCATTCTTATTGCATATAGGGTTCGATTCCTATTAGAAAAAGGGGGGAAAAGGTTATCACTTTATCCTATACCTAAACAAGGTAATATTTAACCATCTTATAACTTATATTTTAATTATGTGTAGAAACTAGAAGAAGTTTAAGTGTTGACTTATTATAGAAGCTCTATATATTTAGTCTTCTTAAAGCCTATGAGCAATAATACTTTGTGCACATGATAGCACTTGATACTTAAGCTAAACATTATATCTAGTAAAAGAAATTACAGAAAAATCAAGTTTAACTTTTAGGAAGCCTAGACCCTAAATTTCGACCACCATAAAAACATGATTCCCCATGCATATTCCATTGTCTAACCTAGTTTAAATGTAGTAGAATATGTCTACAACATCATTTAGATAGTCAAACTTAGCCAATATGAGCATTAGAATACCTAAGAGAAATATTGACCCTATGAACATGTAAGGAATCATAGTGAAAAGTCATACCATCTATATATTCTAAAAGAATAATAATTGATAGAAAATAGAAATAGAAGTTTTGAATAGTCCTAAGGAAATAATCCTAAAATTTCATCTAAAAATAAATTTATACGAACAAACCATAATTTAAAGTACAAAATGGAACCTATATGAATTCAGAAACTCACTAGAAAAGCAAATTAGTAATTAGACTATAGATATGACCCCATAAATAATAGGAATTTTAACCTACATAAACAGATAAGGCTGATAAACAAAGTAAACAATAATGGAAAACATATGATCCAAGTGGGCATAAACAAACTAAGTTATAAATATTTGGAATAATGAGATCGCTATAAATAGAAATGTAAGTATAACTTAGAATCATGACAAACAAAATGAAAATAAATAATAATAATAATAATAAATACTTTCATTACACTAAAGAATCTAAATAATTAACAAGAGCTTAATAATAAAATTATTAAAAAAACAAGACATGGAAAAATTTATAATATCTATATGAATTAATAAAATGAGGAAAATATAAATTACGGGGTGAATAAACCAAGTAACTATCATATAGTACATGAAACAAGCTTTCTGACGCCTATTTATACGTAAAAATCTAAGTTAAATTAAGTAATATAGGTTTAGTTAAAGATTACACGATAAAAACAGGAATTGAGAATCATATAAATCACTTTTTATGAGAAAAATTCATTTACCTGAATTTTGTAGATATATTATTAAAATAAAATATTTTATGAGGTTCAAAACGACTATTTATAAACCAAATTCAAATTAGAAATAATAAAATAGTTTTACAAAGAATAAAAATTGATTTTAGGATACTTAGGCACTCATTAGGAATTATTTACATAGTTACATAGCTGATTGATGAATATTTTATTCATCTATCAGGTGATTCCGATGAGATTTGCATATTTTCTAAAGATTACTACGATTAACCACTATGATCAAGTAGGTAATCAGATTTATTACATTATCTGTCTTTGTAGCTTAGTAATGAAGACAATATATATATATATATATATATAATAAATTTGCTATGTTTGTGGGTTTGAGATAATGTATGTTGTATGATGACTGTATTTGTGTGAAGATTACAGTAATAAAAGTGATAGTGACAGTATTGTTATGAACTTGCTTAATACATAAAACTAAGTGTCTGTATACTGCTTGATCACTTAGAAATGAAATAATGACTATTTGACCTTAAATATTAACTTGACATGCATGGCACGAACTGCATAAATACATAAACAGTAGACAGCCTACTATGTGTTGATATTTTAGTTCTCTGGTAATACTTGATTTTTCTAAATGACATTTTCCTAGTTCTATACAAGGTTGCCTTTGTTCTGTACGATTCTATGGGGCTTGGTAGGTCGGAAATGCATGACTTATTGATTTATCCGGTAAACTATTGGGCTCATGTAGCCCATGCCAGATTAATCGTGTTCTGGGCCAGAGCAATGAATCTATTTGAAGTGGCTCATTTTGTACCAGAGAAGTGATGAATGAAGGATGTCGCCCATGGTATCACGTGAAATAACTAACACTTAATGGAGTTTCTAAACCTTTGATACAGGAAGTGAGTATAAGATAAATTCAAATTAAAGTGAGTACATTTGTATTTCATGTATGTTTAGTTTCTCCTGGATAGGTGGGTCATTGAGATGTTGCCTGGTTATGTTGCTTTAACTCCGATAGGAGGGCACAGATCTTCATCATGTTTGGATTCTGGGTTATCCAAGCTTGTAATTGAACATATGAACCATTGTTGCATATCATATGATTATTAATAATCTGATTGATAACCTGCTTATGTGTGATATATCTGGTTATTCACTGTGTCATGGTTTATGCTCATACCCTTATAGCTTTTTCAGGTTGATCCTACGTCTTTGGCTAGTTGCTTCTCGGAGTCTATCATCGGTAAGTCTCCAAAGCTCGAAGGATTTTAGGTGTTAGTTTTGTATTGGAGACTTTACTGATAGTTATGGTTTGTAATAATTTATTATTCAAAAAATTGACATAGTAGTTTTATGTGGATTGATGTATCTTATATGTATTTATCATTCTTATCAGAGCAACCAAAAAGATATTATTTTGTAAAATTATGTCAACTTTCAAGATAACACTAGTAATAACATACATGTATGATCTTTTAATGTCAATAAGCCTTTTTAAATATAAAATTTCAGGCATAAGATAGCGTCGCAAATTGTATGTTACTACTAGGGTACCTTGGAGGCATGACAGTTTTTAGTTGGTATCAGAGTTAGGTTTGCAGGTATAAGAAAGATAAATATGTATAAAAATACAAAACAGTAGAACTAGTGATAGTGACAGTAGTAGGTATGAGCTCGTTTAGAATAGTAAAGGCTAGAAATGGCTTGACTTAATAAGATAGCCCGTCATATACAATAAATAACATATAAGCCCACATGGTTAATTTATTAACCCTAACAATCTCCCACTTGAGCTATATGTGTTATCTTATTTATGTATTAGTAAAACCTTATGAGTACTCAACATTTGCCATCATTATTGTATGTATCTCTAAACAATCCCATCCATCAAAGATATTAACAAGGGACCAAAGCAATCTTCATTACATTTGTAACAACTAAACCTTCAATGATCACATATATTAATATAACGAATGACATGGATCAAGCATAGAAGTGTAGCATAGAAATTACATGCAATGTGATCTAAGCATGCCTATTCCTAACCTTATGCCTTAGTGAGATCAATTTAAATAAGTTTAGAGATAAGATAATGGAAATACTTTACAATTGAAATCAACTAAACCTTAAATGTACCATATATTGTATCTAAAATGACAATATAATGTGCCTAGATTGACAAGCATCAAACAAACACAAACTCCCACTAAAACTGTGTATATTGAAGATCTACAACACCCATATGAGTAACATGCTCATGAAAGACCTTGGGTGGTTATCCTTTAGTAAGTAGATCCACAATCATAGAGTTTGTTCCAATGTGCTTTATAGGCAATTCTCCACTCTAAACTTATTCTTTTATAACTAAGAACTTGATGTCTATATACTTTGACTTTACCAAGCTCCTTAGTAGTCTTTCTATATTATTCACAATGTGTAGTCTATTAAATAAGTTTCGTAGCCATATTCCATGATTAGATGCCTCATAACATGCTATAAACTCAATGGCCATGGTGTCAGAAGCTATGAGAGTTTACTTAGCAGTGTTCCAAGAAATAGCTCCTCCAGCAAGCAGGTAGATAAGTGGATCTATGACTATCTCGACGTCTCACGGAATCAGAATTTGAATAACCCATGATCTCAAACTGATCTAATTTCCAATATGTGAGAATGTAATTTTTTATTCTATGTAAAAACCGCATGACCCGTTTGGCTGCTTTCACATGATCCATTTCAGGTTACTTAAAAATATCCCTAGTATCCCAACAATGTACGTGATATGGGCAATTTGCCATACTAATTTAGGTTAAATTATGGTTGACTATGCTTTAAATCATGCTTAATTTAAAAGAATTGGTTCTAAATTTGAAAATATATTCATTTCAGGTTTAAAATGATTAAACATTAACATTTGGATCGAATTAAGCAATGATTGAAGTGGAGAATATCACACAGACATGATCACGCTCATTATGAAGACAGTGATCATCTCAAATATGTTATAGAGGAGCTATAACAAGCATGACAATGGAGAAAAGAAGAGAAATTGGACCACGAAGAAGATCACGACCTTTGATTCAGCCGTGATGTGGGTGATGACCTCCATTGACCATGTAAGCACACTTAATATGGCCATTATTTGGAGAATAGAAGAAATTCACAAAGGAGATAAAGGCCTAAAACACAGCCATTACCTAGGTGGTGATCTCCTCTGACTATATAGGAGAAGCTTGATATGATTGGTATTTGAAGAAGAGGAGATGACTATAGAAGAGATAACAGCCTTCAATACGGCTGTGACCAATAGAACGTCAATTTGCAGAGTTTCATTAAGGCTGATTGTGGGTGTTATTGTGGCTTGATTTTGTAATTCGAGGAGATAACGGGCTGTGATACAACCATGATGGTGGTTACTTATTGAATATTTTCACACCAGTTCGGATTCAAGTATTTTTTGAAGGGAGATAAACGCCAATTGATACATGTCTTTACCAAACAAATGTACCCAATGGAGGAGCATATGAATAGTCCTCCAAACATTGCAAAGAAAGATTCACGATTCACTAATAGATTCACCACTTGTATCACTAATCCTTGTGATTTAAGAGAAGAGTATTTAGTACATATTGTATTGTGAGAGACAATAGTGTCAATTCATCTGTTCATGATCATTGTATCAAACCTTGTATCAAGATTATCAACTTTTTTCATCAATAAGGGTTCTTTCTATGTTCCATTCCTCTAGTCCTTTCTTCTTTTGTGTTTAATTGTGTCTGAAACCGTGATTATCATGTATGTACATGGATTGATTTCCAATTGTTGTTGATGTCACCAATCTCTATAGTGTATTAAAGCATTCTAATTCTAGATAGTGCATGACTTAGAATTCGATAAGATTTTCATAGGATGCAATTGAGAAATCTATCTATGGAATAAATCTAGGTTATAGAGAGAGGTTGCTAATGTTCCTAGAGATAGGATTGTGAAGCCTTCTGCAGATATGTATATATATATAATTTACATTGGGTTCATGTTTATAATGCAATTTTTGTCGGATGTTGACTAGGAAGAGATTCCAGTTGACAAGGCAAGGATTAGAGGCCACTAGTTTTAAGAAAGATATTGACCTAATTGATACAATCCTGCAATTAATAAAGACTCAACAATCATTAGATGTTGTAGTACATGTTAATTTATCGGTAAAACAAGTCTAATGTGTTTATTATTTGTTGGAATAATATTAACTTAATGATTATGTTAGTAACATTAGCTATACAAATTAACCAACTTAGTTGATTTATTACATTTGCCTAATTCAATTTTAATTTGCTAGATGATAATAAAGAAGGGGAGGAATAGTACTTGTCGAGAACCCCAAGGAATAGAACTCTAGAGTTTGTTCCTATACTACATATGATAGGTATACTTGCTTAGCACTAACCAAATCTTAGGAATTTATCATTTAAAAGTCGGTAAAAAATACAAGCACCAAGTTTTTGGCACCATTACTCGGGAAATCCATTCGATAATATTAGGAAAAGCCTGATTGTTATTAATCTAGCCTTTTTATTTCACAATTGTTATTTTTATCTTTACTAAACTTTAATTTAATCTTTGATTACAAGTTTACGACCCAAATTCGTGTAACGAACTTAGCCGAGTTCAATTCAGAGCTTGAGAGAATACTTCATTTTATCTACAAAAGATTGGAGAAATTTTACAAAAATCACATACCCAAGTGAGAGAAACTAAACTGGAATAATCAAGAATGAATACGGGAAATGAAAATGCGAACCCACAATGGGTGGAAGAGGTTGAGGATCCTAGAATTGTATATGAAAGAGTATCGCCAATGAATGGGGATAATCCGATTGGGGTTCATGGAAATAATATGCCATTCGCTAGAGCCAATCATCTTGTGGCTCCTATAACTATTGATGGATTACTGCCAACCGAACTTGGATGGCGTAAGTACAAGCATAGCACGTCTCAAAGTAGCTGCTAACAATTTCAAGATCAAGATGAACCTAATTCAGATGATCTAGCAATACGTTCGGTTTGATGGGTTTCATGATGACGATCCTAACGCATATCTCCAACAATTTTTGGAGATATGTGACACTTTCAAGGTCAATAGAGCCTTAGACGATGTAATCTGCCTACGTTTGTTCCCTTTCTCTTTAAAGAACAATGTAAAGAAGTGGTTGAATAGATTACCAAGACATTCTATCACCACTTAACAATAGTTGGTAAAGGAGCTTATGGGAAAGTATTTTCCACTATTGAGGACTACAAGGTTGAGGACCAATATTTCTTCATTCAGCTAGATGGATTCAGAGAATTTATATGAGTCTTGGGATAGATGGAAGGAACTATTGAGGAGATTCCCTATCATGGACTCCCTAAGTGGCATCAAGTTCAGACCTTCTACAACGGCCTTAACTATGCTACTAAGTAGTTAATTGATGCAACTGCTGGTGGAAAGCATCAATCACAAGTCACTTGAACAATGTATCTAGTTGTTTGAAGACATGGCTAACAACCACTATTAGTAGTCATCTTCTCAATCAAGAGAGAAGAAGCCAACAGGAATGTATGAAGTGGATGTTTCAACATCTCTAGCAATAAAGGTTGAATCACTATCCAAGAAGTTTGACAATTTATTTATTCTAAGAAAAGTAGGTGGCCAATGTAGATGTGTCCAATATGATCAACACAGAGACAGATCAAATAGAGCAAGAGGATTACAAGGGAAATCCAAACCAACCTTGTAATGATCCATACAACAATACCTATAACCCAAGTTAGAGGAACCATCCCAATTTTTTATAGAACAATCAAGCTGGTCAGTCCACAAACACTCAACATCCTATATTTCAAACACCATCACTTTCCCCGTAGTCCACACCAATATCATTAGAGGAGGTTCTCACTTAGTTCATAAAGACTTCATATGTACGCCAGTAGACTACTGAAGCAATTTTTAGGAATCACAGAGCATCTATCCGTAATTTGGAAATACAGGCTAGACAGATAGCTAAAATGGCATCTAGAACAACTCAAGGGTTACTACCAGGAAATACATTACCAAACCCCGAGGAGTAAAGGAAGGCTCCTATTGGCTAAGTTGGAGTTAGAAACTTTCACATCGAGCTAATGATGTTAAACAAGTGCTTCATGGGAGGCAATCCATGTTTAGTTTAATTTAATTTTGCTATGTTTTTATTTTATCTTGTTGTGTAATTCCAATGGTTTTGTAATATAATTCTAAGTTAAGTCATTAGAGGAGGTTCTCACTTAGTTCATAAAGACTTCATATGTATGCCAATAGACCACTGAAGCAATTTTTAGGAATCATAGAGCATCTTTCCGTAATTTAGAAATACAGGCTAGACAGATAGCTAAGATGGCATCTGAAACAACTCAAGGTTACTACTAGGAAATACATTACCAAACCCCGAGGAGTAAAGGAAGGCTCCTATTGGCTAAGTTGGAGTTAGAAACTTTCACATCGAGCTAATGATGTTAAACAAGTGTGTCATGGGAGGCAATCCATGTTTAGTTTAATTTAATTTTGCTATGTTTTTATTTTATCTTGTTGTGTAATTCCAATGGTTTTGTAATATAATTCTAAGTTAAGTGTGGTCTAACTTAATGAATGATTTTAATATACAAATATGTGGTAATTATTGGGCAAGTTTAGAGCAAGGAAGATCAACTAAAGGAGAGAAATCATGTTTAGTTTGGCAAAATTTTGATCAAAGTATGAAAGGAAATCGAGATTAGAGAAGATAACGCCTTCTATCAAGAAGATCCCCCTATCAATAACGAGAATGATGGGGACCATATCAACCAATAATTGTTGTAATGAAGGTGTTAACATGTGCTCATAAGGCTCAGGGTCAATTCCCACTATGATTACGACCGTGATGCTAAGCTTCATATCAATTATTAAAATTTTGAGAGGATCATGGCCTAAGTAACGACTGTGATCAAGGTTAGTAATTATTTCAATTTTTGCACAAAATATATAATGGGCCCTATAACAGCCATTATCTAATTTAGTCAGATCTTAGTTTTTGCCTAGAGGAGATCACTTGTTGTATAACAGTCATGATCTAGACTATCTTTAAAATAAATTTTAGATTCGAGTAGATCATCAACCATTATATGGCCATGATCTTGAACGTGACTCGACAATATTTAAGCACCATTTGATTTTCTCTCTCCTCACTTGCAAATTCAACTTCTGTATTTCCTCTCCTTTTTCACTCTCTATCGCAATTATAGCCACCTTCACACACAAGTAAGATCAACTAATTTCCTTCATTCACATTAAAAACCCTTGAGGACTAAGGACAATAAGTTATGTGTAATAGCCATGCTTTTATTCCCAATATCATATTATATATAAGTGATTATAGTTGCATATTAAAATAAATAAATAACATGTTTTGCATATATAGTGTAATTTAATGTATGTGTTTGAGTAGTGTAGAATAATTATATTTGCATTAGTATAATAAATACTTAATATTGATTTACATATAGATGTTGTATATGGAATGAGTAATATTAGACTTAAATGTATATTTCAAGTACTGTGTGTAGCAGATTTTTTTTTTAAAACCAAAAAGCTAGCTAAATGCCTTTGTTTTACTTAAATTAATAACCTTAATTAAGCTTAACTGAAAAGCTACTTTATGAATTTATTTGGGCTGCCTTAAAAGTCAATTTTGGATAAACATTAAGCCAAAAATACCTCATTTTCGTCCAAAATCAGACCACCATCAAAACAACCTCCTAAACAAATATAAAACCCATTACTTTCTCTTCCAAAGCTACCCTAACTTCAAGACCAAGACCCACATCCAAAATTCTTACAAATTGGCCACCAAAAGATCATTCTAAAGCCTTGCAAACCAAGCTTAAAGATTTGAGGTAAGTTTAAGCTACATTTGATGCAAGTTTCATAGTGTAGAGTTTGTTAAATGTTAATTTGATATGTATATATGTATTGGTGTTGTGTTAATGAAGGTTTGGGCTGCCAATGAAGTATAATATATGCATGTTTAGTAGTTAAAGTGTGTTGATGAAAATGGAATGATGTATGAGTGGTGTAGTAAGGGTTAAGTGAAGTTGAGCTTGTTGAAAATCGTGTTATATGTTGTTTTATGAGTTTTGAAGTGTGGGAGTAATGTTAGTTTTTTGGTTGTGTTGAAGTTAAGTAGAATGTCCAAAAGTTTGATAAAAAAGAGTATGAAAAACAAGGGAGTTTGTATAGGTAATTAGGAAGCAAATCACGGTCGTGATTCAAGCCTTGGTAAGCTCGAGATGGACAAATTTCATGAATCACGAACGTGATTTTGAGAGAAAAAGCTCTGTTTTGGGAAGTTTTCATGAATCACGGTCGTGGTCCATCCCTTGGTAGCATCGGGTTGGTCAAAAACTTTGAAACTCAAAAATCACGGTCGTGATTCTTAGCTCAAAAACCATTTTATGACAGCTTTTCAAAAATCACGACCGTGACTCGTGTTTTTCCTAACGCAATACTATTTTGTATTTTAATCATAACTTTTTCATCTAACCTTCGATTGAGGTGATTCAAATTGTGTTGGAAAGCCTAAAAAGAGATATACAACTTTTATGTTTTGAGTTTTTATAAATTTCAATATTATAAATGCTTAAATTCCACTTCTTTCCAGCTGCTATAGTTTTTCCAAACAAAATTTAAAACTTGTTTTGTTTGTTGAATATGTGTTTGCTTAGGAAATGAGTCTTTTTGGACTAAAATGAGATAGATTAATAATATTTGAGGTGTGATGATGATTGAGTGATATAATTAAGCATAATTTAATTATATTTGTAGATTTAACACATAATTGAATTTCCATGGATGTTAAGATAAATCTAGTTATATTATATATATTGGTTGAAGTTAAAATGATGATTTTGTGAGCTTGTATGATCTTGATAAATGTATAAATGATATGTTATGCCTATGTATAAGTTATATTTGAAGTCTTAAATATTAAGTTTAAGATTTGATATGCTTTGAGTGTAATTCCAAGTATATAATGTTAATTTGAATTTGGATTATTTCTGAAGGATTCCTGAGGATTTTATTTGGATTTCCTACATAAGGTACGTAGTAACGTGTTTGTTCTTTGATTAGGATAGGCATATCTTTAATCAATTTTAATATAGAAAAACTTAAACCTTGATTGAGTTGGATGTCTCTTACATTGTTTAAATTCATATATGGCTTGGTATGACAGATCGGTATTTGGCTCGGGGAGCAACACCTTGCTCAGATTGGGAGCATGGTAGTTTAGGCGCTTAGACCACCCCTATCTTTTGATAAAACTTTCCTAAGTGGTACTATGGGTAACTGATGGGGAAGACAGTATCAGCGTAACGTTTATTTAAGCTTAGAATAAAATAATATGATTTAGTTCAAATGTTTATGGGAACAGTTGGACTAGGTGATGTTATGGACTAAGATAAGTGAAGTTATGTAACGGATGTTAACCTTAGATGAAGTTATTTTCTCTTTTATGGATATATTATCTAGGAGATATAAGTATCCGAGCTGCTTATATCAACCCCCTAAGCATCGTGATCGTTACTCAGGAACCCCAGATATCCTTATTGTTCAGAGTTTGAATACTCCAGTGATGTTTAACTAATTAAAGATTATCTAATAAGTGAATGATTGTCACATTGCATTATAGTTTAAGATCGTGTGTACCATTACGCATTTGTTTTTGTTACTTGTGTACTGGACCTCTGACTCATATTTTTATCCTTTTTAGGTGTGGATGATGAATTCTATACAAGTAAGGGATATGGATCTGATTTTGAGGAGTTCTTAGATGATTGGGAGGAATAGAGATGGCCTTGACATTAATGGAACCCTTATGTAATAGAATAGCTATATGTACATATATGTTCTAAAAACCTATGTATTAGTTAATAGGATTTTGTTATCTTTTGATATATTTTGTAAATGGCTTGCTTACGAGCCTTGTTTGTAATGTATTTATGTGTGTATAATATATATATATGGTTGTATTATATTTGGATCTTTTATGAAGTAATGAAGTTAAAAGTTGTATTTTATGGAATGTATTATGTACTATTAGTAATAAAGTTTATTCTTATAAAACATTTAGGAAAATAACTATACAAATTGATCATGGATTATAACTTTACATATAATATTACAGATTATATATGGTTAGGGGACTAGGTTTGCCTATTTTAAATATAGGGATAAATCCGGGGCCTTATAGTTGGTATCAGAGCTTAATTTGAATAGTTTTTTTTCTTAAGATGTTATTGTTTAGACATGACTTGACCCTAGACACAAATATTTAGACTAGGAAAGAGTTAAGTTTTGTTTAAATGTTTATGTTTGCTTGTTTATTTATTTTGTCTGTATTACTGTTTGCTTGTTTAATTGTTTGCTTACTTAATTGTTTGCTATTACTTGTGAATGTGAATGTGAATGTGAATGTAAATGTAAATGTAATGATGATTTAAATTTTATAAATGTGTGTTATAAATGTGTTGTATGCATATTTAAGATGGATAGGTTAAGTGGATCTTCTCGTCAACAATCAGATAGAGAGAATATGCCTCTACCGCCTCAATCATCTTTTATAGTAGCTCTTACTTCTTCTACTGCTCCTAATGTTGAAGCTACTTCATCACTTGCATCAGCATCAGCTTCACAAGTTCCTCCACCAAATCAATTTCCACAGCCTCCTCCGATCCCGACCTTTCCACCAATGTCTCAAGAGATTATGGACAACTCGGCATCAATGTATGGCATATTAAGGGATATGATGGCTATGATGGCTATGATGCAACAATGTCAAATGATGATGTATCAACAGCAACAACAATTCATGCAACAAAGCAATCAGCAAGGAATGAGACAAAATGAAAACTTACCAGCTAATGATCAAGCTACTTAGATGAAGTTACATGGTTTCAGCAAATGGGTTCTCGATTTTGATGGAACAAGTACCTATCCAACCATAGCCGAGAGTTAGATTGAAGAGTTAGAAAAGACTTTTTCTTCCCGTGATACTACCGAAGAGAAGAAAGTGGATTTGACTGTATTTATGATGAAAAAGGAAGCCTACAATTGGTGGAGATTAGCTAGCGGGAATTTGCAAGCGCCTATTTCTTGGATAACTTTCAAGGATAATTTCTTTGTTAAGTATTTTTCGAATTCAGTAAAAGAAAGAATGATAGCCAATTGGTTAAACCTTAGGCAAGGAAGTAAATTAGTTGATGAATATTACGCTAAGTTTTGTCAAATACTACGCTTTGCAGGAGGAGATTATAGAGACAAAAGAATGAAGATTCAAAAGTTTCAAAATGGGTTGAATGAAGAGATTCAAGGGGAAGTTCAAAAGTTTGAATTGCTTACTCTAGCCAATACTGTTGCCAAGGCTTTGTTAGTAGAACAGATTCAAAATGATAGTCAAGTCAGGAGAGCCAAAAGAGCTGCATTTCTAGGAAAAAGGCCTTCACCGACTTCTTCTTATAGTAGTTATCAAGGCATGGGCAGAGGATCAAACTACCAAGGAAAAGGAAGGAAACCTTATTTAGGAAAGAAGACATTCAAAGCTCTGACTCCTATATTTGAGAAAAAGTACCTTCGATGTTATAGACCCCATGATATATCTAAATGCAAGTAGACACCTGGTGCATGTTTCACATGTGGACAAGTAGGACATATATCTTCTGAGTGCAAGAATACGAAGTTGCCACCAATATTTTATGCCTATTGCAAACAAAGGGGTCATCATATCTCTAATTGTAAGGACCGCCTCAACAACCAAGGTGGAATTAATTTAGAGAAAGGAAAGGTAAATGCTCGAGTCTTTGCCTTGCAACAAGTTGAAGATACTCTCTCTGTAGACACTTTGGCAGGTACTTTGAATGTTTCCAATAGAAATGCATATGTATTGATCGATACGGGAGCAACACATGCATGCCTATTGAGAATTTCATGAATGAATGTGAGCTTGTTCCTGAGATCTTGAATGATCGCGTGACGTGTGTAAATACTCCTTTGATGGTTGAGACTAGACAACCATGTATATGTAGAAATGTGAATGTTTTAATTTCCAATGTGAGCATTGTAGACATGATGTGTTACCTTTGTCTGTTTTTATGTGATTTTGGGAATGAATTGGCTGAATCGATATAAGGTCACAATTGATTGTAGCAGGCGGAGTTAAGTTTTTCTTTAAAGAGGGAAGGTTTACTTATGTGTTGGAAAGAAGGCCTAGGAGTATAAGTTCCATGGAATTGTGGGAAATCATGGTAGCTACAAGTGAGTAATGAGGAAGGAGATATCAAGTTGTGCCAATAGTGAATGAGTTCAATGATATATTTCCCGAGAAGTTACCCGTTTTGCCTTCGATAGGGAGATTGACTTCAGAATTGAAGTTCTACCTGGAACAATTCCTATCTCTAAAGCTCCATATAGAATGGCACCTACTGAGTTAAGGGAATTGAAGTTACAGTTGCAAGAGCTACAAGATATTGGTTTTATTAGACCAAGTATATCTCCGTGGGGCACACCTGTGTTATTTGTGAAGAAAAAGGATGGGAGTTTGCAAATGTGTATTGACTATAGAGAGTTGAATAAAGTCACAATCAAGAATAAATACCCTTTACCTAGGATTGATGATTTATTTGATCAATTGAAGGGAGCCACAGTGTTTTCAAAAATTGATCTGAGATCAGGATACTATCAGTTGAGAATCAAGCCTGAAGAGATACAAAAGACGGCATTTCATACAAGATATGGTCATTTTGAATTCTTTGTTATGCCATTCGGGTTAACGAATGCCCCAGCAGCATTCATGGACTTGATGAATCGGATATTCAAGGATTATTTGGATTCATTTGTAATTGTGTTCATTGATGACATTCTGATCTATTGATGGAATCATGAGGAACATAAAGAACATCTTAAGCTTGTTTTACCAAGACTCCAAGGAAAGAAACTTTCTGCTAAATTCAATAAATGTAGTTTCTGGCTTGAGGAAATATCTTTCCTAGGGCATATCATATCTAGAGAAGGAGTAATTGTAGATCCTGAAAAGATTGAAGTTGTGTTGAAGTGGGCAAGGCCAACTAATGTGTCTAAGATAAGAAGTTTTCTAGGTTTAGTAGGATACTATCAAAGATTTGTAGAGGGATTCTCAAAGATAGCATCTCCTTTAACCAAATTGACTCGAAAGCATGCTAAATTTGATTGGAATGACAGTTGTGAACAAAGTTTTGAAGAACTTAAAGAGAGATTGGTATCTGCTCCAATCCTAGCCTTACTGGTTAGTGGGAAGGAGTTTGTGGTGTTTAGTGATACATCTATTCAAGGGTTAGGTTGTGTACTCATGCAAGATGGGAAAGTTATAGCATATGCCTCAAGACAATTGAAATCACATGAGGAGAACTACCCCGTTCACTATTTGGAATTAGCGGTAGTGATACTAGCATTGAAATTGTGGTGACATTTGTAACAAATCAATCAATTAAGTTAATTATTTAATCATATGGAATGCATCAACCACATGAACAAACAATCATATGATCAGCCGGAAATCATATGTGAATGGATTTACACCCTCCATTCGAGGGTAGCAGATTAACGAATACTGCGGTACTATCATTGAATTAATAAGTCGTTTATAGATCACGGATAACCAACTTATGTCGTTTATGGATCGCGATCAACCAACTCATGTCATTTATGGATCACGATCAACCAACTTTTAGCCGTTTATGGATTACAAATAACCAACATATGCTAATGCTCCATCCCCATCGTGAAGTGATTATGTCCATATATATATATATATATATATGGTTGTATTATATTTGGATCTTTTATGAAGTAATGAAGTTAAAAGTTGTATTTTATGGAATGTATTATGTACTATTAGTAATAAAGTTTATTCTTATAAAACATTTAGACAAATAACTATACAAATTGATCCTGGATTACAACCTTACATATAATACTACAGATTATATGTGGTTGGGGGACTGGGTTTGATTATTTTAAATATAGGGGTAAATTCCGAGCCTTACATTATGAATTACTCTCCCTCACTATTATTATTTATGTGGTTTAAAAGATTCAAGAACATATGTGAGTTTAGGGTTTTTGATTTTTTCTACTTGAATAGTTCATCAATTGTAATGCATGTTGCTATAAGTGTTTATTTGTGAATATACATACTTTCATTACTTGTTTCCTATTAAGATTTCTTAGATTCCATCATGAACCGTAATTTCACCAAGATTAACCACTTAATGAAATTTGGGGCTTTTTGAAATGAATAGTAGATTATTGATCCAGGGATAAAAACTTGTGGATTTGTAGTATAATAACATATTTAAGCATAGATTTAGGGCTCAAATGGTTAGAAACCCTAATTTCCTACAAAAACCCTAATTTACCACATAAGGTTTCCTAAATTTTGGTACTTAGAAATATAAATATCATGAAATGTGAAGTGTGATGATGCTAATTTAAGTTTTATATATATATAGAGAGAGAGAGAGAGAGACAGATAGACAAACAGATAGAGAGATAGAGAGTTAACCATACTTGTTCATTATAATATATTAAGAGAATTAGCTTATCTCTAATTTTAATCTTCACACATGAGAAGCTCTTGGGCATATAAGTATATAATATATAGTACAAAAGCATTATTAGTAACCCTAGTTGGTCTTGGCTTGTAGTTTGATTGCAAATTTGCAATATACATCCTTCTAGTATTAATGGTTGATAAGTGATATTGCATTCATAATCTTGGACTAATAGGATGTATTTGTTTTCTTTTAGATGTCACCCAAGAACGGGGCTACTCAAAAAGGGGTCAACCGTTCACGCATAGATTAGTCACTAACTGAGGGTGATGTATGTAGTTCCTGTAATCAAACCACCAGTCGAGATGAAGGAAAACCACTGACACTGGTTTGATTAACTAGTTAAGGATAAGAAGCTAATGAGCAACAAGGTTTTGGATGAAAAGGTGTTGGGGAGTACAGCATTCTAAATGCCTTTGAAAGGCTTCTACCCAAAGGATCTTGACTTAACTTTTTTAGTATTAAAGAGGAGATGCTTAAGGAGATAACTTTAGCATTTATGGCATCATTTGAACTCTGATTCTCTAGTATCTACTCTAGCACACATAATCACGTGTCATTCTTTGCTCATAGAAAATACTATGATATGAGTACGACTATTTCATCAGGGGCATGGGCATATATACAAATGTAGAGATTAAATCTCTAGAATTTCATAGGACGCCCACTATTATGCCCAGAGAGGTCACCTATACTGCCTTCTAGAGGGAGATATCCATGGGATTAGAGTTCTACCCTTGCAAGTTGTAAAATACAGAAATAAAGACGGAAATATAATGAATTATGAATCTAAGATGATATAGGATGAGTTTAAAGACAAAACAAGTAAATTGTAAAAGTTTAAGTTTGGTTATAGGACAAATATTAAAGTTCGGATTTCTACAATTTTTGACAGATTGTACACCGCCTCTTGGAAAATCTACGCCGCCGGCATAGAGACGACATAGGATGGGAACAGTAGCGTTTTTCTTAACGCTGGGAAGAACACTGCTGGCGTTCACTAGGGTTTCTCTCAACACCAGCATGAAAGTCACCGGCGTATGTCATGGATTTGCCTGCGTATGTAGTAGGAATTGAAATTCTGAAATTCAAAGCCCCGACGAATGCTGCCGGCGTTCATGTAAATTTTGCCAGCGTATGGTGTATGCCGGCAACATCTAAGTATGCCGGCAACATCTACAAGTATGCCGCCAACGTAGGACCAGCGTATGACCAAATTTCTATAAATACGAGACGCGAAAAACATCTTTGACAGATTTCTTTTATTATTTTCTTCTTGCATCAAAGAGGGTTTTGGAGTGTCTTAGAGATCCATGCTTGGAGAATCATCTGGAGGATGTTTTTATCCAAAGTAAGTGATTTAACCTTTCTATTTGGATTATATACAAATTTATATAAGTTTCTTAGGGTTTGGTTGAATTTTTGCATGAAGGTTTTTGGAAAAACCCTAGCACATGTGAGATCTGTGAATTGATGGTTCAAGACGGGTTTTAGTGATTCAAAATAGTAAGTTTATCTCCTCTTGATGGATTCAAAAAAATATGGAATTAAACAATCCTCATACATTCTTATTATTGTGTATATTAGGGTTTTGGGTGAAATAATTGGTGTTTGTGGAGTTTGATCGAATAGACGGTACAGATAACGAAGATTTCTTTTCAGGTTAGTGTAGATAGGTTTTTTATGTTAAGTTTGATTTATCTATGAATGTTGGTGATTTGATATATGTTGATATGTTACAGGTTGAGATTGGAGTTGTTGTTTGATATCGGGTTTGGGAGTTTGAGAGTTTGGTGGTAGTGGCTGGTTGTGTTGTGGTTTGGTTTTCTAGTAGTTGTTGACGGTTGTCTTTGAATAGTTCAAGTTATCTCTGAATATAAAAGGTACGACCAATCCATTGTTTGATGTATGTGCTTGTAGATTAGAATTTTGTGAATGGATGTAGGAACAGAATTGCATAATGAACTTAATAAATATTCGGCTTAATAATTGTCTGCCTGGTTGTGGTTGGCTTTGATCAGTAGAGACCTGGCAGACAGTGATACTGGTGAGGCACCCTGATGATCTTAGTGTGAGGTTGTCCCGAGTGGACTCGTGCTAGGATATGATTCCGTAGAATTTAGGTGTTCAGAATTGGGATGTTTGGGGGTACCCACTCATCCATATGTATATGATTACTTATTTTCAAAATCAGTTGGTTGTTTTTAAAGTAGAGTCTGAGTTACTCTGAGTTCGGGATTTATGTATACTGGATTCTGAACTGTGTTGTTTTGCTGGACTAAAATAGATAATAATCTGTTGTATGCATAGTTTAGTTGCATATATTTATACATGTGTATGTGCATAACCTTGCTTGAACTGGATTGGATATTATCGTACTGGCTTCGCCGCTCATTCTGTTATATTTCAGGTGCAGGTGATGATAGTGTGATATATGATCTATCGGGTTTTGATATCGTCTATGAGGATGGGGATGGCGTTAGCGGTCCTGACTACCCTGCTGATGACTAGTTGTATAGTCATAGATGACATAGGATGGATCAAGAAGACTTTTTATGTCTTGTTGTTATTCAGTGTTAGATTCATGTTTTGTTCATTGGATTTTCAGTTGTATTTGGAGTTTTATATGTTGTAATGTTTTAGGGTGTGGTTCGACTTGTTGACCTGCAGTTATGTCAAATGTCTAGTTTTCTGGTTATGGAGATTATGTTCTTATCAGATGGTTTATTTATGAGGACTACATGTCTTCTTTTATACCTTGTGAGTTATACAGGTGATATTCATGTTGTTTGTGGAAATTAAAGCCTTAGCGTGTCCTATTAAGAGAGGACACGTGGCGGGTTGTAATGCCAACAGGTTAGGGTTACAGCTTAATTGGTATCAGAGCAATAGGTTTTGAATCTGGTAGACCTAAGTTTTGACTCCTTAGGACGGTGAGATATGATGAGAGGGGTAGATAAATAGGGTTGTTGTCTAGTTAAGCTATTGATGTTTAGATTTAAGTTGTTGTATCAAGTTGGATACCCTCTAATCTATGATTGTTTGTTTTAGAATGCCGCCAGGAGAAGAAATGCTGAGGAAAATGAGGATGAACATCAGGCTCACAATGAGAATTTACCACCTCCACCGGCAGGTCAAGCACCAGTGGATGTAGCACAGCTCATGCAGGCTGTGAATGCCCTGTTAGGAGTGGTAGGTCAGCAGCAGGATATGAGGAGGGACATGCAGATAGTCCAAGAAAATGCTGATGCTTGGAGGCAGGAGACACAAAGGCTGAATGGAAATGGGTAATGGAGCCCGACATCCAGATGTGCTGAGCCTTAACAAGTTTGTGGATTTAGTGCACAAGTTTGAGCCAGTGCCGGGAAAACCATTGGAAGCTCAGGTGTAGAGGAAGTGGAGAAAACATTTGCAGCATTGGACATTCCTGAGAACAAGAAGGTGGAGTATGCATCATATTTGCTGTCTGGTAGGGCAAATAACTGGTGGGCGAGTACTAAGAGGCACATGCCAAGGATGGTTACATGGCAGATGTTTCACCAGGCTTTCTTCAGAGAATACTTCCCCGACAGCATTAAGCAAAAGATGTTGCAAGATTATTACACGCTGCAGCAGGGAAAGCTTTCAGTTGAGGAATATGAGGCCGAGTTACACAGATTGATGAGGTTTCTACCTGATGCACTGAAAGAAAGTGAGGAAGCAAAAGTTAGTCGATTCATCACTGGATTGGAACCGAGATACAGTACCAGGTGAACTTGATGGATCTGAGCAATTATGCAGCGGTTGTGAACAAGGCTAAGATGATTGAGCAGGGTTTGAGCAGAATCAGAGCGGGAACCACCGAGGAATCAGGTATATCTGGGAAGAGACCAGCTGTCAGTGTTGTTACCCAGGATAAGGGAAAAGACCATTTGTGCAGCAGTACAGATCTATAGGGCAGAGTTCTGATAAGAGATGCCCTAGATGCCTTGGGCCACACGACTTGAGGACTGCAAGTGGACAGAGAACGCGTGTTTTTCATGTGGAAAGTTGGGACATAAGAGTAATGTTTGCACAGAGAAGACAGTTCCACAGGTTTTCTGTTTTAAATGTGGTCAGAGAGGACATAGAGCAGTGGACTGCAAAGGGGACAGTTGGGCAGAGTTTCCTTTGGACAGAGTCAGCGAGCACCAGCCAAGATTTATGCTCTCAGAGGAGTGAGACAGCTTCTATAGACACTGTTGCGGGTATGTTATCTATATTACAGCATAGTGCCTATGTTTTATTTGATACTGGTGCTAGCTTCTCATGCATATCTAATCTTTTGTGAGTACATGTGGTTTATGTGTGGAGATCATGTGATGTGGTATCTGTTAGTACTCCTTTGGGTTTTGGATCTGTTTTGGATAGAGTTTGTAGATCTGTGGATATTGTGATAGAAAGTAGACATCTACCTGCTGATTTGATTGTGATTGATATGGTGGATTTTGATGTTATTCTGGGAGTAGACTGGCTAGCAAAATATCATGCTATTATAGATTGCCATCATCTAGTGATAGAGTTTGATTTACCTGATGGAGATCGGTTTGAGTATAAGCTAGTGGCACAAAGACCCCTAGTGCTACCAACTTATGAGTTGTGGGGTAAATCAGTTTTGGCATCGATGATAAAGGAAGATAAACAGATAGTGGAAGTGACAGATATACCAGTTGTGAGCGAGTACCTAGAAGTTTTTCCAGATGATCTACCTGGATTACCACCTATGAGGGAAGTGGAGTTTGGAATAGATTTGGTGTCAGGAACTACACCGATATCAAAAACACCCTATAGGATGGCTCCTACCGAGTTGACAGAGCTTAAGGCGCAGTTATGATCTGTTAAAGAAAAAGTTCATACGACCGAGTGTATCGCCATGGGAGCTCCAGTACTTTTCGTTAAGAAGAAAGATGGAAGCATGCGTTATGTATAGACTACAGGGAGCTAAATCAGGTGACGATAAAGAATAAGTATCCGTTACCGAGATTGACGACCTGTTTGATCAGTTAGCAGGAGCTTCAGTTTTCTCTAAGATTGATTTGAGATCTGGATATCATCAGTTGAGGGTAAAGGCAGAGGATATTCAGAAAACTGCTTTCAGGACAGGTATGGACACTATGAATTCGTGGTCATGCCTTTTGGATTAACGAATGCTCCAGCAGTGTTTATGGATCTAATGAACCGAGTTTTCAGAGAATACCTTGATATGTTCGTGGTAGTGTTCATAGATGTTTTGGTATACTCGAGGAATAAGGAAGAACATGAGGAACATTTGAGATTGGTTTTGAACAGGTTGAAAGAGGAGCGGTTATATGCCAAGCTTTCAAAATGCGAGTTTTGGTTGAGCAGGTATCATTCTTGGGGCATGTAGTAAATGGAAGTGGAATATCAGTAGACCCCGAGAAAATCAAAGCAGTGGTTGAATGGCCAAGACCTAAAACTGTGTCAGAAATCAGAAGTTTTCTGGAATGGCAGGTTATTATCGGCGATTTGTGGAAGATTTTTCCAAGATTGCCAGTCCTTTGATGAGGTTGACACAGAAAGGGATTAAGTACGAATGGCGAGAAGTGTGAAAACGTTTTCTAGTTGTTGAAAGACAGATTAGTGAAGCACCAGTGTTAGCATTGCCAGTGAGTGGTAGGAATATGCAATCTATAGTGATGCCTCGATTCAGGGATTAGGATGTGTTTTGATGCAAGGGGGTAGGGTTATTGCATATGCCTCGAGACAGTTGAAACCGTATGAGAAGAATTATCCTACGCATGACTTGAACTAGCGGCAGTTGTACACACTTTGAAGCTTTGGAGACATTATCTATGGTGAGAGATGCAAAGTGTACACAGATCACAAGAGTCTCAAGTATATATTCACACAGAGGGAATTGAATATGAGACAGCGTAGGTGGCTAGAATTGATTAAGGACTACGACATTGACATACAGTACTACCCGAGGAAAGCAAATGTCGTGGCAGATGCGTTGACCAGGAAGCAGGTAGAGAATTTGGCAGTTATGGTTACTACAGAATGGCATCTGATTGATGATATGAGGAAATTCGAATTAGAGATAGTCACAAGACAAGTAGGAACGCATGGCTAATATGAGAATACAGCCTACTCTTGTGGACAGAATTAAAACGGGTCAGTCAAATGATTAGAGTATATTGGAGATCAAAAGAAGAATGGAAATAGGACGAGCACCATAATTTTATATTGATGATGAGGTATTTTGCGGTGCAAAGGAAGGTTATGTGTGCCGATTCAAGGAGATTTAAAGAAAGAACTGCTAAAGGAAACACACTATTCTAGTTATTCCATACATCCGGGAGGGAACAAGATGTACCAGGACTTGAAAAAGTTGTATTGTTGGAATAACATGAAAAGGAAAATCGCAGAATACGTCTCTAAGTGTCACACGTGTCAGATGATAAATATCAAACATCGGAGACCGGCAGGAGAGTTGAAACCATTGCCAATACCACAGTGGAAGTGGGAACACATCACGATGGATTTCGTCTCCGCTTCACCCAAGACGAAAGAGAAGTTTAATTCGATTTAGGTTATTGTGGATCGTCTCATGAAAGCAGCTCATTTCATACCTATCAAGACTGGGTATAAGTTGGAATGGTTAGCTCAGTTGTACATCAAAGAAATTGTGAGGTTGCATGGAGTGCCGATATCCATTATATCAAATTGAGACACAAGGTTTGTGGGAAGGTTTTGGAAGAGTCTACATCAGGCGTTGGGAACGAAAGTGGTATTCAGTACTGCTTATCATCCTCAGACTGATGGGAAATCTGAAAGGACTATACAGACTTTAGAAGATATGTTGAGAGCATGCGTTTTGGATTTTAAAGGAAGTTGGGATGAGCATTTGCCACTAGTGGAATTTGCTTACAACAACAGTTATCAAGCGTCGATTGGCATGCCTTCATACGAAGCACTTTATGGTAGGAAGTGCAGATCACCTATTCACTGGGATGAAGTAGGTGAAAGACAAATGTTGGGACTCGAATTGGTTCAGGATGCAGTCGATAAAGTCAGTTTGATCAGACAGAAGCTACAAGCTGCTCAGAGTCGACAAAAGAGCTATGCGGACAAAAGAAGAAGACTCTTGGAATTTGAAGTAGGTGAGCATGTATTGCTCAACATATCACCAACAAAAGGAGTTGTTAGATTTGGACTACGAGGAAAGTTAAACCCTCGATACGTGGGACCGTACGAGATATTAGAAAAGGTAGGCGACATGGCTTACAGATTGGTCTTATCGCCTGACCTAGAAGGGGTACACAATGTGTTCCTTGTGTCAATGCTTAGAAAGGATACCCGGGATCCAAATGAAGTCATTGCTCTTGAACCGTTAGATTTTTCAACCAAATCTTACTACAGTGGAAAAGCCGATAAAAGTTGTTGATTCTAAAGAGAAAATTTTGAGGAACAAGGTTATTAGATATGTTCAGGTATAGTGGATGAATCAAACTGAACGTGAAGCTACCTGAGAGCTAGAAGAAGATATGAGGACAAATATCCAGAGTTGTTTCATTAATCCAAGCAACTTTCGAGGATGAAAGTTCATTTTAGGAGAGGAGAGATGTAAAATACAGAAATAAAGACAGAAATATAATGAATTATGAATCATGAATCATGAGATGATATAGGATGAGTTTAAAGTCAAAACAAGTAAATTGTAAAAGTTTAAGTTTGGTTGTAGGACAAATATTAAAGTTCAGATTTATGCAATTTTTGACAGATTGTACGCCGCCTCATAGGGAATCTACGCCGCCGGCATAGAGACGGCGTAGAATTGGAACAGTAGCATTTTTCTTAACGCTGGGAAGAACGCTGCCGGCATTCACTAGGGTTTCTCTCAACACCGGCATGAAAGCCGCCAGCGTATGTCATGGATTTGCCGGCGTATGTAGTAGGAATTGAAATTTTGGAATTCAAAGCCCCGATGAACGCTGCCGGCATTCGTGTAAATTTTGCCAGCGTATGGTGTATGTCGGCAAGATCTATAAGTATGTGGTGTATGACCAAATTTCTATAAATACGAGACGCAAAAAAGATTTCCGATAGATTTTCTTTTATTATTTTCTTCTTGCATCAAAGAGGGTTTTGGAGTGTTCTTAGAGATCCATGCTTGGAGAATCATCTGGAGGATGTTTTTGATTCAAAGTAAGTGATCTTAACCTTCTCATTTGGATTATATACAAATTTATATAAGTTTCTTAGGGTTTGGTTGAATTTTTGCATGAAGGTTTTTGGAGAAAAACCCTAACACGTGTGAGATCTGTGAATTGGTGAATGCAAGACGGGTTTTAGTAATTCAAAATAGTAAGTTTATCTCCTCTATGGTGGATTCAAACAAAATATGGAATTAAACAATCCTCATACATTCTTATTATTGTGCATATTAGGGTTTTAGGTGAAATAATTAGTGTTTGTAGAGTTTGATCGGAATAGACGATACAGCTAACGAAGATTTCTTTTTAGGTTAGTGTAGATAAGTTGTTTTGTGTTAAGTTTGATTTATCTATGAATGTTAGTGATTTGATATATGTTGATATGTTACAGGTTGAGATTAGAGTTGTTGTTTGATATTGGGTTTGGGAGTTTGAGAGTTTGGTGGTAGCGACTGGTTGTGTTGTGGTTTGGTTTTCTAGTAGTTGTTGACGGTTATCTTTAAATAGTTCAAGTTATCTCATGAATATAAAAGGTACGACCAATCCATTGTTTGATGTATGTGCTTGTAGATTAGAATTTTGTGAATGGATGTAGGAACATAATTGCATAATGAACTTAATAAATATTCGGCTTAATAATTGTCAGCCTGGTTGTGGTTGGCTTTGACCAGTAGAGACCTGGCAGACAGTAATACTGGTGAGGCACCCTGATGATCTTAGTGTGAGGTTATCCCGAGTGGACTCGTGCTAGGATATGATTCTGGTAGAATTTAGGTGTTCAAGAATTGGGATGTTTGGGGAGTACCCACCCATCCATATGTATATGATTACTTGTTTTCAAAATCAGTTGGTTGTTTTTAAAGTAGAGTTTGAGTTACTCTGAGTTCGGGATTTATGTATACTGGATTCTGAATTGTGTTGTTTTGCTGGACTAAAATAGATAATAATCTGTTGTATGCATTTAGTTCAGTTGCATATATTTATTCATGCTGTATGTGCATAACCTTACTTGAACTGGATTGGATATTATCTTATTGGGCTTCGCTGCTCATTCTGTTATATTTCAGGTGCAGGTGATGATAGTGTAATATATGATCTATCGGGTTTTGATATCGTCTATGAGGATGGGGATGGCGTTAGCGGTCCTGACGACCCTGCTGATGACTAGTTGTATAGTCATAGATGACATAGGATGGATCAAGAAAGACTTTTTATGTCTTGTTGTTATTCAGTGTTAGATTCATGTTTTTGTTCATTATATTTTCAGTTGTATTTGGAGTTTTATATGTTGTAATGGTTTTAGGGTGTGGTTCGACTTGTTGATCTGTAGTGATGTCAACAATGTCTAGTTTTCTTATTATGGAGATTATGTTCTTATCATATGGTTTATTTTTTGGGACTACATGTCTTCTTTTATACCTTGTGAGTTATACAGGTGATATTCATGTTGTTTGTGGAAATTAATGCCTTAGCGTGTCCTATTAAGAGAGGACACGTGGCGGGTTGTAATGCCAACAGGTTAGGGCGTTACACAAGTCTCAGGGTTCAAGCTTTAAACTATTGAGTCATCGAATCCTCCACTATATACTGGTGAAGTCGTTGAATCTAAGATTAGAAAGCCCAAGAGTTGAAGCGGAGATAGATATTCTCCTCTTTTACGATGTTATCCAACCTTCTAAGGTGAATGTTAGGCTTATTTTGGCGTTTGCTTTCAGGCATCAGACTTTTAATTCTAGCACAGCCATCTACTTTGGGCCATTCATTACTAGGATTTTAAAGAATTTAATGATCTGGCTAAGAAAGTATGAACCTAAGGATAAGGACGGTGCATCAAGACCTCTTCCTCTAAACCTTTTTTGCTAATGGGGAATCCTTAATGTGGCAAACCCGAATATTGATATTGAGGCGCCGAGTCAATCAAGCATTGCTCTTCCTAGTTTTGCTTACTCTATTGAGAACCTTGCAAGATTGGAGCAAGCAGATGAGATTGCTTAATAGAAAATAGAGATTGCTGCTTTAAGAGAAGAAAACAAGGGTTTAAAGGAGCTAATTAAGGAGGGTTTTTAGGTAGTATTTGAACAACTGCAGATCCTAGTGCCTTCTTGCTTCAAGAGCAACCTCATCGAGGAGGAAGCTCATTCTCAAGCACCTCTTAGGCCTTCAGCCCAAGATTATCAAGTGTCACCAACACCAACACATCAAGATGAGGGTGAGGAGAGTGACAGTGTCAAAGAAGAGAGTTTTGATGAAGAGGAAGAGCAGTTACAACATAGAACTACCATTAGGAAGGAGACTAGTCAGTAGTAGGCTATTTAGGCTCCTAGGCAAGCTCCACAATAGAGACCTCTAGCCCCAACTGAAAAAGAAGTAGATGGAAGTGGCTCAAAATCCAAGGAAGAGAGTAGTAGCTCAGGGTCAGGATCTAGTGATGATGGAGAGGGGAATAAGGAAGGTAAAGAAGCAGGTGATGAGGAGGAGGACAGTAGTAGCAAGCATAACCCATATAATTAATTTTTCATTTCTTTTATTTTGGACATTTGTTGATAAGCTAGTGCTCTAATGTCAAATCTTTCTAAGACTCTTAATTGTATTATTTTATCTTTTGTTTTGTTGTTTTGTGTTTGTTTTGCTATTTTCTTGGTTATGGATAGATCATGGTTTGGTGCATCAGTTGGAACTTCAAATTGGAATTTTTGTGAAGCAAATGTATCCAATCAAAATAGGCCAGTTTCAATTTTCCTTTCTTTGAATATTTTTTCCTTTATTCCTTTTTCTCGTTATTTTTATGTTAAGATATTGGGGACAATGTTTATCTAAAGTGTGGGGAATGGAATATGTATATAGAGTACGGTTATAATACCTATTATCAAACTTCTCCCTAGTTAAGCATGTTTTAGGAAAAATCTTATGATGTAGGATTATTGAAATTTTTTTTTTTTCCTAATATCTCTCACATCAAGTAACTAAGTGGTTATTTTTGTTGTCTAAATTTGTTACTTGCTTTTGTATTTTCATTAAATGCTCTAATTTCTTGGTAAAATTTGAATGATGAAGTTTTATTTGTCATTTAACTAGGAATTTTACGGTTAGATTGTCATAAAGCTTTAAGTAAGGGTTAGTTAGTCAATCTCTAAAACTTAACTTATTGTATAGTTTTTTTCCTTCGATTATCTTGTAAGTTTAATTCGTTTCACAATTGAACTTATTGAATTATAAGCCCTTTATGTTTCTATGTTCCAAAGAAAAAAACGGTTTAGGATGTAGAGGTTCGGTGGGGTCTATTTAAAACCCAGTCACCTAAAGTCATCAGGCCTGGGATTGACCAACAAAGGAAACATACTTAACAAAAGAATTACTATTCAAAGATTCTTGTATCTCGAGTAATTAAGCCCACAAGATGCCCTGTGAAATACCCCAAATCTTTACCTAAAATAGAAATTGGGTTTAGATAGATTTAAATGACTAAAATGAATTATAGGATTTAATTAGACAAGTTGATATAATTTAATTAGCTATTAATTGAGATTTGAGTTTCAAATTCCCTAAACATGGCATCAAAGTGTTTAGAGAATTCCTAAATCATTGATTCTTAGCCTAAACACTAATTCCTAAATCTCAGTAAAATTTGAGTTCATTTGCTTGAATAAAAATATCAGTTCTTAAACCCGAATTCAAATTAAATATCTTTTATCTAAAATAAATTCTCAAATTAAGTTCTTATTGCAAGTTCTTAATTTCTAACATATCGGTTCAGAAACAAAATTTTAAATACTCTTGAAACTATAGATATTTGATCTGATAGTTCTAAATCTATACCTATAATCCTTTATATTAATTTTAGCCCTTATCCTTACCCTTTTATTCTCATACCTCTGCCCCTCTCTCTTCTCACTTTTCCTTTCTTTTTATTTTTTTTCTTTAACCGATGGTTCTCTTTCTCTCCTCCTTTCTTCTTCATTTCTCTTTCTTTTCTTCAAATTCTTCAACAAATCTCGAGATCAAAGCCAACTAGAGGATGAATCAAGACTAGGAGATGAACTAGATGGAGGAAACCGAGCTAGAGGATGAAGTTTCAACTTGTGTTCGTTTCTAAACAATTGGAACAAATGGTTTTTGCAAAATGAAAACAGGGGAAAATTTGACAGCAGCGTAATGCATGTACGCCGGCATTCAACGCTGCCGGCGTTGAATCCTACGCTGCCGGTGTACGTTGGAAAATTTGCCGGTGTTGAAGATGCACTCGGGGACCAGAATCGTCGACCTCTAACGCTGGCAAATTTTCAATTTACGCCGCCGGCGTTGAACACCGGCGTTCGTTTTGCAACTTTTCCCAGTTTTGTAGCCTCTTCGTATTTTAGCTATAACTTTTTCATACGATCTCTAATTGAGGTGATTCAAGTTGAGTTGGAAAGATAAGAAAGAGATCTACAACTTTTATGTTTTAAGTTTTTACAAAATCGAAACGTATAAGTGCTTAAATTTTAATTCTTTCCAACTGATACATTTTTCAAGCTAAGCTAAAAACTTGTTATAGATTGTTTTATGTGTATTTACTTGAACAAATGGATCTTTTTGACATAAAATGAGATAGATAAGTAATATTTGATGTGTAATGATGATTTAGTGATATAATTAACATGACTTAGATAGATTTATAGATTTAATGAATAATTGAGTTAAATATGCGAGTTTTACATAAAATGAATCTAGTCACTTAATCTAAGTTCAACTTGACTAAATGAACTTGAATGAGTTAAAATAAATTAGCTTGAGTTAGTTTAATTACTTTGGCTTAGTAATTAGATTAAATGATTAATTCTAATGAGTTTGACTTAATGAACTCAATTAAACTAAAATGAACTAGATTTCTTAAGCTTAATCCACTTGGCTTGGCTTTTGAAGTAAATGGCTAAGGTTAATCCATTTGACTTGGTAAATGACTTAAATGACTAATTCTAATCAATTTGGCTAATGTTAAGCTAAAATGGGTTAGTAACAAATAATTGGATTAAATGAATGTGTTAGGGTGATCTTTGAATAACATGAGAATATGTTGTTTGAATGTTTAATTGTTTTGGTTTATATGTTTTTGAATATAAATGTTTTGTTGATGCTTTGTGGATAAGAAACCATAATCAAAGTGAAAGAAATACTTTAACAGACAAAGGAGAACCGTCCATACTTTGGCGGGGCGATTCATCGCAGCCATAGTGGGGTTCCACATTAGTGTCTGATCAAATAGGATTTAATAAAATGAGTTAGAGATTAGTGAATAATTGATATAAGTTCTTGTATGAATTTGATGAAGTGGATGATTAGTTTAGTTTAGTTTCTTATACGAACTCTTTCCATAACAGAAGTGGATATCTTGATTCTCCTTCAATTTATCACTTATGTCAAACAAAACAATAGAAAATAAATTAATTTTGACTCTATTCGCTCTATTTATATATGTTATATCATGGATTAAGAGTTATTATAAAAAAATAAATTTAATTTCTTTATTTTTGTTTACATCCATTATGTTTTCTAAGTTTTCTACATCTTCTATAAGCATTTCTATGATTTTGCAAAACTATTTCACAAAGATTATAGAAACTTACGTTTCTACCTTTTGATTCTTCTAACCCTTTGGCAATTCTACTTAGAATTGTGAGATTGACAAGCTTGAACATATTCATTTTAGGTTTAAAAAGATTAAACATCAACATTTGGATCGAATTGAGTAAGGATTAAAGTGGAGAATATCACCAAGATATGATCATGCTCGTTATGAAGATAATGATCATCTTGGATGTATTATAGAAGAGCTATAGCAAGTGTGACAGTGGAGAAAAGAAGAGAAACTCAAACATAGAGAAGATCACGACCCTCGATAAGGCCACGACGTAGGTGTTGATCTCCACTAAGCATGCAATCACACTTGATACGGCCAATATTTGGAGAAGAGAAGGAATTCGCAGAGGAGATAACAACCTATATCACGGCCATTACCTAGGTGTTGATCTCCTCTTACTGTATAAGAGATGCTTAATATAGTCGATATTTGAGGAAGAGAAGAAGGCTACAAAGGAGGTAATGGCTTTCAATATGACTGTGACCAACAGGATATTAATTTGTAAAATTTCATTAAGGTTGATTATGGGCATTATGGTGGCTTGATTTTGTAATCCGAGAAGATAACGACTAGTATCACGGCTGTTATGGTGGTTACTTATTGAATATTTTCATGCCAATTTAGATTCAAGTATCTTTTTAAAGGGAGACAAAGGCTAATTGATACATTTCTTCACCAAAACAGATGTAACCAATGGAGGAAGCATATAAATAGTCTTCCAAACATTGCAAAGGAAGATTCATGAATTCATCAATAGAGTCACCACTTATATCACTAATCTTTGTAATTTGAGAGAAGAGTATTAAGCACATATTGTATTGTGAGAGACAATAATGTTAGTTCATTTGTTCATGATCGTTGCATCAAACCTTGTATCAAGAATATCAAGTGTTTTTCATCAATAAAGGTTGTTAATTGTTGTTGATTTCACCAATCTCTCTAGTATATTAAAGCATTCTAATTCTAGGTTGTACAGGACTTAGAATTAGATAAGATTTTTATGGGATGTGATTGAGAAATCTACCTATAAAATAGATCTAGGCTATAGAGAGAGGTTTCTCATGTTCCTAGAGATAGGGTCGTGAAACCTTCTGTGTGTGTGTGTATATATATAATTTACATTGGGTTCATATTTCTAATGCAATTTTGGTCGGCTATTAACTAGGAAAAAATTTCAATTGACAAGGCTAGGATTAAGGGCCAATAGTCTTGAGAAATATGTTGACCTAATTGATAGAATCCCACAATTAGGAAAGACTCAAAAATCATTAGATGCTATAGTACATATTAATTCATCGGTAAAGCAAGTTTAATGTGTTTATTGTTTGTTGGAATAATATTAACCTAATGATTATGTTAGTAACATTAGACGTAGATATTAACCAATTTAGTTAGTTTATTACATTTGCTTAATTCAATTTTAATTTGTTAGATAATAATAAAGAAGGAGAGTAATAGTACTTATCGAGAACCTCAAGGAATACGACTCTATAGTTTGTTCCTGTACTACATATGATCGGTATACTTGCCTAGCACTAACCAAATCTTAGGAACAAACCATAGGAATTTATCATTTAAAACTTGGTCGAAAATAAGTGCACCAATATGCAATATTCAAATGCGTACAAACTTGAGCATACACACGACTTCCAATAGTTGAAGCTTAAGGGATCTTCTACATTTCCTTAGTTTCAAAATTGTTCTTGAGGCATAGATTAAAACTAAACTTTTCTCCTTTAGTGACAAGAATGTCACCTGGTTTACTATCTTGCATATCAAATCTTTTAGGTATCTTTTCGATATAGGAATTTAGTGATAACTCAAGAATACCTCAAGAATGATCTCAATGTATCTAAATGTCAAATATAAAATAAGCATTACTAAGATCTTTCATTTCAAATTTGTTTGATAGAAATCTTTTGGTTTTTTGCAATAAGCCTATATCATTAGTGGTAAGCAATAGAAGGATTTCTTCAATCTACATCCCATTGAGAAACTCAGTCTTTACATCCATCTAATGTAACTCAAGGTTAAAATGAGGTACAAGTGCCATTATTATTCTAAAAGATTCTTTCGATGAAACTGGAGAGAAAGTCTCTTTATAATAAATGCCTTCTTTCTATGTAAAGCCCTTAGCGACAAGATGTGCCTTGTACTTTTATGTGTTTCTTTTGAATCTTTTTTGTTCTTAAATATCCATTTGCAGCCAATGAATTTCACACCATTAGGCAAAAGAACAAGGTCCCATACATCATTGTCCTTCATGACTTTATCTTTTCATTCATTCCATTAATCCATGTTTGAGAGTTAGAACTTTCCATGGCTTAATGGAAGTTAATTGAATCATCTTTGACCATTCCAACGCCAACCACATGTATAATATAATCATTCGGAATCGCACTTCTCCTTTCTTTAGAGTAGATCTCCTTAATGGCACTAGTTCTTGAAGTTGTAGAGTTTGTTGTTCTAGAATAATTTCTAAAACTTGAACAGGAGATTCAATGACAATGTATAGATCTGGAGTTACTTCTTGACCAATGTCAGGTATAGTGGTCTAATCCTGATCATTGTCAATGGCAATTGGAGGAATACCAACATATTCCTTTCAAAGACAAAGTCTTTAACTCTTTCTCCCTCCACAAACTCAACATCCTTAAAGAACCAAGCATTTATTGTTTCGAAAATTGACTTAGTTGTGAGATCATAAAACTTGTAATCCCTAGACCTTTCAAAACATCCATCAAAATAGCAACTAACAGTACTTGAATCTAGTTTCTTTTCACTAGGCCTATAAGGCCTTACCTCCGCTGGATATCCCCAAATATGTAAATGCTTCAATCTAGGCTTCTTGCCCGTCCAAAGCTCATAAGGGATTTTATCAGTTGCTTTAGTTGGCATTCTATTGAGTAAGTATGTTGTGGTCTTTAAAGTTTCTCCCCATAGTGATTCTGGCAAGGTAGAATGACTAATCATGCTCCTCGCCATCTCCTTAAGTGTCTTATTTTGTCTTTCAGCAATATCATTCATGCTAGGTGGACCTGGCATGGTGTACTGTAGGACAATACCACATTCCTCCAGGAATTTAGCTGGTCATGGACGTTGTTCACCCGATCCATCATATCCGCTATAGTACTCACCACCACAGTCAAATCTAATGCTTTCAATTCTTTTTCCAAGCAGGTTTTCAACTTCAGCCTTATAGCTTTGAACACGTCCAATGACTGTGATTTCTCATGAATGAGATATAGGTAACAATATGTTGAAAAATCATCTATAAATGTTATAAAAGACTGTTGACCATTCCAACAAGCTATACGGAATGGTCTACAAACATCTATGTGTATAAATTCTAAGACTTCTAAAGCCTTATTAGCACCATCTCCCCTAACATTTGTTTGTTTCCCCTTTATGCAATTATTGCACATATCAAAATCAGTAAAGCCAAAGGGATCGAGAATACCATCAATCACAAGTCTTTCCATTCTCCTTTTAGAGATGTGACCTAATCTCTTGTGCTACAATGAAGTCAAATTCTTATTGGTTAATTTTCGTTTTAAACTTTGTGTATTAACATGCAAGGATTCATTAAAAGAGGTAATTGTATCAAGCCAATATAGATTATCATAATATAATAAAGAACCGGTACCAACCAATTTTGAATCATAAAAAGACTAAACTTGCTATTTTCAAATGAACAACAATATCCAATTTTGTCTAAAATAGAAATAGAAAGTCTCATTTTTTTGCCTTAAAAAAGTCTCATTTAAATCCAAATAAAATCTAGTTCTTAGCAATAATCTAAATTTTCCTATTACCCCAACCTCCACTGATTTGCCATCATCAACATAGATGGATCTTTCACCATCATTAGGCTTTCGACAACTCAGGCAATTGTACGAAGGCACACTGATTTAAGCCATTGTAGTAGAATCTATCCACCATGTGTTTTTAGGTACTGAAGTCAAATTAACCTTGGAACAAACAAATTAAGAAGCATACCTTCTCTACATGCCATGCTTGATAATTGGTACACTCCTTTTTCTTATGACCCTTACCTCTACAAAAGAAACAAGCATCCTTAATTCGTTCCTTTTGTTGTTCCTTGTGTTGTTTCTTTTGTGGTGCTGATCCCCCAGCTTCCTTACTTTTCTTTCTTTTCTTGATCCTTTTATGAGGTACTGGCTAAGTGAGCACTCTTAACCTTCTCATGTTTCAATCTTTGCTCTTCTTGAACACAATGTGAGATGACCTCATTAAGGGACCAAGTGAACTATGTCGGAAGAGATATCAAAACCAAATGCACTAATAATTCCTCAGATAGTTTCAATTTGAGTGCCTTCAATTTAGAAGTAAGGTGAGATATTTCCATAATGTATTCCCTTATGTTTCCTTTCCCTTTGTATCTCATTGACATAAGGTTTTCCAAAAGTGTATTGGTTTCAAGCTTTTCATTTTTCACAAACCTATTCTCGAGATCTTCATGGAAACCCTTAGCTGTATCAACTTCATTGGACATAGTACCCTAAAATGATTATGGAAGAGCACACTTCATAATCATAAGACTCATGCAATTTGATCGTTCCCGCTTTTCCATCTCCCTCTTTTCATCAGAGGTACTCTTGTCCAAAATAGTATGAAGTCGATCATCCTTTATGCAAGGTCTAGATCTATGACTCCAAGAACGATTAATACATTCCCTTGCTATGCCTTGAAGTTAATGCCATTAAGCACATGAATTGAATTTATATTAGTTGAGATATTTCCAGCAGAACAAACAATTAAATAGAGAACAAAACAAATAAGTCAAAACAAACTCACATAAGCATCAAATTATACAAATAATAAATTCAAAAAATGGTAGGGCCTGTCACAAGATATCTAGCACGACATTGATATTTAATCTTTAGACAGAAATATCAGTTTACAAGTGGTATTCTTAGTGTAGTGATCAAATATTGATAATAAACTCTTGTCAAATAACAAGTCTTTCTTTGGACCGACTCGTTATTCACATGGAAAACCTCATGATTTTTACTTATTTATCACCACAAGTGTATTTGTAAATCAACCATATATTAACCTTCCTTTGGACCAGCTAATACCCACATGACACATATACACACAACCATCTTCACATCCCAAAAATAAACGGCATCCATAAAAGGCATTACTTTTATAACATATTATTTCAATAATTTATTTTAGAATACTAGACATATAAAATAATTACCAATATTTGAATTTAAATTGCCTGAAATTTAATTGTCAATGGTCAATCTCAAAGAGTTAGTTATTGGACCGGGTGAAATTAATCCAATAGGAATTCTTATCTAATGTAAAATTCTTAATCAAAACCCATAAATAAAAATTTTGAACTATGATATTATATAATCAAAATAAAAGTGAGAATTATTGTAAGTATGGCAAATTGAAATAGGAACCATTGAATTAACATAAACGGCACAAAGAATAGATTCATTTCATTTATGACATGTTTGGTACATAGAAATGGGCCGGAATGGAATCACAATTCTAGCTTCTATTCCCTTTCCCAGTGTTTGGAAGCGCTTTTAGAAGCTAGATCACGATTTCTTAAAGGGGAATTCGACTTCTCCTTTGAGAAGGCGAAATCGCGATTCCATTCCACTCTTATTAATTATATGAATGTAATTACTTTTTTATCCTATCATGTATTAATAATTTGCATTTATAACTAAGTGCATTCTCGACAATTACACTTTTGACCATTCCATTCCATGTAATCATCCAAACATAGGAATGGATTTGTCATTTCCAAACTCATTCCATTCTAATCCAATCCATTCCATTCCAAATCATTTTTGCGTATCAAATCTGACATAAAGGTGAAAAGAATTCTTGGCTAAAGTACTATAATGTCATGTTTGGTATACAGGAATCGTCCGGAATAAAATGGATTGGAATCAAAGGAATTGAATGGAATGGAATCAATAAGGGAATAATAAATCTATTCCTTTGTTTGGATATGGACACGGAATGAAATGAAAAAGAATTACTTTATATTGTAATTTACTAAAAACACCTTTCACAAATAATACTATATTAAATTTATGTAAGGTAAATAGATAATTTTATTAAGAACTTTAATTGAAGGAGGAAATGAATCGCAATTCCGCCTTCTGAAAGACGGAATCGAATTCCACCTTAAAGCTAGAATTGTTGATTTTAAGGAATCGCAATTCCGGCCTTTTATAACACTTCCAAATGTAGGAAAAGGAATTAAAATCGGAATCGCGATTTCATTTCAACTTATTCCTTCGTACCAAGTGTACCACAAGATCCCTTTTTTTTTTTTTTTTCCCTTGCCGAGAGGACTAAAACACTTGGACGATCCAGAGACCGAAAGACGTAGAGCCAAAAGGAACATAAAACAAGGAATAAAAATAAACAAAAGGGGCACGCCAATCAAATTCACCGATCGATATGTGTACGTGCACACTTGCCAATGCAATAATCTTAATCCACATGAAGAATTATACGCAGATTCGCAAAGGTGCGAATTTCTTGACGTCGGACAGTAATTTTATTTCAATAATATAAAGAGCGAACACGACGGACGACATTCATAACTCATAATCCGTGTAAACACATTCATGTCTTAATCAAACATGAAAAGTCACATATCAATCATGAATCCATAAACGACATTTACATCTTAATCATCAATTCATTATCTCAATAATTCAATCAAGATATAGGCTTCGATATTATTTGTTAGAATTTAAAATAAATCTAAAATATAAACCTGGATTAATCACATCAAATTATCAAGAATAAATTTAATGACGAAAGCATACTTGAATCCATTACAATAGCATGGTTTAGATTTTGTGATAAATTTAGCTTTTGGTCTTTCAAGAGATGTCTTAGCCTCTTAGGTTGTTTACTCTTCTTGATCATGGGATGTCTAAGAAGAAAACCTTAACGCTCTTTTGGAGATTATAACTCCTTATGTATATGAGCTAACCTAGAGTTAATTTTTATTTTTTTCTAATTTGGCCCATTATAAAAATAGAAATAATATTTTGATCTCTACACATATAGGCCCGCAATTTATTTTGATGCATTAAAGCCTATGACCTTATTAGATTACTTAATTGGGCTTAACTTAATACGATAGCCCGTAATGCATAATAATTAGCATACATATCCATACGTTAATTTATTAACCCAACACTTCAAATTTTCAAATCATAAATGTAGGATTAGGATTTTTTTTTTTTTGGGTAAAAGTCATATTTGCTATCTTAATTTTATCCTTTTTTAATAAATTTCTTGGATTTCAAAAGTATAAAGTCAAGATTTGCATTAATTATCTAGAATTTTAGATACCAAATGTGATGTTTAGCCTTTTATTTAGGAATTTACTTGAAAAAATAATTTTAATATTATATTCAGAATTGTTTCATTTTGTTTTATTTTTATTGATCGTGTCCTTGTAAATTCTTTGGACACTAGTACAACAATTTGTTATACTTGCAATTACAATAAAATGTGTATCTCATATTCACAGCCACCACATAACTTTTTTCCCATTATTAGTCATATGTATGTGTGTGTGTATCTTTTTTAGGTGATATAAGCATATAATACAATGAAACCAAACAAATAACTAAAATTGTAAAAGAAAATAGATAACCTTTTTTTGTGACATATTTATTTTTAGATAAATTAATAGTAAAGCATATTTATCTTTAGGCTGCTTAAGAAGTACTTAAAATGTCACATTAACATCTAAGCATATTAAGGAACTTCATTTATTTCTAAGTTATTCTAGAGAGTTACTCGCTAGTTCCCCCAATTTTTGTGAGTTACCTATTATTTTTTAAACAAAGCTATGATAAGTTGTTTTTATGCAACACATTTTAACTAATAGAAATTAGAGATACATGGTTGCTTTATCAAACAACTCGCCAAGAAAATAAAGAGTTCAGTAACTCTCCAGGAAGCCATTTAATTGTTGAAGTGAATTGCATTGGCAAATTGATCCGTATTAAGCAACTTGCAATAAAGATACTCTAAATTGAAAATGCACCTTTTTATTTCTAAGGGATATACATATTACAGGTATCAAGGAGCATTTGAAAATTAAAATTAAAGATGAAAAATGAAATGGTAAGATGTTAATCAATTATTATAATAATAATTTATAATTCAGTAAATCATATTTGTAATATAAATTTATTGGATATATGATAAGAAAAATGCAAAATGTAAATTTTGGGTAATAATTAATAGAAAGAAAGGGTATAATAGGTTTTAATTATATCCGATCATGTAATTACATTACATGTTTCCAAAATTTGAACAATAGACTATATCAACAGTTTATAATTTTCGAAGTATAATTGTTGCCTCAAAATAAACTCAAACTCCAGATTCATCAACCACATAATACACTATAATATTAGAATTTTTATTATTTGAGTGGGTCGATTGGCAAGTGTTTGACTCTTTTATGGCCGTATCGTAGCTGGGTAATATGAGCTGAGCTATCTCAATAATAATTATATCTACCAAATTTAAGTATACATTTTAGGGATTTTTTATTTTTTTGGTGGTGGATATTGTATATCGAGTTGTGACAGTTATTAAAATACAGAATACTATTAAATTTGGAACCAAACATAATGGTATATAAGATAGAAGTGTAGTGGCTACCAAGTGTGAAAAGGATTAAGATTTCTATCTTACACCGGGGCAAATTGGAATCGAATTTACGTTATAACTAGGGAAAAAAGACAGTAAAAAGGCCTATATTTGCCTACTTTTTGCAAATAAATATCATGAATTTATAAAATATGCATCTAAGAGTTTGTATCTCATAGTCTATGGGTCTATTTAGGTGGCTTTTTTTTTTTTGCAAATACAGATACTTTTTTCAAATTTTTTTTTAACAAATTATTTATCAAGAAATAGATACAGATAAAAAAAATTGACGGTTCTCATGAAAATATCAAATATATATGTAAATCGAACATATTTACATATATCATTTTGCAAATACAAATACGGATAAAAAACAAACTATCTAAACAAACCCAAATGCCCCCGCAAGTATATGATAGAAGTCTTAATTTTTTATCCACTCTACAACCCCCACAAAGCTTTTATCTTATATAATATAAGTTAACTATAAGGAAAATTTTGGGATTCATTATTTTTAAATAGGACTAATTTCGTTAGTTATTTTATGATTAATCTTTATCATACCACTCAAATACTTAATATATCAACTAATATATTTATTTTAATAGTTAAATTATTGACTGAACATTAATAGAAGTTATCTAGGTTTTAAATTCTATGATACCCTATATTCTAATAATAGTCACAAATAAATGTACAATATCCACCACTTAAAAATCCTAAAAAGTATGTTTAAATTTGACAACCTTAATAAAACAAGTTGGAGTTTATACATACCCTAGGATATGTTCAAGTAATTTCACATGCATACAATATAGTTTTCATGGGTAAAGATGAGATTGAAGAATAAAACAAGTAGTAGAGAACTAGGTATCTAAACTAGCATGTTGTAGCCCTATCATATAACTAAGGAAAAACCATGTTTAAATTGATGAATAACATATACTTAACCTAATGACGATTTAGGATGATTGAATTAAAGAATGTACTCATATATGCATATGTATGTCACATGGTTTCTACTACAAACCTAATATAATTCAAGTATATGTTGGCTAATATGATGATGTAGCTTAGAATTAAAAGATTAAACCCAAGAACCATCACATAAATATAAGTATGGGTCTTGGCATTTGTAGAACATTAGGTTACAAAGGTTAGATTAATGTAAGCCATAGAAATCTTGGTTAATATGATCAAGTTAATTAAAGATATATACTTAGATTGAAATCAATAGAAGCAAAATGAAAATGAATATAACATTGGTTTTGACCAAGTGTTAATCAAGGGACTTAAAATGAGTTTAATCAAGAAAACTTAATTATAGATGCATAAAACAAAGCAATGGACTTAAAATGAGGATAAAAATTCATAAAGACACCTTTCAGGTCCCTAGTGTGACATGGATGAAAATATACAAAATAAATTATTAAACTAAATAATTGAAAATTGTGTTCAATAAGTTTTCTAATTCCTATTCATATGCTAAAATCTGAGTTAAAATGCGTACAATAGATCTAGTTTAAGATTATGCAATTAAAATGGTACTTGGAATTATTTAAGGTACTATTTTTAAGAAAATTCAGTTACCCAAACTTTATAAGGAAGTTTATAGAAAATAGACTTCACTAGCTTTGAAATGGCTATTTAAAACAATAAAAGTGAGTTGTGAATGAGAAAATAGCATTGAAAATACTAAAACTCAAAATTTAGGGTACAGAGGCATGATAAAATTTATTACATAAGTATCAGTATAGTAATGAGTATCTGTTATCTCATTTTATAGGAAAAATATATCAGTTCTTGAACTTACCAGTAGACTGTTATGACGATTAACTAAGGATAACATGTGAGTAACTTTTATCTTATCATATTGTTTGTACTTATAGTATAGCCGCATATGTAATAATATATTAATATTGTTATGCATGTGGGGTTAGGTATATCACATGCTACTTGGTGTATGCTTGGCTACCAAAGCATGATATTGAAAGTGTATGAAGCATGTTAATATTTGTCCGTGAATTGTATAGTCACTTATAACATGACTTAAAACTAATCAACTATATATTAAAATGGTTAGGTATTGCACAAATTTGCATTACTTGCATAAGGTGTGGCAACCTGCTAGGTGTTAGTATTTCGATTATCTGATAAGATTTGGTTTTTCCTAGATGAAATATTTCTAATTTTATGCAATGTTACCTTTGTTCCATTTGGTTTCATGGGGTTAAGGTGTCAAGAAATTGGAGTTAAACTGATTGGTGTAGTTGATTGGTATATTCCTTTCTTGATTCTTCTAGGCGTGTGGGTCGTTGAGGCATTGTTCTTAGCTAGGTTCCATTAACCTCAATGGGAGGCTATAAATCTACATCCTGTTTAGATTTCGAGTTATCCAAGCTTGTACTTATGCATATGGTTGATTGTTGCAATACACGTGCTTACTAATTTATACTTATTTGTTATTGTTTGGTGTGTGATCTGGTCAAGTTATCTCACTGAACTATGGTTTTGCTCACACTGCAAGAGTTTTGTGCTAGAATAGTACTTGTTGGGAATGGGCTAGGACTATGTGAAAAGTATTCCTTCATCAGACTTTCTTGAAGTTAGAATGATAGGTTATAATGAACTTAGAATACAAATTAGATAAACTATAAAAACATTTAAAACTTTGTATTTTGTAGATCAAAACCTAATTTTACTATTTGGTAGGAGATACCGATTCTTTGGAATCACGGTAGAATGTGAAAAATCAAATTCCTTAGTTGAATTTAAGTGAATATATCTTATGTATATGTATGAATCAATTATATGAAGTAAATAAATAAGATAGAGTCTTGTAATCTCTAACTTGCAAGACGGTTCTCATATTGCGGGTGTATATGTAGTATGATAACTTCAAAATAATCTTACTAGGCCCCTTTTAAAGTGTAACACAAGCTAGTCGACAAAAGAAGGAAGAAATAGTTTTTTAACCTAGCCATGCATGTGTCACTTCACCATTAACTCACTTATTCAACTCAGCAAATGGAAGTAACAATGTAACTTTAAGTAGTGTAAGTGAACTTGAATTGTTGAATTACATATCAAATTTAGACCTTAGCATGGGTCAAACCCAACCTAAAACTAACTCGGACCCATTGATTTATGAACTAGAAGGGGTAACCCAGAATCGGAACCGATTAAGATCTAGCTAGGTTAGTACTCAGCCCTTACAAGTTAATGAGTGAGGCCATAACTCGTGGAACAGACTATTCTAACTTTTTCAAAAATAAAATTTTAAAAAGAATTTAAAGAAAATTTTTAAAAGTGAAGATAAAAAATTAGTATAAAATAAAAAATATATAAAGAATAAAATTAAAAAAAAAAAACTAAAACAAATTCTTAACTTGAAATAAAATTAGACCTAAGAACAATGGTCTTTACCCTACTTGTTGAAAGAATTATCTGAATTGAGAATTTATTTATGCATAAGTATGTCCATTATAATTGTAAAGTTAGCAATGTGAGACTATAAAATACTAAAGACACAAACCAATCAAAGACAAAATATGTCCCATAATGTTAAGAAATAACAGTTCACTTTGATTAAAAGTTTATATAAATCCAACTACACATTTTTTTTTTCAATATTATTAGTAGCAACACTCTAAACTTTGTGAATAGTTAATAAATTTAACTATTTACATAAAAATAGCGAATTGTATGGCCGAGCGAGGTCACTAGTTTAAACACGTTGGTGCTTCTTTACCAGTTCAACTCAGCTCATCCTAATATCTAATTAAATTGATTATTTCAAAGTTTGAATATTTAATTTCACTTTGCACAAAGTAAAGGTGTTAAATGCCACATTAATCATCTTTTTTTTTCCTAATAATATGTTCTACAAGCTCATATTAATTGTATTTTGATATAGGTGATAATGTAATTAAGAAGGACATAAATCCTCTAAGAAGTAGAAGGGCACCTCTTATTTCTTAATAATTATTCATCTAATAATAAACGACACCAATTAAATTACTTGAAACAATGGAAATGAAGACACAATGTTAGATGAAGGATTAGGGATGTGACCGGGTAAGCTATTATAGAGTTTTCGACACTCCTGATCAGCTCAAAACCCTATAGAGTTTTAGAGTTGGGTTTAGATATATAGAAAAAAAACCTTAGAGAGTTATATGGTTGGATTTTGATTATATAACAAACTTGATGGATACCCGATAGTCTAGTATTATAATTTTAAAAAATAAATAAAAATATTACTATAAGGGCAAGAAGAGGAAAGAAAACATGAATAAGCTATCATCTATTTTATCTTCCAATTTTTTTTTTTTTTAATGTTTACTAAACTAGTTATGAATTTTAGAATTTTTTATTAAATTTTGTTCAAGTCATATTTGCTATGAAAATTAATATTATTTACTGTTTGTTATATTTTAATTCTAGCAGGAAATTTAATTTAACCATGTTTTTTATATATTATACGGTGATAAAAGCAATATATTTATGAGTTTAAATATTGTATAATGAATATGATCTGCAACATTTTCTATTAATTCCACATTCATCTTTTCATTTTTTAATATATAGAAAACTTATGTCAAAATCACTGCCTTTCTTAAATTTATTATTAAAATATGAAAATAGGTTAAAAATAAGGTTATATGATTATAAAATTGAGTTTCAGGCTTTAAATAAAATCTTATAGGGCTGATTTGGATATAGTATGAAAATCCTATAAGATTATAGGATTGGATTTGATAGACCTTATAAGATAGTGGATTAAGTTTCGACTTCGTATAATCTGTTTAAAACCAGACCTAGTTATATCCTTACAATGGACTTGGATGGAAATTCAAAACCACTGACTATTCATAGGAAAGTGATTCATGCAGTGGCCGCTGTTTTCCATGGGCAGGAAATGCAAAGATCCCGGAAGATCCATAAAATCCCATCCGTAGCCGGCCATCTCGTGCATGGGAGATGATGGGCCTTTCTTTACGTCTGTTTACAAATCCATTTCCAAATGAATACTGACAAAAATTCCTTGCATCAAATCCATCCTTTTCAGTACATTTGCCACCAATTGACTTACAAGACCTATTGTTGAATAGGGAAAAAAAAAAAAGAATTTTTATATATACTAAACAACAAACCAAATTGGCATAGAACAAACACTATTATGAATAGGACTACAATTACGGATCAACCGACACAAGTCATGTTTTTAAGAGTTTATACTAAGTTTATATGAGAATTATCAAGCTTAAAGCAAGTTAGATTTTTTATTGAGATCGAAATTTATAAGCTCAAATTTTATTATTTATTTTTATAAATCATGTTTAAATCAAGTAAAAAATTTGATTCATTTGCAGCTCTAAAATGTGAAAATCAGTTAAATCTTATAAATAAATATACAAAATGAGTAAATAAATTCATATATAAATATATGAATGATAATATATATATATTTTTTTAAATCATATATATTATCTCATCTCACATAATATATATTATGTAGACATTAGTTTTTGTTATATATGTGTGTTTTATATATGTATATATATATATATATATGACCCATAAACCTAAACAAGCTAACTCAAAAGTTTAAATAAGCCAGTTTGCATGTCTAAATAGGAGTATGAGTTTGACCTACTTACAAATTGAGTTTGGGTCAAGTGTTTGACTCATTTGTAGCCTAATCATAAAAGGAAAGAGCTAGCATATATCTAAATGATCATGCAAGCTTCACATTATATTTAAAAATGATAGAAATCTAATGAAATAAAAAGAAAGTAGAGAAAATATTTTAACTCTCACTCCATTTTCTCTCTCATGCATCTCTCTCCCTCCACATAGGGTGGAACTTTTGTTATATGGATCCTTGAAATGAGGCATAAGAGGGATTGATGGTATTGAAAACAATAAAGAATCGTGGATTTTTGTAAGGTTTTGTGATTATGACAAATTACTATAATATCTATGCATTTTTTTATATCTATATATATATATTATATATTGGTTATAATAATTGAAATTCGTTTTACTCTTCTTTAAAGGGATCCAAGGAACATGACTATAGTCATATGTTGTTTGCGAGTGTAAGTGATGAGATTTACAAAGCTCCTAAGATGTTATAGGTACATGGGTATTTTCATGATTTCTTTAAAGTGTAACTGACAACAGATTTAAGAATTTATGCTGGATGATGGCATGGGAAACTATGGGAGTTATTGCAAACAACACATGTGCTACTAGTGAAATGATCTAAATTTAAATTCTATTTAATTTCCATGTGTTTGTTTATTTATCTTAAATATTGAATTGAATAAGCATGATGATTATGATAGTTGTGTTGCTAATAGTCTAAATGAGTTATTTTGCATATGTAGTGAAATTAATATTTTGTTTTATATGTATTAATGAGTGTGTAGTATAATTATTAATTGTGTCTTTTATACATTAAGGTGTTAAGTTAAGTTAGATTTTTCAAAATCAACCTTGGTTTTTCATAAGATTAGTTGATAGAAATTTTCCTTAGTTAAGCTAGCATTTATGCCTAAATGAAGCCCCAAATGAGACTCAAATTCACCCCAAATGCAAACTAAAGTTGCATATGCCTTAAAAGTTAAATTTGGGATATGTTTAAGACTTAATTTTGCTTAATTAACCTCCTTTTTGGGGCAGCCTCCTTTTCATACGAATTTTCCTTTTTCTTTATTTCTTTTCTCTTCCTCTTTCATTTCAATTTCCAAGTCTAATCCAAAGACAATATCAAGCTTTGGAAATCAAAGTTCTTCCCAAGACAAGGCATATACATGTGAGTTGTTTTGAGTATGACTTTTATTTTGTTTTCATTTCTTGTAATGGTTATGTGAGATCTTGATTAGAATGAGTTTAAATGCTATTTAAATTGTCTGTTCATGCATTGAAATTATCTTGGATTGTGTTTGGTTAGCGTATGAGTATTGTTTATATATTGTGGTAGTGAAATGAAGTATTGAGAAGAAATAAAGATAATTTGAGTATTTGAGTTGAGAATGAATGGAAGTGGAATTGGAGGTGATCAAATGTGTTGATTTCATGTTTTGAATTGTTAGGACTGAGTAGTGTAGATAGGAGTGAGTATATGAAGTTAAAAATATGGTTGAAGAAGATTTAAAAGTGTTATAGGTTAGAAAATTTCGAAGTGGAAAAACAGGAGGTTGTGTTCTGTCGAATAGGCCTGTTTCAAACGTACGCCGGCATCTGGGGATTCAACGTCGCCGGCGTAGAGGCAGCATTGGAAGTAAAATTCTTAACGCCGCTTTGGAACACCGCCGGCTTTTACAATAAATTTTGCTAACGTTTGTTCTTCAGAACATACGCCGGCAATTTGTGAGTTTAAGCCACCGGCGTATGGTCAAAGGCTGCCAGCGTATCCATGTACGCGGCCGGTTTGTACCTCTCTGGAAGTTTTGAAAAAATTTAGATTTGCATTCTACACCGGCTCAAAGCCGCTGGCGTAGAATGAAGGCAGCCGGCGTAGAATGAAGGCAGCCAGCGTACCCTTGAGCGCTGCCAGCGTTGGCAGTGTTAATTTTCATAGTGTTGAACACCGGCTCAAAGCCATCGGCTTTGAGTGCCGGTGTATCCCCTACGCTTTTGAATTTTAAAAACTTTTATCAAAATTTTTCGAAATTTGATATATGAGCAATTAAGTATTTGTTAAGCGATCTAGGATATAATAGGATGTTTAAATGCTTTATTATGACTTTGTATTAAATTATTTGAATTTCTTTGATCAATTGAATATATGAGTTAAATAAACATGTTTTATGCATGAATTTGATATTTAGACTCTATGCAAGGTTTAATGAATTTCCTTGTACAATTGACCTAGTATTGTGTTATATATATAATTGTGAATGAGAAATCTATATTTATTTATTGATTATTTTGATATTCCTATTTCAGTTAAGGATTCTTCGGTTATTTCTTCACCGAGAGATCATAGTAATATACTAACGGGTTCATGTATGCAATAACTTGTTTGATGTTTGCTAGGAATAGGCATTCCTAATCTGACTTAAATTGATTCGGCTTAATATTTGAATGAATTGGATGTCTATTACACTGTTTAATCTAGTCTGAGGAGCAGCAAACCTGTCATGATGCAATGACATGTTAGTTAGGCGCTTAACCAAGTCATGATGCAATAACTTTACCATGATGCAATGGTACGCTATGATGCAATAGCGATTCTTTCAGTTAAGTGAATAGTCGATAGGGGGAATAGTATATGAGTAACGTTTGCATAAACTTAGGGGGAAATACCATGGTTTAGTTCAAGGTTTATGGGAACTTGTGAACTAGGCTCATGTTATGGACTGAGTTTAAGTAGAGTCAGGCAATGGCTTTCGAACCCTAAATGAAGCTATTATCTTCATGAAATAGATATAGGAGATATAAGTATTCGGACTGCTTATATCAACCCCCTGAGCAGCTGCTGTTATTCAGGATCCCTGAATTCCCGAAGCGTGACCCGGGGTTTGAATACCCTCCTGTTGATTTGCGAAAGAAAATTTAATAAAGATAATCACTTGTCTTCTAATGCATTTCATTGGACTTATGTTGGCTTGATGACTTGTATCTGCATTTGTTATTGTGTACTGGGCTTTTGGCTCACTTTTGCTGCTTTGCACGTATTGGAGACGAGTTTTATGATGATTTGGGCTATGGGTCCGATTTCGAGAGATTCCTGGATGAGTGGGACGAATAGGACTCGAACACCCTGGACTTTTGGAAGAATTTTTGCTAAGGGAAAAGTTATGTATAGAAGGCTTGATAGATAAGCCTATTTTTTGTAAAGACCTTAAGATCCTCTAGGATTCTTTTGCTTTAAGAAAACATGTGATTTTTGTATTGTCTTGTATTGACACTAAACAGTGTATATATGATGTAAATATATGTATAGATTGCTTTTGTTAGCAATCTTGTTTTGATTTAAAAAGTTCTTTATAAAGTTTTATTAGTTTTGATCAAACAATTTATAAACTGTTAGTTTTAGGACAATCTTACATATAATGTGAAAAGTTATATGTGGTTGGGGACTCGGTACTCTAAGTCTCGGGATTTAGAGGGTCGGGTCTTTACAACTAGCATGGGAAAAAACACACAAGCTTGTGCAATAGTGGCAAGTATGATTTTTTTTTTTTTAATTATAATAGAAAAAGGGAGGATTCAAATTCAGTATAGTCCCTTTAGGAGATTCATAGTAATACTGCTAAGCTTAGGATATTGCCAGTTTATCTTATGATCTTATAGTCTATGTTTAGCTTTAGACATTGGAATAAGGTAAATGTAGCATTTATCAATCATAGGAATAGTAGCTTTTTGAAGTTTTTTTTTACCATTATAATAGGTGAAGGGGGATTCAAACCTGGAAAAAATATTTGTTGTCCCAAAATTGCTATCCCCATCTTATTTCAGCCAATAGATACTTGACTTATGTTAAATGAATTTAAAAGATAAAAATATTCCTAAAATAAAGTAAACATTTATCATCACTTCATGTACACATGTTACGTTGTTATTGCTTAGGACCGGGTTAGGACATAATGGCTAGGATAGCAAAACTTGAGAGACCAAGTGTAATACACTAAATTCTAGCTTAACTAGAATTAATTTGTTTTGATTAATTAGTGTAATATGTGAATAATTTAATTGCTAATTTGATGAATTTAATATTAATTTACAATTTGAATTTTTATAACTTTCATTAAATTAAGAAATTTAAACAATAGAGTATAATTAGGTAGATAAACATAAACAATTAATAAATAAATTCTTGAAGTTGAGATTTCAAATATTCTTTTCCATTTATCTAAATTTTTTTATTATCTATTTTATGAATCAAATTCTTTAATTTAAAATCCTATTCCTTTGTAGTTGTCTATATTCTTTAACTATCTTTTTCAACAAATCAAATTTCCTTATCATCTTAATAATTTCCCAGGTTGAATCCTGTCCTTCTAATTTCCAATTAAAATATAATTTCTAAAGCTCAATTTCCTAAAATTTAAAAAAAAGACTCTATTTAGTTATTTGAAACAAAAACTTGTTTTTTTAATACCTATAAATTTTGGAAATCGATTTCTTGTTTCAAAGTATTAGTTTTATGTTCCAAATTTTCAAATCCAAACTAAGTAATTAATTTGGTTTAGATAACCTCAGGTCAATTAAAGTAAATTATATAATATGATTAGATAAATTGATATAAATTTTTAAATAAATTTAAGTTGAAGTTTAAGACTTTGAATGTTCTTTTAAACTATATAATTGTCACAATATCATTTTTCAATGAACCAAATAATGCAATCTTTTTCAACTATTTATTTAGACTTCTTTTACCCTAGATTTATTTCTCTAAACATCTAAATTTATGATTTAAGTGTTTTGCGAAGTCCCCAAACCTTTGAGCTTTAGTCTAAATTCTATTTTCTAAAACCCCATAATTTTTTAACTTTATTTGCTTATTTAAAAATATCAATTTTAATTCAAAACTCAAACTAAACATCAAGTTTTTACAAAGTTAAATTCCAAAGCTAAATTTTCATTTTTAGCTAATAATTTCTATGCTATAATTATAAAATCAAGTTCTAATTATTTTTTATACTTAAGAAAACCATCTGACAAGTTTAAATACTAATCCTTTACCCTTAAAAACCTTTAATCCTTATCCTCTCTCTCTCTCTCTCTCTCTCTATATATATATATATATATATTCTCCTTTGTTGACTTTGGCTACCATATTTTTCCTCCTTTCTCTCTTTGCTTTCTCCATCAGTTCTCTCCTCCATCTCTTATTCCTCTCTTCATTTTCTTTATTTTCTCAATTTCCTCGCCAAAATTTCAAGTTTAAGAGTAGTTTAAAAGAGAAATGGAAGTGTAGAACAAGCATGGAGGAGTATTATCAACTAAAAAGAAGTAGTAGGAATGGAGTTTTGATGCTTGAGTTTTCCTTAAAACAAGTAAGTTTTTCTTTTTCTTTGTTTAATGATTTTTTGTTTATGTATATAATGAATTAGAGTTAGGGAGAAGTTCGATTTGTGATAAAATTTGTGGTAGAGGAAGATTTGTGCATGGAAGTTGAAAACCTAAGTAGATTATGTATATATGAAGTTGAGATTTGATTGTATAGCTGGATGTGTTTTGATGAAGTGAAGTGGGATTAGAAGGGTTGAAAATTGTGGTTATATGTTATATGTTGCTTGTATAGTGTTGTAATAGATGTTGGATGTGTAAAAATATGTTAAAAATGTAAAAGAACCGGAGAAAAGAAACAGGAGACGTGATCTGAGCCCATATGTGGCATGGCAAAGGGCATGGTAGCTATTGTCCCCTCTTACTGAGCCTATATGGGGTATGACTAGGGGCCTTGTGGCCACCACCACACTTGATATGCCCAATATGAAACCAAGGCCATCTTGTCCTTCTTTTCCTTGTCAACCTAACTTAAACTTATCATAACTTTTTCATCTGAACTCAAATTGAGGCGATTCAAAAGGCTACAAATAGCTTAAATAGAGTTGTATAAATTTAATGATTTAAGTTTTTGGAAATTATAAAAGTATCAAGACCTAAAATATGTTTGATTCCAACTACCACATATCCAAATCTAAATGAACTTAGTTAATAATCTAATTTCAACTTAGTTTAATGAACTTGAATGAACTAAAATGAATTAGATTAATTAATTTTAATCAAACTTGCTAAGATTAAGTTAATACAACTTAAATTAATATGAATCTTATATATAAAATGGATCTAATTAATCAATCTTAGTCCAACTCGACTAATAGACTTTAGTAAGTTAAAATGGATTAGATTATTAAGTTTAATCACCTGGTTTAGTAATGGAATTAAATGATTAATTTTAATTAACTTGGCTAAGACTAAGTTAAAATGAGTTAATAGTTAATAATTGGTTTAAGTTAATGAGGTAGGCTAACCATAGATAACATGGGAATATGTTGTTTCAAATACATAATTGCTTGGAAAATGAGTCTTTTTTAATATGACTGCTTTGTTGATGCTTTTGTATAAGAGACTATAAACAAAGAGAAAAGAAATACTTGACAAATAATGGAGAATTATATGTATCTTGGTCGAGTGATTTTCGCAGCTATGGTGAGGTTTCTACTTAGTGTCTGATCAAATAAGATCTTAAAATGGAATTAACTTCTTGAATAAATGTTTGTTTTGATATAATCTTTGTATTAACCTTAGCCAATGTTCCATTTTTATTTAGTTTTCTTATATGAAGGGTGATGATGATTTGATGTTGTTGATGATGTTAATGATGATGAGTGGATATTGGTGGGATAATGATTGGGTTCCTAGAAGCTTGTTAAGACTTAACATGGATGTCAGGTGGGCAACAACAATCTTATCATCTTACTTGTGTTTGTAATATAGTTGCACTTAAGTTAATATTAATATAACTTATTATGCATGGGGTTTGGGGATTCGTTTGTTTTTTGGTGATTGGATTGGGTGATAACCTTTGTTTTGTGTGAAATGCGCACTATGTATAGTTGAGTGTTTGAAAATTGTATGGTCATTAACTAATATGATATAAATCCTAGTTGGCCCTAAACAAATTGGAAATGCATTGCATAACATTATTCTTGCATAGGTAAGGGTTCACGTCACGTATTAATATTCTGATTCTATAGTAGTGCTTGTTGGGACCAGTGGGTTTGCTTGAGGCAACTAATAGGGTTATCAGTTTCACGGGAACTAAGCAGGCAATGAAGGACATCATCGGTGTTGGAGTCGGCTTTAGGGATTAATACGCAGGAAGGTTCTACGGTTCTAAGGGAAGCGAAGGGTCGATTGACAGAGTAATTGTTTTGATCTATGCACAAAATGAGTTCAAAATTTGTCTAAGAAGTAGTTAGAGGCTATATTTTCATAAAATGCATTTTAAAGAAAATCTTCCCTCCTTAACTAAGTCTAAGGGAAATTTAGGGGTCATTTGTCAATAAAAAGTATCTCAAAATGAAATCCTCCCTTCTTAACTTTATCTAAGGAGCAGTTGACGGTTATATCTGTGGTATAAAAGGAATGATTTTTGTGCTAAGAAGGATATAAGCTAAATGCTCAAGGTTGATAATGCACCCCTTTACTTAGTTCACAGTTCTCATGGGCGTGAATGGCTTGTACTAGTCCTTCAACTCCCAAGAGAGGGTGTAAATCTTCATTGGTTTGGATTCCAGTCATCCATATTATGCATATCATATGGTTGAGTGTGCATTGCATATGTATGTTAAATAAAACTTGTTTGACATTTGTTTGTAGTGTGATTTCGTTTTATTGTCTACTGAGCTATGGTTAAACTCACAGCCCTCTAGTTTTGGTACCGGAATAGCTGAAGCAACAAGAATGGAATAAGTTGTGTGGAGAAGAACCTTAGACGATAGAAGACAAGTTTGGAATAAGAAATAGATAGATAGTATATTTTGTTGAGATTCTAATTTATGTAAAGTAAGTTTACATTATGGATTAGACTTATAGTGTTGTAATCTAAAATTTGTAAAACTTAGATGATTTATTCTATTTTACTATTTGGTGGGGAATACCAACTCTCTGTGGTTCTGGTGCATTGTGAAAAATTGGATTTCCTTTATTTATCATAAATGTAATTTCATATTAGATGATTATAAAGTAATTTTTCAGGTAGATTTTTGCAAATTCTGATTTGCAAGATGATTCTCATATTATGAGTGCATACGTGATATGATAACTTCATGTTATCCTTTTAGGTCCATTGTTAGGGTGTGACACTAAAAGGATGTACAAATTTTGCTTAGGCTAGTGACAAATCCATGAAAATAAAAAGGGAGGAAAAAAAAAAAGACAAAACTTGTACTTTAGGCCTTAGGCAAAGCCATTTTGCACCTGAGTTATATATCTGATCTAGTTATCAACTGAATTGGACCAAAAAGTTATATATGAAGCCTATTACTTATATAAAATTACAATTTGGGACCGAACTTAATTTTTACTTAATAGAGGAACCGTACTTTTTTATACAGAAAAAAAGGACCAACTCATGTGAAGTATTTGAATTAGTAGATTATTGGATAGCCCTATATTTTACAACGAGTGTTAATACCCTCTATGGTTGTTTTTAATTAAAAGTCATATCTAACAATATATGAGAAAGTACATAACATGCATCCCTACTTCCTTTTGTTATTCAATTATTCCTTTTTAAGCATACAACCCTGTAGTTTATAAACTTTCAAAAACTTACAAAATAATGATTTTTTTTCCCCATATAGTTTCAATCAATGATTACACACTATATCATTTAAATTTAAAAATTTCTAGAGACAATAACTTTGTATTTTCACTGTTTTGGTATATCTTCACAATAAACATATCATATAAATAATTCCCATTTTATTACCATGGGTCTTAAATGACCATCTTGCCCATCCAAAGACGAAAGAGGTAAACCTTAAAAGTAATTAAAGGGAAAAAAACCCTTATTTGCTTGCAAATTCTAACTGTCTGACACTAATAATGACAAACACATAGAAAGGAAACCTCTTTGTCTTTCTCAACAGACCTCATTAGTATTAATATCTCGTGTATATTGATGGCTAGTCAGGCAGTATTAAAAATTTTGACATATTGGAAAGAAATTATGTTGTATAAAATGTCAATTGTATAGTTGTATTAATATTATTTTTATATGTAACCCATTAATCAATTCACATCTTCATTGCCTCTCCCTAATAATTGATTAAACATCAACTTTGATCCTATCCAAATATGCTCTAAAAATATTATTATTTTGCATATATTACGATTTATCGTATTTTATTATATCTCTATCATAGTTCTAACCAAAGGCTTAATATCTTTGCATTTGTTTTTTTTGGGTCTTATTCATAACTTATACATCCTTAGTATATAATGTAAATGCATTTTATTTCACTTATATCATTGGATAAATTATACACTAGTTATATTAGCTCAAAAAATAAAGTTGGAACTAGACATCTCCCTATCGATCTAACCCATGGACTCAGAACAGCCCCATCTTGATGGCAGGACAGTTCAGACTTGTGAACCGGAGGGTAGTTCAGACCTGTGGACCCATCCGTGCACAGGGCGGGTTCAAACGGATCTAATCCTTATTTTTTTAAAAAAAAAATTCACTTTTTAAAAAGCAAAAGATAAAAAATAATAATAATTCGATTGAACATTTTTGGACTGCTAATTCGAATAGGTCTACGGGATGGACCCATGTAGGACCCACCAACCCGATAAGGTAAGTCCAATTCTAGACTCACTATGGTCGATTCGAGTCCGGTCTCGGTTCAGACCCGACCTAGGGAGATGTCAAGTTGGAGCTTAATTTGTTATGCTACATAACAAAGTCGAACTCAATCCAATCAAAATCATTTAAAAAAAGCTTGGTGTAAGTTGATCTTATTTAGATTTGCAAAATCAATCAATAGGTTTCAAGGATAAAAATTATTAAAATAAGTTGCAAGGCAATTAGGTTTATTAATGTGATTGGTAGAGTGGTATTGTATTTAAATTAAGACTGATCATTTATCAAAATTCAATTTAAGAAATTTTAATAAACACGAGTAAGATGTCCAAAAGGACCAAATGACTGTACAAACATCATCTTTTGCCTCTAGTATAGTCACTATTTCATCAAACCTTTAACTGCCAATTAATGAAAAGTCATATCTAGAATATATAAACTTTGTAGTGATCTTACAATTGCTAGCGATCGTAAAGGGCATTGTCAAATATCAAAGTATTATCATGTTTTTGGATGATTTCAAAAATGTCAACCATATATATTCTAGGTATCTTGTATCCAATAATACCAATCCAGCATTATTATTATTGTTTCAAATGTTGAGCAATTTTTTTCCTCTTATGCTTTCATTCACTAATCCAAGTTCAATGCACCAACCGGACAAAATAATAAGATGTTTATTGTCAGGACATTACAATCATTAACCAACTACTTCATGACAAAATGAATGGACAGAATTTTGGCTTAGATTTGGTTCCGAAAGATAATTCCTTTCACACCATGTCGGCTTCAAAAGACGAACTAAAGTCATTACCACTTAATTATGTGCATTATATCTGTTGATAATATATGTTGTGTTCATATGTTTATTTTATATCTATTCGATATGTAGGGATTAATTGCAAATGGAAAAGAAGAAATCGATTGATTTGATCAGCTGTCTTCTTTTTTTTTTTTTCCTTTGAATTTTTTATCGTTACATAAGTCCTTACATAAGTGTTAGGAGTAGTCCTACATGTAAAGTAATGTTGATTTAAGACAAATGATAAAATGACAATGTAACATATGCACGTAGGGCTAGCATCTCAGAACAGGTTTTCCTTTTCCAATATGTAGTCGGGGAACCGACCCCACTGTTATAGGTTAGACATATTAAAGCTTATAGGCAAGAGCTCCGTATACCACTTGAATCTTGTATTGGAACCATTCGAACAAAGCGAAATCTCCTTATTAATATATGAAGTTTATCTATTTTACAATTTTTTCGTTAATTGTTTATCTATTTTATAATTATTTACTTATAATTAAGAACTTTATGAAGATATTTATAAAATAATTAAATGACTTTTTTAAGTATTTAATTGAAAAAATAAGTAAAATTAAGCTAATTCATTGTAAAACTGGATTAAATTTATGTGCTATAAATACTTTCAAATTTAAATAATATATCAAATGAAACATTTACTCTCTCTATAAAGAAAATTATATGATCCATCATTTTTCTAATAAGGCTAACCCCACTAGTTATTTGATAACTTAAATTCATACACAATTGTCATCATACACCAAAATGTTTAATATATTAATCATTATATTTATTTTAATTATTGAATGATTGATTGGATTTTTTAGCTTTTTATATGTCATTTTTTTCGTTTATTTCACATATGTTTGGTTTGTTTTAATCAGATAATTTGTTAAAAAAAATAACGTATGTACAAATCATCTAAATTAGGAGCGGATCAAATATAAATAAAAAAAAAAAACAAATAATCCAAATCTGAAAGTTGCTAATCAATAAATCTTCCTTCTAACTTGGGATGAATATGGAGTATTTATTCAGCCGGCTCGGATTTGTCATAAGGGGGCATCTCCCTAGGAAGCTCTGTGTGTAGGCAATTAGGACTTAGGAGGCTCTGTGGGTGGTAGATATTGTTTGGATTGGATCGAACTTTTCGTCGACAATCATTACTTTTCCTTCTTTTTCATTTGTATTTTTTGTGGAGGAAAAAAATTGCCAACCTTTTACCCTTTGCCTTTTGCTATTCAATTTATCCGAGGAACATTTTAAGACTTGTTACGGTCAGATTCATTGGCACAGGTGCACATATTTGCTTTTGCTTTCAAACTGGCCGGCAATTTTTTTTTATTTTTTTTGTTTCTTTTTACCAAAAAGTTAGAAAGAGAATTACTCACTATAACTTGAGGTGTAATACGTTAACATAGAAGCATGATTAGAATATAAATAAACATAGTCGTCATATAATTTAATTCCTCATGACATGTATTTAATTTTATGTTTTAGCACTACATGAATTTGACAAAAAAAAAAAAAAGTTACAACTATAACCAAGTAAAATGAATTCCAAATCCTACTTTTAAATTGTCATCACATAGGAATATATCCATCAGATATCAAAGATTAAAAATAATTTTTTAAATACCATTTGATTTTTTTAATAATTTTAACATGTATTTATATATGAATTATAGTGTTTAAAAAAAATAAAAGGTAATAGAATGTATAAGAGAGGATCTAAATCTACTTTCTTCGGAAAAGTGATAACTTTTTTCCTAACAGTATCAAGATGACAAATGCGGTCTAAAAGAAACTTTATAATAACCATATATAAAGCTAAATTTGAATTATTGGACTTTAACACGAAGTGGGTTTTATTTTTTAACCGTCTAGAAAGGATAAAATCAAAGGCACATCAATCAATATCACTCCCATCCACATTCCAACCATATATTTCCTTGTTTCCACAAAGTAAATAGAGCAATCTTATCAATGTCTCATTTTATTCTCGCTATTTAAACTAGCTTAGCAATTTGGTAACCCATAAACCCGGATACACTACGATATGATTATAAAAAAATTTTAATAAGTAAAAGTCGACATGATTAGTTTATGGATCAAACTCGGAAATGACATAAATTTAAATGTGTCCAAATTTGAGTTTATGATCCAAACTTATTTACAAACCCGCGAATCCTTTGAAATATATTATTATTTTGTGTTCTTATTTTTTAAAAATATAATATTATTATTCCTAACTAAATTATAAAAGGATAAATATCATATATGAAATAAATTATATATATAGGAATAATGTCACAAATAATACTCAAACTTTGACAAAACATGCAATTAGGGACATAAACTCTGAAATTACTCAATTTAGTACCTGAATTTTGAAATTGATCAATTTAGTACTTGAAAGAATTTGATAGGATTACCATTGGCGTATATAAAAAGCTCTTTCAGGTACTAAATTGATCAATTTCAAAATTTAGATACCTAATTGAATATTTTGTTAAAATTCAAGTACCATTTATGGTATTAACCCATAGATATTTTGGTATAGTATATTATAAATTATATATAAAACATACATATAATATAAATAATACAGATCTTATCTAATAAATAAAATATACATAATTTATATATCAATATATAGTTGATTTATTTAACACATATATAACATATATATACACAACATATATATATATCATATAGTATGTAAATCAAATATTTATAACAATTTTATGTATTGATATAACATGCACATATACTAAATTTGTAGATTATAAATACATAATCTATATGTTATGTAAAGATTATGCGTATAACTTATCATATAAATATTTTTATTAAAATAGAAATTGCATATGAAATATTTATAAAATGGGTAGATTGTTTATAATATATCTAATATATGTAACTTATAGAATGTATATAAAGTATGAATTGCATCTGACGTATATCGCTTAAATATATATAACATAATATACATGTGACATAATAGATATTTATAATGTATATGTGTATGCATATATGTACTTATCTACACATATGTAAGATCTATGGGTTATAGATACATAACTTATATGTTACAATTCATTTGTTAAATGAAATGAATATGCTATATATATATATATATTTCATATATAACATAATATATAAATATATATATATATAGATTATATATCTACATGATTAAACTATAAATTTTATTTAACATTTATAGTTCATAATAATTATATATATAACTTAAATAGTACATTTGAACCAAAAATTATGTGTAACATATAGCATATAAATATATATCACCATCTATATATATATATATATATGTAAGCCACAAAAAATTTTCAGTAAATAATTCTAAAATAAACATCGAAAATAAACTCTAAAAATGACTCAAAATTAAAACCAAACTTCTACTAGCTTTAAATCACGAACGAATCTAGAAATTTCTTAATCTTGAGAAAATGAGAATCCTTAAAAATAAAATAAGAACTTAACAGCCTTTAAATCCAAAACCACTACGTATGACAAATTCTATACTTAACTCTGACTTAAAAAATCGGATAATATAGAACCAAAAAAAAATTATTAAATAAGTAAATAACGATAAATCTTCGAAAATAAAACCCAATTCAAGAATTCCGAAAACGTTAAGAGATATTAAATACTTACAAAAATAAAATTTAAAACAAATTTCTCAAACTAAATGTGTTGTATAAACATAAACCCTCAGTTTCCAAATTGGCAAAGATCTAAACCGGAAAATCACCCAGGAACTCTAAGTGGAATATAGTAGTTTAAGTCCGATAATCTTGCACTCTTAGTCCTAAAGGCCGAGGGGTGGTTTAAGTGTGTAGAGTAGCTCATAGTAATATAAGGTCGCTTAAAAAATATCAGATTGGTAAATTTTTTACCTATTTCGAACCCGTTCGGATACAGACTTCGAAAAGCGTGCCTTGGGACTCGAGATATTAAAAATATACCATTAATACCGTTAGACTCGTATTTTCATAAGGATTTCAAAAATATCAATTTTATAATTTTTCGATAACTAGAAATATCTGATTTTGCGATTATATTCGTATTTCTTTACTATCGATAATTAACTAGTCTTTTATACTATTCACTACTATTCATTACACAATTTTATTATTATCATAAACCATAATATTTTTTTTAGATAAATATTTTATATATCATAGAAAAATTTGTTTTTCTAAAATTTAGTTCGTTTCGGGTTTTTATGGGATCTGTTTCTGTTTAAGACCTGATACTAAAAATAAAATAAATTAATTTAATAATTTTAAAATATTTGAAAAATATTTTTATTTTCATTAAATAATTTTTTTAGAATTTTTCGGGTTATAAAAATATCAATTATAACTCATATTCGCGTATTTTGATCATACCGGTAACTTATTTGATAATTTACTAAAATAAATTAATTAATTATCTTATTTTGATTATGAAAATTCTGCTAGAAAAATTTGGAATTCTTTTTCTATTTTTTTCTTATTTTTATTTTATTTATGAAAAAAGTACTCTTACAAACCTATACCTTTAAGTACACCTTTCACACATCACTTCTTTTTCACTTCAATCTTTCTACACTTCACTCATCACTTCATGGCAGATTTTTGACCTTCTTTTAGCTGCCTTTTGTCCTTTGAAACCCTCCAAAATTAACTCCTTCTATCTTTCTCTCAAATTCACATATTAACCCTTTATCATTCTTTACACTTTTTCCTCTCTTTCTCTCTTCATTTGTTCTTGTTCTTGCAAGAATACTTGTTGCCCCTATTCCTTATTTGAGCTCCTATACATATTTCTTTAGGATCCTTTGATAAAACTCTTGTCCAAAGCTTCCATAGATGATATAGGTAAAGTATAGTAAGAGTTTCATGCATCAAATGACCTTCCATAAGCTTAAAAGCTAAGGATGATGATGCTAAAATGAAACACTCATCTTATCCATGATTATTCTCTTGTATTATTCTTATTTTCTTACTAGAAGTAGTTATATTTTGTAGATCTAACTTTTATGTAATTTTGATTATGTTTATGTTTAGATCCATGAGTTTATAGTTTACTACCATGGATTTCTTTTATATTTATGTTCATAATAGTTGTAGATCTTGGTTTTTAAACTCAAACAAAAATGGTGAAAGTTCGTATTTAGGCAAGCTCCATATTTAAAAACCACTTTTCAAGTGTCAAAATGGAAGTTTTACTTGAAATAATGAAAGCTTAATGGGTATATATCATTAAAACTTCATTTTATATGATTCAAAGGTAATTTTCAAAGATTTTTTTCAAAACAAAATTCTATTTTCGTATCTAGACAAAGGCATAACTTAAAAACATGTTTTCCAACTCAAAAATGAAGTTTTTATTCAAGATATAGAAGGCTCTTAAGATAGGATATGTAAGAGATGAATTTTCATAAGTTTAGATGGATTTTATCAAAAGATATGTCCAAAACAAATTTTGTAAATTCGGATCTCAACCAAGACCAATTTTGAAAACCCACTTTTTAACACCAAATTGAAGGATTTGTTTAAAAAACGAAAGGCTTATGGAATAGGTATCAATAGGAGATGTTTTTTATAAGTAAATGGTAGATCTATTAATAGAGATTTTCAAAATAGGAAGAAATTACAAAATATAAAATTTGAGTTTTTATCCTAACCTTGTGAAATTCGGATGGTTTTAAGACCATGCCTTAAAAATCCTTTTATCAACTCCAAAACTTGTGTTTTATATGAAAAATGAAGAGTATAGGTCATAGATATCATCAAAGCGATGATTTTTATAAGTTAAGATAGGATTTGCTAAGAAAAACATGTAGAACAAGGAGTAGAAGTAAAGTAGGAAAAATTGAGTTGTTTGTCATTTTAAGAAATTTGTAATAATGGAGTAATGGCATGAAACCACTTACTTTTCAAACTCAAATAGAAGTTTTATTAAAGAAATGAAGTCCTTAGTGGCTAGGTATGGTTGAGCCTTAATTTTCTAAGTATCAAATGAGTTACTTAAAGGAATCACTGCAAAAATAATTTTTACAAAATTCGGGATGAACCATATTTAAAAACATGTTTACAAAGCATAAAATGAAAATTTTTATTGAAAAATAAAGGCCTTAAGGAATATACATAATGAAGGCTTAATTTTAACAAGAATAAATATATTTTATCAAAGAATTTTCCTAAAAACAAGTGGGATTGTCAAGAATACAAGACTAGCCTTTCTAAGTTGATTTTTCATAAAGTCTTACAAGGAAAAGTTTTCTAAAAATTTCTTTTATTAAATATCATCAAGAATATGTCATATATATCTCATAATATATTATTTATGTCAGTAACTTGCTCATATTACATGAATGCTTGGTTTGGATAGTAGAAACTTCATGAACTTTCACAAAAATCAATTTTCTAAATTAGATTTCGCTACTGATTAGATCTGTTCGAAGCTTAAAAGTTTTCAAAACTTAAATATGATATTAGGATTAGATAGATCTTTCAAAGTAGATAGACATTGGTATATAATTTGCTAAATTCCAAGTTAAAACGACCAGGTTATGGGCGTTTTAAGTTGAGATTCCCGTGTAGGACGAGAATTACGAATTTTCTAGAATTGTTAAATAGTTTGGATTAGTTAAGTGATGAAATACTTATTAGGGTATTTCTTCCTTTTTAGGTGACCCCGAAATCGATGATTCCTTACCACTAAATTACTTTTACTAAGAGACCGATGATCCCATAGCCGAGTGAGTTTTCCTCTTATTTTGTTACCTTGTTTGTGGTTGTAGCTAGTTGCATTAGAATTATAAGAACAAGATAAAAGCTCATATGAATGGGGATGGGATAATCGATGAGACTTTGATGTATGTATGCCAAAGAATACTAAAGCATATCGAAAACCATGATTTGATTGGATAACTTCATTGCTCATATTATTTCTGTTTATGTATATGATATTGGTTGGTCACTCTAAAGAATGTACGAATAATTTGACCTAAGCAAAAATAAATTGGTCATGCATCGCATCGGACAAGTTGCATTTGGTAGCGTGCTACTCCTACGCAGGTCGATCGGTATGGTCCGAGGACTCGTTTGGAGAATAAGACCCGGTATCAAAGTTCATTCATAGGGAACTAAGACGCACCGAGGATGCATCCCATGCATGAGCCTAGCTGAGTTGAGTGCTATGAGCCTAGGGTGCTTAGGGACTAGCAGCGGTCGTGTAGACTTTCAATACCATCTCTAACCCTAAATACAGAGGGCATAAATCCGTTCTGTATATGGGTTCTGGATACCCATACATAATTATCTGCTTATGTGTTTGTTTATGCATAGCATATGGATGATTCATAACTTGTTTGTTATGGTACGAAACTAAGGGAACTCTCACTAAGCTAGTGTAGCTTATACCCCAATAGATGTTTGAATAAACATATTATCTCAAGAATGCTACATGGGGACCAAGATGGTTGGGGCCAAGTATGACTTCAGAATTCCAGCAGGAAGTAAGAATACTTGAAGATATTAACTAGGTTTTGTGAATTGCTTTGTAATAATTTTATGTAGTGAGAGCTTTTGATGAATTGTAATTGAAGTATAATGAATTGTATTTCCTTTACATTGTTACTCAAGTTGTATCAATATGAAATGTATCACTCCGATGTGTCTACTCTATGTGTTAGACGCCTTGTACATAGTATGAAAGCCTTCGTGTGACTGAGGTGGTCATTCCTAGGCTTTAATATTGTGTACAGCGGACTGTCATGTTTAGGGTACCTTTCGGGGCGTGACAATATATATATGTATATCACATAACAAATGCAATAGATATTTATAATATATATAGTTATGTATATAACATATTTTTATACACATAAAATCTACAAATTGTAAACATATAATATATATTATAATGAGTTTGTTACATAAATTGAATATGTTATACGTGTGTGTTCAAAACATAATATGAAAATCACATATAACATATTATACAAATTTATATTAATATATAATATAAATGACATATATATTGTAAATACTATTTATAATAAATATATACAACAAATAATATATATATATATATAATATAAATAATGCCTAAAATGTTGTGTTTCAACATGATTTAGTTTTTTAATATGTTATTTTATTGCATTGTGGGCTTTAAGCTTGTTTTGTTTGTTGATTATAATGATAGGATAATATATTTGTTAGTTAAAAATATAGATCCAAAATTTTTTTATTAACATCAATTATTATCCACTAATGTCATTTATTAAGCAATACATTAAGTCACATATTATAATCTCTTAATTTTAAATATATGAGTAATATATCATATATAATTTGTTAACTTAGTCTACCTAGTATAATAACCATTTTAATACATTAACTTTTTGAGTCCACTATACATTACAAAACTAAATCTTTCTTATTACATTAATAAACAGTACTAACTCTTCTTTTTTTCCTTCGTTTTTTTTGGGCTACTAGTACTAACTCATTCTTATTAATCAATAAGCGAGTTGACACAAGACACGATATAAACAGGTCGTGTCATGGGTTAAGGTTTTTATACAAGATTAATAAGCACATCAAGTCCTCGATTAAGATCATTTAGGCACAAACCTGTTTAGATACATACATTAGACACACACGATGACATAAATTACTAGCACTCATTTAAACTAGTGATGCTTATATAACCTTCTAGCTATATTTGATCATTTGAATCTTCCATTTTTTATTTTAATGATTTTATTGTAGATAGGAAAAAGAAAGAAAACATAATTATAGATCATGATTCTAATATATATATATATATGTATAATCCTCTTTAATTTAAATAATCTATTTTGATGTCACATGTATCTATATATATAAATACTTGATACTAATTGAAATAACCTAAATTTAATCATATAAAGAAGGGCTCGACATAAAAGATCCAACAATTACATTGGTTAGGAAAACTTATTTAAAATTCTAGGAGATAACCATCTTTTTTTTTCTTCCCTTAATACTACAATTATTTCTCCTTTCTCTAAACCCTTGTATGCAACGCGTGAAGATTACTAAGTAAAAAATTTGTTGTAAGTTGATGTTACTTTTTATTTTCTTTTCGCTTTTAATAGGATAATTATATGGATAACAAAATTGTGGCACTTCGATGTTGATAGTAAATAGTAAAGATAGCGACTTCATGGAGAGAATTTTTAAGAAATCTCAAAGGTTTAGAATTTTAAAAATTTTGGAAGAATGAAATATTGAAGAATTATTAGAAGGTAATGTGGTTTGGTGTATATTTGATAACATGAATGTTACTTCTATTAGAATTGTGCAAAGATATGCTTAGATTAATGTTGGAGTTGTGAAGATTAATAAAAGAGGTTAGAGACACTTTTAAACAAGGAAAATTCACAAAAATGATTTCCTATGGGTCAACATGACCAATGCATGAGCTTGCACATGGGTCATATTGAGTAAATATTCATTTATGCTCTGTTCTCGGCTAGCAAGACTAATGGACAAACCTGTGTATAGGTCATGTATAGTTTCTGTGACTTGCAAAACCATTGCACGAGGTCATGTATATCTTCTATGAATCGCATGACCATTTACATGAGCCATGTATAGAGCCCATCTATCAATAGTATTTAGCTTCTATGATCCATATGACCCATTGCACAAGCTAGTGTAAACACAACCCCTTGTATAATGTAACGTTCTTCAAACTTGTCAAATCTCTTCTTGAACTCATATGAGACACATTTAAACCCTTTCTTTTAGTGTTACTTACATATTAAAACCTTGAAATTAAGATAAAACCAAATTAAATACCATTTCATACCAAGTAACTAAACAAAGCCATAAGTTACTTTATGTAGAAGTGTATAAAACCAATATTCAAAAAGTGAACTTGGAGGATGCAAGATGATTCTAAATACCTTTATAAATACTTCATCTATTAATTTATAGGAATTCTTATAACTTCAAATACGCTTCAAGACAATGTTTCAAGTATGTGTATATTTTGTTTATGTCTTGTGTTTGCCTATGATAGAATAAAAAATTTATTAATTAAGGTGGGGAGACTAAGCTATCCCTAAGTTGTTTGTTAGACTTAAAAATAAAAATAATACAATAATGCTACTTGTTGCATTAGTAGTATATTTGCATGCAAATGTATTATTGCTTGATTAGGCAGGTGTGGTTGTGATATATCATATTAGGTTTTGGCTCATTCATTTCTCTCTTTTAGGTACAAGTGTGAGTTATGTTTACTAGTATAGCATTGACCTACTAGTAAAATATGGGAGCAAGAGTGATGCTAGAGTTGTAGAATTCTAGAAAAAATATTGATTTAGTTATCTATTAATATGGAACATAAGGACTAGAGAGAGCTCGATTGTTGTTTGATTATATGTTAATATTTGAGTTTAACCAAATAAGATGAGGTAGATTTTTACCTAAATTTATATTATTATTATTATGCATGTTAAGTCATTAATGTTGTTGATACTTCATTGGCATATGGAATTCTCATAACATTAGCATTATATAGAATATAACTAATATATATTTGGAGCCATTTATTTAATTTAAAACACTACAAGAAAATTATGCTTTATCAACAAAAATTATGTTTCTAAACGCAAATATTTTATCGCAAAAATTATATTCACTACTTCTACTTATAGAAATAGAATTTTTTTTATCCATTTATCATAGCATAATTTCTGTCTCAAAAAACCAATTTTATAGTAGTAAAAACAATTAATAAATTATGAACTTAATGTATGTATGTATTATAAATATAAAAAAAAAAAAAGAAAGAAAAGTTTAGAGCGTGACGCTAATGATATGCAAAGACTATAATTTTCAGTGATGAACCAAGACAATAGCGTAGACACACTGGCATTAAATAAATCTAATGGGAGACTCTCCGTACAAACATCGACTCAAAAGTCCGGCTAATCCCTACAACATTAACACTACAACACAGGCACACGTCAAAAGCTCTGAGCGCAACCTTTGATGTCTGGAGCTCTCTCTCTCATTATTATCAACCGATATGGGAAAAAGCTTTGCCATTTTGAAGTGTTTGGTTGCCTTTTGTACATAAGGAAGCGAATATGTGCTTGTTGCCAGAACCCTTAAAAAAGAAGAAGAGACTATGATTCATTTTGTTCCTCCTTTTGATATATCAAGCTCTCTTCTCAATAACACCCTCGTTCACACACACACACACACACACACAAAGTGGGGGAGAAAGAAAGGAAAATAGATAAATTATATTACATTCCATGTGTATATATATAACATATAAATGTTAATATAACTTTAACATGTATAATACGAAAAAATATAATTTTCATAACGATTGGTGTCTGGTAATTGTACATATTATATATATATATATGTATATGAAAAAAATAGTAAAAACAGCCACAAAAAAGTTTGATTGGATATTAAATTAATTATTTCAAAGTTTAGACACCAAAATAGAATTTTTCTACAAAGTTTGGGTACTAAATTTGATATTTACACGAAATTTTACAATTTTATGTAATTGTTTTCCTTTTTTTTAAATGCAATCAAATTTGGAAAATATAAAAGTATTCATTATTAGACTCTTAACAAGTACTCTTGTTTAAAAAAAAAAAAGGAATTTCAATAAGTATTAAGGAATATACAATAGTAGAATAAATTTTATAGAAAGGACAGAATCTAGAATCAAGTCGAGATGACGACGACAATATATAATTAGGGAATTTTAACCCACAAATATTAAACGATAGGGATTGCGACTTGAATTATGGAAGGGTCCACTATAGTTTAAACAAAAGCATTTCAATCCATGGACGGTGCAATTGATGATGAACTAAAACGTGGTTGTTGAGGGGCATTATTCAAATAATCCATAATCAACGGCAGTAATATCTAATCCATCAACTTAACGTTTGTTTTGATGTACGACTGGTCATGATACTGACAAAGTTACCGGTAATATTATTATTATTAGTAGGAGCTGGAAGAGACCTTAAACCAAACCCTCTCTCTCTTTCTCTCCATTCTTCTAATCCATACCAACCCAATGTGGCTATTGTACGTCTAGTGTCCCTCGAGAGGAAAAAAAGATAAAAAATGAATTAATTCGACGCGATATGCTACCTGTGTGGGAGAGTGATAGGCAAATATATCAATGTCTTTTAAACAAGTAATGAGCTCCATGTGTAGTTTTTATAAAATTATCCATATAAAAAATATATATATTGATGTAAAATCAAAATTATTTCATACATGATATCTTTTTTATAGTGTAATAAGTTGAAAATAAAAAAAAAAAAACTAATAAATTTGTAGTTCTTGGCAATTTCTGTATTTCAGGTTGAATTAACGTTTGAACTATACTATAAAAAGAGTGGATTTGGATAAAAATGTTTTGACTTAATTAGGAATATACTCGAGGGGAGCGCATTGTGATTGCCATTAGATCAGCATGATGCAAGATATCATCTTAATTAACTAGCCCGTCAAATATTTATATCTAATTAAGTTTAATACCTCTAGGCTCTATGCCCTGTCATTGAGCAATTTTTAGGAGGATCGGATCAGATTAAATCAACCTAGTGACCAGTGTCTTTAATGTCTATAATTTGAATTTTGTAGAAACTATCATCTTTGCATACGAGGAAATATGTATCTTAACAAACTAAGTTTATACGTTCAATATATTGAAAATTATTATTCCATCATCAATAACCATGGCCCGTGATGAATTATGATATGTTTCTTAGGATATTGAACGCACATGAAAATGTGATGCTTGTGTAGGCTATATGACTAGATCTACCCAGGCAAGAAATCTAGTTAGGATACAGGCTGTTAGGGCACAAAATCATATATATGTATGTATGTATGTATGTATGTATGTATGGTGCTTCAAAAAAAAAAATAATAATAAGGTCAAGAATACGTGCATGTTGTATTCACTAGAATACAACATATATGTTTGCTCAATAATTATGAAAATATGGTGACTAGAAGGCTGGGGTCACATATATCTTTTTTCAGGATTTCCTCCTACTGTGGACTTCAATGTCTGACGCAATGGCATTGGCAGATACGTATTACTTATCAAGGGTCCAGACCACGTCCATCAATTTTGAACTCTTATTCAAATTCAGACCTTCATGCGGAACTGACCAGTCTTGTCTGTCATTTACTTATGAATTTCGGTGTTTTGTTATTAGGCAGAGATTTGTGATTTTGTCCATTTTAGCCGTGATGGGAGGTGATGGTCGATTATTTGTGGGAGTAAAACAGAAGAGGAAGCTCACGAGGAATTGGTATAAAGAGTCCTACCGGGCTTTTTTTTTTTTTTTTTTTAATTTTCTATCTTAAAAAGGTTTAAAATCACCTCAGTAGATCTAGAGAGGAGAATCCACTTGCCCTAGCATCTTATGTTTTGCAAATATAGGAGCAAAAGAGCAACTTTATTGCAGTTGCTTTGTATAGGAACTAAAGCTAATTAATTCCTTTGCAAGTTGCTTAACATTTTATCCAAGTTACTTAGTTTTGGTAGGTTGCTTAGTCAGGCAATCTAAAAAATAAGTTGTTAGGGTTTTTTTTTTTTTTTTTTTCATGCTAGTTGCGTATAATGTATATCATGTGAGACTCATAAAAATTTAAGAAAATCATACTAAGTAACTTTTTAAGTAAATCACAAATAAAATAGTGGATTACTTAGTAATGAGAGTTACTTAAGATACCGATGTAGCATAGTAAGTAACTACCTCAGTAATTCATGATTAAAGATAGTTTAATAACGTGAGACTTACCTTTGACTTGGTATATGAGTTGTCTCTAATATTTATTTTTCTACTAGTGATGATATAAAGGTTAATTGATCTTTCATTCTATAATTCATCACATAAATTACATGTTTTCTATTTGATACTTTTTTAACATTATACTTGTATATATATATATATATATATATCATAAAAATATTCAAGTTTCATTTAGTGTAACCAGTAGGTGGTATGCCTTCTTTTAATGTCAAATAACCACCAGATACCATCCCCTTACACTACGGCCGGTTACTTGCACAAAACAGCAATTGAGTAGATCACTTGACATAAAGTTTTAAAACTTGAGCATGATTTGAGTTCAATCGAGATTAGGGTTGTGGACTCTTTTAACTTTAACTCAAAATTTCGCTGGACAAATTCAAACTCAATTTAGTTATACTTGCTCAGACTTTATTTATCTAAAAGAATTATATATATATATATATAATATCTTCAAATTAGAACAATAATGGTATCTAAAATCAACTAAATAGACTAATTCATGTAGTTTAAGTTCAAAACTAACCCGATTTAACAAACTTTGATTGAGCATATCTTAAAGGATTTGAAGTAATTGATAGGTGAGGAAATTAATGGAAATGAATCATCTCGATCTTTTTTTTATGAATTACCTGTAATTTCCATCCCTTCAACATACTATTACATGCAAATGCAATCAATAATCATGATTACATCACATAAAAAAAAAAAAAAGAAAAACGATGACGCTATCATAATATTATAATAAAGTATTCAAAATGCTTAAATCGATAACTTTAAATTTTGATTTATAAATTATAAAAAATGAAAAAAGTAAATGAAAAGAGGATGTAATTGTTATGTGGACGTTAATAGAAAAGCTTCATACCCAATAATATAATTAAATGCGGAAAGTTGTCACATGATTCCTAATGTCACTTGTTTGCTTTACACAACCGAAATGCATGTACGTACACTCGAGTTAATTTCGCATTGTCGTCCTTTTTTTTTTTTTTTTTTTTTGGCAGATAAAAGTTTAGACAAGTATAAGTATATATGTAAGTTCCACTGTGGGCCGTCCATCAAAACGACAATCAAATACTTTCAATTTCAAAACGATCTTCCGCGAATTTATGTGTTAAAAGATTCTTGCAAGTTAAAAAAAAAAAAAGCATATCTTATAAAAGTTTTGTATGTCCTATTTCTTTTACTTTTCAGGGGATGTATCTAGCTGCCTTTTCCTAGTCATGCTAGCTATATATATATATATATATATATATATAGGCTTTATATGGTTATATGCACTTACAGAATATGAATATGTTAAGAATTGAGATAGGAAAAACTTTATTAAAAAGAGTTAATGTTTAGGATAGTGTTTTTTACTTAAGAGATTAATATTTTAAGTGGTTAAGAAAATTAGAATCATCATTATAAAAAGTGATAGAAATAAATAAGGAATTGATATTTTATATAGTCAAGAAAAATATATCAACATTATTCTAATTAGTAGGTAACAAAGTATATTAAAATGAATCTTTTCGTCCACACCATTTTATATAATGTTGATCTCTTTTATATATATATATATATATATATATAGGCTTATATGGTTATATGCACTTACAGAATATGAATATGTTAAGAATTGAGATAGGAAAAACTTTATTAAAAAGAGTTAATGTTTAGGATAGTGTTTTTTACTTAAGAGATTAATATTTTAAGTGGTTAAGAAAATTAGAATCATCATTATAAAAAGTGTTAGAAATAAATAAGGAATTGATATTTTATATAGTCAAGAAAAATATATCAACATTATTCTAATTAGTAGGTAACAAAGTATATTAAAATGAATCATTTCGTCCACACCATTTTATATAATGTTGATCTCTTTTTAATGACTTAAATTATTAATCTCTTATTTATACCATTTTATATATAGCATTAATCTTTTTTTTTTTTCTTAACTATTTAAAACGTTAGCACCCTTTTTAAACTTACTTATAAACATTAATCTATTCTCATATAAGTTAAATGATTAACAAAAACGAACATTATATATATTAAGGTTTTTTTTATTGTTTGTAAGGCTATAAACGTATCAAACTCAAGCTTAAACTTAGGCTCGTTTAACTAAACAAGTCAAACCTGAGCTTGTCTTTAGGCTCGTGAGTCAACTCGTAAACAAGCCCTTTTTTTTTCTTGACCTCACAAACAGGCTCGTTAAAGGATCTCGAGCAGCTCATTTACAAGCCCATTAAGGGCTCGTGAATTAGGCTTGTTTACAGGTTTGTTAATGGCTTGCTTAACATATATAATATATTAATATAATATAATTAATATAACATTATAAATATAATTGAAAATATAATTATATACATTAAGCTCGTTTAGCTAAACAGAGCTTGAGCTCGAGCTCAAAAATTCTTAGTAGGCTTGGGCCCAAACTTGCACTTCCATGCTTGTTAAGAGCCTGACTCAACTCAAGCTTATTAAAAATTAAATGAACTGTAGGCAAATGCCCTTCTCGACCCAGCTCATTTGCACCTCTAATTGCTTGCACTAACCTAACGTTCCTCTACCTATCCATAATATTAATATGGAAAACATAATTTTGGTATTTTTAGTACTTTCATTTTTCTTTTAGTTTTTAATTTTACCAATAATCCTTCCAACATAAGCATTTCTTTGAAAGAGGATATTCGAGTGAAGTTCATTTAAACTAGAAATACTTATCCGCCAAGATAATCCCATTTTATCCCAAATAACCACCCACTTTCAAATACCAATAATATATATTTTCATTATTTTGTATGAACTTTTTTTTTTTTGGGTCTATTAACTTATGATTTTTCCATTTTCCTTTTTTGAAGGCAATCGTAAAAATAATAAAATTAAAGGGGATGGTTTTAAGCATTTATAATATTTATCATTTCTTTCTTTTTTTTTTTTTTTTTGTTTGCCTATAATGATGGTGCAACATCTGGTTTTATATAAGAAATGTTTACTAACATGATTGGCACTTGGTAGAATATATATTTTGGGGGAAAGACCTTTCTTGATACCTGAACTTTAACGAAATGAATAATTAAGTACCTGAATTTTTAAAAGGTCTAATTTAATACCTAATCGAACTTTGTATGCCCCTAACACTTCTTACTCAATTGTTGCCTAAAACGTGTCAACTACTTCAAGAAACAATAAAAGAGTAAGGATAGTAAAAAAGGGCACAAAAATTTTAATTATGTATGAAATTGAATTTTTAAAAGTTCAAAAACTTAATTATCTACTTCATTAAAGTTCAAATACCAAAAGATTTTTTTCCTATATTTTATGAAACAATTTTGATGGATATGATTCATTACCATATAATCGATATTATATCTAGTATGTTTGGCATAAATGATTCTTTGAGCAGTATGTCGTAATTAATGAATTGAATTCTTTTTTATCTTTTTTTTTTTTATGTTTCTCCTAGATTCCTATTAAGTTTTTTTTTTTTTTTTAATCAATAATGATTCAGTTTGAATTTATTTATTATCACTTCAAATCAAACATGACCTCCTCTAGATTTTAGGTTTTGTTAGTTCTAGCCAAACTCAAATTTGGATATTTGATAGGGATGTGCCAAAAAATTGAATGTTTAGGATAACTGAATCAAAACCAAAAAATCAATCCCAAAAAAAAAATGGTTAACTGTCCATCAGTTTTTTTTAGGATTAGCATTTTTAATTTTTTTAGTTTTTTATTACAGTTTCAATATATAGAACCAAAAACTATGGTTTCGGTTAACCAATCCATATTTATAAATATATAATATATAATATACTTAGATGATTATTTTAAAAAAAATATTAATACTAAATAGTCGGATGTTAAAACATGAAATCCTACCTTCTTCCATTCTCTTCAACTGCAGTCATCACGTCACGTTCACATATATTGAAACCCTAAACCAGTAAACCTTATTTCATTTTAATTTCCATTCTCTTCTTATTGCACTCACATCATCAGTCCATCACATTCACGTATTCTCAATCTCTTATTCCTCATTGCAATCTGCACTAGTGTTGAGCAACTCATATCCTATTCGGTTATTCCTTACCATGGATGTAACTAATCATAATTAATCTACACTATTCAATTTAGTTTGGTGAATTGTGTTAACATTTTATAGTTTTCAAGTTCGTAGATTATCAACTGGCATTATATTAGTTTCTTTTCCCAGTTTGATTTTCAATGGAAATGAAATGGAATACTTAGAATGAAATTACTGGCATGTTTGATTGTGATATGGAGGTTTGAGTTTCAAAATCACTAGATTCTAGATTCTTTCTTTAGAAATGAATATTGTCTTGTCCAATGACAAGCTAAAAAAAAATATATAGTGTATGTGGTGCATATGTTTGAACGAGACATGGGTAGGATTGTGGATAGGTATGGGACGTTGTCCTCATAAGGTTCTCTAAAAGTATTGGGTGCTCACTTCTTGATATGTAACTGATGAGAATGAGGTTCAGGTGAGAAACAAGCAAAGGGCTTGCTCTCCTCATAATTTCTCTTGGCTTTTAAAGATTGTTGAACATAGCTTTCAGTTGGTAGAACAATTCAATTTTTGTGATTAGAGAGTTTGCTTCAAGTCATGGGAGGTTGCTATAGAAAAGAGCACTTTGTGTATGTCGTCAAATTATATAGAATAGAGCAATGTCATGTATGTGGTGTGTCCTAGTTATGGTGTTTAGTAGCATACAATAGATTTCAATGTAGTGTTATGTGTGATATATGCCCTAATCTAATATATGAAATATGCAGTATTGATTATTCTTGTGATTTTGAAGATTAATTACGATTAGTTATTGTTTTTTGACCATACGATTAATACAATTATATAAATAATGCTCTAATTTCTTACGAACATATTGAAAAATACGGTTAATTATAAATTTTGCATAACCATTATGTTAAACGATTAAAAACCGAAAACAAAAAAAAACCCAAAAAACAAAAGGATTAGCTATTAAGATGGTTAATTGTTCATAATGGATTGATTTAATATTAGAATATTAAAAAATCGATAATTATGATTAAGTTTAAAAAATAAGATCACGATTAACCCCTCAATTATTTGAGGTGCAGCTAGAACTCAAATTAAGACCATCTTAACTCGACTTATACATATATATTTAATTCAAAACTTGTACACCACAAAGGATCCTCTTGGTTGGCTGGGTAAATTTGGGATTTTCTTTTTATTTTATTAAATTTGAAATTTATTTTGCTTCTTTGAAAAGGAGAAAAAAAAAAAACTAACAAAAGGTGCAAATTGTTCTATCATAATATAAACCATATTTAGAAGGCGTTCGGCGTTGTCCTTTGTCAGCTATTGATGTACAGATGTACAGAAAAAAAAATACAAAATGCTAATACATGATAGGTGTATGTTGATGAACTCTTCTTTGTAAAAACTTAAAAAAAGAGAACATCCAAAACTAGGGTCACGATGACAAGGCTGTCCTTGTCCACAAGCCTAGTTAGGCCCCAAGAAAATCCACTTGAAAGTGGGGGCCAATCCCCAGGGAAAAGCAAAGAAATGAGATGGTGGTATATGTCATGAGTTGGCCACAGTAGTACCCCCCAAATTCTGATTATAGAAAGTACATGAACCAACAATAATTTAATGAGGAAAAAAATATTATATTATCGACAGTGTGCTTCATTGATTTCAAAAAGTCTAGAAAGAACAAGCAACAATAGTAGACTATTACTTTGGTTGTACGCTTTCTGAAGACTCAAATCGTTCTCGTATCTTTTCAACAACAACGTTTTGTATTCATTCTAGGAAAAGCTGCTTTTGTCTAATGTTTGTTTAATTGATAAATTGAACGGCTGATTTTAGTGGTCAGGTTGCTATTTGCTGTCCTAAATTTCCAAAGAGAACTATGTTTTCCAATCAACCTTACGACTCATTTATAATATTTTATTTAGCTAAATAAATTAGACTGTGGTTTTTTTTTTTAACTTTTTTGTCTCCTCCGCCCTATCTAAATTTTCCTCTGCGGTTTTTGGATTGAGGAATTTATATGAGTTGGCTTGGATCTAATTTAATCATGGATGCTAGTGTTTGAAATGGTCCTTTAAGCAGGTTTTGGATTCAGTTTTTAATAAAAAGGAAGGTCTTTTCGTTATATTTAGGCTTACAGGTCATGATGAATTTTGATGATCAACAAACTGTGAACCTTACTTCCCAGTACACATGTGACCAAGCCAGCAAAGCTCATCTCAACTTGGCTCAACTCAACATGAGTCTATTAAGATGGTTTAAGGAGATTCAACGGATGGTACATTTTAAGGTAAGAAGCTTGAACTCAAGATACGACTAGATGGTGTCAAGAAGAAAAAGAAAGTTAAAATCTTATAGAATTTTAGGTAAGACAATTTATGGCACTTGATTCAAATATAAATTAGTATTTGCACCTAAATTGGTGGTTTATATTCACACAAGTACTAAAATAGATTTAGAGTAATCAAAGTAATCATAAATGATTGATAAGAACTTGAGACTATAAAGAAACCTCAAGAATTTTCTTACACTCTAAGAGGGTAATAATATGAAAGTTATAATGAAAAGGCAACCGAATAAACCTTTAAAAAGCACTCAAACACATCAAGGGGTGAATGTGTTAAATAAAATGTATAAAAACAAGGCAAAAACACAGAGTTCCACTTCTTGGAACTAGAATTATCGAGCATATAGGACTTCTTTATATAGCCATTTTTATGGTAACCAAAGAGGCATCCATATGGTGATGAATACCTGCACCAAATACTAAGGTGCACTAATCGTAGACATCATCATGAGTCGGTTCTGAACCGGGAACTGACCTGACCCGTCACCAGCGGTTCCTGAACAGGGAACCGGCCCAGCAATAGCGGGTTTGAACCGATAAAGGACCCGTTGGTTCTGACGGGTCCTTACGGTTCCATCCCTAAAAACCGCATAACCCGGCGGTTTTGGAACCATCGATTCAAGAACCAATAGAACCGGCGATTTTACACCATAAAAATTATTTAAAAAGTAAGTAAAAAAGAAAAGAAAATTATAAAAAATTGTAATTATAAAATAAATATTTAAAACTATTTTTGCATAAATAATAAAAAAATTATTTCCTATTCACAATATTTAATGTGTTATTATTAACAACACAAGTAATAAATACATTTAAAATCATATATTGTTAAATTTATGTAGACTTCTAATCAAAGTAGACTTTCTTTTTTAACAATGTGTGATTCATTTTTTGCTATTGAGAATTATTTATATCTTTGAATATTTTATAGTGTTACATTGCTAATATAACAACTAAAAAAGTGCAAGTGATTGTATATAAATAAATACATAATTATAGAATTTCTTTTAACTAATGTTATGAACAATTATTGTTAGGTTCAATGTTATTTTAAGTTAAAAATTTATTTTGCCTTTTTCTTAGTTAAATTAAGTATATTATTTAATTGATTTTTTATTTTTTTCATGGTTTCCTGTTCCTCTAGAATCGGAACCAAATCGTGAGAACCGGCGGTTCTTAAGAATCGGGAACCGGACCGGCTCCTACAGATCCGGTTCTGGTTCCGGTTCCACCACTTTTGAAACCGAAAACCGGCGGTTCGGGACTGGAACCGTGACGATGTCTAACGAATCGTATGGTGCTTCAAATGACCATTGAATTTTTGCTTCCGTAACTTTTAGGTTACTATTCAAATGGGTCTGTAGACATTTCATGCTTTAAGCTTCAGCTTAGCTTGTCGTTTAGGTTCCTTAGAGATGGCATGGGTCCTTAAATGCATCAAGGTCAATTGATTCGAAATATGGGGATCTAATGGTTAATGTTAGGTGGCTTCATAAAGATTTGTTATGGTCAAGTGCAGGACGAATGCAGAATCATATGACTGAAGAAGTCAAATTACTTTATTACAAATATGAACACAATACATATTTTTTTTATTTTAATATATTATAATAAAAATTTTTTCCCAAGCGAGAGGAGGCGGGACCTCTTTTGACCCCCACCTACGTCCGTCCCTACTCAAATGGTTTGATTGCTTATGTTAAATAGTCATGGTCAGGTATATGTGGCCAAATAATTCAAGTTGTATGCATCCAAAGTTGTAATTAAATGGTCAAAGTGTTTATGATGATCAACTTGTTTAATTTGAAGTATCCCTAAATCAAACAAAAATATTAAATTAGACATCTTATATCATATACTTATAATATGATTAGAGGAATTATATATATGATACATTTACATACATAATAGCCATCGATCGATTTATATATAAATCTAAAACAATATAACAATGTTATTAAATAAATCTAGTTGGACGTATAAGATACATATATTATAGGGCATATGCTACTCAATTATACATGTTATATAATAATATTTAAAAACAGCAATCATATGACACTTAATTGCATTAAAAAGAAAATAATTTGACGAGATCAAACCGTACTATACCTCATATTAGACAATATCCATTAGCCCTAGCCTTTCCTTCACCTTTTATCACCTTTTTTTTTTTTTTTTTCTTATTAGATATATTCGTGCATGTTAAGTAATAAAACAATGTAGGTTGGAAAATGTAAATAAAACAGCTGGGGAACCTTTTAAAAGGAAAGGGATCCCGTCGTCCAACTACTATTGTCTATTAGTATCTTTGGGAAAAGAGAGGAAACCCTAACACCATCAGGTAATTGCCGATGCTAGGTGTCATTAGTTGTATACTTAAATAATGTAATGGTAAAGAGTAATACAATGAAAGCAGCTTTATTTGGTCGCATCGTACGTATATTTGTCACATGGATTCCTCTGCGCCGGTCGTCTGATCTGACAACTGTTTTTTCCATTAAAAAGTCGGTATCTCCAACCATTAAGAATCACTGTCTTTCTTGTCAGCCTTTTTTTTCCCCTCCCTCTGCCGTCGTACTCCGACCGTATTAGTACAAATGACGATGTAAATTATTCTTTATTATTATCTTAACCAGATTTTACCCTTTAATTCACTCTTTGTTTGATTGGTCGTTCGGATGTGTATATTATATAACCAAGATCTGGTCAGAGAGTGGACGAGAGATTCCAATTCGATTATAATTTGGAAGTCTGCTGAACCAAAGATAACTGAGAAAGGAGAGATTAGGTTGTGCCTATTTTCAAGTTTAATATAATCCAGTCAATCATGTTTTAAATACCTGTCAAGTGTATAAACAAAATTTTTTGTACACTATTAATTAAAATTGATTAGTACATATTTTACAATAAAAATAAATACATAAAAAGCTATAAAATTTTTTAATTGTTTTAATTTTAATGTAATTTCTTTTCCATGTATGACCAATAATATTAAGGGTCTTTTGGCCAATCATATATATTGCAATTTGTGGGAAAAACAATTGAGTCAAGATAATTATTTGAGATGAATGATTTAGTAAGAAGAATCAATCAGAGACTAAAGTGATAATGGTTAACGGCGGTGCTTACAATAAGAGTGTTTAATACATACACACATATATATCTATTGAAAATGATTTATTCATTTTAAAATTGGTTGCTTCATTTATATAAAAAGGCTTTTCACTATAGTAGCATAACTTACCCAAGCTTTTAATGAATTAGAATGAGTTGAGTCAAAAAAAAAAAAAACTAAATTTGGGTCCTAACTTAGCTTGAGCTCTCAAAGCTCAAACTTAATCAAGGTTAGTATTTTAAACTCAAACATGTCTCAATATGATATTCACCATGTTCAAGTTAGTAAGTCAAGCTCAACTCAAATAAACTTATTTTTTAAGCTTTGTTTGGATAAAAAAATATTGTAGTCTAATTATATATCGGAATATTAATATCTAAACCGGATTTGAACTCAACTAATATTTATAATTGGCTCAAACTTAATTAGGCCTATAAGTTGATCAAGTCAAATACTATAAAATTCAAGCTTGGCTCAATTGACTACTTCAAGTTTAAATTTGACAAAGCCCTTTACAAACTAAATTTAATTATATGCTAAACAATTTTGAGCATTTTATAAATACTCTTAATCATTCAAATTGATCCACATTATATGCATCTTTCTATCTAATAATATTATTTACAGGCAACATAGGGTGGAGAAACTGTTTAGAGTGACTCTAGAGAGACACCATTCGTTAGAGAAGTTTACACATTATCTTTTTCTCATCAAATAGAACAAGATACTTTTACATCTCTTGTAGGAATCAGTAAAAATAAAGTTAGAAACTAAAATTGGAAAAACTATATATCTCATTAAGGTAAAAGTTTTTACCCCTGATTTTCTCTTTCGACGATGCGTCACTACTCGCTAGATTCTTCAAGGTAATCATACTACTTGGTGTTTTTGAATTACAAAAATTCTTGTCAAAAATTAAGCTTTCCTTTTTTTTTTTCATTTTTTAACCCTTCCCATTGACATTTTAAAGTGTCATTATCATCGTGGTGCAATTATGGCGGCATGGCACATCATCTCCATATGTTATTATTGACATCATTTCCCCATTGATTAATATCATGATAAGGTTCACCTGCAAATAGGCATGTTTCTTTGTAGTACCATTGCCATTGCCAGTTATCCCCCCAAAAAACAATGGGCATGTTTCCTTTTAGTAGCATCAGTTTTATGAGGTAAAGGTCTAAAAAACGAAATTGCTTACTGTTTTTAGTATTGATTAATTGCATTGCGATGAAAGTTAAGTATATAAAAATGTGATACGTTTCTTCATTTGCCATTTTAATAAGTGCCCATTTATTTTTGGTGAATGAATAACTATATAATGCATTTACTAATACTAAGGAATGAAATAATGTTGTAATAAGATTTCAATTATTTATATTTCATTTGAATGAGGTTATTTTGGAAAAAAAAGTTAAATATTGAATTGCAATTCATAGATATGGATAATGAATGACCATTCAAAATTCTTTGTGATAGAGATTCATTATAGATATGCTATTATGCTCAACTAAATATCATAATAACTCTTTATAAAAAATAAAGATGCAATGACATTTATCATCGTTTTTCTTTTCATATATCATATTCATGGGTTTTCTTTTTATGGTCTCCAAAATTAGGGATGTTTACGGTTCGGTTAATCGGTCCGTGGCTCTATTTTTTTATCCTAACCGTAATGATCGGATTTTCAATATCCTGATCCTAAACCGATCCATTATGAACGGTTAACCGCCTTAACGGTTAACCTTTTTTTTCGGTTAATTTTTTCGGTTTTCGGTTTTTAACCGTTTAACATAATGATTATGTAAAATTTACCGTTAAACATATTTTTCATATGTCCATTAAAAAATTTACCGTGAAAGGGCCCTTCAATTATTCAGCACGGGATAAAATGTTGGTTCAGATTGATGATGTTTGCTCGATAATTACAGCCGCAGTATTAAACTTTGTAATTAAATGGAGACAAATTATTATCAAGCAAACATCATCAATTACGGGATGAAATGTTCACGATGAAATAGTAATTTAAAAAAAATGAAAAAAATAAATATAAACCTTAGATCTCTTAATGCGATGTCATAGTAGTTGCCCATTTTTTTAGTTCAAAAAAGTAATTATATAGATATATTTTAAAAAATAATTATATAGATATATTATAAATTATATATATTATAATTATGGATCGGTTAACCGAATCCGTCGGATTTTAGTATATAAAAATCGAAACCGAAACCGAAAACCGAAAAAATTAAAAATGGTAATCCTAAACCTAAACCGATGGATTGGTTAACCGTTTTTTTAGGATTTATTTTCCGGTTTCGGTTCGGTTATCCTAAACATTCGGTTTTTTTGCACACCCCTATCCAAAATGACATTAATGAGGTCATGACTTAACTATTAACATTTATTTAAGTTACAATTTTTTTTTTAGTAGTTAAAATTGTAAGGATAAATTCATTTAAAGTATCAATATTTTAAGTGGTTGAAAAGCGAGTTAAATAATGTATTAATAATTGATTATCAACAAAAATAAAGAAAAGAAAACTTAAGTTAATATCTTGAATGAACTTACCTCCATATGCTAATACTTTCTAGTGTAATTTACTCTATTGAAAATTTTATTACATTAATTTATATATATAATTTTGTAGATGAGACCATAAAAGCTCTCCATTTTCTAATATAAAATAAAGAATGTTAGTTCTTATTTGAGATATCTGTTGAGATATCAAATGAAGATGGTTTCACTCTTTTTTAGTTTTTGTTTTATTTATAGAATGTATAATCAATTTTTTTTAAAAAAAGGAAAATGCCATATTTGGTACCTAAACTTTATACAAAAATCTAATCTAATGTCTAAACGTTAAAGTGATAAATATAATAATCAATCAAACTTTTCATGGCTAGTTTTACTACCTCTTTAGCATTATTTGCTCTGACACGGAAAAAACATTTTATCATTAAATTTTTGCTACCTTTCACCAATAGGTTACCTTTTTCATATTAGCAAATGAAACAAATAATGTCAATAAGATAATGAATAGTTACAAAAAGTTTGATTAAATATATAAGGATTAATGTCACAAATGATACATGAACTTTGACAAAACATATCATTAAGTACATAAACTTTGAAATTGACCAATTTGGTAGTTGAAAAATGTTTTCATGCACATCAACCATACTTCCATCAAGTTCTTTCGGTTACTAAATTGATCAATAATTTAAGTTCTGAGTTAATTAATTTTAAAGTTTATATAGCTAGTTGTATATTTTATCAAAGTTCAGATATCATTGGTGAGATTAACCCAATATATAATTAATCACTTCAACGTTTAAATATCAAAATAATTTTTTCATGAAAAGTTCGAGTATAAAATTTTACATTTTTCCTTTTCAAAAACCCCAACAAGTATTCTTTTCGGCCTTTTAACAAAGAATCCAAATAGGTGCCATATTAAATAAAATATATTTTGGACTACCTTCACGTGCAATATGCTGTAGAGACATGATTCAACTTTAGCCTTTAAAAGCCCCTTCAGCTCTCCAACCAATATTGTTACCTAAGTCCAAGGTGGTTTCTCTTTTCTTTCTTTTGGGTTCTTCAAAATATTCCGTTCTTGTTATGTCGTGCTGGATGAGAAAGTAAGAAGTGGAGGGAGAAAAGAAAAATTAAGAAAAACAACAATGGCACTTGAAACAGTTGTTTTCTCACAAGACCATTTTGGTTACTCAAGTACTAGAGAATTACACAATTTGTTAGGAAACAACAACATTTGGCCATGTTTTGAGTTTGGCTTGGAGAAGTTGGAAAATCAAACATTAGATCAAGATTGTGTATATGGGGAGTGGAACCATGATAATTTGTCCACTCCTCCACCTCCCGTGGTGGCGCCGCAACCCGAAGAGCTTCCGACGACAACAACTATGGTGATGGATAGGCCGAAACGGCGGCGCACCAAGAGTAGGAAGAATAAGGAAGATATTGAGAATCAAAGAATGACTCATATTGCCGTGGAGCGTAATAGAAGAAAACAGATGAATGAGTATCTCTCAGTTCTTAGGTCCTTAATGCCCGAATCTTATGTACAAAGGGTATATCTCTTTCTCTCATTCAATTCTTTTAATATCTTAGCATTCAATTTTTCCCAGAGATAACGCATTCATGCTGGATATTAAAGTTTAATATGAATTTTTTATTTTGGTTTTGAAATTTATATATGATATAGGTGCGAAAATTCTTTAATATTGTTCTATATAATTAATGAAGGGTGATCAAGCATCCATCATTGGAGGTGCTATAAATTTCGTCAAGAAACTAGAGCAACAACTACAAATACTTGGTGCAAGAAAAGAGATGGAGTCCAAAAAACCCGATGAAGGCGGGTCCGACCAGTTTCCCGAGTTTACCAATTTTTCAAGATATTCTCCCATTTCGAGCCAATGCAAAAATAATGCAATGGCCATGAGCGAGACGATGGTTCAAAAGAAGTCCACGATAGCGGATATAGAAGTGACCATGGTGGAGAATCATGCAAACTTAAAAATAAGATCAAAGAGGAGGCCTAAGCAACTACTGAAGCTAGTGTCTGGGGTTCATGATTTGCGTTTGACAATCCTCCATCTCAACGTGACAACAATTGATGATCATGTGGTACTTTACGCTATTAGTGTTAAGGTAATTAACTATTAAGTAAGTAGACACACTAACATATAATGCCTATCTTTTTTGGCTTTTAAAATCAGGAAAAGATGATCCGAACTTGATAACTCTCCGTTGAGTGATCAGAGCATATGCTACCAGGATATAAGCCTATTGGCAACATATAATGTCTATCTATTCATCAATTATGTGCAATTTTGTTTCACCTAATACCTTTGGCTTGACATACTTATGAGTTTACACATTCCATTATTGCATTATTTTATTTTATTTTTCTTTTCCTTTTAAACTACATAAATGAATTAATACGGTTAGCTTGTTAATATTTGTTTAGAGGGTTAGTCTATAGTTCTATCGATAAAGCTATTTAATTCTCCAAGTTAATTCTAAATTTGGTGACCCTATATATATATATATATATATTTATTTATTTATTTATTTATTTAAATCATGATCTGAATTCATTCTTGTAGGTTGAAGATGATTGTAAGCTTCCTTGCGGTGGATGAGATTTCTTCCGCAGTTTACCAAATATTCGTCAGGATCGAAGACGAATCTTTGTGAATTAACTACCGTAAACCCGGGTTAAATAATAACATTTTTTTTCCTTTCTTTTTTTTCTTTTTTTTTTTTTTATTTTTTGGGTTCTCTCTTACTTACTAGCTAGCCATGTACCCAATTTTTATGGGAACAAATATTAATTTTCTGGATTCAATGCAGTGACTGGTATGAGTTTTTATATTAAGACATGCCATTTTGTACTGTAATTTAGTAATAACTTGATATGGATCTTATTTGCACATTTAATCTCTTTATGCTTTCAGGAAAGTATTTGCTATATATTAAAAAAGTTGAGCGCTTGTATTAACATTTTCAAGAAGTTATTTGTCGTATTCTAGAAAAGTAAGATATTAATATATTTTACAAAATTTATAGAGATGTCCAATGTAATTTCTTTCTATATGTTTGCGATAGATGTTCGGCATTATTGGAAAAAAAAAAAAAAAAAGTGGTAATTATATTTAAGGAGTACATAAATTGAAACATCTGAAAATATTTAATTGATGAACCATCCTACATTACTAATTTTCATTTAGAAGTTAAAGCTAAAGAATAGTGGGTGTGCTCAATTTTGTACCATCTAATTCATGTATATAAACACTTCACTACCTGTTCATCTCGTTGTATACAATAAAAAAATTGAATTGTAATTTATAAGAATATAATAAAGTTATAAACTATCATATTGTTTAGTTGACAAATAGAAATAAAGTAAAAAATTATGTTACAACACAAAACAAATTATCTGTTAAGCTTGTATTGTAAAGCATAGTTTTATTACATTCATTATAATTGATAAATGATAAGATGATGGATAAGTGTAAAACATCAATCATGAGGGCAGGACATATGAATAGCTAATTATTATTTTATATAGAATTACTATAAGGCATTTCAAATGTAATAAAACACTGTAATAGTAACCTCTTCATATATAATGGAGGGGAAATAAAATAGCTATTAATCTTTCCTAAGTTAGTAGCAACATCAATCTTTCCTAAGTGATTCTGATGCCAGCAACTTAGCATCCTATCCACACCAATTAGAATACAACACAACAAAACATGGTGCAATATAAATTGGTATATATTAGAAACAACTTGACATGATAAGTAAATAGACCTAACTCTAGCTTTTAACATGTTACTAGCCTTTTTAGTAAGTTTCATAAACACTCTAAAACCAAGCTACCCTACACACCCATTTAAGATTAGTGTTTCTAACAGGGAAATAATTTAGTACCTTTAAAACATATCAGGAATTATATTTTAATTAACACCTAGAAGAATCATATCAATCTTTAAGGAAAAATAAACTTTCAATGTTATTGACTTAGTCAACTTTCAAAAGTAACTTTACCACCCTCTAAACTCTATTAAATTGACAATTCCAAAGCTTACATTATAACCTTTTAAATTTGATCTTATTTACTTGAACTTATTAAAATATACTTTAATATCCTTTAAAGTTTTCAATAAGTACCTTTTTTTTTTGGTTTTATGCACTAAAAGATAAAAGACCCTTAATTTTTCAATCTATCAAAGTTCTGAAAGTATTGTAGCACACTTTTTTAATTCAAAGGTATATCTACACCAAAATTAAAATTTAATAGATATAATTTTTTTTTTCTTTTACAAATGTCCTTAATTTTTATTACTTCTCTCTTCTTTATATATTCATCCCCATTCTCTCTAGCTCGCTTTGCCGAATGATGCTCAATCAAGTATACTTGCCTTGTAATATAATGAGACTGTGGAATTAAATTCACATAACAAGCGTGATTAGTCAAATGAAATGAGATTCACCATCTTCCTCTAAATTATATGATGAAAGCCATGGACGTACCACCAAGCGCAGAAAATTATCATGCACCAAAGCTTTACAAATGTTATAGATTTGAATGCGTATATTAAACTCCATCATGACATCGGACACCACCTAATAGATGCCAAAAATCCGATGTCGTACATGTTATAGTGTTTCTTTTTACTTTTATTCACAGTGTTTTTGTATGTTTCTAGATTTGGTATGATGAAGCTACTTATTATGTTTCAAATGAAAATCATTAACAACATGCAGAATGTAATAATGGCCCCCCCATGAGATTGTACCATATTTCATATTCCCAGGGGGTAAAGAAAGTTGATACGTTGGTGGGGTTTAGTCACTTTACACGACATAATAATTGCTGTGATTTCACCATGGAATTTGTTGAGGAGGAGGGGAAAAAAATTACACACAAATGAATGAATATATATATGTGTGTGTGTGTGTGTCGCTGATTTCACTATCATTTAAAAGAGTACTATTACCTTGGATAGGTAAACATTTGTATAAAGTGTTGCATTAACTTGCGAATTATTATATAGGAATAGGAAGACTTGGAAACATAAGGATTTGTATAAAGTGTCGAGTAGGAAACAAGAAAACTTGACTGCTCACGTGTGAGCATATAACTGCAAATCAAATTCTTTATATTCAAGTACAATAGTGGCTTCAACATTTTATTGAGGCATGTCAGCAAAGTGTTCGCATTGCTCTTAGCAATATAAAAGAATATAGATAAACAAGTGATTTAGCAATCTATTTATAGATTTCAAAGTCTAGTCTTGACTATTGTATGGTTTCATGATTGATGGTTGATATAGGGTGCTACAATTGACCGTTGGATCAATTTTGATGATCAAATGGCCATAGTCCATCTCTTCTTTTCATTAATATGGGCTTTTCAAAGGTGGTGAAATAAACAAGATCATATAAAAATAAACAGAAAATTTATGACAAGGGTAAATGAGTCTTTTTTGCTATCTTTTAAAAAACTTACAAGATAGATAAAAAATTAACATAACTCTCATTCTCTCCCTTCCCTTTTATGTTTTGCAATTTATGTTCCTCTCCCCTTTCCTTTAACCAAATCTTATGAAACTTATGAATAAAGATAGTCGTATGTGACATTTTTCTTTCTTTTGTCATTTTCTTGAGTAAGAATAAGTGTATTTGAAGTTTCAAAGTTCCATGTATCAAAAATGTCAAAATATAATGTTTATAGCAAAACCCTTAACGTTTTCTCAAACAATGTTGTAGTAAGTTTGTGTGCTTTATGGAAAAGAATTTTTGGATTAGAGTCATCTAAAATTGTCATTTTCCCATGATAGATTAATGTGTACGATTCTTTGAAGAAGAAAAGGAATTGGAGAACCACAAGTAAGTTCAAAAATTCTTAAGAAAAAAAAATTTTTGTACAATGATGTTTTGATGAAGGAAACTGTTAGATGATAATGTTGTCTGATGAACTTAATAAAAATTATGTAAAGAAGTTAAAGGTATTGGTTTTTATCTTGAAAGAATTTTGGTGGATGAACTATGAGTGTAAAATATAAAAACTGATTTTATGCAAATCGAGGAAAAAATTTACAAATTTTATATTACCGGGCCAATACAACTCTTAACACGATCATGTTGAGGTTTTGTTGAGTATTTATACCAACACAACCCCCAGCATAGGATCATGTTAGAACTTACCCCTCAACAAGGGCTAATGTTTAGGTCATGTTTCAAATCTAACCTTCTACACGGTTTGTGTTCAGGTCATGTTCAGTACAACCTTTTCAAAACTAGTAAAATTCTTCTTTAAAGCTCATGAGACACATTTGACTCCTTTCTTTGAGGTCCACATACACTTTAAAACCTTGGAATTAAGATAAAACCAAATGAAATACTGATTTTATGAGTTCATATGTCAAATTAACAAACAATAAATATGAGTTAGTTTATGTAGAATTATATAAAACTAGTATGAATAAATGAAACTAAGAGATGAAAAATGGTTACAAATATCTTCAAATTACTTCTTATATAAGGTTACAAGAATCTTATAGGTTTGGTTATGCATCGTGACAACGTTCTAGTTACGTATATACCTTGTGTGTTGCTTGTGTTTGCCTAAGATAAAATCATAAACTGACTAATTGAATATTCAACCATGGTACTTTTGTGTTATGTGCAGCAAGCCATGGTTAGTGGATCGGGGAATACTAGAAATGCAAACGTGGTACCCTGTCCCTGCGTGGAGTTGCACTTAGATATGATTTTAGTAGCTCTGGGTTATATGGAATCATAGACTCAAAGATGTTAAGAGGTATCTAACAACACACACACACATATATATATATATATATATATAACTATATTTATGTGTGGAGGGATACTAAGTTATCTCTATTTGTTTGCTTGAATTAAATTAAAGATAATAAGATGACCCTTGCTAGTTTTGTATTAGTTTATATCTAATCCCAATGATGGTTTAAATCCTCATGATATTATGTTTAGTTATTTATGGATGTCAAGGTGAACTCTATGAGCCACTTAGTTTTTGATAATATTGATGTGAAGGAGATATCAATTATGTACTGCATTGATGGATTTAGACATCGCACGGTTCGGTCGATTCCGGACCCGAACCAGAACCGGAACCGCCAGAGCCGGGGCGGTTCACGGTTCCAAGAAACCGCCGGTTCTGGAGGTTCCGGTTCCATGTGAACCTTTTTTTTTTTTCTGGTGAAAAAAATGGAAAGAACCAAATCCTTAACAGCACGCCACCCCAACCCCCCCAACCCCCCCCCCCCCCCCCCCCCCAACAATGCCCAGAAACGGTTCTGAGAAACCCGCATTTGTTTTTCTTTTTCTTTTTTTTTTTATAGATGGCGGTTCCGGACCAGTTGGAACCGCCGGTTCCGCCACACGAACCGTTTGGACCCGCCGATTCCGGCGGGTCCTTAGACGGTTTGAACCGTCACGATGGGGCTGTTCCCGGGTCAGGAACACCGGTGACGGTTCGAGGCGGTTCCGACTAGATGATTTATATAAAATATGTGTGCTTGAAGATATAAATGCTATTAATAGTTGTTTTCTAGTAGGTTATTAGCCTTAGCTTATCTATGCTCGCTATGAACACATAACAGATTCTAAATTACTCTAATTTTAGAGTGTTAAAAGTGAGCTTGAGGTTGAGCTTGCATAAGCTAAATGACCTAATAAATAAAAGAAAGCCCACTTCTTTTATAAAGAAGCTCATTTTCATTACAAAACTTATTTTACTCTTTTTAAGACCATTCAAAGTGGAAAGAAGTCTAAACAAGTTTAGAAAGACTTATTTTGAGTCTATTTTTCATGTGCAAGACAACCAAGTAAGGTTAAGAGTGAGAAAACTAATTAAGTAATTCTTATTTTAACCCATCAAGTCAAATCTTCCTAAATTATCCTTAGTTGGTCTTGATTTTCTAGGTTTGATTTCCTAAGCCTTTCATTATCCCTATAATTCAATTCTTAATATTAAATCTGGTTAAAAACTTAATTGCTAATATGAACATATGGAAAACATATAAATAAATACAAAATATTATATATATATATATAAAGAGAGAGAGAGAGATTGAAGAGACAAAAGCTATGTTGTTGTAACCATATGCCCAAGCTATCAATCAAAGAATTAGAGATTAAACAAAGGCTAAAATACGATTCACAAAGCCCTAAAATAAAAGGAAATATGATAGAGTTGATGCTCAAGGGTGGTCACTCAACCAATCAAACCCTTCCCTTTAGTCACAATCACATTGATCTTGCTCGATTAAAAAAAAAAAATGAAAAATCTGATCTTGTTCTAGAGAACCCATCCAATGAGCCTTAAGATTCCCATTCGACTAACCACATAATGCTACAAACCATAGAATTATTCCCTAACCATCTAACCTAGCTTAGGGCATACCATTTTGTTGTGTTACCCTACTAGCCCTTTAGTCACCCAACTTCGTAAACCATTATGCTCTAGATGCAACATAACTTGTTTTTACTAACATTTTGTTTGAATTATTCCATTTATTTAGAAGTTTTTCAATTGAACCACTCAAAGATTTATTTAAGGTCTATTACAATAATCTCAATATATCAACCAATCCTTGTTTCTAATTGAATCTTTTCAACTATCTATATCCTTATCAATTTATTAGATCATGATGAACCCATTATAGTCTTTATGTGTAACATTGAAGACCGTAACACTTCACATATGTCAACATCTATGAGATTTAGATGCGAATTTAGCTCGTATTTGATATTAGTGAGCTATATTTACTATCAATTACATTCATATAATTTATTTTCTACACTTCATACACATAAAATAAATTAAAATAAACTTTTTCTTACCAACTATGCATGCTATCCTTTAAAATAACTTATATAAAAGTAGAGTCATAAAGGAGTCAAGTCGAAACAATAAGAAGCTAAGCTTAAGCTCAAGTTCAAATTCAATTTAAAATTTCAAAACTTTAACTGATCACATTTAGAAATTTGAACTTACCTTGAAGTGACACTCAATAAATGCAAGTTCAGCTTAATTGAGTTCATTAAAATCTAATTCCAAATTGCACTTGAACTTAACTAGTATTAATAAGCAACTTGAGTTTGGATAGACTTGCAAACTAGTCTAGCTATACATTATAAATCTTGAGTTCATTTCAATTAATTACTGAAGAAAAGCCAAGTTCAACTTGAATACGACTACTCACGTGTTGAACTCAAATAGTTTGTAAATAACTTAACTCTTTTACACTTCACATATGAGTTAAAAGATTAACACTATGTTTAGCAATCCCTTGTAAAGTCTATGAAAAAAATAAATGAAAATGAGCAAAGAAGAAAAAGAAAGGTTTTATTTTTTATTTAGATCTTATAAATTCCAGGAAATTGAATGAAATATTTTTATAAATAGGCTAAAATATCCGGTATCTTGTATGCTTTGTTTTACTTTGTTTTTAGGGGTATTTCTATAATTTTGGGTCATTTCCTTTACATTCTCTGGAAAAGTTAGGAGAAATTAATAGGCATTAGATTTCTCCCCATTTCCTTTATTTTCCTTTTATTTTAGGTGTAAGAACATAATTTTTGCGTTAACTTTCTTTTGTTTCCACAGTTTTCACCCTTGCGAATTTAATGTAAAAAGATAAGCGATTTGGTAATCATTGATAGTTGTAAATAAATGAAAAGGCAGAGGGTCACATGCATCACTCCAGACAGATAGTTTACTTATTTGAATAAACGGTTCGATTACATTTTTTTACTATGTAGTACATACTGTGCCACAAACTCAATCTCCCTGTTTTCCTATTTTTTTTTTTTTTCCTTTTCCTTTTTTACCCACTATTTGATATAACGTGGTGATCTATGTATTTACAATTGTTGTATACCGTATACAAATAACTGTCAATATCTGTAAACCAAAAATATTCATTCGTCCCAAGAAACCTCTTAAACGGTTTAAAAAAAAAAAAATCTATAAATTAGCATGAAATTGTTTTCAAATGGATAAATTATTAAAAAGTATCAATATTTAAGAGTAAATTTATTTAAAATTTCAATGTTTTGAATAATTAACAAGAAATCATCTACCTTTTGACAAAGTAAATCCATTTAAGCCATCAATTAAAAAGAGGAATCAACATTTATAAAGCAAGTCAAAATAACATATTAATAAATTAATCATTGGAAAATTTTAAAGGAATTTAATGAAAAATAATATAAATGTTAATGCATTAAATAAATTATGCAAAACGTTAGCTCATTTGATTTATTTTGTGAAAATTAATTACTCTTTTTAATTATTAGAAATGTTGATTTCTTAAATAAATTCACATCAAAATGTTGATATCTTGTTAATTATCAATGTAGATTTTCTTTATGGTACACTAATAATACCACCCATTAACAAAACCGTCTACGTGAATGAATTAATCTATTCATCCAGACAACATAGATCCAGACCACAATAATATATATATACGTGTATATATATAATATTAGTATATATATTGGAAGATTCCAACCCTACCTCTTTTCTGTTGTTATTTTTGTCTTTACGTTCTTGTTATTTTGTGTTTGTGTTATTCCATTCTTTTCTATCTCTACTTTGAATTATTGTCAGTAGCTTTTTTTCCTGTAATAAACAGGACCGTGAAAAAAGCCATATGCTTTTAAAAGTCACCAATGCCACACAAAAGGGTGTTCCCGTTTGCCCCCAAAAAGTTTATACGGAAAAAACAATATTATTGTTTATGCGACACTTCCATAATAATTGATTATACTATATTATAAAAATTTGACGACATCCAAAAGGATATATAGAAGGAAATTTGTTTAGAAAAAAGTGGCCTCACATTATATACATATATTTATATCTCGGAACCAAATGCAAAGTAAAAGTGAAAGAAACTAAAGTTGAAAACAACCTAAATAGACAATTATATAAAGAGAGATATGTGAAAAACGTGTAATAAGAGCATTGCTAAACATTTTAACCCACAATTAGAGAGACAAAAATAAACCAACTTAACTAAACAATATATAATTGAACCAAACAAATGAAATATAGTTGTTTTTAAATAATTTAATTTAAAAAATTCTTATCCAAATCAATATGTAAATTATGATTGGTTTGAAGAAGAAATGGAACTAATCTATAAAACCAAACCAAACCTTTTAAACAAACATAAAATTTTATTTGTAATTATAAATTTTGTTACATGATTACTTAAATAGCATATATATTCTTATGATTTTATTATGATATTACTATATGATGAACATTAGTTAATAATAACTTGTTCCTTTTTTTTTTAAATTTTTTTTTGTTTGAAGATATATTCCTTCATAACTTAATGTTATTTTTTATTAATCGTTTGAACTCTGTAAAGTATGGATTTTGTTATTTAGTTATATATATGTATATTATTGTGTATTAATTTTTCATTATATATTTTGTTAATAGGTCACTTTTAGTCATAAATGACTTTTATTGGTAGCTTTTTTTTTTTTGTCAAATTTATTAGTAGATGGTTGACTAAATGATTTTCTAGAGAACTATATATTATATATTACTATGTATTGTCAATGAGTGTCATGTGTCAATGATTATATGAGGGATTATGGATTATAAATATGATGGATTTATAAAATAGTTTGTTGAGATTTACAATATGAACTTTATAGAGTGATTTCGATATTTGAATATCCATAAAATATAAAATATTAGAAATAATTTTTTATTAGAATTTTAATTTAATTCATAATCTAAACCAAACCAAACTAGTAATTAATGGTTTGAAAATTTTCTAGTTGAAACCAAACAGTTATTTAAGTGTTTGGTGTATGAAGGAAAAAAATCCTAACTATAAATTATGGTTTGGTTTGGTTTTAATGAAAACTAGACCAAACTGATCCGCACTCACCCCTACCACAATCACTTCTTCACTTATTACAAAATGATCCCATTTGGTAGTGTTTGAATACTCCACAAAACAAAATTTATTATGCCATAATTTTTTATAAAATAAATTTTCTATTAGATAAAACTTTTATTGTGCAAATTTCAGTATTTCTATGCTTTCGATTCCATGAATAAGATATATTAGCATGGAACAAAAACAAAATTAGAGTATTGTTGCATTAATATCCAAATTTTGATCCATTTTTCAATTTACAACCTATACCTTTCAAATTGCTTGTTTACATACCTATTTGACTTTTCAAATCATTAACATTGCTTTGTGAACTTTAAATTGAGTTGAATGTCCTATTGGATTTTCTAACTAATTATGGGTGTCACATATCCCAAATAATTATTTAAATGAAAAGATTTCACTTAGAATACATGATCTTTTATAATTATGGGTTCTCCACTGCTCTAACTTCTTATGCAAGGCATCATTTCCACCCTTAGATGCATTTTAAGTGTAATATATTTGTCAAAATGTCATTTAAAATATACGTCCATTATTGATATGAAAGAAAAATAAGTCAACTAGGCAAATGGTTTTAAATAGAGCTACCACAAATAGTACTATATTGACCTAGAAAAATTCAATTGGATACTAAAATTAATAGTCTCAAAGTTCAAGTAATTAATTAAAAAATTAATCAAAGTTAAACCACTAGTACCATTACCATTAAGACCACTACCATTACCTACATCACCATTACTATCTCAACCTTTATCACCACTACTGCTACTTGTCACAATTATCATTACACCATCATTTTTGTCAATGACATCAATACAAGACTTGAAACAAGTTACTTATATTGTTGCTACATTGTTATCACCATGGTGCCACTACTGCTTCTATAACCATCATTACTCCATGTTTGCTGCCAATATATCTACCTTAAAATCCTCATGCACCATCATTAACATATCCATTATATGGCCATCTTATATTGTTGCTACATTAAAGTTGCAATTTCACCACCACCACTATTAACATATTCACTGAATTACATCATCATTACCATTATTATCCTCACATAGTCACTATGCAAATCATCACTATTACTACTATTAAGGGACAAGCATATCCTTATCACCACAATTGTCCAACTGATAATAAGGAGTTAAAAAATGGCGATAGGATGGTTTGTGGTGTAATGGTGATGATATAGCAATAATGATAGCGATGAGATGTTGATGGAATTAGAAAATGTCTTATATGATATCAATAATAGTTGCCATAATCACTATTTACATAATATATAACATATTAATATAAATATATATTATGTTATATTGGGCATCAAACATAGAATGAGAAACTTATATCCTGTATTATGCTTTTTTGTATTATTGTATATATTTCCTCATATACTTTACTATATTTGATACCAAAAACACTATGATTTCTTGTTCATGCGTAAAAAAAAAAGAGTACAATCTTTTGTGTACATGGTTTTTATTTGTTTGTTTATTTATTTTTGTTTGGTTGGTGATTGGGTGGAGGGGTTGGTTGGGGTTTGTAGTAAGTGTGAGCACTTTTGTAATTATATGTATTTTATTTTAAATGTTAGTTTCCCAGCGTGAAGCGCATCTGGTGTAGTGGTATCATAGTACCCTCCCACGGTACTGACCGGGGTTCGATTCCCCGGATGCGCATATTTTCCTCGCTTTTTTTTTTTTAAGTGTTTTTGTTGTTGTTCCATCTTTGTCCGTTCAGATTTGCAACTTGTGAAAAAAAAACCAACCACTCTTCATAGGACGAAAGCAGAATGGTAGGATCGCCGAACTCTTCTCATCCACCTAACCGGAAAAAGCCTGCCGTATATAGGCGAATCTAAGAATTGTCGAATCATGATTGCTTGGCTCACTTTCGTCACCTATTTGACTAAAAGCCTAAAACATGTGATTCTGCTACCTGGGCAGCGTCGAACTCCAAAGTCAAAGACTGACGACTTCAAAGTTCTTGGATATTGCTACCCAAGATGTTATGGATGACATTGTTCTCTTAACCATACACTTCGTCCATCTACCTTTCTAACTTGAAAATATTTATCCATAGCTAATATAATTCCCAGTAAATTACTGATGTAGTTTTAAGGAAACAAAGCACCTCGTGTCTAAACTAGTGCGTAGGAAAATACAGACCTACTTCATTAAACCAGTGTAATCCCATGACAACTTACTTGAGGAAGATATAGAAAATACTAAGTTTTCCCTCAGTGTTTTTATCACTATTTTTTTTTTTTTTTTGGGGGTCCCTTTCCTTCTATATCTATATATTATCCAACGTTTGTCTTATCCCAGTAGACCAGATCTACTTAAGAATTTTCTTTATAAGTATGAAATCTTCTGTGCATTTAGCAAGGGCTAACCCGGAAACCAAGTATGTTTTTAGATTTGACATGAAGGATGGCATCATTCATCATTTCGCATGCCTATGTGGTATTAGTTCTAATTTACATATGGAAGGTAAGGATATGTATTCTAAGTAGATAAAAAGAAATCACAAAAGTAAAAATCACACAAAAATCCTCATGACGCTGTCAACCTTCCTATTGAGAAAGCGATCAATTTTCAAACTGAAAGGACCTACATATGTTGGCATGTTTAGTCTTGCTAATCAACATTTGCATTCCTGTTTGTGGTTTGATACAACAACAGCGACTTAAGTCAATGCACTATGTCAAAACAAGGAAGATTCTCACAGGAAGAAGCCTTCCAAAATCACTTGCACGATAGCTTTAACAGTCTTATACTGGACCGATCATATGACTTCATGTAAGGAAGCAAATTAACTGGTCGAATAGTTGCAGTCATGTCTGTGATTGCAAGGTTGGCGTGATCAGCTAAGGCAAGAAAGCTGTTAAAAGTGTCGATGTTGCGGATAACAGATGCAAGGTAAGCCACCGGATGCTCCAGCAAGGTAGCATAATCAGTAATTGCAGTGCGTTGGCCACCATTGACTTTGACCCCAGTATCATTCCTTTCATCATCATATCCTCCAGAATTGATACTAGGTTGAGGAATCATCGCCTTGCTTTGGTGCAATAGAAAAGCAAGTATGCGAACAAGATGAGGCAGGAATAGTGGGTCATAAATTACATCAGCACCTAAACTGTAGGAAAAAAAAATGTGCATTACATTTATACATCAAGATATACTTTAAATTTATAATACATAACTTCTATAATTATGACTAATTTGGAAGACATTGAGAGGTTTAGGTGGCACAGCATCGTAAGTGTTGTAGGATTAAAATAAACGGATTACTGCTCTGGTGGGCAGATGCTACTAATTGATAACGAATAAAATCACATGAAGGGAACTAAGAACAGTAATGAGAAACCAACAGAGGTCAGAAAATGTTAAGTAGTCCTTATCTACAAGGAAAAGAATATACTTCATTTAAAAAAAAGGGCCAGATCCTCGATTCAATTGACCTCCCATAAAGCAAGTTGGCCTAACACCAAAAATCTAATCTAAGTTCATTTTGCATCCTGGAAAAAAGCAATGAATCTTCAAGTTAACTTAGTGGAGACCAGTAGATTGTTAAATTTTTCCATTAAATGCCACACCATCAAAGAGTGGCTTTAGTGGAAATGAGAAATCAACCACCTCAGGGCAACCATAGGAAGAAACTGAGATTGATATAAGTATAATTTAAATGGGGTGAAAGGTGGAAGTGTGAAAAGGATTCACTGACTATTATGGAAATCTCATTTTATGGTTGCAACTCAGCAAACGACCATATTTTAAAATACAGTTGTTGAATAGCAAATCACGCTGTGCTTCCTTAGGGGTGAAGAAGCGAATTTAAGGCCAGTGGAAGAACTGCCAAATGAGAGATAAGGAGCAGCTATTCATTTGATCACTAAAGTAGCAGAAGCAGCCCATCACAAAATACATCCACAAAAGGCAAGACAGAGAGAACTACTTACATAATATCAGGATTATACTCCTGGAGCTGGCTTTCTGTTGTAGATTCCCAAGGTAGGTGTATGCATTTTATCTGACAAAAAAATAGAGGTTTCTTAATTTTTTCCCTTAAAACTACAGGGATTGATCTGCAAGGATTGCCTGTGGATGCAGCAACAAATATGGTTTAACTTGAACAATCACATTGGCAAGAATGACCTCACAATGTGGTCGTTGAAGTGCCATCTTGATAATAGTGAACATCAATGCAAGGATGTGGGAATAGACTCCCTGCTTTACTTCACATAATAATGCATAGAATGAGAACGATAGTACTCAAACATGCAACATAGTCTAAGCAGATCTTTACTGTTTGAATGACCTTGACAATAAGAAGCCCAAAAAGGCGGTAACCAGAAATGGTCAAGAAGAGTGGTGGAAAGTCTTGAAACGTTTACACTCCACTGTATAAAACTATGTTATTATGCATTCAAAGTAAAAATATATATTCATGACTCCTTGTAGGTAGGAAGTCAAAGAGAGTGGTTTCTCATGGAATGACAAACCACCTACATCAGATGATTGCCATCTGAGAATTAGGACAAAATCAGCAAATTCTGGCAGCATGTAACTTACCAAATCAGTGCATTCAATGGATTCTGCACCAGCACCATCTGCACATAACTTATTTAATTTCAAGTTGTGCTTCATATTAGCTAAAGTTGATAGGTCCCCGTCACTTAATATGATCTGCATCAGAACCAGACTTACAAGGTTACAATGCATCAAATTTGATGACTATGTTCATGTTTATCTAATCAATCACTAGATGTAAATATGTGATAGCAAACCTAAAACAAACTTTAACTCCCTTGGCATGATGCAGATTGTGATAATCACTTTTTTCTTTTTCGGGGTTTGTATGGAAAAGAAAAGGTGTCTATTGGTGCCTCAGAACTGTATATGCAGAATATTTTTATTATACGTCACAAGTCAATGAAACAATGCATCAAGTTCTATACAGATGTCTAAAGCATCCTTCCCAAAAACCTTACAAGAAGGGTCATGAATGAAATTATTACCTTAGATGCTTTGACATGGCTGAGACATATGCCAACTAAACCAACTCCTGCACCAACCTAGATTTGGTATATGATCGATTATTGAAAGCTTCAAAAGAAAAGAAAGTTCAAGGATAAAATCACACACAAAAAAAAAATAGCAAAGTGAATTGTAGTTGCTACCAAAGCAACTTTTTTCTGCATAAATTGAACTTTAAGTGACCAAACATACTTGGCTTCCGATCAATGTTTATTTGAATTCAATATAATTGTAGTGCAGTCTACCCCAAGCTCAATCTACTTAAGTAGTTTAGTGAGTCAAGTTTGAGGAGCACGAGCTTTAGTTCTATGTGCTCAAGAACATAATCGAGTTCAAGCCAACTTAAGTGTAAGTTGGGTTCTAAGCGAGTTTAGGCATTGATTTTCATTCAGTTAGAAGAAAAATCTATATTTCAAAGTAATGTAAGCCTAAAAAAGTTTAATCAAGTTTAACTTTGACTACCACTTTCGATGGACCTTGAGCTTGAGTTTGAGTTGAACTCAAGTTTTAAATATTCGAGTCTAGCTCAAGCTTAATACTATGTCATCTCAACTAAACCCATTAACAACCCTATGCGTGAAATGCATGTTGCCTTCATAGTTCTAACATGATTGTTTACTTGAAAACTCAACATTAATGAAGAGATCCTTTACCAAAAAAATATTAATGAAGATATTACCTCAAAACATGACTTGTTAGAGAAAAGATCTGGAAAGGAAAGAATGAGCTCTGATAAATAAAGACTACTTGGCCAAATTGAACACCTGCATAAGATTATGAAAATGTAATGTGAGTATGGGAAAAAATCTGTTCGACTTAAGGAAACAGCACCAATCATGCCTTCCCATGGAAATTATCAGCTGCCAAGTCTCAACATGTATAAAGAGGTGGCTAAATCAACCATATATCCCTTTGCCATATCAAGAATGTATGCTACTGAGACATGCTCAACGTATCTCATGGGGAACCAGTAGAAGATACATACAATTTTATCTTGCCTCAATGTCCATATAGCAACTTCAGGGTACAGTAACAACATTAAAGCATACCCTGTGTCTCCTTCAAGCATATTAAGAGAGCACTGCAGTGGAACCTCTAACTTCCGTGACGCTAGGCAGCCTTGTATTTCAGGGCACCCTATATACAATGTGTTAATAACTAAAATGAAAGCTAACTGGTGATACAAAGGCATCCGTGCACAAAATCGCAATAGAAAGAGACGTGATTACCTTCTGGGAAAAGAAATGAAATGCATTTCAAAGCCCTTGCATCTTGTTTGCTTGAACCGCCATCCTAGTCAAACCCATATCTGATCAACTGTTACTCAAGGATGACATGAACAAAACATCGAAAATAAAGTTTACCGATGAATAGCACACTCCTCGAAAGGTACACGACTTGTTTGCAATGGAAGCTATACCTTTGAAGAGGTCATGAGATCTGTGTAGAGCTCATATATGCCATCCAGTACCTCATCATGGTTTGACTCAACTTCGGCGATAAGCTTCTTTAAAAAGTTTTTCAAGTAAGGACCATGGCATTTTCCAATCTGCATTTTCTAACATAACATAATTTCAGATAAGGGTAAATTACATAGGAAGGCAAATTTTCCACAAATATTGAAATCAGAAAGACACAGAAGTTGAAACACATTAGTAAGAAGAAAACAGCCCAAAGTTTTGGCCTTCTTAAAAATTTATCGAGGATTCAGCATGTCACTTATTGGTGATGATAATATAACAATCCCAAAAATGAAACTTTCGTCCGATATAACATTCACAGTCTTGGAATATAGCAATAACTAGAACTAGAAGCACTCAGAAGCTTAAATTACAAAAATAACAAGAAGACAACGTAAAGTTAACATGGTGTAAACTATGAATTATTATCAACTTAACTGTACTGCTAATACAGTGATCCCGAATGAACTTTTGAACGCAGCCTGACACTGAACCTCCACCACATAATCTGGACTTTATGTTGAACGGAAAACAATTATAGAGTGAAGGAAAAAGAAAAAAGAAAAGAGAAAAAAAAAAAAAAGAAGCGGCAAAGATGCAGCCTTTTAAAAGGGACGGCCATGTGTTTGATAAAATTCCCCAGTATGAAAAGCTCTTGGGCAATCATAATCAAGCTACCTGGCGAGTGATATCAAAGCATCTGTGGGTTCCATAGAGAGAAATGCAGAAACCAAATGAAGTTGAACATCCCTGACATCACCATGGACATGGACTTTCTCGTCTCTGCGTTCCATCGAGAAGTATAGTTGGTAATAACGGGAGGATTCGAATTTTACTAGTAAATATATTTATTCCAATGCCAATCATATAAATTGATTATATAAATATCATTACAATATTTTATATTTAATTATTGTAAAATATCATATTATGTAACGTGTGATTTTACTTTTCAATATATATATATATATATATATACACATTTGATATTTAATATTCAATCTTACGATATAATAAAGTTTTAACTTCGATTTAGTAAATATTGCTTTTTATAAGTGATAAATTTACATGTCTTAAATATGATTTTACAATGGTGTTTAGCTAATTCAAATTATAACATTTATATTTAGTTAATTTTATTTTATAGGATTAGTAAACCTATATAAAATTAAGGGAAAAAAGATAGATGTTTTAATATATATATATATTTTATATAATCTTCCAATAGCTTTTAGAACAATATAGTAGCTTATGAGATAATGTAATAGGCTGGAAACATTCTCCACGTTGTAATTACCTAAAAAAATATTTTATTTTTCCAAAATATTGGCCAGAGTTATTATAATTATAAATTTTAGCATGCAGTTTAAAATCCTGAAAAAAAAAACTAAAACAATCTTAATTAATTCGAATTTCAGTTTATTTTGATTTTTTTCTAATCATGAGTTCAAATTCAATCATGCGCTCAATCAAACAAAATTGGATTTATTTTTTCACAATTTATTCAATAGAATAAATCTTGTTATCATTTGCCAAAATAAAGCCCAATTATTCAAACCTTAGCCCATTTTTTAAAGCCTGAACAATTTTACTCTCTCTCTTTGTAGCCATTTTCTTTTCCCTTACATAAATCATATGTCTCTCTTTCCACCCAATCTTTGATTATCATGTTGGAGATGCTATTGCCGAGATGCCTTGTAGAGATGGACACGGGCACAATAGGAAAAGGAAATTAATATATAAATATATATATATTTTTTTTAAATTACAAAAATACCATTAGAATAAAATAATCCACAATTAGATAAGTTAACCTCATCTCTTGAGACAAAGTCATAAGTGACCGACCACGTCACTTCAAGAGATGAGGTTGTTATATTTTCAAGAGATAAGATTTATTCTGTCCTCGTTTCTTTAAAAGTGCAACAACCTCATTTGTTGAATAGACGAGGTCAACCATAAACCTCGTGTCTTCAAAAGACGAGTTTAAGTTATCTATTTTTGGATTTTTTTTCATCTAGTACGATTTGTGTATTTTTTTTTTAAAGTTAGCATTTTTTCCTTAATTCGCACATTGATGTTAATTTTTTATTTATTTTAAGGCAAAAGAAATGCTTGTAAGGTGTTGAGTTGTAAGGGCACATTCAATCTTTAATGCATTGCAATCCAATCGGTATAGGTTTACTTCATGTTGAATTAAGCTGAACTTGATGCTTCGGAAGTTCACTACTAAGCGTTTCAAATCTAAGATGAAAGAAAGAATATGAGCTCTTTGCACTAAAGCGGCTCATTAGACAGTCTAAGGCTTAAAAGACAGTCAAGCAACTATTTCAAAAATAACATTAGATCATCCCACTCAATGTCAAGTGCATAATAAGCTCCCTCTAAAACTATCATAACATTAACTATTACTACCAAGTCTAATAACATGACTGCATTCTATGTCCACATTGTTGCTTAGTGGAATCCTTAATGACAAAGTAAAGACCCTTCCCCATATCCAAGTGTCAAAATAAGTTTGAGAAAAAAACCTAGCGGAGCGTGTCAAACTAATGTATTTGTTGCATATATAGAGGATGAGAAGACATGTCTGTTGTAGCTAGAACAAATTGGAAGAGACAATGCATTGGAGCTAGTCGTTGCAATATTTCTATCGATTCTTCCCAAATTAACTCTTTGAAGATTCTTCCATAGTCAATAGTAGGAACAATCTTAGAAATTACAACACCAATCTCTTGCTATAGCTCTTAAGGTTACTGCAATCACTCCATTAGCATGTAGTTCTTTACTACAAAACACAACATTGCATCTTCCCTTCGACAGACATCTAGTGTGGATATAGGGTCATGAGTAATTTGAATACCCAAAGTTGCACACCACACCAATTTCACCAAGACAACATAAAATTACATGCTCGGTGGATTCTTCCTCAAAAGAAAAGTTATAAGAAGAAGAGGAAATCACCTTGTAGCAAACTTGGACAATGTTAAACTTTTTAGCATTACATTAAGTTGTTATGGCATTATTTAGGCTTTTCACATAGAGTGTTTAACTTGTAGTGAACTTGGATAATGCTAAACTTGATTCCATATTCCATATTTCCTTCCCAAAGATGTGAACTTAAAGCTTTCATGTCACTGTGAAAGGAAGTGCATCTAATGAAATTATAGATGATCAAACACTGCACTTTCTTAATATTTCATGAGGCCAAATGAACCTATCTTCCACATAACCAATTGACAGATGTATCTTTTGGATGGCTCTTATGGTTTCAAGGTCAAACCTATGATATAATTCATGAATAATCCAAAACCCATAATTCTAGACTATAGCAATTTACCTTATACACTAGGTGGCTGCAATGCAAGCCGCGAATTCATCTATCGTTGCTTGCTTGAATGGCTTGGCCAATGCCTACTTGCTAAAGGGCTCCATAATATATGTGTTTTTGTGCGCGCGCGTGCGTGTGTATTTTTCCCATGCAAAATGCTAGCCTAACCTCATGAATCTTTGGATCCCTTAATGACCAGTAAAAAGGTAAAAGTGAAAAAATGCCCTTGAACACACATACCCAAAAGGCATTCAAATTCAAGAAATTCAAAAATGTGATTTTGTCTGACATTGCTATGTAATTTTTCTCCCATCATTAATTTAACCCCTCCCATATTGTCCTATCATGGAACTTATCTTTTTACACATGTAAGTATTAATCCAACCACCACTTTAATGAGAATCTTTCTTCCTAATTTAAAGAAAGATATCTCTTTCAGTTGTTTTGTTTCTGCCTAATTTGTTGAACTAGAGGGTTCAAATCAAATTTTGATGAAAAAATGCATTGAAAATTTACTCAAAATGATGTAGTAAAGTTACAATTTATAAACAACTTACCTTTGAGATGTGTTGAACCTTTATATGCAATATATATGTTTTGTTGTTTATGTTTATTATTGCAATTTGATACAAATATTTTTTAGTCCTTGTTTTTCTTTAGATTTTCTTAAAGCTCAAAACATGAAAGTTGTAGTACTCTTTCTAAGCTTTTCTGTAGTATCTTGAATCACCATAGTTGAAATCCAAATGAATGAGATATGCCTAAAATATGAAACAATATTGAAACCGGAGTTAGGATACCAATTGTATGGCGTTAGAACACTAGAATGTGGCGTTTATATGCTAACTTGATGACAATATTTCTAATCATGCTTTAGTGCTCTAATGTAAGTTTCTATTACCTACACAAAATAGCTTTGAAAATTTATGAATAAGCTTACAGAAGTCCTAAAAAACTTAAAATACATAATAGATGAAAAAAAAAATTAAAGAAATTAGGTTATATTTTCAAAATAACTATTAATCCATAATATAACAATACAATTAAAAAAAAAAGAGCAAGTAGAGTCAAAATTAATTTTTTTTTCTATAAGGAGGATCTAATTTTTCAACTTATCTTAAAATTTTAATTATATAAAAAATAAATAAGTTTTCCTACTTTTTTTTTTTTTTCAAATTTTACAGTTTTCTCGACTTAAATAAATTCTATAAAGAGAACAGGAAAGTTGGGGGACAGGGAGGGAAAGAGATAAAGAAAGAGTATGAAAATAAAATTAAAATACGACAAGAAGGATGTATCATTTTAATAGCTGATGAGCTTGGATTTTTTTTTTTTTTAGTCTATTTAACTCAAATAGGTAAAATTGATAAATCCAGTTTAAAAATAAGATTCTATTGTTTAATGTAGATTCGGTTAAAATCGTAAGACTTTACAAGAAAATAATTCCACGCATAAGTCAACTCAGAATGACTTATTAAAATCATAAAATTGTAGAATCGTATAAGTAAAATCGCGATTTTGACAACTATGGCTGAGATGCTAAATGACTTTTGCTCTATTTTGTAAGTAGCATCTGAATGCTAGGCGTTTAGCATTCGAAAGCTATGTTGTAGAATTGCAGTAGTTGGAACATTTAATGCTTAATCAATTTTTATAGTTTTGGACTCAATGACTAGAAGACTTTAAGAGGCTATAAATACAGTGTTTGGGAAGTTGGCTGAACTTATCAATTACATGCAAAATCTTATAAATACTAGCAAAGTAATTTTTGTGTATTTTGTATTATTTTGCAAAGTAAGAGAGTTGATGCTATAGCTTTATTGTCTTACTATTTATTATAAAGCACTACTTAATTATTTATAAGCAAATTAGTGAAATCTTGAGTTGTGTCTATAATGTTTTAGAGATCTTTATAAAAGCACAACTCAAGTAATTGTGTTTATGTTGTATGTAGCTCTAGTGGAGCATTATATTGGCTGATTATGAGTGAAGTGTAAAGACCCGTATGCTTAATTCTCAAATTAAGCAACTAAGTCCCAGCCACGTATAACTCTCACGAATTATACGTAGGTTGTCTTTAAAGAAGTTGTTTATGTTGAACATTGCTAAACCAATTTTAATAAGAAAATAGTTAGTATTTTCAAATAACTGGATTTGGCAGCGGAAAATCAAATTTTATAAAACGACTTGTAAACTTCTACTCCCTATAGAGCAAACTAGTTTTCTAAGAAACTAACTTTATAAAAACACTTTATGATTTACTTTTAGGGGTAGATAAATATTTAATAAGATTTGGGATTAACAAGCCTTAAAAGAAAATACAATATATAAATAAATCCAGTCTCTATAAAACAAAACAAAGAAGAAACAAAATACAAATATATCTCGATCCTATTATATTTCACTCATCTCCCAAATCATCACATCAACAACAACAACAATAATAAGAACAACAACATCAACAGCCTCCACATCATCATCAAATCATCATCTCATTATTCATCTTCGTCATCAATAAAAACTTCATCAACAACTTGTAAAAAGATAAACATAAACAGGAATGAACCGAAGCTTAGTACACAGCAACACAATCACAGGCGATGTGGCACACAAGCTTAACTAAATGTAAATGCGACAACCACAATTTATTATCTTTCTTTAAAGTAAACAAATCAACACAGGGGTATTCAAACTCCGACAATAAGGATATCGTGGGAACTTGAGTAACGTCTCGACGCTCAGGGTTGATATAAGTAGCTCGGATACTCATACCATCCTAGATAAATTTACTATAACGATTAAGTAATCTCATCTAGGGTTTCTAGCTGTTACATAAACTCAGTCCATAACATGAATATAGTTGACCCATTCCCATAAACGTTGAACTAAAATATGATAATTTCCCCCAAGTTTAAGCAAATGTTACACCGATACCAAATTCCCCATCGATTACCCGCTGAGCCACTTATGAAAATCATTTCAAATGACAGGGGTGGCCTAAGCGCCTAAATTATCGTGTCCCCAATCTGAGCAAGGTACTGCTCCTCAAGCCGGATACAGATCTACCATACCAGGCTAGATACGATTTAAACAGTGGAATAGACAACCAATTCAAACAATTATTAGGCCGAGTTTAAGTTCTTAGTCTATTTAAGATGCCTATTCTAACATCCAATATGCAAGTTACTGCGTACCTTAATTACAAAATCCAAACAGAGTCTCAGAAGGAATTTCAGAAGATAATCCAGAAGATAAATCAGATATCCACTTCTATCAAAGAAAGAACTCGTACAAGAAACTAAACTAAACTAATAATCCATTTTTTTTTCAAACTTTTATTAACCTATTTGTTCAGACACTAACTTGGAACTCCACTATGGCTGCGAAGATCACCTCGCCAAAATATGGACAGTTCTCCTTTGTTTGTCAAAGTATTTCTTTTCACTTTGTTTATGATCTTTTATCAACAAAAGCTTAATCAAGGCATTCATTCACAAAACATCTATTTCTTAAGCAAACACACCTTTGAAACAATATATTCTCCATATTAATTAAAGATCGTCTTAATTAATTCATCTAAGCTAATTATTAGCTATTAACCCATTTTAGCTTAACCTTAGCCAAATTGATTAAAATTATTGATTTAAGTCATTTACTAAGCCAAGGTGATTAAACTATATCAATCTAATCCATTTTAGCTTAGTGAAGTTCATTAAACCAAGTTGGATTTAGATTAATTACTAATTCATTATATATCTAAAATCTATGTCAATTCGAGCTTACATTAACTTAAACTTGGCCAAATTCATCAAAGTTAAACAATCTAATCCATTTTTGTTCATTCAAGTTCATTTAGTCAAGTTGAACCTAGGTTTGTTAACTAAGTTCATTTTATAACTAATTCTATATTTAATTAATTATTTGTTAAATATATAAATCTACTTAACTCATGTTTAATTATATCAACCAATCAACATAACACATCAAAAATCACTTATCTATCTCATTTTAGCTCAAAAATCCACTTCCTAAGCAAAAACACATAAAAAAAAAAAAAAACAAGTTTTTAACTTTGCTTGGAAAATATATCGGTTGGAAACAAATGAAATTTAAGACTGATTCTTTTAGAATTTGCAAAAACTCAAAACATGAAAGTTATATCTCTTTTTAATCTTTCCAACACAACTTGAATCACCTCAATCCGATATCATATGAAAAAGTTATGATCAAATTACAAAAATATCAAGCTGCAAGGGAAGGATCATGACCAAGCATATCACGCCCCTTTGGTCGCCCGTGATGTTTGAAAAACACACAATCAGTTCATTTCACTCCCTTTTGCTTGCCCGTGATTGATCCTCTAATACATGTTACGTATTTGTTTTTTTTTAAAATCCATTTTTACACTTTTTCATCAACTTATATATCTCCTACATCAATACTAACATCAAATAAACTCTAATAACAACTCCTAACACTTCAATCTTCCTCCAATAACTTCAAACAACAATCAAACCATCATAAACTACTATTCATCATCTCCTTCCTCCAAAATCCCCAACTTCCATCAACCATTAAACCAACAAATATAAATATAAATAGCACTTCCAATTAAATTCAACATCAATTCATCAATTAGATAAGCAAACAATAATAAAAAATATGTAAAATAAATAGAAAACTTATCTTTTTGGCTAAATCATGCAACTTCTTCTTTTCTTATTGTTGAAGCTAATTCTACTTAATCTCCTCTTCTATCTTGTTTCCTATATTTTAATTTATCTTCTAGTCTCCTTGAATTTGAGTTTGAGAAAGAAAAAGAAAGAGAGAAAAGAGATGAGAAGAAGAAGAAGAAAGAAAAGGGAAAACGTAAATGAATGGGAAAGAAAAAAGGCAGCAAAAGAAAAAAAAAAAAAGGAAAGGACAAAGTTAAATTTATATATTTTAGAAATAGAAATAGGTTTAGAAACTATCAGATCAATATCTATAGTTCCAGAAGTATTTAAAAGGTGATTTTGAGCTGATAGGTTATAAATTAAGATTTAAAATAAAAACTTAATTTAGGAATTTATTTTAGATAAAAAGATCTTTAATTGCAGTTCGAGTTTAAAATGATATTTTTATACAAACAAATGAACTTAAATTTGCAGGGATTTAAGATTGAGTTTACACTAAAGATTGAGGGTTTAGAATCCCCTAAACATTTTTAGAACATGTTTAGGGATTTTAGGAATTTCATTTCTTAAAACAAACTTAATTATTAGCTAATTAAATCAAGCCAACTTGTCTAATTAAATCCTAATTCATTTTATTCATTTAAATCTATCTAAAACCAATTTCTATTTTAGGTGAAGATTTGGGGTATTTCATGAAGTGTGAAGTCTTTCTTAAGTGAGGCATTTTTATGGATCATAGAAACTAGGAGATGGACCGAACTCCATGTCACATTGTAGTGTTATCTCTTCTATCTCTCACTCTTTACTTATTGCACTTTATATTATTCTTGTTTATTTGTTATTGTGCAAGAATTAGGCATTAGCTCTTGAAAGATAATATTAGTGCATAATCTACATTCCTTAAGTGCCACTAGATTTGTATAATTGGTATCAGAGTTAGTACTTTAGGATATAATGCTTAACCACACCTAGAGTTTGTGAAATGCTAGTAACACATTAGGAATAATGGAAGGACAAGCTATAAATAAGCCCTTATCTTAATTGGTACTAATTTTGCATATTAGAAGTGTATAATGACCATTTTTAAAAATGTACAAAATTTGCATTGGTAACTTTTATCGACGATAAATAAACTTTTTTCTTTGTAATAGTTTGGTACCTAAAAAAATTTGAATCAATATGGTACTTGAACTTTTTAAAAGTTTCACTAAAGATATCTCTGGATGGAATCCATCTGTTTTTCTGTTAAAATGTGATGTAGTAAGCAGACCAGAATAAAAAATTATTTTCTCTAGCCTAGTTGGTGGAGTAAGTTTTAGTCACGGTACTTAAAACTTTCTAGTTTGTAACAATTTAGTACATAAAAAAAATTCGTATCATTGCAGTTTTCGAACATTTTAAAAGTTTCATGTACAGTACCTTTGGTTGGATTCCAGCCATTTCTCAAGCGATTCGCTAACATGAAACCCTAACTTGATTATAAAAAAAGATATATATCTATATATCCTAATTGGCTTTTTTTAATTATCTTTTTTACTCTCTTTGAATGGAATCAAAACTTTTTTTTTTTTTAAATTATCAAATTTGTACAATTTGGATGATTTGGTTATTGGGTTAATTTCTTCTTTTTATTTTCTTTTAACAATATAATGTTATCTAATAATTGTCATCTGAAAACTAAAACAAAAGAAAAATAAAAGAAGAAGGAGGAGGAGGACGCTAGTAGCGAGAGAGAGAAAGGAGAGTGAGTAAAAAAATTTAAAAAAAATTGCCAACTAGGATATAGAGATATCTTTTTTTCTTTTAAATCAAGTTTAGGTTCCATGTTAGTGAATTATTAGCCAGATTCCGACCAAAGGTATCGTGCATGAAACTTTTAAAACGTTTAGGTACCGTCATGGTACAATTTTTTTTTTAGGTACACGGCCATTCTCATGGTAAGGTACTTTGGAAAGTCTTCAATTCCTTCGCTGATCAAGTTCTTTCCATCAACATAACCTTATACACTTCTGGGGCAGCAACTTGGGCACATTTTAAAGTAGTTTCTGGTCACTTTTCACCCTTGAACACTAGTATGTACATGCCCATGTTGTAGGTCATGTATATTGTAAAAATCAACTTTTGTATACTTTGCCAATTTTTTCTCATTTTTTGCTTGAATCATCCTTAAATTTTGTTGAAATATCGTCTATAAACCCTGAAATCAAATATTAATCAATTAGGTACCTTTTCTTAGTAAATTCACATTAAATCTATACAAAATCATATCAAATAAATATTATGAATAAGGATCTTTTAACATTTATCAAACTTCCCCACACTTAACCGTTTGCTTGTCCTCAAGCAAACAAAATGAGGACAAAAGAATATCTCATCAATTATACTTATTAGTAAATATCACATCACAAGTAGCATTCTTTAATTCAGGTAAACCAAAGTAACTCATTCATGCCTACCACTCAAACCTACCATAATTGTACTTGTACTTAGTATACTATAGTTAAATTTTTAAGATTAATCCAAGTAAATCAAACTATTAGCCTCATCATTTAATAACCACTTCCAAAGTCATAAAAGAAATACAAAGTCAAACAAAGCAAAAGCAACTTATTTACATCTCACCACGTACTAGAGAGCATATAAACCATTCAACCAACTCTCTAAGCATAGTAACCAAGAATGAATGTATATGGCATCCATCATTCCCCTAGATTTTCTTCCTCTTTGATTGAAATCTCTCAAAAATTCTTTTAATAGTCTTCAGAGGGACGGGGTTTAGCCCGCATCTTTTCTTTTCCTTTAAAGGGGTGTAGCCCGCTTCTTTTTAGCTCATTTTTTTTATTCAAATCAACTGGATATAAAAAGCTTTGGTTAGTCAATAGAAGAGTCAACTTCACTTTTCTGAGGGACCAAAGCCTACTCATATTGACTAAGCTTTTTAATATGCAATTAAGCACAACAATTGATTGGTTTCAAAGAAATTACTCAAGAAGAATCACTAAGTGATCAACTTCACATGCACCTTTCACTAAGGTTAGAAAGGCTCTCAAAGTGGTTGAAAAACAAATATACTAATCAACAAGCTTAAAAACACAACTATTTAACTTTAAACTAGGGACTTCATCCTCTTCCACAACCTTAGATTCAATCATTAAATAGTAAGTAAATTTGTCCCACTTAGATTTCATTCTAAAACTTTAACTAAGTATACCAAGTTCAAAATAGGTGAGTAAGGCATGCAAAGTCACTATACTCTTTCTTTTGAATTCTAACTTCAAAAATAAATTAGCATAATTTCAAGATTCTCATCTTCAAATATATCAACTTTAAAGTATATTTACAAACTTATAAGTGAGGGAATTTTAATCAATAAGTGCATATAGAATATAAGTAAATCAAGACTCAAATAATTTTCTTTCTTAACATACCCCTTCCTATCACTTAAGTAAGACATTGTCCTTAATGTCTTCCCAAATCAAGCACAAATAAGGCAAAAGGGAAAAGAAAGAAATTAAAAAGAAAAGGACACTAGAACTTCTCCGGATTTTAAGATAGCAGTAATGAGCTTCCATATCCGGTCATGTGAAAACAAAGTGCATCATCAGTCGATTTGTGAACCTAAAAAATTATGCCTGAAACAAAACAAACAGTTGTGTTTCATGCCTCCCCACACTTAAAATACACTTTCGCCTCCTTCAATTAAGCTCAATTTCATTCTCCAAAAATCTACAATTTTGACAGTAGCATAGACTTAGGATAGTAAAAACAAAAGAAAACAAAAGAACTTAACATACCTAAGTTAGTCATGAGTTGCCTCCTAAGAAGCATACTTTTTTAACGTCGTTGGCTCAACATTTGATGTTAACCTTTCCACCTGGATCCCATGGGAATGTGTCCCACTCTCATATGTCTAAAGTCAACAAAGGGAATTTTTTTTCTTTTTATGTAATTCTTTTAAGTTCAAGTCCCTTATTCTCAATACTATGGGCTTTTGATAGGGAGTATATTTATATCGAATACTGGTTCAAACTCTATAATATAACCTATAGGCTCTAAACACCTCATGAAGTTCATCATCTCTCAAATACCCAATCAACCCATTACATGGAGAGGAATCAATATCTTCAATTTCCATCTTTTGCTCAATCTCTCCTTTTGGGGTAACTTAAGGAATGCCCTCTAGATTTATGTTCTCAAAGATTAGAGTACTAGGAAAGGATTAGGATATAACACCTTACTCTCCTCACAATTATCTTTTTCCTTTGTAGACTCTAACTTATCCTCATGACTGTTCATATCTAACTTATGATTTTCAATTTCATTTTCCTTCTCCACCAATTCATCATTCACTTTTGTTGACTCCTCAAGTTGTATTTCTAGATTATTTTCTCCCAATGCATTAAAAGGACTTTTAATTATCTCCTTATTTATTTCTCATGTCTCCTAAGAATTTCGAAAGATTCAATCAACCTAGATATCCACTATTGGGATGGTCCTAGAATAGCGGCCAATTCTTCTAAGCTTATGAGTTTGTAAATATTAGGAGCACAAAATTGCCATGAGTTCGCTTCAAATAGTGCTTGCATCATCTTAACAAACAAATCTATGTTATCATATCTTGAATCAATGATGCTTTCCAAGATAGATTTTTTCTTAGGATCTTTTTTAGTATGGCTCAAGGACAAGGATGATGTGGTCAATGTGGCTTGAGTATGGTTGTTATGTAAGTGTTGAGAAAAATGTGAGACAGGTCTCTCACTTTGACATTCAAAGTTCTAATGTCTACCACCATACTCCCTACAAATCGTATCATTAAGAGTCATGAGCTCAGTATCTGGAAATTCTTGAAAAGAAGAAATAGGAAATAATGCATTTGTATAACATGAGTTAGAAGGATGATAATATAGATTAGGGTATTTATAAGACTCATGATCACCTCCACAATACATGAGTAAAAATCCAATGAAATTCATAGTTCACACAGTCAAGAAAACTCAAGAACACATTTAGCCAAAACGAATTACCGCAAAGAAGTATTTTAAAAAATGGTTAAATTAGTAGATGCTAAAGCTTTTTCTAGTATTAACTTGCTAGATCACTGGTTTCCCAAGAATTGGCTTTTCAGATCCCTGGCAACGGTACCAAAAACTTGATGAGAGCTATTCAATCGTATCAAAAAATAAATAATAAAACTCAATAGAAATCCTACGACAAGCTCTAAGGTAATGTACCTATTGATTGCATAATAGAATTAATATGAGTATCGTTTTCTAGGATCTAGATATCAAGTACTAATATTACTATTTATATACCATTTAACCTAACAATTGAGATAATATTATAACTATTTTTCTAATCACTAACCCTAATAGTTAAATATGAGTGCTTTCAAAGGATAAATTCAATCACAAGACTTACCCTTCATCTTGATCCATCCTAAACCTTAATTTCTTACAACAAATTATTGATTAATGACTCGTTTATGCTTTGCACTGCAGAATCACACAATTAAATCAATTACTCCCTCAAGTTAATCAATTCCTAATCCTGTATGAGATAGTGGAGACCTCTCCCTCACTAACACCACATAAGATTGCATTAAAGATCAGGATTCCTAAACAAAGATTAAATCTTTATGTAGAAAAATCAAAGTTTCCCTACTTTTAGGTGAAACATGTAATCTCTCTATTCATGAAGATCTATCTTATTAGATGAAACCTCTTTCTATCTAACAAGAATCATACAAGCAATTAATTCTGTGCATAAATCAATCACAAGACAATTAAAACACATGAATAGATACAAAGACATAAACTTTTCATAAATCTAAATCAATTCAAATCATATGGGGATTTAGGGTTTCACAAGAATTAAGGCATAAGATTTACTCCTCCATGGTGTTTATAATGAAAATAGAAGATCTAGAGAAGTTATCTATAAATGTAATTAAACAATAAAACCCTTTTTAATGTCTTGTGATTTTCGATGAAGCTCAAGCACTTTTCCTCCTTCTTGGTGGCTCTTTTCTCTCTTAGGGTTTTTGGAAATGTGAAAGGATTGATTCCAGGATATGAGGAGACAAACAGTTATGGATAGATAAAAACACATTTATGAAATTGTTGAAATTCTGTACTGCCTCCTTCAAAATGTGTCTTTTCCTCTCCTAGGGTTTTTGGGAAATGTGAAAGGATGAGTAACTGAAAGGTTGGGATAGTTAATTATAGAATTGTACCATCTTGCAATGTACCCTGCCATGTATACGGTCGTGCTCGTGGTATGGTACTTTGGAAACTCTTCAATTCCTTCGCTAATCAAGTTCTTTCCATCAACATAACCTTATACACTTTTGGGAGCAACTTAGGCACATTTTAGAGTAGTTTCTGGTGACATTTCACTTGAACACTAGCATGTACATGCCCATGTTAGGTTATGTACATTATAAAAATCAATTTTTGTATACTTTGCCAATTTTTTTCTCATTTTTGCTTGAATCATCCTTAAATCTTTGAATATCATCTTTAAACCCTGAAATCAAATATTAATCAATTAAGTACTCTTGTCTTAGTAAATTCACATTAAATCTATACAAAATCATATCAAATAAGTATTATGAATAAGGATCTTTTAACACTTATCAGGGACATTAGAATTGGCATCGACATTGAATGAATTTTACTCCATTTTACAAGCATCAACCAAATGATTGGCCTGTAGCGTTTAGATGCCATGTTGCAGAAAAAGAGCAGTTGGAACATTTAATGCTCAACTAATTTTTGAACTTTTGTACCCAATAACTAGGAGACTTCAAGAGGCTATAAATATAAGTGCTTAGATAGGTGGAAAAAGTTAGTTGACTTATTAATTGCATACAAAATCTTGTAAATACTCTCAAAGTTAGTTTTGTGTAATTTTTTTTTTTTTTTTTTGCAAAGTGAGACAATCGAGTAGTGTTATAAGTTTATTGTCTTACTATCTATTGTAAAGCACTAATTAATTGTTTATAAGCAAATTAGTGGAATCTTGAGTTATATCTATAGTGCTTTAGATATTGTTGTAAAAGCTTAACTCAAGTAATTGTGTCAGTGTTGTTTGTAGCTCCGATGTATTGTGAATGAATGTGAAGTCTTCCTTGAATGAGGAATTGTTTGTAGATCATGCAGACTAGGAGATGGACCAAACTCCAAGTTATATTGCAATGTTATCTCTTTTATCCATCACTCTTTACTTTTGGCATATTATTCTTGTTTATTTGTTATTTTGCATGAATTAGGCATTAGCTCTTGAAAAGATAAATATAAGTGCATAATTCACATTCCTTAGGTGTGACTAGATTTCTACATAATCTTGTCTTTGACAAAGCGAAGAGCTTCTAATTTATTCATTCCGCAGATGGTTGGAAGGATATATTGTAATAGAGATCTCCATGGCATTACATACCTCATCATCCTCTCCAAAGGAGTATTTTTCCTGAAGTAGAGGCTTAACTTTTGAAAGTTTACCCTTTGCTCTGAAGCCATACAGTAAGTTCAAATGAATATTTTCCACACGATCAGCAAATAGTAAGTGTGAAAATAACTAGCACAAGCATCTAATCTTCATTCTTATAATGTGGTCCTTTTGAACAAGTTGTTCTATTTGGTGTGACAAAAAATCTACAAATAAATTGAGAAAATAAGGTGAGAAGAAGACTCCTAGTAGGTCTTACATGACCAGCTATTTTATTGCCTATTGTCACTTTCTAAGACACCATAGTAACATATTCCATCACTCATTTAATCCAAGTATTACAAAAAATCAAGTTTAGCTAGAGACCCCTTTAAGAAAGTCTCATTTTATACGATCTTATGCTTTGTTCATATCAACTTTTAGGCCACAAAAGGTCTTCTTGCTAGATTGCTTTATGTGAAGAAAGTCAAATGTTTCATGAGCTATAATAATGTTATTAGGAATGATATGATCGAAATCAAATACTCCTTTGGGGTTCATGAAATATCTTTTTAAAAGAAAAATTAATTTTACAATATAATAATACTAATATATATATATATATATTATAAGATGACTAACTTCAATTTTACAATATACTAATACTAAAAAGATATATATTTTAATAAGATGACTAACTTTTATGTTTCACTAGTTTCATTAAACATCTATTATCATGATGAAAAAGAAACAAAAAAAAAAAAAAAAAAATAGATATCCCATAATTATGTTATAAGGTTGAGGACATACATGGTAAATGGACCTTATAAGCTTCATCATGCTATAAAGTTTTAGGAACAAAATAGCTATATTTGAACTTATATCACAATTGTTTATAATGAAAAATAAGGGACCTCATGAGATTGTAGAAAGTGATTTAAATTTTTTCTTTAAAATCTTTAATTTTCTTATTTGGTTTACGCATTCAAACTTTATGAAGAAAATGGAACCAAGATTGCATTAATAAATTTTGTTGAAGTATCATTTGATGTTAAATTGTATAATTTTCCTATCTATAAAGTGAAAGAATTGGCTAATATTGCAACCAAGCTAGTGTAGCTTCAATTCTATAAAATCAGTGTATGTTCTTATGTATCCTCTTTTAGCAAACAGTTAACCTTAATGAACTATAAAACCCTATTAAATTGCAACATATTATCCTTTTTTTAAACTTTACTCTTAAATTAATTCTATTACCTTTTTCATTCTTTTCTTTTTTATAAGATTTCTAATTTTTCTAAATGCAGATTTGTGGTTCAACTTGCTACAAGATCCTGGGTTTTAACCTGCATATTAGGTGAAGCGGCCAAAGTAGTATGCATGTTAAATGGTTGAAATTTTTAATCTAATTTTTTTTTTTTAATTTGGGTTAAATAGCTTGGCCTTTGGATTGCTCTAGTTCGAATGGGAAAGAGGATTTGGAGTAGGACTGGGAGCCTGGTATCTCTACAAAGTATTGTTTATGCATGTTGGAACATTGTTGTTAATATAAAAAATCCAATCTCATCCTGTTGCCTTTGAATTTGTAATCTTTGGATGTAATTTCCAGCTAATATAGTATTCTATCTTTGTATTAGTAGATCTCGTTGAAAAGCAGCAGTACTTTAATTACAACTAGACAAAATCAATTCGCTATAGAATTAGCATAGTTATTAGCTCTCAAGTTGAAAATTTTGGTTCTTGATACACATTATTATGATATATAATTGGTTGAATAAAAAAGTCAAATAATATTGTTTTAATTTAATTAACTAAATTTATTAGAGGAAAATTTTATGATTACGCCATTTTTTTATAAGATCAGTCTCATTGGTTGTTTGATGGTTTGAATTCATATCATTTTGATTGCATTATTAAAATACTCAATATATCAATTATTATATTTATGTATGGGTTAAGTGCGAAAAACACCCTCTAAAATTTAGGAGTGGCACAGATTGATCCCATAAACTTTGAAAGCATAAATTTTGACCCTTTGAATTATAAATAATTTATAAATTAGTATATTTTATACTTTTCTTTTTAAAAAGTGCAATTTTTGTACTATTTCAGGTCTTCAGTGTGCTTTTTTGTACAATATCTGTAGAGATTTTTACGGAAAAGGAAAAAAAAGGATAGGATGTCCTTAACTTGTAAATTGTTTATAGTTCAAAGGTAAAAAAACCACTCTTTCAAAGTGTTAGTGATTGTTCCTTAGACCAATTACTGGATATTATCATATTATATAAATATATATATATATATATATATATTGTTGATATAGAGGCGTTTCTATTATATTGTGCATGTTTACTTTATAATAGGATTTATAAATAATTTAATCATTCTAAATATCCCTAGATGCTCATTATATGGAATGATAATGGATTAAATCTAGTATGGTTTTTATTTGATGTTATGAGATGTCTATTTGCGTAGGGATACAAATCAAACTCATAAGCATATATTAGAGGACTATGTACTGATTGACCCTATGGGATTTATCCCTCTTATTATGAGAGAATATCTTTGGGCCTCGATAAGCGAAACTGAGAAATGTATGGTCGTACTCAAAATGAATTAAAGTATGATCAATTTTTTTTTTTTTTGTCAGTTCACTTGGAGATCAATAAATAATAAGATTGAACAGTATAAGGATGACACAATTCATGCCCTATGTTCAATCTAGATATATGACAAAAGGATAATAACATAAGTTATGACCAGGTAAAAATTGATACTGATCTTCACTTAATTTGGGTAAATATAATGTCTCATTAGAGGCCGCTTATGTTTTGTTGACAAAAATGGTTTAGGCAATGACCAACATTAAGTGAACCTAAAAGATCACACATAAAAGAATGAACAAAAAGGATCATGAACTAAATTTAAATAAGTTTAGCAGGAATAATAAATTTATTTATCATTATTCTTAATTTGTTAAGAGTAATTAATAAATATAATTTTTTAAGCACGATAATAATTTCTAATTGGATTAGGAATCCTTATGTTAATAAATTAATTTATAATCAATTTATCCCTAATAAAATTAGGGATACTAATGTCATTATTCATATTGATATTATTATAAATAAGACATGGAGGTTTTTTTAGGGTGAACGATATGTTTGTATATTAGACCTGCAGAAAAATTCTGTAAACCCTTAAAGAGATAAACACGGGAGTTGTGAGTAAAATTTTCCTGATCAGATCAAGAAGTGTTCTAGATAACATTAGCACATGAAGTATCCTTTTGAAGGAGTGTTCATTTGTGTGGATACCGTAGAGGAGATTGTGAATTCTGATACCTACAAATCCAATTTGCCAATTGATTTCAATTTTATAAATTTGAATTACTTGTTTTGTTTTAATCTAATCAAAATACATAGATATTGGATTAGGGTTTTTCTTTTTGAATTCTGCTGCAAAAGTCTATGAAAACCCAACACAAGGTAAGTTCAGAGGGTTAATCTATGTCACACTTAAAGTTTAGGGGTTGTTTTTGCAATTATTCATTTATTTATTTTATTGGTTAAATGATTAATTAGATGATTCATTGATAAGATGTAGAAGTTCCTTCCTATTGTTCTTTTTTTTTCTTTCAATTCCTTCCTATTGTTAGAACACCTAATTGTGTATACATTCAACCTTGAAATAATTAGAAATAGTCATAAAATTGCACTACAACAGAGACCAGCTTAAAATGATAAATTTCCTTATGATATGGATAAGATTCACAGTTCATTCAATTTGAATTCTAATAACTATTCATAATTTCTTTCCCTTTTTCCATATTGCCAAATATAAAAGGTTAAAATAATAAAAGAAAAATGTTAAGGGTTGTATAATTTTCCATTATTTAATATACCTTTATATGTAAAGTGTATAACCAGTATTAAAATGTATGGAAATTATCTTTTTTAGGTCATTTAACAAGTGCCAAGTTAAAATGGTGGTTATATTAGGCAAGGAAAATCTCAATTCAGAAAAAAGAGGAAAATATAAGGAAAAAAAAGAAAAAAAATAATGAAAGAGTATGTTTTGGAATGAATGCTACCTTGCAAGGAAAACTTAAATTCTTGCTTGTATAAATGGTTTGCCTCTTGCTTATTGAAAGTCCCTAAGTCACAACTACCTTTTTCTTCTGACAGCCCTTGAAAGTTGAAATACAAGCACTAGACACTAGTACTGCATATACTTATGACTAATAAGATAAGACAAGTCAATTATTGAGACATGGCTAGACTCAGACATCATATTGATATCACCAGAAAGTGCTATTCACTTTACAGCTAATCCGGACAATCTTAAAAGGGTAAAATCTACTCATTTGTAGGACACAAATGGAAACACTCCAAAAACAACCTCCCTTTAAAGGGGCTATGATTTATCAAAGCCTAGGATCTTAGACATGTCATAAACTCACATGTGACTTTCAAATTCACACAATGTTAAAAAATCAATTGAAAGATTAATTTAATTCTGTCCTGTATATTCGTTACAATTTTTTTCCTTATAAAGGCATCTAATCTAAGATTTTTTGTTATGCGATTGGCATTCTTTTAAGACCTTGCTGAACATAACAAGAGAAATGATGGAACAAGCCATGGCAGTCACCAGGAGTTGCATATTCCTCATTCTCACCTTGTCTTGCATATCACTGCCTTCAGCAAATTCAGCTAAGGCCAAGCTTCTTGCTGCTTTCAACTTCGGCGACTCGAATTCCGACACTGGTGACCTTGCTGCCAGCTTTGGCATCCACCTTGACACTCCTAATGGACAAATTTATTTTAATACATCACAAGGGGGAAGATTTTGTGATGGCCGGCTCATCGTTGATTTTCTAAGTAACAATCTCTTTTCTTCACTATTTGAATTTTATGTAATGTACTGCCATTTAGTCCTTTATGACACTTTATGCAATGAATTATTGTTTAGTTCATTTTATCATTTTTTTTTAATCATGCTTCACCTTTTCTTATGCGTGATTGAAATATATCGAGCTCAATATATTATGACATCGAAACTAGTTAGTTTGTGGAAGGAAAGTGTTAGTAGGGATGTAAATGAGCCAGGCACTATAAGGTACTCCATCCAACCAATCCGATTAGAAATATGTGATAAAACCCAACTATATAAAAATATATTATTACCCTTGAAGAGATAATCAATTATTACAATAGGGAAAAAAATTATATTTCTATTGAGCAGCCATTGTCTCATCTGTTGGGATTTGGTTGCATATCAAATATTCTACAATTTTATTAATTAATTGGTGATTTGGTATATAATAAGCGAGCTTATAGGGTTCAGCGTGGTATAGTGGCTTGAAACTGCTCCTGATTGCATCCCAAATGTCAGCCCTTAGCCCCCACAATTGCCAACCATAGTTGGTAAAGGGAAAAACAAAGGTATAACAAAAACTTTGCTTTTTTGGTTCCATCTTTTGCTTTCCTTCACTGAAAGCAAACTTTTCCTGTACATATAAGATATTGAGACCACACCAAACATACTTTAATTATTTTGAGATGCCACAAAACCACTATTTAGTTTCTAACTAACATCATGTAAATGAAAACTACAAGTTTCCTGCAGCAATCATCATGGAAACCAAGACCTCCTGCAATCTTCTCCAAACTCTAGGATTTTTTTCCATCAGTTTTTGTATTGCAAGTTCTATTGAATTTGACTTTCCTGCTGTTTTCAACTTTGGTGATTCCAATTCTGATACTGGTAATCTCGTGGCTTCTGGCATCGAACACATCGATCCCCTATGGACAGATTTATTTCAAAGACCCTTCTGGCAGATATTGTGATGGACGTCTCATCATTGATTTTCTAAGTAAATTAGCTCACACTTTCTGTAACATCATTGTGAATCATCGCACATGTATGGCTAGTTAAGTGTTTTATGTTGTTCACATTGTCTTGCCCTGTGATTTGCTACATGGTCGTTCATCTTGTTTTCTGTTCCCCTTGATCGTTTATTTTACCGTTGTTTGTTGCATTATTGTTATTGTGATCTATTGATTTCTAGATATGAATCACTCCCGGTTTGGTATTTATGTTTTAGGTATGCCATGTCCCCAAAAAAAAGAGCATTCTCGGCTAAGAACATGTCTGATGTTTCATTTGACATGTATGTTCTGCCCTTTATTTTTTGTTTTTTTCCCTTAGTTTTTGATTATGGTGGTTTCAGTGGATGCAATGGACCTCCCATTCCTGAATGCCTATCTGGACTCTCTTGGTGTGCCAAATTTCCGAAAGGGTTGCAATTTTGCTGCTGCAGGGTCTACCGTACTTCCAGCAACCGCAACATCAGTTAGTCCATTCTCTTTTGGAGTTCAGGTGGCTCAATTCCTTCATTTCAAGGCTCGAGCACTAGAGCTTCAGAATAAAAGTATGGTTTTGTTTGATGAAATCTCATTCTCATTACTGAAACATTCAGTTTCCACGAATAGGCTTTTGGATACATAGATCGATAATGTTAAATTGTTTCATGATTCCATTTAATATTCTGCAGACAAGAAGTTTGCGAAGTACCTTCCATCAGAAGATTCCTTTGCAAAAGGGCTATACATGTTTGATATAGGACAAAATGACCTTGCTGGTGCATTTTATTCCAAATCATTGGATCAAATAATAGCCTCAATTCCATTGATTTTGGTGGAATTCGAAAACGGGGTTAAGGTCAGTTGGGTGACATTGTCTGGAAAAAACCACTTTGTTTAGACATTACTCTCAAATATCATATTGATATAGTTAATGAATTTGCCTCTCATTTTAACTTTTTGATATCTCACTCAATTCCAGTATTGTCTCTTGTTGAATGTGTAACAAATATGTAGTTCTGCAACATGATGGATGAGAGTCTTCTATGCAGGCATTGTATGACGAAGGGGCAAGAAATTTCTGGGTGCACAATACTGGTCCTCTTGGATGCATAACTCAAAACATTGCAAAATTTGGAGCTGATTCATCAAAACTTGACGAAAACGGATGTGTCAGTGGCCACAATCGAGCTGCTAAGCTTTTTAATCTACAGCTTCATGCACTATGTGTTAAGCTGCGGGGGCAGTATGCAGATGCAAAAATCACTTACGTTGATATTTACTCTATAAAGTCCAATCTTATCGCAAACTACTCAAGATATGGTAGGTCTTTATCTCCCAAAACCTTTTCCTCATACTGATGTATTGAGATACAGATACTGGTTTTTGAAAAACCGAAATGAAAAAACAAGCTTAATTATTACCATTTATCGTGTGGTTTGGAACCGTAAGCTAAGCAAATTGCTCTGTCTTGGTCTAGATTCTGCCATAATTATCTACTTCCAATTATAATCAATTTGAAAGTATTTGGTCCGTAGCATGCATTACATACCTCAGCCATGATGCCTAAATGCATGATTTACTCCATTTATAGAAGGAAATATTTAATGAAATTGGTTGCTTTGTGTTTTCAGGTTTTGAGCAGCCATTTATGGCTTGCTGTGGATATGGAGGTCCACCATTGAACTATAACACCCGCGTTTCATGCGGACAGACAAAAGTGATAAATGGGACATCAGTCACAGCAAAAGATGTGATGACAGCACTGAGTATGTCAACTGGGATGGAATTCATTACACAGAAGCAGCAAATCAGTTTGTTTCATCTCAAATACTTACTGGAAGGTATTCCGATCCACCTTTTGTGGACAAAATGCCGTTCCTTTTGAAGCTCAAGTTCTAAACTGGAAAGCGCTTCACAGGATGAGACAATTGGTTCATTTTTGTCTTGATTTGCTTGCATTAACATAAATGTAAGCCACACAAGCACAATAAATGCAACATGTCATTTTAACATAGAGGGAACTGTATTATTTTACTCATTTTAAAATTAGAAGGTACAAGAAAAAGTACTTGAAATCTCCATTCTTAACAAATCAATTAGCTCCTGTCATCTCTGTTCTCATGAACTTCTTTGGAAATCGGTAGCTCCATTATATTTATACTTGATGTCCGAAATAGAAGGTTGATGGGGATAATGTGTTTTTTAATTTTTTTTCCCCATATATCTTAGACTAATTCAACCATAAACATGCCCGGAAGCCTGTACCTTTATTAGCTGCATTGGACTACAACACCTGAATTTCACAACATCATGCTAACAGTATGTTTGTTTGGAGGCATCCAAAAGATCTGGGGATGCCTGTAAATGCACCCTAAAGTTATTAGTCAAGTACAAATAACCCTTTAAGCATACAAGACGTGCTTTCACCTCCTTGTAACTTCAGGAAAATTATATAATTACCCTCATTAAAGCACCATTATATCATTGAGAAAGAAGTCAAACTGCCCTGCTAGAGTTGTGGGGGTCAGGTAGAGAATTTGACCCTGAATAATATTTTCCATTTTGTTTGCAATCTTATCCTGCGTTCTGAAGGCATTTTCCATGGTTCTATTTAGTTCTTCATCCTATTTGCCAGAAGAACTATTTACTTCTTTCCATTTTCAAGGACTATTGGAAAGATGATACGTTGAGAACATATTAAAGAGAAGTTGTAAGAAAATTGTGCTATTGATAATCAGAAAGCCATACAATCCTCTGCTGGACATGTCTCTCATCATTTTCCTACAACACAATCTTTTTACAATAAACGTACATTTGCTTAGTTTCCAAAATCCCACAGAAACTTTTTGAGAACAAGAAGAATGCTGTTCACTTTTTGGAGACATAGGCATAGTATTGAGCCATGGGAACAACAAAAGCAATTACTAATAAACCTCCAACTACAAGACTGAACTGTCCACGCTTCTCCTCAGTTTCTTCCTTTGTTTTGAAGTTGGATTCTCGTTTGTTGTCCTTGAATTGGGGTCCACCGGTGTCTGGAAGGCCGTCGATGGCAGCAACAAGACGCTTGGCAGTACTGTATACTGCTTCGTTGTACTTTTCCTCTGTAGCCAATACTGTAAAGCGCACAAATTTCAGTCATCATAACAACCTGGTTCCAATTCCTCTATGTGCTTTCACTTCAAAGAACCAGAAATGTGCAGTCTCAATACAAAAGTGCTCTCATGCTATTATAAATTTTCAGCACTTATTGATAAATTTAGCTCCATCACCAACTAATCTAAAAGTGTAAAAACTTGTTAAATTTGGTAATGCTCATATTTGTTGGACAACACTCCCCATTGCTTGTGGGTGGAGACTTTTTGATATAAGGCCTTCACATGGACCACCTAATTAAATAAGGAAAAAAATGAGTTCACAACTGTTTGAACTCAAAACTTCCTGTTCTGATGCCGTGTTCATTTTCACGCAATGAGAAGAATTGACTTGATTAAAAATTGATATACAATAACTACATTTACAGTCTAATTAAGGTCTTCACCCAATGTTAAGCAACAATTATAACAGCTTCCATCAATCCATATCAAAATTGGCGATCATGGGTTACAATTCCCACATAGGCATTAGATCCCTATTGGATCGTGTCATCCACTTGATGGACTTCAATTAATACTTCAATCCACAAACTGATAGGGAGTACTAAGTAATAAATATAAAAGTCCACACTATATCTACATCCTTGCAAAGTAACATGACTAATCTACCTCTATTATACTTTCTAACTATGTCATTCCCTAAGGAGATTTCCTACTTAAATACTTTTAAGAACAGCTTAATGAAAGATGATGGGGAAATGCGATTACCAGGAAGATTTTCTGAGACAGTAGCATCCAGAATGTTGTCTCCCACCGCCTCTACAAATTCAGGACCACCAGTAATGGCTCCCTCCTTTTGACTCGTCACAAGAACAACAATCCCCTTATTGCTTCCTTCTTCAACGGTGGGATACCAACGTTCCAAAACTTGATCAGCATACTCAAAAGCATCAGCTTTGCTCTACATTGAATGTTAAGAAACAAGTTTCCATTACTTTCTTCATTCTAATTTCCTCCATTCCAAACAGATTTCAAGACTGTGCCCCTTGCCATGCTAGACAGTTAATTTTCTTATTTCAGTGTATCCTCCTTAGTCTCCTAGCTAATGCAGCAAACAGGAAACTTTTTAGTTTATGCTTTTAGAAACACTTACGCATTTTGTTCCACTTAATTCAATTGAAGAGAAATGTACTTCATTGAAGTTATTCATGAATCACTGATTTAGTAATGGGAAATAAAGAACAACATGTTATCAGATCAAATCATTACTTGCCGATTTTCCATATTCTACACTAATGTCTTCCATGATGGCTAAACACTTCCACTGGCCATGGGCTGCCACATTCCCTGCACCCGGCATGCAATCATTTGATGCAAAAAGCTAATCCTAATGACAACCTTTTAAGATTATTGTGGGGAAAAAAAAGTGACAGTGATGCTAAGTCAAAGCTAGCCGTGAACTCTTCAGCCAAATTTGTCACAGGTTAAATCAACCAAAGGGGAAACTAGAATTGATATGGTTCGGTTCTGAATTCTGATAGCTTAAGTTTTAATATGTACATAGTAGTAGAAACTCAATGCAGAAAACTTACAGTGAGCTTTCTAACAGTAATGAAATTTATATGGAAGTTCTTCCTTGATTCCAAGTCGGACAACAGCCGCTTCAAGTCGGACTTAGTAACCCGACTGAGCACACCGGCATCATCAACAATATAGGATTCCTTAGGAGGACCCTCACCGAGAACATCAAATTCAGATGCCAATGCGGAGCTGCTTGGCAAAACTGGGCAGAAGTTGAGTGCCAAGGTGAGTGCAAGTGCAGCTAGTCCTTGTTGAACATGAACTAACCAATTAACGGGTTTCGAGAAAGCTAGTTTTTGGTCATGGCAATGCTGTTTTGAAGCCTAGAGGTGATGGTCGTTTTGGTAAAAGAGAGTGTGGTTGATCTAAGTCTGGTAGGAGGTGGAAGTAGGAGTGTGTTTTTGGAAGTGCATGGGATTGGAGAGAGTGAGGAACAACATGAAGAGAGGAGTGTTTCCATGGCCGATGATGATCAAAAGGGTGTGGAAGAAAGTTGAAACATGATATGAAAAAGAGAAGGAAACAAGAGGATGGGTTGGTGGTGGTGAATGTGAGTGGCATGTATTTGTTTGTGGTGGATTTGGTTGGATGAAAGAAGAGAGTAGAATCTAAAAGATAACGTCTATTAGCCATGGAATTGAGCTGAGGGTGTTTTGGTCTTCTTCACCATCAAAATATCATATCGGTTTGAATGTCGTAAAGGTAATACAAAAACAAAAGAAAAAGAAAAGGAACTAGATGAACCTTACCTTAGACAAATTTAATTGGGTAGTAATACCCGATTATACTTTTTATTGTCAGCTTTAATAACTCCTTAACATTATTTAGTGATGTATAGGATACTATCTATTCGTATTAGATAGTATTAGCAGATGGAACAATTCAATAATAGATTTTATTCAACAAAACAAAAGGAAAATAGTAAAAATAATAACAAATATTAATTAACTATTAAATTAATCATTTTAAAATTAAGCTTGCAAATAGAATTTTTATATAAAATTCCGTACTGAATATGAAATTTATGCAAAATTTTAAAGTGATTTTGAGCATTCAGTTATAATTTAATCTATTTTGAGTTGATTTAAAAAAAAATTTGAAATCATACGAAAACTTTTCGTAGCATCAAAACTTTTCTTATTATATAGTATATCTCATTTCTTAAAATTACAAACACCATCATTTTATGTTATATAATAAATTAAAAATGTACCCTCCGGGAAAAAGTGCAACATATTAGCTATACATATAATTTAAAACAAGCTCTTGAGAATATTAACAAAAGGAAATATTGCGTCTTTCACCATGGAAACTCTTAGAGTTATTTCATGTGGATTTTTTTTTTTTTCCTCAGTCTCATGGGGAGTTAACTGTGCCTTCGAATGATATATATACTACTGTTGCTTTAGCTCACGCCATTAGCATATATCTATGCAGGTCTTAGTAATTAAACAATTTCAAACTAAATAGAAAAAAAAATGAAGGATATGGTGAAATTGGTAGAAGCTATGGATTTAATTGGATTGAGCCTTGGTATGGAAAACAATTTAGTGACAACGAGAAATCTTAGAATTTTAAAAAATGGATGATCTTGAGACAAATCTTATTTTATGAAAACCTACAAAAGATAAAACAAGATTCAACTTGCTTGAGGTAAGAAAAATTTACAAAAACTTGTTTCAAGTATTAAAATTGTTAAAATCAAACTTCAGATAGAAAAAATATACTTGAAAAGTTGAATTAGATATGAAATTATTTGATTCCAAAATTGAGATTTAATTACACATTTCGCCAAAATTTATACCAAATTTGATATTAACCCTTTATCAAAAAGACTTTTCATAAATAATTACTTTCTCTATAATGATTGTTGAAGTACAAATTTTTATATTTTGGTTAAGAAAAATCCATTAAATGTTTTCTCTCGACAATAGCCAATTTAATAGAAATTTCTTGACCTTTGTATAAAATATCTAAAAATAGAGCGAGTAATGTGTGTGTGTGTGTGTATATGTGTGTGAATATATATTCAAATGATATTGATACATCACACTGTTTAATGAGTAACAGATTGTTAATAATATTGCAAGCCGGGCGAGGTTTTATTGGCAATTAAATATGAAACTCACACTTATTCTTTAGTAATATTTTTAAGATATAATTAATAAAATAGTTTCCAAAAAAATAGAATATATAAATCTGCAGCTCAAATTTCCATAATGCCCCAAATACCCCCAATAAAATTCTCACGCAAAAAGACACCACTGTCCCACGTTATCTTCCCTCCAAATTTGCAACTACTCCCAAAGGATGACATTGATGGACCTTTCACCTTCCCTTATTCTCTCTCTCCCATGGCCATTTCTCTCCCCTTTTCACCATACCCATTACCCAAACTCCAAGACCCTAATCCCAAAACCCCCAATTCCACTCCAAGTCTTCACCTTTCTCCTCTTTCTTCTTCTTCTTCTTTCAAAATCCCACCTTGCAATAACATTAGTACCTCCAAAAGAAGAGAATTCATTTTGAAAACAGCAACTGCAGCTTCTTTGTTTGTGTTTTCAGTTTACCCTTTTGATTTTGGTCATTGTTTAGCTGAGCCTCTTACTGGTATTGCTAATACCAAGTCTTGGTTTCAGTTTTACGGGGATGGTTTTGCTATTAGAGTCCCTCCCCAGTTTCAGGACATCATGGAACCTGAGGTTAGCTTATCTTTTTAATGATTGGGTTTATATATACTGCATAAATAAGACAAAAGCTTGTTAATTTGGGGGCTTAGGAAGTTCTGGGGTACCATTTGACATCTTTCTTGTTAGTTAATGCTTTCAAGTTTTAGTCTTTCTGAAGAGCTGTGTCTTTTTCATTCAAATCATAATGAGTTTCAATTAGGATTATGGCCGGTCAAGTTTTAGCTTTTTAAGGATTGAGAATAACTTTTAGCTTCAAGTTAAATGACAATTCGTTATAAGGTTTAACAATGCGTAATCTTTGACAAGTCATATATCTTGTAGTTTTTCTAAATTAGTGTTATATTCAGTTCATTTTCGGATTCGGTGTGCTGGGTTGCATCGGTGTCGAGTTTTGTCACTGTAACCCCATTCCAAATCAGTTAGGTTTGAGTCTTAATACCGTGTTGGATTGCTTTGTAATGTTACATGTGGCAGAAGTTCAATTTTTCTAGCGTCATAGTTCTAAAAGTAGAGTATTCATTGCTTGTACTATAAATGAATTCGAGAGTAATCTCCACTGATCAGATGTTAGAGAGTAATGCCAACATTACATGGTGGCCTACTGCCAACTTTACCATATCTAGCAATGATCATTTGTTATGTTCTTGATTGTTTCCTGTGTTTGCTTAATGATGTCAGGATTTCAATGCCGGAATGTCCCTTTACGGGGATAAAGCAAAGCCAAAGACATTTGCTGCAAGATTTGCATCTCCTGATGGGTATGTAATCTCTAGTTGAGTTATGTGCACAAGGTTTGATATTACATTTTCTCTGCTGCTGGGTTTCGTTGCTTGCTTTTCTAGTGATCATGTGCTCTTCAATATATGATGATTTGTGTGCTGAAGTACTGACTCTAAAACCTGTTTTTTCCATTTTATCACAGGTCTGAAGTAGTTAGTGTTGTGATTCGCCCATCAAATCAGCTAAAGATTACCTTTTTGGAGGTTTGCTTTTGCTTTATGATTTATTACTAGAGGATTAATTACTTTCATTTAGTCTCTAAAATAAACGATCTTCATTATTTAAAAGAACAGTGCTTTGTATCGTCTGTACAAATTTTATGAAGTTAAAAGGTACCATGGAGTTGCCTTGATAACTCTATTTAAATTACCTGAGCTTTCTTCATGGGGTGATAAGAAAAGACTTATATTCTGATTTGTGATTTTGGCTTTTATATTACCAATAACTTCACAAGTAGCTAACTCAGAGAAATATCTTTGATTGTCCCAACCACTTCTTCCTTGACAACAATAGAAAAGAAGAAAACTATTTTATTTATATCTGTAAATCAAATGCTAGTTTGAATGCACTAGTCCTTTTTGCGATCCTTAGTGATTGGAGCCTTTGCTGGATAAAGACTAAACCCGCCACTAATTTTCCAACAGGCTCAAGATATTACTGATTTAGGTTCCTTGAAGGAAGCAGCAAAAATTTTTGTTCCAGGTAGGAAAATGCCTGCAACATCGTTTGGCAAATTTTTTTTTTTTTTCCTTTTAATACCCAGTCTGATGTGCATTCTTCTCTCAAAAGGAATTTATTTCTGAGACAAGTAGCACTCATTCATTTTTTAATTTTTTTTTCCTTCCACTTCTCTCTCATTCCGAAGCTAATGAGATTCAGCTCAAGTACTGATTCCTGAAGCAATTTGGTGACAGGAGGGGCAACTTTATACTCTGCCCGAACTATTAAAATAAAGGAAGATGAGAGTTATCGGTGAGTTCATGGATAGAAGTTGTAAATTTTTCCTTTCAGATAATAGCTTTCCTTCTATCACGAGCTGTTCTTGATATGTAAAAGCATAATATGCATCATGGATTATTTTTCTACTCATTATCTTTCAAATTTTCCTTTTCCAGGACTTACTACTTCTATGAATTCAGTAGAGACGAGCAGCATGTTGCACTGGTAGCTGCTGTGAACAGCGGAAAGGTTTGTTGTCCCTCTCTATCTGACGATGGCCTAACACTTTAAGAATATCATACATAAACAAAGCAACTGCAGCAAGAATCTAATAGAGCACATTTCTATTTAACCTTTTTGGTAGAAATTAATGATCCACGGCTAACACCACCTACTAGTTGAACCTACCATCCAATAGCAAGCTTTCAAACCTGATGCATTGAATTTTAGCATCCGAGCTACCTAGGATGAAACTGCAAAGTTCTTAGAAATATTCTTTTCTTCACCATCCCCTCTCCAAAGTAATTATAGTATGAGTATACTCATAATTGTGTTGAATAATGCATATATCCTTAGCCACTGGCTTGTCTTCATGTAAGATATAGCATTTTTAAATTCCAAAACAAAATATTATTATAATTTGTAACATCAGGCCACATTGCAAGCAACTAGAGTAAAGAAAATAAAAGACTATTTTGCTGCTCTTGTTGTCACTTTGATTTTCTGTTCCTTCTGAAAGGTAAATGATATATTGACAGCAATACCAAGGGGTTACGAATCATTTCATAACATGGAATAGAGTAAAAGAGCTTCAAAAATTTTGATTTTGCTGTAATTTTTTTTTTTACAGACATTCATTGCTGGAGCAACTGCCCCACAGTCAAAGTGGGATGATGATGGGGTGAGATTGCGTTCTGCTGCTATTTCCCTCATAGTCCTATGAATTTACCGGCAGACCAGGTATAAACTTCTTGAATTTTCCCTACTCTAGCTTCACTTGGGGTCACCACATTTACCTTGGGCTCTCCTGACTTGACTGTTTTCTGAATTTCAGAGTACTCCATCTTTGCAAATTGTAGCTTTCATTATTGTCTAGGAATTGACTCTGACAATGCATTAGGAGATAAGCTTCTTGTGGGAAGGGGATAACTCAGAGTTTTGGTGGTTACAGAAGAGGAAAAGGAAAAGAGAAGCTTTGTTTTTCTGGGTAGATATTAAGTTTGAGAATTTGATTCAATTTATTTCGATTGAGGTTTCATTCGTATCGGCCAACATTGATAATTACACATGTTATGCCACTTGATTATACGCAACAGAAAATTTTGATTGCTTGAGGTGCACTGCCTATTAGTACTTTTGTGCTAACTGAGGTGATGTTCATGACTTAGACAAAGATAGCACAATTCTCTTTTATGTCTAGTGAGATTGGAGGACTGTCTTGAGAATATATGCAAGGAATTTAGATTTTAGATAATTATTCCACATGCTTTGGCTCAATGCATGTTCACATCCCTTTCACCATATCATTCACTGTTTGAAATTTTCTTGTCAAATAATTAGTGGTTGTTTTATGGAAAACATTTTCTAAACTTCCCATCCATCGACAACAAGGAATAGTGGGAGGCCAGAGTGGCTGCTGATGGTTAATTTTTGTAGTTACCCATCATTTTTCTTTGGGTTTCTTCCCCAACTTGCCAACCACTACTAACACAAAGGACACCTATTTTTTAGTTTAATAAAATCAAAGAAATATCAAAGTCTAAAGGGTCTTAATGTACACTTTAATTGGTCCGAGTGAGTTAAAATTTAGGGAGGGAATGGAGAGGGGTTTGTGGGTGTGAAAAAAGGTTCAAGGGGTGATTTTCAAGATTTGAAAGTTCAAGAGCGTATGGTACCAAGGTGGCCAAGAACCTCTCACGTAACATTAGATGTGCTATTACTATCACTATCACCATGTTTTGCACGTGCTGGTATCTTGCATCTGATTTTGTGAACAAATTCAAACTTAATTACACTACGCAATTGTGAAAGGAACGTACATTAATTAATGAATATGTGCAAGTTTGGTCGAGCCTAGTATTAGATGTTTGCAAGTTCTACCAATCTTGCCACATGGTTCAAAATATTAATAGATTATTTTTGTTTTGCAGAGAAAGTCGTCTAAGATTTTTCGTTTGTTATAATTCTATTTTACCATTCTTATATATTAGGATAAAATATAAAAACATGACTATGTTTTGGTATTTTTATAAATTTATGACATGTTTTGTTTTTTAATAAATACATAACTTATATTTTGATACTTTTACAAACAAGTTAGCAAGTTTTATATTTAATAAATAGATTAGCAGTGTTTTGGTATTTTTGTAAATAAATGAGTTGAGTTTTAATTTTTAATAAATATTAATATATGACCTGTAATTTTTTACTTTATGTTAATAATAGATTAAGGGCACGGGTTATGTATTTGTTGAAAATCAAAACTTAGGCAACTTGTTTGCAAAGTACCAAAATACAAGTCATATTTTTATTAAAAGTAAAACTCAGTCACTTTTTTATAAAAATATCAAAATATAGTCACACATTTATTAAAAATCAAAATATAGGTCACTTATTTGTTAAAATACCAAAACACAAGTCAAATTTTTTGTAATTTAACTCATATACTATCAAGTTAATATCATGAATGATACCTGAATTTTTATAAAATATGCAATTAAGTATCGAACTTTGAAATCAATAAATTTAATACCTAAACTTTGAAATTGAACTATTTAATACTTAAAGAACTTTTAGTACATACCGACAATACCTCTCTCATGTTATTTTAGGTGCTAAATTAATCAATTTTTTAAGTTTTTCGATTACTTAATTGATCAGTTTCATAGTTTAGGTATTATACTAATCAATTTCAAAGTTTAGGTATGTAGTTGCATATTTTGTCAAAGTTCAGATACCATTTGTTATTTTATCACATGTTATTATTACTATTGGTTTTAAGGAATTGTGAATACTTGTGTATTATCGTGGCAAGTAGTGATGAAAGATGGTAATAGTGTTGGTCATTTGCGACCTGAAAAAAAGCTAATGGAAATCGAGGAAAATATTTTAGTTACTTAATTGATCAATTTCTATTGTTGTTATTGTGATAGTTAGCATCCACCACAAATCATCAACCATGACCTTTATTTCCTACCATTAACTACTATTAGAAGCTACTAATAACTATAATCTCTTAAGATTACTATGATAACGCATCTGATAATTCTAAAATTTTAATTACAACAAATATCAAGGGAAAAAAAGCAAAACCAAAAAGGTGCAAAGCTCGGTATTCGAAAAATATACACACCCCAGTCAGCCATTTACTAAATCTTGCTTGAGTTTAATGATGAAATAATTTATAAAGGTTTTATGGAATATATATATATATATATGTATGTATGTATAAAAGAAACTATCATGGCTTGTTCACTTTGCAGTATGGAATAAGGAAGGAATAAAATTCCAATTCAAAGGGAATGTAATAGGATAATAATGGCTATTACAATGTTCACTTGGTATAAAAAGTAAAACAAGTATTTATTGGAGTAAAATGTGAAATATCTATAATGCCTCTTATATTTATTATAGAAAGATGATAATTATATAGGTGATATTTTCAAGATTAGGGTATTTATGAAAAAGTTTAAAAATAAACCATTGAATAGCAATTCATGAGGATGGGGACATGAATGGCTATTCATCATTTTACGTAATAGCGATTCATTATGAATTGTTATTTTCCTCAAGTGAACACTATAGTAACGTATTCACGTAGAAGAGAGGCATAAATAGCATTCATTCAGCCGAGTGAACAGACAGTCAATCCTTCTTTGATTCACGTTGAACAAGTAATTATCTTATTTAAGAAAAGGTTAGTGAAAGTTGTCAAAAATTCAAGTGCTATTAGAAAATCTTAATTTTTGGTTAGATGATATGTATGAAAGTCCCAATTTGCAGTATTTCTTGTTGAATGAAGAAGATGAAAAGTAATGGAGAACGATATTTACAACTGGCCTCCATATGAGATTTCAAATGCTACAAAAGTCTCTAAGTCCAAATAGCTCCTATTATGGTGTATCTGACAACAGATAGAGATTTTAGTAATCACCTCACAAGGGCACATCTTTATGACAAAGATCTATTAGATAAGATGCTTCCTAATTTTGGTATGAACATATATTATCCAATGTTTCTATTTTTATGTGGAGACCATAATTAAGTTATTTACCCACTTAAAGTCTCGAGTTGAAGAGAACCTCTCATTTTTTGAAGTATTGATATGTCATAAAGAAAAATGACTCTATTTCTCATTGCTTCTTTCATGGTAATAAAGCTGTAAGGTTGGAGGTAAGTTGTTTAGTTCGTCTTATTTTAATCATTTTGGCATCTTATTTTTATTGTTTTCAAATAGATTGTTTGTCAAAAAATATAAATAGATAAAAAACATACATTTTACTCATAAACATATCAAACATACCAAATATAAATAAGACACAGATAAGATGTAGATGTAGATAAGATACAGATGAAAATCAAACAATCTAAATATTTTTCTATAGGAATAACTTAATATGCAACTACTATTTACATAGTAGTGAAACTCATATTAATGGAGAATCCTATAAAAAAGTGAATATAACAATAATGGAGTATGGATCCATATCGACTTTGGTTGTTTGGACCAAGAGTTGAGAAGAGCAGAGGGAGGGGGCAAGGGTAGGGTGGTGGTTCGGTTAATTGGTTCTACCCTTACATACTACAAGGGTATTGACCAAGAAGGTAGATTAATAATGCTCAATAGTGAGGGTATTAACCAAAGATGGAAGGCAACATTTGGTGTCATGTCGTCTAACGTGATAGCTTATTTCACCCTATAGAGGGTTTTCATGGGTTAGTCTTGAGTTTAGAGGTCCATTAAACAAATACCATGAATACTAATTTTCTTTGATTTATCTTCAATTGAATTATAAGCTATTAAAGGGTATTATTATATTGCCCACAATTTGGCATCAAGAAGGTGGATAATTAAATGAATTGCATACTTGCTATGCGTCAGGTTCAAAATTAAGCTAAACCAAGTATGAGTAGTTTAAAAAATCATTAGATGAATGGAAAGATTAAAGGTTACTATATCTCATTTATAAATTGAGAAACTAACTAGCCAGCACATTGTCTAGCTAATAAATATTAAATATAGAATTAGTGAACTTACATTTCTAGCAACAAAGTTTATCGTTCTAAATAACATTTTAGAAAATTTTATAGTCCCTCATTAATTTTAAAGGGACTGAACTCGTCACTATGTAATAATTCACTTTATATCCAACTATGATTGAATAATTAAAATAGTTAATATACCAATTACTATATTTATTTTTAACGATTAAATAAGTAACTGGATGACATTGGTAGAAGTTGCTTGACTTTTTTCCAGATCTTAGATCATACTCTAACTCTATCCACAAAGGCCATAAACTTTTCATTCATTGCAACAAACTTGTGGCTTCGAATTCTCGTTTGATATGATGTTTCTATCGAAAGTTGACCAGTATTATTATGAGCTTTCTGGTTATCTTTGCTTTTAAGAAAATGATGCTGACTTCGAGATTATTTGCCTTAGTAAAACATATAATTAATCCAGCACGGACACTCCATATATGCTCCCACAACAGTAACATTGACTTAGTAAATAGAAGAAATATCGGTAATTGGAAAAGTTCAAAACAATCTAATTTGATAGTACGTGACCTGAAAATTCACCAAATCGACAAGAAAAAGGATAATTATCGTCTATTGGCTGAATCTTGCTAACTTTATGGAAAAAGGAAAATATATATCTTCTTTAGCTATTCTTGTATTCCTTAATTATAAGTAAATATCATATTTGCTATATAAACTGATCGCAAAGATAGCTTTTTTATTTATTTTTAAAATCTTAGGCTAAATGTATAGATAAGTTTAATAAAATCATAATGATTCAAGTGTCCAACTATTGATTAATTTAGAACTCAAGTAGGATGTGACTAAATAAATAAAATAAAATAAATTTCTGACAATTATTTCATTCCTCAAATATAAGTATTTCTTAATTAACTTTAAAAAAATTATAAAAAAGCTAATTAATATATTCAATTCAGTTTTTATGGACAATACTAAATGATATTACTATTTTGTTGGAACATAATAAGGTATGCATAAATGAATGTACATACGAATTAAAGTATATATATGTATATTTTATTTTTTGTCTTGAATGTCAAAATGGAATATAAATAGAAATTAAAAAGAAAATTCAAAATGTTATGTCTACAAAACTTAAGTTAAAGTAAACGAGAACAATAACTTGATAGAGAGACAACGATTAGTGAGATCAATAATGTAATAGTAAGAGGGAGAGAGATATACTTGATACGATATTAGAGCAAGAAAATAATAAAGTATAAAATTACAATTAAAAAATTTAAATCTTATATATCTTTGTGGGTTTGACCAGACATGTATGGTGTTTATTATTAAATGGGTTCATATACCGTTTAGATGCTTAACCTGTAATCTATGCATATTTATAATTTTTGTGAAATTTCGCTTACAGCAAACGAAACTCATCAATAATGGTATCATGTTCTAGACGGGTCAAGTCTCATATTTTTAGGCCTGTTTTTCGGACTGACATCTTGAGTTATTCCATTTCGTGATGGAAATAATGACGGTATCTTACTTTGTATTTAGCATATTCCTTTTCGGGAATTTAGGCAAACCCATGCTTACCCCGAAGTTTAACGATTGAGCTGTCCAAGAATAAGAAACTGGCAATCGATACGTCCCTTGAATCTGGTCGGAATGGTGAAAGGTACAGAGAACGAGGTATTCCAATCCATCCATACCACACACATGTGATTACTGTAATTGAATTCATTTCATTACAAATCTCTAGGTCTCTTGTTCCACTACAAAACGGAGTTAAAATAAATAAATAAAGATCTTTTCTTCTTTCACAACTAAAGCTCTTTTTCTTTCATTTGTTTCTTGCGGATATATATATATATATATATATATAGCTTACGTATATATCTACTTCAACAATCTTTAAAAACAATCAAGTAAAAGGCATTAAAGCGGGTAATAGTCCATTCAATCTGGCAAGTAATTAATCCAATTGTGGGAGTTAAACGGATAATTTTATCATTTAATCTAATAATCTAGCCGAAGACCTAATATTTGGAAAAGAGAATTAAGAAAGAGGAGGGATAACCAAGCAAGAAAGGAACATAAAACCATTGAGCGCAATGAATTACGTAATTCGTGAAGTGCTTAGATTTTGAGAATTGTTCCAACATCTCTAGAAGTAGAAGTAATTCTAAGAGTTGAATGAGAATGAATACCATATTGAATAGTAAAAATACCAAACTTTCTAAAAATGTTTAGCCGATATATTCTATTTAAGTAGGGTACAGATTTATAATATGAGAAATCATGGAAAACATGATTTACTTAAACAACTTAGTAAATAGTCAATGTTTTCAGATTTTTTTTCCTTTTCTTTTTTTTTTTTTTTTGGGGAAATTTGCGAAATTCATCTTGCAGTAAAAAGTCTTTTGTATATAAAATTGCACCAGTCTATCAAATACTTTACATCTTTAAATAAATAAAACCACATTTCTGTTTTCCATGTAAATATTATAAATATAAAAATCGAACATGTATAATTTATACAGACCACTGATAGCGTATCATTCATTATGGGGTTTCAACCCCACGCACCAATTTTTCCCATATTCACAAAAAAAATAAAAAATAAAAAATAAATAATAATATCCAGTACGTATCGCCAATTTTATCACGGATGTGTCCCTGTCACGCTGGTCCTAGCATTCTGATGCCTATTAATGGTCTTTTCGGTGGGCTATACATACTTAAGGTTGTCGTCTTCTTCTTCTTCCTATGTTAGATGTGGTACATGAACATGGCAGATAGCTGTGCATCTCTCCATTAATATGAAAAGGAAATTGATATTAACAATTTATCCAATAAACATGTCAATGCATCTCTTCTCTTCGTTTGTACGTTCGGCAATGAGCTATATAATCTCATTTACAGAATTGCAGTAAATTGAATCATATTTTTTTTATATTTAAAAAGTTACGAATCAAATCGTATAATTATATTAAAATTAAAAAAAAATCAAATCATGTGTAAAAGTTTGTGACCCGATTTTTGTAATCGATTTTCGTAGTTAAATGTTAATGAACGAACATTTGATTATACATTTATTATTCATTCATTATACATTTAACGGTCACAATTTAGACCTTTAAATGCTATTAATACATAACATTAGTTATTGGATCAAATCATGTATTAATGATATTAATAGCAATTTATTTTCGCATTAATTTCTTGCATCATTTTTATATAAATATAGGTTTAGGGTTGTTTGAAATTTAGATAGCAGTCATTTGTCGTTCTCTTAAGAACTATTGTACTCATTCTTTAACATCTAGTGAATTCTCTCTTCTCTGCCCGTGGTTTTTTCCGATTTGGGTTTTTCACGCATTCTTAATGTTTTGTTTTGTCATTGTTTGCGTTATTTGTTAGATCGCATCCTAACAAACTGGTATCAGATCAAGGTTCTCTAAAATGGCAACTGTGAAATACGATATTCCGTTGTTGGATTACAACACAAGATTTATGCTATGGCAGGTTAAGATGGAAGCGATTCTTGCACACATGGATTTGAATCATGCACTGTTAGGGTTTGATAAGATGTCTGCGTCATGGACATCTAAAGAGAAGCAATGAAAGGATCGTAAAGCCCTATCTTAGATTCACCTACATCTATTAAATCAGATTTTACAGGATGTGTTGAAGGAGAAGACTGCTGCTGCGTTATAGTTAAAGTTGGGACAATTGTGTATGACTAAGAGTCTGACCAATAAGTTACATCTATAGCAACGACTATAATCTCATCGTTTGACAAAAGGTGCGTCTCTAGAAGATCACTTAATTACTTTTAAGAAAATTGTTTCTAATTTGCAAACCTTAGAAGTCAAGTACGAGGAGGAGGATTTAGGGTTGATTTTGTTGTGTTCTTTGCCTCTCTCCTATTCGACCTTTACAGACACAATCTCGTATACTCGTAAAACCCTCATCATTGATGATGTTTATGATGCTTTAAGTTTTCATGAAAGGATGAAACAACTTGTAGTTGGATCTAAGTCTCAAGTAAAGGGTCTTAATGTTCATGGAAGGGCCCAAGATCGCAATTCTAGTGGTAATAATAGGAGCAAATCAAAATATGCAAATAAAAATAAGACCTACAGGTATTGCAAGAAAAGGAGCACATGAAGTATGAGTGTTATAAACTATAGAAAAAGAACAAAAAAGCTACTAAGAACCAGAAGGAAAATAAATCAGAGAAATATAGTGAAGCTGATGTAGCAGATGCTAGTAGTGATGGTGAAATCCTTATTTCTTTTGATGACAATCTTAGAGCAAGTGAGGAATGGATTCTTGATTCTGGTTGTACATTTCATATATGTCCTAATTAGGACTGGTTTTCCACATATAAAATTATTTCAAAAGGTGTTGTTTTGATGGGCAATAATGCCTCTTGCAAGGTTGCAGTTATTAGAAATATAATGGTTAAGATGTTTGATGGTGTTGTCGGACACTTGGTGATGTGATACATATGCCTGATTTAAAAAGAAACCTGATCTCTTTGAGTATGCTTGATTCTAAAAGGTATAGGTACACCGGTGAAGGTAGAGTTTTAAAGATCAGTAGGGATCTTTGGTGGTGATGAAAGGACAGAAAAAGAATGCTAATCTTTATGTTTTGCAGGGTTCGATTGTTACAGGTGATGCAACCATCGCCTCTTCATCTTTGTTACATGATGATGCTACTAGACTATGGCATATGCGTATGAGGCATATGAGTGAAGCCGGTATGACTGAATTGTGTCAAAGAGAATTACTTAGCCGGTAAAGCATCAACAAATTGAAATTTTGTGAATATTGTGTTTTTGGGAAACAAAAGAGAGTTAGATTCACCACAGGTATGAAAAGGCACACTTGATTATATACACTCAGATCTTTGTGGACTGACTAAGGTGCCCTCTAGAGGAGGTGCAAATTATATGTTAACAATCATTTATGACTACTCTAGAAAACTTTGGTGTTATTCTTGAAGTAGAATAATGATGTCTTATGCACGTTTATGGAGCGAAAGATCATGATTGAAAAAAAGATTGGGAAGCAGGTAAAGCGACTTCGCACTTACTATGGTTTGGAGTTTTGTACAAGTGAATATAATGATTTATGCAAGTCAGAAGGAATTGTGAGGCATTTAACAGTTCCCGATACTCCACAATAGAATGGTGTGGCAGAACGGATGAATAGAACGATCATGGAGAGAGTCCGTTGTATGCTTTCAAATGCTAAATTGCCAAGATCTTTTTGGGTTGAAGTACCTTCTACAACATGCTTTATTATAAACCAATCTCCTTCGATTGCTATTAAGAAGAAGATCTACATGAGGTATGGTCTAGTGCTCCTATTGATTATAAAATTTAAAAGTTTTTGGGTGTCCTGCTTATGCTCATGTTGATAATGGAAAACTTGAGCCTAGATTTGTTAAGTATACATTCTTAGGATATAAGTCTGGTGTGAAAGGATACAAGTTATGGTGTCCTGAGTTAAAGAAAGTCATTGTTAGTAGAGATGTTATTTTTTTATGAAAATTCTATGTTACATGACTTATCTTCTAGTGCTACATCTGATAAACCCTAGCAAAAGTCAAACATGCAGGTAGAGGTTGAAATTGATTCCAGTTCTACATCACAACATGCTTCTCAGCTTAGATTACAAACATGGGGTAGTACTCTCTATATCACCACTACAACAACAATATTTTATTGCTAGAGACAGGCTTATGAGAGAAGTTGAGCCTCCATAGAGATATGCTGAGGCCGATCTAGTTACTTATGCATTGAATGTAGCAAAAGAAATTGATTCAAATTATGAGCCCTCAACTTACTCAGAAGCAGTTATTTGTGATGATTTGGTAAGTGAATGATTGCTATGCAGAAAGAGATGGAATCCCTTCACAAGAATGGTACATGGGATTTAGTGAAACTTCCTAAAGGTAAGAAGATTGTTCGTTGTAAAAGGGTATTCAAGAAAAAGGAAGGAACCTCAAGTGTTGATGAACCCAGATACAAAGCAAGACTCGTTGCTAAAGGCTACAGTTAGATTCCAGGTGTAGACTTTACTGATGTGTTTTCTCCTATTGTGAAACACAGTTCTATTGGAGCCTTGTTTAGTATTATTGCAATGCAAGATCTTGAGCTTGAACAACTAGATGTGAAGATAACCTTCTTACATGAAGAACTTAAGGAAGACATCTATATGCAACAGCCTGAGGGTTTTCTAGTTTCAGGAAAGGAGGATCATGTTTGCTTGTTGAAAAAGTCTCTATATGGCTTGATACAATGTCCTAGACAATTGGTACAGGAGGTTTGATTCATTCATGACTTCTCATGATTTCTGAGAAGCAATTTTGACAGTTGGTTTACTTCAAGAAGTGTAGTGGTGGGTTTTTTGTTTACTTACTCATGTATGTTGATGATATGTGATAGCAGCTAAAGACAGAGAAGAGATTAGTAGAGTTAAAACCTAGTTGAGTAGAGAGTTTGAGATGAAAGACTTGGGAGCAGCAAAGAAGATTATTGGAATGTAGATTATGAGGGATAGAAAAGTTGGAGAGTTGTGCCTAAGTCAAAAGGGGTATGTTGAGAAAGTCCTTCAAGGTTTAATATATAGAGTGCTAAGTCTGTTAGTACTCCTTTAGCAACTCATTTTAGACTTTCATCTGCTTTGTCTCTATAGTCAAATGATGAGATTGACTACATGTTAAAGGTTCCATATTCTAGTGCAATGGGATCTCTTATGCATGCTATGGTTTGTACTCGACTAGATTTGTCTTATGCAGTTAGTAGATACATAGCAAGTCCAGTAAAAAACACTAGAGAGCAGTTCAGTGCATTCTTAGATACTTAAGAAGTACTACACATGTTTGTTTACATTTTGAAAAAACTAGAGATGGAATTATTGATTACGTCGATTTTGATTTCGCTGGAGACTTGGATAAACGAAGATCTCTCACAGGGTATGTAATTACCATTGGTGGCTGTGCTATTAGTTGGAAAGCCACTTTATAAGCAACAGTTGCTTTATCTACTTCAACATTCTTTAAAAATAATTAAGTAAAGGCGTTAAGAGGATAATAGTCCGTTCAATCCTACAAGTAATTAATCCAATTGGGGGAGTTAAACGGATAATTTATCATTTAATCTAATAATCTAGTCGAAGACCTATTTGGAAAGAGAATTAAGAAAGGGAAGGAATAACCGAGCAAGAAAGGAACATAAAACCATTGAGCGCAATGAAATACGTAATTCGTGAAGTGCTTAGATTTTGAGTATTCTTTCAACATCTCTAGAACTAGAAGTAATTCTAAGAGTTGAATGAGAATGAATACCATATTGAATATTAAAAATACCAAACTTTCAAATCAAATGTTTAGCCGATATATATTCTCAATTAATCAGGGTACAGATTTATAATATGAGAAATCATGGAAAACACGATTTATTTAAATAACTTAGTAAATAGTCAATGTTCAAATTTTTTTATTTTTTTGAAATATGCGAAATTCATCAAGTAGTTTGTAGTAAAAAGTCTTTTGTATATATACATCGCACATATACATCGCACCAGTATATCAAATACTTTACATCTTTAAAAAATTTGAACATTGACTATTATAAAAATTTGAACCACATTTTTGTTTCTTACGTAAATATTATAAATATAAAAATCGAACATGTATAATTTAAACAGACCTCTGATAGCATATCATTCATTATGGGGTTTGAACCTGAAGATCAAGAGCAACCCACACACCAATTTTTCCCATATTCACAAAAGAAAAAAATAATAATAATAATAGCCCAAACAAAACTGTACGTATCACTAATTTTAAATAAGAAAGTCTCTTTCACACTGGTCCTAGCATTCTGATGCCTCCTAATGGCCTTTTCGGTGGGCTATGCATACTTAAGGTTGTCTTCTTCTTCTTCTTATGTTAGATGTGGTACGTGAACATGGCAGACAGCTGTGATCTCTCCACCATTAATATGAAAAGGAAATTGATATTATCCATTTATAATAAAAATGTGCATGCATCTATCTCTTCCCTTCGTTTGTACGTTCGGCAATGAGCTATATAATCTCACTTATATATTGATATGTGATAAGATAATAGTTTGGATTTTCAGTAAATTGAATCATATTTTTTATATTAAAAGTTCGAATCAAATCCTATAATTAAAATTAATTTAAAAAAAAAAAAATCATATCATGCATTATGATTCTGTTCGGATTAAGACAAATACGCACGTCTTCACAGTGCAGACAAATACAACGGAAAATCCAACTCTTTTGCATGATTTGAGGTGGCATGAAATGATAGCACCAGATGAAGTGATAAGATAAGGTGTCTGAGAACCATAGGCAAATTCATATTATCAGATCCTTGGCTATATATATTTATATATGTACGCACACACTCGGATGGTTTAACGGCGGCAAACAAGTTAGAATATATCGTGTCAAGAGCCAGAGGATGCCAATCTTCACAACGAACTCGAATTCCATTTAACATTTTTAGACTTAAACCTAGACTACAATTTGGACTCAATGGGTTTTTGAAGTTTCCACCCAAACTTGCAGCTTGAGTAGATTTTTTTACCAATTTGAAGCCTTTATTTAATTTAATTTTTTATTTATCAAAATAATTACTAAAACGTTTTTCTAAAATCACATCTTAAAGATTCTATTTTTATTTATATAAAAATGACATGTTAAATATGTGAGTGCAGTTTAAATACTTAACCATTATAATAATAGTTAGACAATATCTTTTTTATCTAATCATTCCACAATATTTATTATATTATTTGTTATAATTATTTTAATAATAAAATGATGGCTGAACAATTCTATTAATTGGACCGTAGAAACTTCTTCGTCTTTATTGCAAGGGGAGCTTCAATCCATAACGTTCTTCCGATTCTGTAATTTTACCTTTTTTATTTTCTTTTAATTTCCATTACGTAACGGCTTTGGGAAAAAAACTCTTTTTGAGTGTAAATCAAGCTGCCTGGGTCCACTGCTCAATCATCGGTTTTTAAGTTCTTAGTCAATGTGATATATCTACAAGACTACAACCAATAAAGAAGATAAAAGATGGTTGTTTGGCTCATTTTCTCTTTTTCCATGAAAGGAGAATAACTGGGTTCTGTTTCGTTTATATTATTTTCATCTTTTTGATATTTTATTTTTATCATTTTTAAATAGACGAGAAGCATATAAAAATGAAAAATAAATTTTTTATTCATAAATAGATGAAAATAGACTAGATATAAATTATATATAAATAAAAATTAGATAATCTAAACAGTTCCTAAATATAGTATGGCTTCTAAGTTTCATTATCTTACTTTCTTTTCCTTTTTTTTTCTTTCAAATTTATTTTAAATTTACGAGTGCTTCCAATTAAGGATCCAGAATTGCATACGTTCGAGGAGCATCTTTACTAGTTTAAAGAAAAAGAATTAAAAAAGGAACTTTCTTGATTTTTTTCGTCAGTTATTTTGATGTTTAAGGATTGATGATAAACATTTTATTGACCCTAAATAGGATAATTTATCCAAATAGTTAGAAAAATTAGATTAAATTGCAAGTATACCTTTTTTATTTGTTTAATATGTATTTTGTATATTCGAACTGTTGTAAAATTAAAAGTATTTTTTAAACCCTATTTTACTATTTTGTATATAAATAAAATGATTTAAAAAAATACTAACTTTTCTTATTATTTGATCATTAAAATAAAACAAATATAATAATTGATATTATTAGTATTTTATTAATCCAATTATGATTAAATATAAATCTTAATAATTCAATTAGATACAAAACTGTTTTAAAAAATACGCCAAGATTCATTAGGAAAAAAAAAAAACGGTGGAATTATATAATTTTTTATTATATATTTCAATCCTCGAAAGTCGTCTGATCATCATTATGACTAGATCCAAAAAAGATGGATTAACTTTTTATTTCAGTGTCGTTTTACGACTGTCTTGAAATGATTCTTTTAACTTTATTTCCTTCAATGATTTGTCTTTTACTTGTATGAAATTGCCACCCGTTGTGACATTATCAAATTCTCTGGGTTATCTCGCTATCCAACGCACGTTGTTTCGATCCATCTGCTTGCATTTCATTTTGTCTTTTTAAATTATAACTTTTAAAAGGGGCCTATTACTAACGGCCAGACCCAGCCCTGATTTCTGACGGGGGTGTATATGTCTAGGTTTTGATGTTACATTTTTATTTGTTTTTTTATTTATATATAATATATTTATGATTAAAATATTTATTTTTATTTATATATATTTTTAATAAATATATATTTAAAAATAATAAAAATAACTAAAAAAAATAAATTAATGTCTTGAAGGTCAATGTTGTCGTTTCATCACATAGATATACATTACACAGGAGTGAGCAACATGTCTATAACTTATAAAAATATATATTAAATAATTAAAATTAACTAATTTAATAAAATACATTGTAAATCACGTTTATTACACGGCATAAATTTTTTTAATAAACACAATAAGAAATGATAACAATATTTTATACTTACAGCTAACTTGTATTTTCAAAACGAGATCTATATTGTTTTCAATAATATGTGTTTTATCCTCACAATATACCTAAACACTGCACGTGGAGGACATTTACTTTGCTTGATAAACGCATATATGCTTCATATTTAAAGCTTAATATATGTCCTATGTTAGAAATGTGATGGTCCTTATTTGAATAATACTTTCAGAAAACGGTTATTGAACAGGAAATAATTTCTATCATGCTGCATATGGCATGTATGGATCCTATTATATATATTTATGTTGTGGATTGAAGTAGATCTAATTTTGTTGTTTTTGCATTCAGCTCTGGAGTTGGAGTTAGATTCATTTTTCTTTTCTTTATTGTCGTATGTAATGCTCAGTTAGTCGGTATACACCTTAAATTTGACAATACATATAAATTGATTTTGACCTAATAATGATATTTCCCTTAGTGGTCCGCAACTTCTTTCCACATGGTATATTGAAGGAACACGTGACGTATATATGCCTGATCCTGCTAAAATTTTAGTTTGTCCTCATGGCATATAGTTTCCTTCTCGGAGTATATAATCCATAACAATTAATATAGACAACAACCTAAATTTAATAATTAATAATTGTTTTATTCAAAGGGAGTGATGGACTAAATTAATATATCGTTTTCTTTTTCTTTCTAAAACATATGATTAATTGGCAAAGAATTTTTTTTTTTTTAATTTATAAAGATAAATTTTATTTTATTGAAAAATAACGGCATATATATGAATCGATAAAAAGAAAAAAAAAAGAAAAAAAGAAAAAAATGAAGTTTGTCCTTAGCGAGCAATGTTATTGGAAGTGGACCCCCGTTGATTCAATGTGATGAC